>JARJCX010000089.1:0-652420 GCA_029282285.1 Mycena rebaudengoi | reverse complement strand
GAATCTGTGTTTCTTTTTTTCGGTACCGAAACTTGAAGGAAAGTCCCGTCATTTCGGCCCACCTGCGATTTATAAGACGCAACACCACCGACTTTGGCCATAATTTCCCTTTTTGCCCACCTACCCAATCATGAAAGTTATGGAGTCAATATCATACATGGATAATTTGGAGGCCAGCTCAATATTGATGGGAAGAATCACCGATCTGTGACCCAAATTATGAGCCAGCTACCATTGAACAGAAATCATGTCTCCCACTGGCACCTGTAAGGAACCTACATGGATCTTTGATGATAGGGCTGTAAGTCATTTTCAGCTATTTGAAAACTGGTTTTTAAGCAGCTGGTAAAAAACAGGGTGTTGATAAACCAGCATTATAAATAGGTCTAACTAACACGCATTTATGGGTCTCCCTCCCAAACAGTCCTTACAGTGGCAGCTTACCATTTTGGCCCGCCACTACGCATCTCTCAGCCACAGGGCGCTTTCTCAGGCTGTGCTACCTCAATCAAAAAGGTTTTTTTTGGGTTTACCACTGTGCACCAACAAATAGTGTATGACACGGGTAAACCACGGGTGGATCCGGCTGTACCGGACCCGGACCCGCCTATACCGTACCTGTTTGATGGCGGGTACAGTTTAATGGGTTTCCCACCGTGGGTGTGGTCAAAACCCCCGGTGCACAAAAACTGTGGTATATAACCTAGGCATTGTGGCCTACTTTCAGGAATAATGGCTGCCACCCAAATCAATTTGTGGCAAATAGGATATCTTATTATCTCCTAGCTACATAAATAATACCCTATGAGCTGTGGTGGGATAAGGAAACCACTGCCAAAAAAAAAAAGAAGTCAATAATAAAAGGAATCAAAGACATAGTGTACCCGGAATCTTGGAGGAGAGATCTTCTTGCCGTTTGGGCGCTTATTTGGACAATGCCTTGCCCAAATAAGCGCCCAAACCAGATCAATGATCACTTGCTCCAACTTGGACCTCTCCTCCATCTTCTGTGCCGGTTCCTTTCTCTGTTTTTTTTTCTTCTTTGCAGCTCCTCCAAAACTATCCTGCCCACCCTATGCAGACTATCGGTGATAAACCCAACGCCAAAACCTCAAGGTATTTTCCTCAGGCTTTCGTGGGCTCAATCCTCCCCTGACTGTCATCCGGAACATCATTAGGCATCACTCATGGCCGATGACTACCAGCCCATTGTGATGACTTGTGTCAATTATCTAAAATTGCCAAAGTACAACTCAAAGAGCATCATGCGGGAGAAGCTGAGCATTGTGATCTAAGAAGGCATGCGAAGTTTCCACTTATCTCGAGGAGCAGAGATACAAAGAACTTGGAGGACATAGTAGCATCTGGATCTATCTATTTTCATAATTGTCTCAGGCTGAAAACTGATGGGCACCTTAAGTAGCCCTCAGATATGAAATGTTTAAAATACTTTGTATCAATATTATTGCAGATGTCTGTGTGTCTAAATGGTCTCTGTTATTAATAGGCTGTGAAAGGTACCCACCAACACCCCAAACCGTGCCTTTACCGTGGGTTTTGAACCGTGGTAAAACTGGTGCCGGTACGGTGCGGTTCCCGGTTATATGGTTTCGGCCCCAGGCCAACCCGTACCCTTACCCTCCAGACCCGTACCTATACCACCACGGTTATACCCCTGCCCTTGCCATACACTACCAACAAATCTCTGAAAAAAACTCTATCGCAGATTATCCAGTTCTTCATACCCCAGTTTGAGATATGGTTGTCACGGAGCTACATATACTTTTTTTCTGACACCCCAATTGCCGGCGGCCAGGGGTCCCGATATATTAAATGGTCCGGTTCCCTCGCACAGTTGCTGCATGAAGAGGATTGTCGAATTAAAAAACTCTCAACATGTGATCACAAGGCAATGGAGGGGGGAGTCCAATGGCTGGATATAAGATTACGCTGCGAGGAAGGCTCTGGGGAGTCCCACAAAAGATATAAATTTCCGTAGAGTGGAATGGGGGACTAAAAGAATATTGAACAAAAACACTGAGATACTGTAACAGTGCACTTTTGATCCTAAATAAACTAGAGCGTTGCGCAGCACAGTGCAAGAAAGGCAATAGTTACAAATCGAGAATCCAAAGTGCAATTAAGTAGTGGTCAGTGGGCATGATTTTGGGATTTGAAAACACATCGGAAAATGAATATATATCCCGTGAAATTGAGGTGTAGTGATGCAGAAATTGGGAGTTGAAATGTGTAGATTTCTCGAAACCTCTTTGCCGTGCAGCCAAAAAAAATACAAGAATATAGAGTCTAGATTTTCCAGGATACAGGGGTAGGAGACGAATTTTCTGGGTGTGTGGAGGTAGAACATACTTATGCAGGGCACTGCGCAGCAAGGAGAGGGACCTCCAACAACTGAAAGAGTATTCTACAGGCACAAGCACATATCAGGAAGATGGCGGGGAAGAGGAAAGAGTGGTTGAGGGGCACTGCATGCCACCAACACACTGATAAGTGATAGCAATGGACAAGCGGCACTCTGCTGCCGGCGCAGTTGAGACAAACAAGCTGGGGGCAGATTGTATTTTATATCAAGTCCAATCAACAATCACAATCATGATCATTTGGCCGGTAGATACCGATCATCATCCACATCAGACATCCTGCCCTGCATATTTCTATATGCTATCTAGGACTCAGGAAATGTATATTCTGGATCAGTGTATTACACATCAAAACATTAGTTACACTGCCAACGGTCCAACACGTGGCCCCCAGCTGGAGCCGAATTGCTGGACACATGTCGCGAAAAGCTGGACACAGCTTCCTGAATGCTGGATTCCAGCCGATTACGCAATGGGTCCAGGCTGAAGCCAGTTCAGAGTGGTGGCCAGCTGAGCTTCAGGCTGGCCTCCATTGGCCTACACATCTGTATTATATATTATCTCACATTGTTGGACTGGTACAAAAATCGCATTTGACAGAAAGAAAAAAATGAATTCTGCCGAAGCATATACAGCTAATCTAGTCATCGTCGCCGCCCTCACACCCGAGCCCTCGCCTGCTCCCGAAGCTGCAGCATTTGTGTTGATCACCTCGTCAATTTCCTCTTGGAACCCATCGACAGTTTCATCGAAGCTGGAAGCGGACATCATGGGAGATTGTGGCGGACTGGTTGTGGTGGAGCACCGGTGGAACTATGGTGCAGATCGGCTAAACACCACCAAAATAAAACAATCAGTGATGCCATCATTGATGTCCCAAATCGACGGGAGATTTTTTTTTTCATTGTACCTCCTACACTCATGGGCCACAAGAAGCGCCACCCGCTACGAAGCAGCCGCCAGAGCTCGCCATGGAAGACATCTTACCACAGTCGCCATCGAATATGATCCCGAGGATCCACGATACGAAGAAGAGACACACTGGACAGGTGGTGTGAATCACTACGCGTCAGATGCTGAAAGTCGCTGGGAAACAGAATCCTCGGACATCGAGCGGGACTCGGACACTGAGCTGCGGCCGCCGCTCGACCACTCTTCCAGCAACGATGGAGCCTCGGACTCGGAGTCAGATCCGGAGCTGGAGTTGGAGCCACTGGATTTGGATGACGCCGCGGTTGTGGACCGTATCGTGCAGGAAGAAAACCGGCAAGCTGAGCTCTGGCGCCTCTCAGGCCTGAAGATGGATTTGAGTGGGAAAGCATGGAGGAAGGCCGAGGCGAACCGCAGTCTTGGATACAACGGGCACGGGAGGTCGACGCAGTACCGCAATGCACAGAAGGAGCGTGAAAAGGAGGTCAAGTCGTCGCAATCGAAACAGAGGTGTGTTCGCCACCATCTCTCTTTCAACACCTCCACTGACTGTCGCAGTCGCCAAGCCATGGCCTTCGCTGGTTACTTCCAGCATTCCATACAGCCCCGCCCATATTCGTCACGACCCGCACCAGCAGCCAACCAGCCTGCGTCCGCAGTCGTATCAGTGCCTGCACTCGCACCCGCACCCGCACCTGCACCTACGCCCGCACCCGCACCCGCATCCGCACCCGCACCCGCACCGATCCATGCACCTGTTCCCCCATCTATACTTCCATACGCCAGTTGTTCATTACAGGCTGTTAATAATATCCCGTTGCACGCACCTGTATATGGGTATCTTTCCGATGAACCCTCTGAGTCTGACCTCAGTGATGACGAAGATGAGAGCCATGGGGAGGGGTCGAAAAAACGACGCAAGCTGGATGTGCCCGCACGAGAACAAGTCCGTTTGAAAAAGGAGAAGCGGCAGATAGATCTTCGCAACGCTCTCACCTCAATCGAGAAGATGATCAGCCTCAAGCGTACGCAATACCAGAGTCCCTTGCAGGCCAAACGCGTGCGGGTCATTCAGAGCACCCTCCATCTCGTCGTCCGAAACTCACGCAAGCTAATGGATGCTTCAGCGATGGCAGCTGAGACCCACGGCTTCGCTGCAAGCTGGGGGTCGCGACTCGCTCGACAATGGACTGCAGGATGGGTGAAACGGCGGGTGCTTCCGGAGTCCGATCGCGGGCGCCACGCCAAAACTTGGTCGCTGTTGAATGACCCCGAGATAAAGGAGGAGCTATCGGCATACCTGCGCACCAACAAGTGGTCAATGAACCCTGAAAAACTCGTGGAATATTCGAAATCGAGGCTGGTGACGGACGAGATGAAGAGGTTGTTCAGAATGCAGTTAACAAAGAAATGCCGCGGGGGACTGAAGAAATACCTCGAGCAGGAGCTCTTCCCTCGCATTGGTTACAAGGTGGTCCGCGGAATTTCTTTGGCCACAGCGCGTCGATGGCTTCACGAGCAAGGCTTCGAGTATACGGAAGTCAAGAAGGGGCTTTTTTATGATGGACATGAGCGCCCAGACAACGTCGACTATCGCCAAAATTTCTTTATTCCCGCCTTTGACGCGTTACGGCCGTACTTCGTGGAGTATCAAGTGGGCAATCTGGAGCTCCAGGTCCAGAAACCACCACTCCCCCCGGGGGAATTTTGGCTTATCCTGACAGCTCATGATGAGATGACAGCGCAAGCAAATGATGCAGACAAATGGGTGTGGTGTCTGAAAGGCGAGATGCCCATTCGCAAAAAAGGTGTGGGGAGGGGAATTCATCGCAGCGATATTCTTTGCTCCACTGTCGGCCACATTATGGAGGCGGGCGAAGGTCTGGAGTACGGGAAGAATCATGATGGTTACTGGGATGGTGAACAGTTCATCAAACAGGTACGCGCCTCCACTGTCACCTCTCTCCAAGTCTCACGCCTGCTCAGCTGGAGGAGAAAACCATCCCCGCCTTTGAACGCCATCATGATCGCAACATATACCGGGCCTGTTTTCTCATCGACAATTCCCAAGGCCATTGCGCTTATGCCGTCGATGCCCTTGTTGTCACACGGATGAATTGGCGTCCGGGCGGAAAACAGGCCATCATGCGGGATGGCTGGTTCTGGCACAATGGACGAAAGGTTCCGCAGAGAATGGTATTACCTGATGGACAGGCGAAGGGGATGAAGATTGTCCTTCAAGAACGCGGTCTCCTCCGGCCATCACTCAAGATGAAATGTGACACTGGTGCATGCGATGGCTCCCACCTTTGTTGCGGCCGTGCAATCCTTTCCAATCAGCCCGATTTCCTCGAGCAAAAATCCCTTGTTCAAGAGACGATTGAGCGGCTTGGTCACCGGTGCATCTTCCTTCCCAAATATCACTGTGAGCTTAACTTCATCGAATTCTTTTGGGGTGCAGTCAAACGGTATCTTCGGGAACACTGTGATTACACTTTCGAAGGCCTCCGTGCTCGGATGGACGACGCGCTCCGGTCCGTTGACTTGATGACCATCCGAAAGTGGGAACGGCGGACTTACAGGTGGCTGGATGCTTACCGGCAGGGCTTGGACTGCAAAGATGCCCAGCTTCAGGTGAAAAAGTTCAGTTCTCGTCAGTACAAGTCACACAGAAGGGTTGGAGATCGCATGGGAGATGCTATGGATAAGTAGGGTGCGGGATAGGGGCTTGTGTCATATACACGTGATTGATTGATTGATGGGATCAGTGATGTCCCAAATCGCCCGAAGAAAACAAAAATTTATTGTCAATTTTGATTCAATGAAAAATCCCTCTTGGGTGATTGGTCTACTACCTAATCGGAGTGTTTTGGCTAGAGGATCAGAGGTAGGGAGGTTTCACCGAGGTGCAATAAATTTTGTCTGAGTTTGGTGGTGTTTAGCCGATCCGCACCATAGAATCTTGAGAGTAGGCACAAAGAATGAGGGTTCCCAGTGGGAGGTCTTGGCTTGGCCACTTGCGCATCTTGAGTTTTGATTGTCTTGAGTCTTGATTGTGTAGCTAGAATCTTGAGAGTAGGCACGGAGAAAGAGGCGGTTCCGGTAGGATGCCTTGCCTTGGTGAATCGCTGCTTGCACATCTTGAGGTTTGATTTTGTCTTGAGTCTTGATTTTGTAGCGCTGCATGCTCTTGAGTTCTAAGGGCTTGAGTGGAGGTGGAAGATAGCAATGTAACAGAGGAGGGAAGAAACAGCACAGGCAAGACGAGTCCAAATATTAGTGCATCGGATTGGGTCTGTAGTGGGAGGGAGACAAGACGTCGGGGGCGGCTTGGGCAAGTCGGCTGGCGAGGTGAAGCTGCGGGAGGAGGACACAAAGAGGGAGCTGTGCGTAAAGACGTTGGAGACAGCGAGGAACGACGAGACCATGTTGCTGGTGTGGGCGATGCCGCCCTTGCCTGCTGCACGTTTGGTGCACATTGGGTGGTTTGGTCTTGGTGCCTTCGCAAAAGATGAGGGTAAAGAACATGCTGATACTGAAGAGGAAGAACGCAGTAATGAGGTGAGTGGTCAACGTGCAGAAGGAAAAAGCAAGAGACCGACCAACAGGCACGTGATGGATACACATGGACAAACTTTGTGCACGGACCGTCGGTCGCAATCTGATTTACATTTAATGCTGCTACCTATTGGCTACCTATCTACCCTTTTTTCAACCCGTTCGACTTAATACCTATCTTTATGGCCAACGCCGGTAAGTGACTTTGTGTGGATTTGAACTTTGGTGAATATTCAATTTCTAAACTCAGTATTCACAGGACTGTGTGCGTAATATCATGAGAATGGAGGACCAGTCCAAGACCAGTCTCAAGAATATGAATAACCATGCATGTAGATTGGACTTGCGCACTTTTTTTTTCATTTTTGAATGCACGATAGCCAAGCGATCGCAGCACTCCGACACCCTCTCAGGCTGAAAAACTTCAAAAGTACAATGAAAATAAAGTTTAGCGCACTGCTGGATATTTTCGTACAGATGATTTCAACATGTCCAATAAGGTGGGTACCATATGGATTCATATGGATGCCAGCTGGTGGAAGGCTGGAATTCAGGCTGCAAAGAAAAGCTGGCTACCAGCTGGAGACATTGTGGGACCAGCTTTTAAAAAATGTGGACATCAGCTGGGCGGTCCAGCTGGAGGCAGTGTGCCGGCACTTTGGCGGTGTAGTTGAATACCGTGTACTAAGTAAGGCTGCGTTAATTGACTTCATCAACATCATCATCGTCGTCATTGCCGAGATGCCGATTACACCAGTCATAATCATAATTACAATCCGACAGTTATTTATTAATGGGCTGGCAGGTTTTATATTCAACTTATCATCATAAGATATGGGCCATACATCCGCCGCCAACGTCACGTGAGCAGTGTGACGCCATCCAAATCGGGGCAATTTTCGTGAATAAATCCCTCAAATAATAACCACATCGCTTCAGCTCAATCGGCTACATGAACCTGCAGGTAAATTATGCCTGAGTAGGTAGACACCTGTGGATCCAGCCCATGTGTAGCCAAAATTGACTAGATGTCTGTTTAGTCCCGAAATTAGCTAAGAACCGCATCCACAACCTACAACAGCACGTTGACCCAGCGCAAATCTCTTCCGCTGTCTCGGCTATCATGCCTGCGAAGGCCAAGCACTTGCGGAACCGCGCCACCAATCTTCTGGGCAGAATAAAGTGTGCAATTCAGAGCCATCAATTCTCAGGGAGCTGGAGGAAGCCGGAATTTATTGAAAGCCTGCGTACAACTCTCATAATTGCTAATATGTACTATAAGCCTTGTATATTATGTAGCCATAGCCCATTTCTTGCCCGTTTGTACTACCTTTACCTCCAAATAATGACCTTGCACCGTTGTCGAGACAACTCCTCCTGCAGCACTTTGACAATAATTAAGACCTTTTCTGAAAATGATCTTAAGATGTATTTGAGTGATTTAATGTAGGCGATTAGCCCCTGGTTCACCCGTTATTATTTGAGGGATTATTCTACATAAATTGCCCTAATTTGGACGCCATCAGTCACAGGATGTAACGACACGTGACGTTGGCGGCGGATGTATGGCCCATATCTTAATTATGGTTAATCTGATAGGTGCCGATCACCATCCACATCAGACCCTCCTGCCCCGCGTATTCTATATGGTGTCCGGGACCCAGGAAATGTATGTTCTGGATCAGTGTATTACACATCAAAGCATTAATTAGATGAATACCGTGTACTAAGGCTGTGTTAATTGACCTCATCAACATCATCATCATCATTGTTGCCGAGATGCCGATTACACCAATCATAATCACAATCCGACAGTTATTTATTAACAGGCTGGCAGGTTTTATATCAGATCATCATAATCATTGTGAATCTGATAGATGCCGGTCACCATCCACATCAGACCATCCTGCCCCACGTATTCTATATGGTGTCTGGGACCTAGGAAATGTGGATCAGTGTATTGCAAATCAAAATATTAGTTAGTTGAATACCGTGTACTAAGTAAGGCCGCATTAATTGACTTCATCAAAATCATCATAATCATTGTTTCCGAGATGCCGATTACACCAATCATAATCACAATCCGACAGTTATTTATTAACAGGCTGGCAGGTTTTATATCAACTCATCATCATAATCATTGTTAATCTGATAGATGCCGGTCACCATCCACATCAGACCATCCCGCCCCGCCTATTCTATATGCTGTCCGGGACTCAGGAAATGTACAGTGTATTGCACATCAAAACATTAGTTAGTTGAATACCGTTTACTAAGTATAGCCGTGTTCATTGACTTCACCATCATCGTTGCCGATGCCGATCATGATTCACATCCGTCCACATCAACCATGAACCAAATTCGGGATCAAAATTCAAAACATTGCTAAGAGCGGATCTTTATTTCATAAAGACTCGTAACTTTGACTGAGATGAGGACAGACAGATGGCTCCTTTATATTCTGTGCCAACCAAATCTAATCACATCAAGGAGGACGAATCAAATCGATCGTCCAATCGATGGTCAATGCACATCATAATCAACAATCAGATCCATCTGATCCACACTGTGATAACAATCACACAGCAGCTATTTATACTTCTTACCATGACGAAAGCAAGCAACTGCCCCACAGCTTATGTCAGACACCATCCCCAGTACCCCAGGCCCCTCTGAGCTTCAATTAACATGCTTATACTGCACGACACATCGCAATTGCTGCTCACGACATGTTTGCCATTCCGCATACAATATAAAGAATTTATTGTGCTCATATAGATTCCAAAAGGCTTTCCCTCTTCTTGTTGCAGAGAAATCCTGAAAGCCTTGAAACATGTACCCAGCAATTGAGCCAGAGGCAGACAGGAACTGACATCAAAAACGATAGAACAGTAATCACATGTCTTTCAAGCCAAATGGGGATATAGGGGGGAATTCGGGATTCACTCAGTGCTAAGAACAAATCTTTATAAATAAAGACTCGTAATTCTTAGTTGGCAGCTTTCGTTGACTGCTCCCTTGTGCTACCTGCTAACTCAGGCCTGCCTGCAGGTGCCAAACACTCTCAATTAATGTTCCATTGTCCTCCATTGGTCCTTGGCAAACTGTCCTCTGGAGTGCGTGGGATTGCGCGATGTTTGAGCTCCCAGTGGCTTTAATTTTACATCAGGTTTAAGAATCTATATGATGTTTGTTTAAACAAATTGCGTCTGGGTGCAAATTGCCGTTTAAACAGATGTTTAATCTAAACATGTTTAACGGACCAATGGGCCGGTCAGACCGCGGTTTAAACAGTGTTTAAACGGGTCAAAAAGGCATTTTACACCGGGGTTTGAACTCATGCCTCACTTGCACACATACATAAGCAGGCCAACGGGACAACAGCAATCTGACTGGGCCAACTTAGAGTGATAATTCAAGAGTGTAAAGTTCCTTTATCATGGCCTGTGGGCTGATTGCACCAGTTCAACTTGCCGAGTTCAACCGGATTCAAGACACAGCTTACAGGTGATAGTTTAAACACAATTTGAGATTGTCTCGAAGTAAAGCGGAAGAGGAAGTTTAAGATATATTTCTGATGAAGTGGGTAGTTTGACTCCGAGTTTTTTGTTTCTTTCTTGCCAGCAATAAATAAATTCTTCCTACACTGGTTGAACATTTCAAATTTTTCAGTGGAAAATTTAGTGAAAGACTTGAATTTTTTTTCACCTATTTTTGCACCAAAAAAGTAGGTGAAAAATGTGAAAGATATTTTACATTTTTCACCTTATTATTGTTTCAAGTCAGAAAAAGGTAAAAATGTTTTACATTTTTCACCCCATTTTTTGTGGAAAAAATAGGTGAAAAAAAATTCAAGTTTTTCACCAATTTTTTCACTGAAAAACTTGAAATGTTCAACCAGTGTAGAGGATTCGGATAATTTTTGGGTCGGGGGTATTATTGAAGTTGAATGATGCTATTAAGTAGTTTAAACTAAAGGCAAAATTGATCAAAGCCTCACTGTGGAAGTCCAAAGATGGCGGGCTGAGACAGGGCTGTCTAGTATTTTGAGAGTTAGTTTAACACGGAGATCAATGTCAAACAGGGTACAGTGGACCACTTATTCTGGCGCACCAAAAGGGGGTTCGGATGCAGCAGTGTCATCGCCTCAGCTCAAGAACCGGGAACAGCCGTGCGCAGTACAGGAGGTAGTTTCTACATGCTGAGGACCTTAGAGAGGAGGGAAGAACACCTTGCAGTCAGAGAAAGAAATAAGAACTAACAGTTGTGTAGCACTGAGCACCGCATCTAATTGTTTTAGCTCATATAAGACAGGATGTTAACGAAGGGGCACCATTTTATTCAGGAATGTGTCCGCATGAAAGCAAATAAGTATTTTGTGTACTGAAGATATAGAGTTATGTCAGTGGAATTTGGGGAGAAAATAATTCAGCAGATTCTATGTAGCCCGGATTTCAGTTACTTGGTGTTGAACCCCGTTTTACTGCAGGAGTGATTTGCCCCAAATAAAGGCGGCACCTGTGCTCATGTACCACATCCAATCAATCCTTGGTTAAAGTTGCTCAAGGGCGCCATTGAAGTTAAATGAAGTCGCTTTAATACCAAGACTTATATACCAGAATATCGGAAAAGATGTGAATTGGGAAGAAATCTCGAGTTGTGGCTAGGTTATAAAAGGCCTACAAAATCTTGCACCTCGCTGGAGTGAGTTGAACATGTACAATAGCAGCTGTAAGTGTTAGTATTTAAAAAATGACCAGGTCATAATTGTACTTGCTGGGTCAATGGTAAATTCAATCCAACTTTGAACATGCTGAGTGGAGAGTGTGACACTCAAGTACAGATGAAATGGGCGATTCAGCGGTGTCAGTTCATTTGGTAGAAAGAAATTCTAAGAAATGCAAATTTGAATAAGGGCAATGCCAAGCCAGTCTATTGGACAAAATCCTACCTCTAAGCAATGTTTATAGATGTAAATGAGCCGACGAACAAGAATTCTGAGGAACAATTTCTAACATAGTAAATCTGAGTTGGGCAACTCACCATGAGGTCAAGGCACAGAATGGGGAGTTGAGTGCCAGGAGCGGTGCAATCGGTGTGATAATGTATGACAAAGTATTCAAAATGGTGATAAGGAAGCCTCGAAGGAAGGAAATTAGTTATTGTCTGACAAGATAAGAAACAAAAAAAAACTCGAAGTCAAACTACCCACTCCATCAGAAATATATCTTAAACTTCCTCTTCCTCTTTACTTCGAGGCAATCTCAAATTGCGTTTAAACTGTCAACTGTTTAGATGTGTCTTAAGTCCGGTTGAATTAGGCAAGTTGAACTTGTGCAATCGGACCACAAGCCACGATAAAGGAGCTTTACACTCTTGGATTATCACTCTGAGTTGGCCCAGTCAGATCGTTGTTGTCTTGTTGGCCTGCTTGTGTATGTGTGCAGGTGAGGCATGAGTTCGAACCCCGGTGTAAAATGCCTTTTTGACCCGTTTAAACACTGTTTAAACTGCAGTTTGAACGGCCCATTGGTCCGTTAAACATGTTTAGATTAAACATCTGTTTAAACGGCAATTTGCGTCTAGACGCAATTTTGTTTAAACAAATGTCATATGGTTACTGCAGGTTTTGTACAAATTGGGAGGGCCTCACGAGCGAAACATCTCGAGTGGCACAGAGCAAGAGGAGAGCGAAGCGCAGCACGAGGCACAAGCCAGAAAGCATAACCAGCAGATGGTAATGGAGAATCTCATACATTCATGAAGCTAATACATGCGCAGGGGCATCCATAATGATATTATGTGAAGCGGCGGTGCTGCAGTGATGCGCCAGTGCGAATCCATCGGCCAGCCTCCACGGGCAGTCGTCGAGGCCTGTAGACGCAATGAGTCGAGGTGGGTAGGCAGGCATACGCTGTGGGGCTGCCACATGCGTTGTGTCCGCCCCAGCGAATACAACGACACGACTACAACACCCAGATTCACCACCCGCGCTCACCACGCCCCGCATTCCCCACATCTACACATTTCGGACACTGTTCTCGCATCTCGCATCGCGGACGGCGCATCTCCAACGACATCTGGCAGATGGGAGCGCCCTCGTCCATAACAGGATCGACCGCCGGAGTGCACAGCACTTCCAACATGCTCATGCCGACATATCGCACACGTTTCACCCCTTTTCAGCCTCAGGACGTTGTATCCGCACGGACTTTGGACGGATTAGGAAGGTAGCAGTTCGTTGGGCATCGTGTCCCAACAACTTTTGGGCCCAAAAAGGCAACTTCCTCCGACGAGCACCATAATTCGGTGGGATGAAACACGGCGCAAGCACACCGCCATGGGGCTAGAACGTTATAGAACGCTGAGGGAGCAGACTGTGGACATGTAGAGAAGGTCCAAAGGGGTTATTGGCAGAGTATAAAAGGATCTGGGTCTCAAAGCAGTAGACAGTTGACTTTGGAACGGTTTTTCCCCCACTAGTTTCTAGTGCAAAACCGATTCCCCCCAATATACTGTTGACCCACACACACACACACCACTAATCCACTAACTTGTCGCAAGACACTTGACCACACATCCTCCAGACGATTCATACTGAACGTCTAATCACACTAACCCGTCCCCTTGACCTCGCAAACTGCTGCTCACGCAGAGAGGAATGACTCAAGGCGTCTTACACCAAATCACGGATACCTTGGACAACGACCGGCACACTCATGTCCTTCACGAGCCGTACCCGTGTTGAGCCGTTAGGCCCTCGTCGAGCCGTTTGCGGTCATCCCACCTTTGGGAAAGCCAGTCAAATCAACTATCACCCGGTTCAAAGGGGAAAGGTGGTAGAAGAGAGACAAAGCAGAGACTTGGATATTGTCTTGGAGTAGTGCACGCGGTGTGCACATCTGAACAAGGTATTTTTCACGTTATCCCCCATTTTTGACCCCCAACAGATCCCCACGGACAAACACTGCTCAACTATCTTCTCTCACAAACTCTATACAAACCCAACTTAAACGAAAAAGCCCCCAGAGGGAGAACAAGTCACTTTTTGAACCTCGTTTTCCAAAGCAACGCTACAGTCCCCCTCACAATGAGCAGGCAGCGGAGGGGTCATCAACGGAGCTCACACAACATCGGCAGCTGTTGCGTGGAGGTGGCCTTGGCTGAAGCCTGATGCCGTCTAGGCGGCTAGACTAATCTAGGCCGGTGATCGACCGATCTCGGCAACTTCTCACACAACATCGGCAATCCCACGCTTAGGGGGCTGCTGAATGGAGTTATATACGCGCCGCATGAAAGTATATTGGTGGACACCACTGGACATCACTGGCCACCGGTGGGTGCTGGCATATACCGTCAGCCGTTGTGACCACCATGCTTCGCCAATCATCACCCCTTGTCCCTGTTGCTAACAGTCGTGGCGCCGTGTCTGCACCCACACCCTCTGGGGCGCCATCTCTGCGTGTGCAGGTCGCCATCTCAGCCCCCGCTAGGTTTTTCCAGGAACAAGCAACTTGAAGCCATCTAATCAAATATTGTTTTATTACTTTACTTTTAGTTTAATATCGTGCAGGGAGTCAACCCGTAGCTTCCGAGTCTCTACACATTCTGGGGCGCCATCTCTACACGCACAGATCGCCGTCTTAGCTACTGTTAGGTTTCCTAGAACGGCAAGCCATCTAATCAATGTTGTTTTATTATTTTACTTTTTAGTTTAATATCCACCGAACTCCAGCCAGGATCAGTGAAATCCGCTGGAGATCTCACACTACCACTGGGTATCATTGGAGATAGAATTAATCTGTACCCAGTGAAAACCGGTGATTTTCGATGGATATTGGTGGACATTGGATGAGAAAATTTGACATGTTGGAGGATGTCATGAAATGCTCACACCCACTGATCCCCACTGTAGGTTGGTGGAGAAGGATTTAAGGGAAATGAATCTCCAGCGATGTACAGTGGACTCCAGTACGGGCCGCCGGCGGTGGCCGGCTTTGCCGGCTCCGCGTATATTACTGGCTGAACGCAGTGATTGCAACATTGAATTTAATCTACAAACTCACAGCTTATATATCGCGTCAAAGCCCGTGGAGTTGAAGCGTTAATAAAGAGGCGAAAGACTTGAGGTTGAGCTGGTGATATGCCTGCGGCGCGTCTGAGAGCGGAGCTAAACAAAAAAAGCGATGTGAAACCGCTCTGAGGGCCGAGGATGGGAACAGGTAAGAGTCTTTTTTTAGTGAAAGCTTATGAAGGTGCTCGCAGAATCCCACACAAACGGGGGAACGGAACAACTGGTGCAATAACGACGTAGACTGCACGGGACGGATGAGGACGACAAGGACGACGAGGGACACGACGAGGGATGCGAGGACGAGGGCCGAAGTCTCAGATTCGATTCAAAGATGGGGCAAAAACTTGTTATTTCACGTACAAAAGGGTACTACATATAATAGATGAGTTATGACCAAAGAGAAATAAAATACGATGTTGACAGGATACTTGGCAGCGGAGAATGGAGCGCCACAACCAGCACAGGTATTATTGGAATATTGAGAAATATAGGGTTTAGTGCCAGGGCATAGATGCAAAACAGATGCTGTGGCCGACATGGAGAAAGGCGGGAAAGATGGTGATCACAGATCTTCTTTGCATCTTCATGCTACTGCTGTTAAAATATTATATTCATCGGTAGTGATCTAATCCGTGATAACTGTACCCTCTGAATCTACGTTTCGATGTGTTTCCATTATCTTGAACTCATTCGGCATTCCCTCTCGAATGGGGTGTCCAGGACATAAAGCTGCCATGGCTTTCAGGGATATCGTCCAAACTCCATGAAAAACGACTGTACGGGCTGAAGTATTCGGTTGGCAGAGGGGGGAGCATCCCAGAACCATTGCTCGAAGTTCCACCTGTCAAAGGAGAATAACTTGGCACGGCAAGCAAGAAATCCCTGCACGGAATTTTAGGTTGCAGCAGAGGATGACGATAAGCGGTCCACGAACTTCGCAAAGTTATCCAAGTCCGAAATGTGCGCATTGAGGGCACAATCTGAGTTACATGAATGGCTTGGCAACCGGGCAAGGACATCAGCGGCTTTACGGAGCCTAAGCGATAGCTCAAGAACAACCGCATAGGATGCAGAATCGTTCAGACAGTCACAGCTGCTCCCTCTATGGAGGTACATGCGGTCCGTCAGATCGGCGTATGCCGCTAAGGAGCCACTCGTCGGTGGACCTGAAAATGGGGAATGAACAGAATTCGGGGAAATTGAAGGTGACGTCGTTAGGGGACTGTGGAGCGGCGGTGACTCGAAAGTCCACGAAGGAAAATTAGTGGGAGGAGCCAGTTCATGAGAAGAGGCACTATTGGACGAAAAGCCTGAAAATAGCGAGGCCCCATCTGGTGCGGAAGAGAATCGGTCCTGTCCAGCGAGCCAGTGGGGATGAGGATTGTTTTTCAGCTTACAACTGTGAGTCAGAGCGCGAGGTCTTTTTTTGGTGAGATATGTACCTCCCGGATGACGCCTTCGAGCTCCGCGATACGGTTAATTAACCTCATACCGTCCTGCGCCTTACTGTAGTCAGCTATTTCGTAGACGCAATCCCCGGGCTGGAAATCTAGTCATCAGTAGAGCTCAATATCCTCTATAAAGAGAGATTACCAGTCCTGGCTGGCAGCATCGAGAACAGGGTCGCTTTCAGTCGCACTGCACGCAAATATATTAGCGGATGAATTGGGATGGAAGGAATACGATACCATACGCTTCGCCTTATGACAGTTGAGGCACGACTGAGTAGTCCGATTACGGCGACTGGTTGCTGGTTATGCACGAAAGGTCGATGGTGGCTACTTACTTCTTGTGGTGGTCGCCATCGGCAGTGGAAGCGGCCTTGGGTTGGCTGCTTGGCCGTGCAGAGAAGGGCACGAGTCGACAGAAAAATTGTAGTGAGCTGGACGGGGAGATGAATAACCAATGAGGAAATTGTGTGGTCGAATTTATGGGAATTCCTGAGCTTGGTATGGGGTAAAAAGGAATGCGACACGCGATTAGCTTTGCGGCCAGAAAGCGAATCGGAGTCAACTTTGGCACCACCATGTGTACTATTAGCCGGCAGTTTGCCACCAAAGTAGTGGTACCAGAGGTTAGCGGCTCCATGACCGGGGCGTACTTCCATTGTCGACTGAAACGAACAGGGAAGAAACAAGCTGCGGTGAAGCGGAGTATTGCAGAGAACGAATCGAAGATTTTCAGACATGGAGATACAGTAGGCGCTTCTCGCAATCGATTAACGGTCCGAATCAGGTACTATGCCTGTGGCCTAGATTGGGAGGTGTTGCAAGAAACAATATTTATGCTGTTCAACAACCGTTCAACACCAATTCTTGAGAAGGCATATATATGTACATTGGGATTATGTGCCCTGTGAATAATTCAACGTGGACCGGATCAAATCAGCTGCTGCCGTGGACCGTGGTGTGATGGAACATTTGAATGGGAACGGCATTCTGGAATCCCTGAGTTGGCTGGAACCCAGATAATTTAAACACGTACAACACGAGAGCCGAGTGGTAGTCGTAGGAAGGCTCCAAGATTTTCCCATCTTTTCCGATAGCCTTGGTTATGTTGAACACTGCCAGCAGAGACGCTACCGTGATCCATAAGGTGGATTGCGCCATATGTCGGCCCGGACAGACACTACCAAAGTTTTTTTAGCCGAGTCGAGGCTTTTGTCTCACTAAATTCACCGTCTTCCGAATCCAAAGACAAGGTTCGGATCTCTAACCGCGGGGTTCAACTGACCGTTGAGCAGAAACCGGTCCGGATTGAACTTATATGGATCCGGATATTCAATCTGAGCTTCTATGATGAATTGAAGAAAAATGAGAATGTCCAGAAATAACCTCGTCATAAAGCATTGCCCTGGCAATATGTTGGGTTGTTCAGAAAACGAGTAATTGAAGACTCACCAAGTGTTAGGAACAACAATAGAACCCGCAGGAATCCTGTACCCGCGGTAGATGTCTTCAACGGCAACAGCATGAGGGACAGCTAGATGAAGTAGTTGAGGTTCCCATTGACATAAAAATCTAGAAAAACTAACCGATTGGGGCAACTGGTTTCCACCTCAGAACCTCCTTCACAATCGCAGAAACATATGGAAGAGATTCCTCGTCGTCAAAGCTCGGAAGGTGCCCCTCATGAACAACAGTGTCAATCTCTTCCTGCGCCCTTTTCTGAACATCAGGGTTAGCCAGCATCGCTAATATAAATGTGCCGAGGGCGGCTGTTGTCTGAGTAATTGGTTAGAGGAGGAAATAATTTATTGAGAAGAATAGTATACCGTATCGAAGCCAGCCGCGTACATGATGCCAGCAGTATCCTGGATAACTTTTTCTTGGTGCTCCCGGTCCTGATTCTCGTCGATCTCTTGCAACTTGTCGCTCACGTATGAGGGAGGAGCTGTTCCATCTGTCTGAATAAAATTGGTAAGTTTTCATGGATTCGGGGTTATGCACTCACGACCAGACGTTTAGCGGCTTGAAACGGCAGCTGAACCATCTTGTCTATGAGTTTCTTCGACTCGTGTGCATGGCGCTTGAACCCTGCACCGATGACCCAAGCGGGAACGTATTTCAATACGGGGATCACGTCCTGTCAGTCCATGCGTTCAGACAATACAGGCAGAGGGAGAACGGAGTAGAAGATAATACCACCAAGTATCTACCAGGTACGGCAGCCTGCGTGATTGCGTCTATCGCCGCTTCCGCTGTTTCCATATACGGGTCGTTAGACGGAAGCGTATCAATGCCGTAGGCGATAGACATAATCAATGCGCCATTCAGACTGCGGGAAATGGTATAAGCAGATGGGCGACGTGGTTCCAATGCAGCCCTACTGCTTGATATGATTCATGATCTCGTCATCCGAATTTTCAAGCAACCGCTGGAGAAGATCGTGACTCGCGTTTACCTGTTGAGGACGGAAACGTCGGGAGGCTATCAAGTGGAACGCGCTGTGAAATGAACGTCGGTGTTCCCGCCTGTAGCGGGTGTCAACGAATATTAGACGCGGCGCATGTAACTCGCCATGTGTCTCCTAGTAATTGTTCATCCCAGAGTACTCCAGCAAAACTAACACATACTTACCATATCTCATGGTCCCTTCAGTGGGTTTCTTGTCAGAACTTCTAGGCACCGAATTTAAAGGCAGACTCACCGAAAGCGAATTCGAAACCCATCAACTCGTTCACCATGATCGATCTTGGTCTAAAATCATGACTTATGGGCTTCAAATATACTCGATTTGCAACTCGCCTGTCGGAATAGATAGCAGAGCGCTGGTCGAGGAGATCGAAGACGACGTCTACCGAGGACAAAATAATAATGGACTTCCCAGCGACGCTGAGGTGAATAATATCTGAACCTACAGCAGTTGGTACCTCAGTCAGCTCCGTAAATCCCAACAAAACTGCATCAATGCGCTTACCGAGTTCCTTACTCCATTTTGTAAATGTCTCCCATTCGAATTTAGTGGGCATCCCAAACAGATTCCCGAATAAGGGGAGTTTCTTTGGACCGGGCGGCAAGGGCAAGTGAGGCGACCTGCGACGGTTGAAATACAGGAGAGCGAAGGCTGCGAAAGCCAGAAAAGCGTATTGTATCATGGCGGCACAGCACAAAGGAAGTGTGGGATGTGCCGGTCAGGCGGTTACGCTTTAGCCGAATATTTGCAGGAAGCAGATGACTTCACCTGCCAAACGTGGAGTTAAGATGGAGAATCGGCTCTAAATTAGTATTTTGGGAGGTTTTAACCAAATTGAGATTAATGCAAGGAGCAAGTGTAGTACGGTAGGCGAGAGCTACGCGGTTCGATTTAGAAATCAATCAACGCGGTTCGCTTTACGAGTACTTTTGTTTACAGATGTTTATCGTCCCTTTCAAATCTCGGGGGACCCAAATTTCATTTGAGAACGAAAATCTTGAGGGACTTTCTAGTGGCTGTGTGAAATCAATTTAGTCACTGCCACCAATTTCATTAGATCAAAACCCGATGAAATTAGTGGTTGGGTAATTGCATTACTCGGGGGGGGGGGGGGGGGGGGGGATTTATTATACTCGCATGGTCCACAACATGAACAATGAGTTTACAGAAGACAAACATGTAGTACTATCAGGGTGTTTATCTGTCTAGAAAGCTGCAAGATGTCAACTGAGCACAACACTGTTCCAGGGGGTCGATCATACAAGACGCTGGCATACTGTGACTGGCTGACCGCTTGTATGGCAGGACATGCGGTTAAAACCCGTAGGACCTGACCACGAGCGGAGTGTGCAAGTGTACAGGAGGGGGCACCCCCCTCCCAGGTATAAATCCCCACTATCCACCAGTCTACAGCAGCTGTCGTATGTCTGTCCCTTTGCAGGTGCATGCGACTGCCGAAGCAGCGATAGGCCCAGAAAACTCGCAAAGAGTTGTATATGAATAATTATCCCATGCAAGGGACAATGTTGTGGTGGTCGTCCAATCAGTAGAGTATTAGGCCGCATCATAGAGTAAGCAGAAGGGGGCCCCAAAGGTACGAGGGGAATACTCCACAAACCGAATATACGTACGTCCAAGCGTAATATCCAATGTACACGAGTGGTCGTTAATATCTCGGCCGCGATGCACTTCCTGACGGCCAACCTCCATCCCGCGAATTTGTGGTATGATGTCCATTAGCCACCCGCAGCGGCCAGCAGGATGCAGCGTCAGCGTGCAAGAGCATAAATCTGCACGTTGCGGCTACGTCCAGGAAAACGGCCATGGTCCGGAGGTAAGCGCGAGCCAAAACCGGAGGTAAGCGCGGGCCAAGAAGACCGCGAGCGCCGCGAGAAGCACATAAATCAGACCCGTCACAAAAAGACCGCGTGGGACAATTGGCCGGGAGAAAACCGGGGCGGTTCCGAGATTCCCGAGTTCTGTCGACGGTCCGTGCGCAGAAAAGAAATGCAGCGTCAGCGCGCAAGAGCATAAATCTGCACGTTGTGGCTACGTCCAGGAAAACGGCCATGGTCCGGAGGTAAGCGCGAGCCAAAAACCGGAGGGCCAAGAAGACCGCGAGCGCCGCGAGCACGTAAATCAGACCCGTCACAAAAAGACCGCGTGGGACAATTGGCCGGGAGAAAACGGGGGCAGTTCCGAGATTCCCGAGTTCTGTCGATGGTCCGTGCACAGAAAAGAAATGGGTCGTCGCGGGGGAGCCTGCTGCGCGAGGCGGGGTATTTTCAGCCATGCATCCTGGGTACGAGCTGGGCCGGTGGTATGCCACATTTCCGTCCACGTAAGCTGCCAGCAAACCGCGGCCGTCGTGCAGTGTCTGGAACACATTTAGTGCCCGATTTGGACTATTAGTGACAAAGATTCCCACCATCAATTTTAGTCCCAATTTAGTAGAATTGCTGATGACTACCAGTTTACAGCCATTAGGGCGCTTTCCCGTTTTGGGCGGTCTTTGATCGCATTCACCAAAACGCTTGTTGCGGTCCCAGTTCATAGGCTATCCGCATATGAAATATATCACCATGATCGCCTTGAGGCTCCGCAGGGAATGGCCTACTCAGAATATTTATATTGCGCCTCTAATCGCTTCCATTACAAGATATGCTGTTTTAGCGAAAATATACTGCTGAAGCAGAAGTATGGACCTGGGAGCTGTCAAATATGGTAAGGAGATACTAGCCAATTACTTCAAGGACACCATGTACTCTGAATTCCTTTACGCTGCTCCATTGCAATAAATGACATGATTGAATCTCAAAAAATGCGGTCTTAGGACAACTTGCCCAGGATTCGTCTATAGAGCTGCTCTTGGTAGAATAAACAAATATTATGGCTTTAGGATATACCCCTGGATATTATGAAGAGCTTGTACAGCTCAATTTTTATCTGCAAGGCCATGTTCCAGTGCTGAAATGTGCCGCATCAACTTCAATCAGTCACACTTACATGTGGCATGGTCTCATTACTCTGCTTCTTGGATCTTGCCACAATGCCACACAAGCCAAACCTCACCTGCAGCGCACTCAGTATTTGAAGGCTCTCAAGCAACAAGTCATCTATCAGACCTTTATTCTTCGCAAGGAAACTACTAATTTTCCCCAACCATCTTCAGGTTAAACTTGTAACCAGTCTGTAACTAACTGCCGAAAAATGTGGCAGGCACTTTCGGTGGTTACAGACTGGTACAACTCATTGACGACAATTGGCAGAAACATTGGTGGTGACTTGGCCAAGCTTGCTCGTGACTTTCCAGAGTACAAGCTCCCAGAAAAGGCCAACAGTAAAATGCTTGGTGTTGTTGAACTTGGTGCATTTGACAAATCGAAAAATGCAATTCCCAGAGGAACAGTCTCTGCAATTCCGGTTTTCCCTGCATCAGAGAAGCCAAAGGCCATGCAAGATAAGTTTATTCCTCATGCTAGAATTTTGGTAAGCATATCTAGTCTTCCCATAATTTTTTCTAATCCTTCTACAGGCAGCATCTTCATCAGAGAGACAAAATGAACAGACATTTGAATTGACACCTGCCCCAACTGCTATGCAATCACTTATGCATCAGCCTGGTTTGGTCGCATATCCTGGAGCGCCGGTAAGTTATTCACAGATAGATCTAGACCTTTAATAATTTTTTTCAGCCCTTCTTCAGGTAGCATCTTCTTCCCGGTCCCGGGTTCAAACAGAGATGCTTGAACTTTTACCTGCATCTGTGGAGCCACAGTCAATTGCTCATCATGCAGGAGGTGTTTTCATCTCGTGGGATTCTACAGGTTCAACTGGTCGAAGCCGCACATGCAGACTTTGCCAAAATGCGGGAATGGAAGCAGAAATGCAATCTTGTCCAGGAAGGAACAACAGGAGTAAATGCATTGGACATAGTGGACAGATAGATAAGTAATTTTCGATAGTTTGAAAAGGTACATGAATGAGTTTGCTCAAATGAACCATAAAAAAATAAGTGGGAAAGATGCGGATGCCGAACAAAAAAAAATGAGCATAGTGGGATTCGAACGAGAGCACTGCAAAAGGCTGCTTACACAACGGAAGTGCCATAACAAAGTAGACCAAAATGACCACACCCTAGTTGTCACTTCAATTCACTGATAGGTCCGGATCAATGATATTTGAAAAGAAAAAATTTCCATCAAAATTCCAGACACTGCACAGGGGCCCAAACCGCTGTCAATCCAATCGTGCCCTCCATCGTGGTCTTCGTCACGGCCAGCGTCCATCCCTCGGTCTTCGTCACGGCCAGTGTCCATCTCAGTCCAAGGCATTGCTCTGAAATAGGTGAGCATCCTGCAATGTGAACGGTCCGGGTCCCAGGCATTGTCGAAAACAATCCAAGGGTAGTGATCGGCACGGGCCTCCCGCGGGTCCGTGAGCGCTGACCCGTACCCGTACCCGCAAAAACCCGTACCCGTGGTCGCAGGTATGGGTTTTTCGGCGGGTCGACGGGTGGCCGCGACTTGTGCAAGACCTGCATGTTTTTTGTCACTTTTTTGGGTTGCTTTACACCAAAGGATGATGAAACAATATGGGCCTCAAATTAGACACTTTAGAGGCTTGGTTATGAGGTCCAAAAGAATTATAAAAAATGTGCCACAAAAGGGGAGAGAAATTTCAGACCACAAGTCTTCACTGACTGAAATTCCCTGACTGCTTCGAAGGTGTTTCAAGCAAGTTTTAAGAATTTAATTATCGGGAAAAAGTCTACGCACGTCTGAAGTGTGTTCATTGACTGCAAGGCAGTGCTTGATTGCTGGTTGCGGGTCCCAGACGGGTACCGATGGGTCCACAAAAATTCTCGAGAGCGACCCGTACCCGTACCCGGACCGACCCGTACCCAGGGCCCGCCGCGGGTGGCCCGACCCGTGCCGATCACTATCCAAGGGGGGCACACCACATCCGGAGGGGGTATTTTGTCGTCCGTCGTTTCGATCCACGTCCGCGAGGCCAACATCCATGAGCCAGTATCGATCCTAGGTGGCCTCGAGCGAAGATCCAGAGGTGGGGATGGGCAAGTTTCCACAAATCCGAAATACGACATGGTGGTTCCAGGGTGATCGGGGAATATGCCCCCTACTCGGTGATAAATCATCACATGCACAATCAAGTTAAATTTTTTTTTTTGTACGTCTGCCGGATGGCCGAGAGCACGGAGATCACCGACGATCGCGTTTGGCCCTTAGATATTGACCGCGGGCCTGTGTATGTCGCCTTTCATTATTCCAAAAAAAATATGTGTGTTCCGTTTGATTTCAGAACTTGATGAATATTCATTCGTTAACTTCCCGTTGAGGTGAAGAAGAGCAAACGTGTCTGGTCCGAGGCTCGTGTCTACGGTAAATCCTCTGCTGCTGCCTGCGCTTATATTCTGTAACCGCTTCTCACTACTCTACTGGTCAGCTTGATTACTGGGTCAACGGCCAGTGGTCTCCTATCCAACTCCTATCTGTCCGATCCACGTTTTGCCTTATAACTGCGCCACCTTGACTCCTTAACTCCTCCCATCTTCCACCATGCGCCATTCGCTGTGGAATGCCGGCTTATGCCTACTTCTGCTGTTTATACTTGTGCAAACCTAACCACCTGCGTCAGCCATTGGCTACGCAACGTCATCATCGCAATGTTCTGTCAGAACTTCGCGCGCACTCCAAACCACTGGATGCTGTCCTTCGATTGCCTTTGGCTTTCGACCATCCGCTAGATGTTCCTTGATCCCGAGTAGGATCAGACCAATTATAAAAAATAGAATGCTTGCTCGCTATGCCGCTGGAATATCTGCCGAGGGTTATTGACTGTCTCAGGATATAGGAGTCTATTTGAGCTTACCATGCGCCATGCAAAGCCATTTTCGCTTGAGTATATTCTTATCTGATATTGCAACCGTCATACGACCTCACGCTCTTGATCTCGTTCACCTACTGCTCTTGATGTTTTTTCCCTGGTTTCGCCACCTTGTCATGGTTTCCCTGGTTGACTCGAGAATCTGGTCGGTGCGTCAACTTAAAGGGTTGGTCCATAGACTGCACCGAACTCTATATAAGCGTCACGATTTTAAAGCTCTGGTTGCAAAGCTCAATTGGGTGAATTTACAATGATGTAACTGTAGTGCGTTTTTCATGTCTGTACCTTTCATTAGAATTACATCCTCCATATTCTACTCTTTTAGTCTGTTTCTGCTGATGGAATACAACCTTGGACCCCTGTTTGTACCGAGTTTGATGGCGGGATGACGTTCGGCCCGCAAGTTATGGCATGTTTGACAACCAAATATTGTCGTGAGAACCGCACCGCTTAGCGGCGCCAGCTTCCATCGTCTCGTTCAACTCTGCGAGTTCTTTACCGATTCAGGACTTCTGGGGCTCATTATGTTCTCCACAGACTGTCGTTTCGTTTGAATCGTTCACTGATGTGACACACAACTCATTTTAGGTCACTTTACCCTCCCCAAAATAGGCTTAGATGTTCAGTGTGCTTTACATTGGCCGCTCTGCAGTGGGTAGGCTACAAGTTTACCCCGGCACATAAAGATTAAGGCGACCGATTTAATGGACTGTGAGCAATTGCCAATATTTATTTTAGTTGATTTGGTGCTGGGCGGCTGTGATTGTTGCAAACCAGATATCATCTGACATTGGAATCTGCAGATTTTTTGTGGACCCCATCTTCGTGTATGCGTGAATATTCCGCTTCAGTACTGTTGATATATATCGTATGAAACTGCTCAATGATATTTTGGTCCCCCCAATGCGCGTCAGGGATGTATTAGCCGCAATTCATCAATCAGCATGATTTTCGACAGCATGCACAGCGGAGAAGTAAATATTGCTACCAATACTACTCGCGCTACCAAGCATTTGCATGTGTTAGACGGTGTATTGGTTCTCCCTTCATGGATAAAAGCGGTTTCGTCGCAGTTATCAATGGAAAAATACACGATTTGGCCGCCTGGTCCGCTTCCTGATATTTACCTCTTTTGGACTGCCGCCGAAAATAAATTTCTGAGGCCTCCGCCAACCCACCAAAAATCTGCCAAAAATGCCTCACAGGTCCATAACATGTCTATCCTCTATCCCAGGCACACAAGGCCCCATTTTTAAGGTGTATGAATGCCGGGCGATATAGATATGCAACTCCTTCATGCTGATGGTGTAACATGTGCAGAAAAGTTTGATGTCAATGACCCCATCGTCGGATTGCCCGGACCTGTTGTCGAAGATAGCTGCGATAGCGTCTGCAAGGAATGTGTGACAGCTCTGATAAGTAACAAGAGGCCGTTTACGAGCTTAGCAAACCACATGTGGATTGGGAGGATACCTTGGCAACTCAAAGATCTTACCTTTGCTGAATGGATGTTGATTGCCCGTGTCCGTCATAATCGGTGTGTAGTTCGTGTAAATTCTGGGCGTGGAAAATTAAGTGCTAATGCGATATGCTTTGCAAATCCGACCGTGCAGGTCTACAATATATTGCCGCCATCCAGTGACGAAATCAGCGAAGTCCTCGCTTTTGTCATCCTTGGACCAACTAAACCGACTGAGGAAGAGTTCATGCGCACACCCATGTTAGTACGCCGTCACCGAGTACAAGCCGCTCTAGATTGGCTTAAATTAAATTACTGTGATTATGCTGACCTTTTTATTTCCAAGGAAAATATCGAAGCTTTGCCTGAACATGGTATGCCTTTTGGCGTAGATTGGAAGCAAACCAACGGCGAGGAATCTACACTGACTCCAGAACAGCGTAGCGTGGACGACGGTGGTGTAGACACTGAAGGGACCAGTAGTGGAAAATGTACTTTTGCCGTGCACGGACTGACCGGCGATCAGTATGGATCCGCTAGTATACGAACACTCAAAGCGAAGACTTTAGACCATCTAGCCAACAATGGCCAGACATTAGGATTTGGGCACTCAGCGGAACCTCAGTCGATGTTCAAAAACGTCCAGTTGTACCCTCAAATGTTTCTTTGGCTTTTCCCTTACGGTCTTGGCGGGATTGGCCATCATGGACATAGGCACCGCATATCTGAAGCTGCTCACAACGTTTTTTATTGATGTATCACGACAAGCGCTTTCAAACGGATCTATACTTTCCGATGGTGGCCTTCAATGAACTTCAGATCAAGGCCGGTAAAACGGGCAGTCATTTACTCGCCAAGAAAAAACACTTCGGATCTGTTGTTGATAGGATCTCACACTTAGATTCTGCTGTGTTGTCTGACATCATGGCGAAACTGAGGGCAGGAAAAAAAATCATTCCAACTACAGATGCGGAGAAAGCGTGTTTTGAACTTCTAGATGATTTGGATCATGTAGGAAATCATGTACAGGGTTCTTTGACATCCAGAAAATATATGCGGAACGAAATATGGTCCCTCACTGCTTTTAAGGGTGCACCTTCTTGGTTTATTACCTTTTCTCCCTTTGATAATAATCATCCATTGTGCCTGTATTACGCTGATGAAGAAATCAAATTTAGTCCCGGGATCAGGTCTTCAGATGAGCGGATAAAGTTGATATCCCAGAATCCAGTAGCCGCCGCGAGTTTTTTTGATTTCATGACTAAGTCTTTCATTAAAAATGTGCTAGGGGTTGGAACTGGGATGCCTGGATTGTATGGCGAGACCGATGCGTATTACGGGACGGTTGAACAGCAGGGGAGACTTACATTCATATGCACATGTTGGTATGGATAAAATCTGCACTCTCACCCCAGGAAATTCGCGATCGGATCTCGTCTCCGGACTCAGTGTTCCAGACTGCTATGGTGGATTATTTGAAAAGCACCCACGTAGGTCAACTTCTCACAGGCTCTATGGAACAAATTAAAGCCAAGGTCCCTCATGTATCTCGCCGTTCTAAGGGCATCCATGACATAGTAGATGATGATGATGTTGGCGGGTACCAGTGTTGTCCGTGACGGGTCAATCGTCAAATCCGTTTGACGAAAACGTCGTTTGACGGCAGTCAGCCGCGTTTGACGGTTATTGACGGCTCGTTTGACGATTGCCTAATTCGGAAAACAGGCGTACAATACCCCAAGGACACCCATAACTTGGACTGGACCATTACTAGATCGATATCCATCAGTTTTACATCTGAAAAAATCACACTCAGGCTAATAAGAGCCGCTGACGAAAAAACCTCGGTCCAAAATATGCACTTCATCTTGAGGGCTTGAACGGCGTTGAGTATGGGGTATAAAATACTCCAAAAGACCGACATGGATCCCCTGAAGGTACTTGATCAGCCGCAGCCCCTCCTGCGCCCTGAAAACCGTGCTGTTCCAAAAAAGGAAACCGTCAGACGAATGGTCAAAATCTTGACGTTCCGTCAAACTCCGTTTGACGCCGTCAAAGACAACACTGGCGGGTACCCTGTCGGCTACTCAGATCCCACTCAGGTCTTGCCTGTAGCCCCCCCCCCATGAAATGTGATTGTAATCGTTCAAATTGCAGTAAATGTATATCTCTTAAAATGTGGTGCCGTCACTATGTGGAGACAGTAGATGATCTTATGCTAAGATCAAACGTACACAGTTGCCGCACTCCGGTGGCTGGAACTGATTTATCTAAGTTTCAAAAACCCGGCACTAAGATTAAACTGGAGGTAAAGGGATGTACCTGCAGCGATGGGTCTTGCTCTGCTCGTTTTCCCAGGGATGTCCGTCTAAACACTGAAGTTGACTTGAACGATGGATCAATCAAACTTAAGAAATTGGAGCCAATGTTGAATAATGTCCCTCCAGCTGTCACATATGTTGCTTGCTTGCTCTCTGGAACCTCAATAAAGGCGGTGGTAGCCTATATTTCTGATTATGTTACGAAATCTAGTCTTTAAACCTATCATGTGTTTCAATCAGTTCAGAACATATATGACCGCAACACGGTGTGTCTAGGAGGCTCTCCACAGTCTAAAAAAAATGCGCGGGTGCTTGTAATGCAGATGGTAAACTCTCTTTCTTCGAAGTTATAGATTGGAAGTCCTATGGCCTCGTTATATCTGCTCGGAAACAAGGACCATTACACTAATCTTGATTTCAAGGTTATTTATTGGAAAAGCTATGTTGCCGAGGTCCTGAAAAGCTGGAAAACTGAGTCGGATGGTTCCCATCCCCGCGGTCCCTTGCCAGGTGATAAAATACCTACGGACCCACGTAAAGATGTCCCCACTGGCCCTAATGAAGCC
Organism: Mycena rebaudengoi; assembly: GCA_029282285.1. Classification (NCBI taxonomy): domain Eukaryota; kingdom Fungi; phylum Basidiomycota; class Agaricomycetes; order Agaricales; family Mycenaceae; genus Mycena; species Mycena rebaudengoi. The sequence continues at coordinate 623,309 of JARJCX010000089.1, read as the reverse complement.
ATGGAAGACTCTGATGACGCCGTTGACGAGGATCGAGTGGTTGTAGTTAACGGTGCTGATGGATATGTTGGAATCACCAACGTTGACGATTATGTTCACCGTCCAGCCTCTTTGAAGAACCTCAATTTGTATGATTTCTTCCAGATATCTGAGCGCAAAAAACGGACACCCAAACAGTACAAGGCATTTATGGAGTCCATTGAGACCGCTGAAAATCTATCTGGCTCCCCTGACATTGAAATGAATGCCACAGATGTCGAAGTTGGTGATGACCTTGATTGGGAAGAGATAGAGCTTGAGAATGTGTCTGAGCAGGTTCCTGAAATCTCATCTGGTGTGTTCGGCTCCGATCATCCTTTGTATAAAACTCATTATTTAAGTATTGATAAGCGAAAATTAGCTACCACTGTACCAAATTTCGTTGGAGGAGGACTTCCTAGGGCTGATCAGGGAGATCGCGATTATTATTGCTGTACTATGATGACTTTATTCAAGCCTTGGAGGCAAGGTTCAGACCTTAAAGGAAAATTGGACAGTTGGGATGATGCATTCACTTCGACAAAATTTCCAATCAAGGCTTTGAAGATGATGTAGCATTTTAATTTGCGATATGAATGCAACGACGAACGCGATGACTACGCCAATCAAAAAAATTCTGGACCAACACCGATGTTCTCACGGTATGATCCTCAATCAGGACCTATTCACGATGACGTGATTCTGATGTACGGCAATGACGAAGAATTCGCACTCCCGGATGTTCAAAAAATATTATAAGGCCAAAAGCAAATCCGCTCAAAAAATAATAGACAAAACTGCCGCTGACTTCAACCTCAATGATGAACAAGCTCGTGCCTTCCGTATTGTGGCAAACCATGCAACCAGTCTTGATCCTGATCAGTTGAAAATGTACTTAGGTGGTATAGGTGGCACGGGAAAATCTCGAGTGATTAACGCTCTGAGTAGTTTTTTCCAGCATCGGGGTGAATCCCACCGTTTCATTGTGTTAGCTCTGACAGGAACTGCCGCGGCACTTCTCAATGGATCGACTTATCACTCTGTGATTGGGATTGTCGACACAGAAAATGGAGAGCGAAGTGAGGGAACAAGCATCAGGAAAGTGAGGGAAAGACTTAAAGGTGTGGAATATATTTTTATTGATGAGGTGTCCATGGTTTCTTGCAAAAATATGTACCAGATAGGTGCACGGTTGGCAAAGGCTTTGGGTGAACCAAATGAGCCTTTCGGTGGGATGAATATGATTTTCGCAGGGGACTTTGCACAGCTGCAACCCGTCGGAGGCCAGCCTCTTTTTGCACCTGAATGGTCCGTGTCATCTGTCTTTCACAGTAAAATGTCCGTCAGTGATCAAGAAAACACCATAGGAAAAATAATATGGAAGCAGGTCGACACTGTGGTCATACTTAAGACAAATATGCGCATGCAAGAAATGTCTTTTGCGGACATTAAATACAGGAAAGCCTTAGAGAATATGCGTTATGCAGCTTGCACACCAGACGACCTCGCTTTCCTTCGGACCAGGGTTGTGGGTTTCAAAAATGGTCAGCCTAGTTTCGATGACCCTAATTTCCGTTCCGTCCCTGTCATAACCGCTTGGAATTCCCAGAAGGATAAATTAAACCAACTAGGGTCGGCCAGATTTGCTAATGACACAGGTCAGCTCACCGATTTTTATTCAGTAGATACTTTAGCGGCTAGCACCTCTGATCGATTAGATCCGAAAAACAGGCATAAAAAGAAACCCTCATCTTTCCGGTACATGTCTGAGGCAGAACGCAACGCCGTTTCTGAGGCCCATCCATGCACAAGCGAGAATGTTGCCGGAAAACCTAGCTTATGTGTTGGAATGCCAGTTATGATTAAAAACAATGATGCTACCGAGCTCTGCATAACTAAAGGGCAGGAAGGCACTGTGGCTGGCTGGCAAGACACGTACAACGAACGCGGCAGGCGTGTATTGGATACTCTGTTCGTTAAACTGACTGATCCACCACGAAAATTAAATATCCCTGGATTGGAGGAAAATATCGTCGCGCTTAGTAAAGCCTCCAAACGTGTCTGGTGTTCTTCCCCTAATGACATGATCATTGCCATCCTTCGCGAACAAACATTGGTCTTGCCCAATTTTGCTATGATCGATTATGCGTCCCAAGGGAAGAACCGAATTTACAATAGTCCCGGTCAGAGTAACTTTTTCGGCCGTTTATGAGGCGTTTATGGCGTCGTTTATGGAGTCGTTTATCAAGTCGTTTATGCAAATTCTTAGCATCAAAAACTTGACAGAAACGTGGGAATAAACGACCTGACCTTTTTTTGGCGCATAAACGACTCATAAACGACTGCATAAACGGCTCCAGAGCCGTTTATGCAATCCGTTTATGCAAATTGTCGTTTCTCCCACGTTCGATGTTTGCATAAACGGATCCATAAACGAGTGCATAAACGGCGAGTGAAAAGTTACTCTGACCGCTACTAATGTAGTGGATCTTCAACACTGCAAAACCCACTTTTCATACTACACTTGTCTGTTGCGAAGTTCATCAGCCGAAGGGACTGCCATTGTACAAGCATTCGCCACTAAAGTTATAACGAAAGGTATAGCTGGATATTTATGCCAAGAGTTCAGAGAACTTGAACTCTTAAACGAAATAACTAGAGGTAAATGTATGTGCACTCTTCCTGCATCTGTGTCGGGTGTAACACGCTCTGATTTGCTGCGTTCTTATCAAGAATATCGGGGAACCGATTATGACCCCGGTGACCTGCACACTGCTCTTACTTGGAGAACAGGAGACGCTCCGAAAATGCCTCCGGTTCAAATAGTCAGCTCCTGGTTCCTCATCGGTAAATATTTGAAGCAAGTCAAGGAGGTTACGAAAGCACTTTCTCAACATAAACGCAAAAAAACGAATAGGGCGGTCAACCATGCAAAAAAGCCCGCCTCCAAACCAAAGTGATCAAACCCTCTGCCACTGTGTGGGATAACAAAAATTATAGCTGCGCTTACGATGCGTTATTCACTTTACTGTATGATATATGGCAGGAGCATTCTTCGAAATGGTCCGAATTTTTCGCCGCTCAGACCAAGTACCTGGAGGTCCTTTCCGTAGGCTTCTCTAAATTCAGAGGAAAATCTGGCTCCTTGGAAAAAGCCAGAGACACCGCCAGAACCTTACTGACTGCACATTTTCCTGTGTTGTTTCCCACTGGCATGACACTCACCTCAATCGATCATCTTGCTGAAAAGATATTCGGCCCCACCTATTTCGCAACCGAGTCCTTCCATTGTCCTATATGCCCACCTAATACGGTTACTCCTCGTCCAGGCTTCTCCACCTATCACGTCGTTGTTCCTCCCCCGTCTGTATCCACAGTCCCTCATTACCTGTCACAATTCCTCGCTGCCAGGATGTTCTCAACCGCTGACTATAAGTGTCCTTTGTGCTCTTCGAATTTACGCAAGCACACTGCGTTAACCACATCCCCTCCGTTCCTATATTTTTCAGTTTCAGACAATAGTATAACTTACGATGCGGCAATTAATTTACCAGTTGGGAACTCAAATCACAGGTATGCCATTCGAGGCGTAATTTATTTGACTAAACAACACTTCACTGCTCGATTGGTCAAGTCAAACGGATGGTCTACTGCATGTGCTACCCCCTACATTTTTGAATACATGTAACGTGGAGGGTAATATTGGAGAAGCCGTCGGAGTCCTGTATGTCAGACTGACTTGATCTTTTCCGCCCGGCTACACAACAAAAATGATAATCGAACGATTACGCGTTTTTCTTACAGGTGTCTGTATGCCAAGTAAACCTTAATTTATCTACGGAGACCTGACCCTATGTTCCTGCTCCATTATTTCCGCTTCAACTTATGTAGTTTATAATAATGTACACAGTATTTATTTTTATTGTTTGACTTGGCGGCTGTTCGGGATTCAATTGAAAATTTGACCACGCCGCTGCTCGTGATACAGTTCCTCCTGAATATTCCGGCAGGGACCAGTGCTATCATTCATCCCATTTCTCAAAATATGTATAGGCTATGTGGGTGTTCACCTACACCATGTATTTTATGGATGTTATTTGTATCGGTCCCTTTTTTACAGGCCATTATTTTGATGTCCGGAGCTTCCAAGAAAAAGCGAAAAAAAAGAAGTACAAGTTTACATGCCGGGATCAGCCACGGCCCTTTACCCCCAAGTACTTCGGCTGCGGGAGGTGTATAAACCGAATTCAGGGGGAAAATTCGCGTCGGATCACGGTCCACATTCGCACATTGAACGACAATCGCTTCAGCAATCCATCCGCGCCAACGACACAGTTCTGAGCCGCGAAAAATGGAATGGTTTGGATTCGTGGATGTGGATGGCCAGTGAATTCCCGTTATATGATTGGACCCTGGCGCTTACTATTGGCCTCAGGTGGAAGGTCTTCAGGCTCCTTTATTTCACAGATTAATGCGGTGGACAGATTTCCCCCCCTTCTCTTCAAGTCTGTAAATGAGTGTTTTCAAACATTCTGATTGAGGCCTCTTGTTTGTTGGATTATCGTAAAAGCGGGGAACTAGCTGATGTTACATGTAGGGAATGACGTCGCCGGAAATGAGCCTTGATCCTCCCTCCTCATTCAGATCTCTACAGCGGACTTTGAAGATGAGCGTGAATCGGCTCTGGTTCCACGAAATCCCCGACGTGTTCAAGATGGATAACCTTTCGACGGACAGGATGCCCGGGGATGTTATACCGCTTCGTCTGCCTTGGGATAAGTTTGGGATGTCGATGAAACCGGAAACAAACTCACAAGTTGACCCCACCAGGTGTTCCCACTCACGATATATGGCAACGCTCGGAGCCATCTTCGAGAGTCATCACTCCGTCCCTCACTGTCCTTGAGCGCTTCCTCCAAGCAGTGGTCGACCCTCGATGTCCGCGATTTTCTGGCGGACATGATCTTTCGCAGCCATCGCTGAGTCAAATACATCACCTTCATTACCGTGCCTCAAGAGTATTGCCACGAGATTGGCGCTCGGCGACCCCGACGCCAATTCCTTCTCGTAGGATGCAACATCTACAGATGTAGGCACTTTCACCATGTAACGTTTAAGATAATGATCGCCCACCATTTTCCATCCCAAATGCATCTGACAAATTCATTTACATCTCGGTTGAGTACTTTGGCGAGACAAATCAACTCACCCAAGCAAAGCTTCTCGCACATCACCAACTTTGGCTCAGCAAGTTCCTCATCCGTCAAATGGATATCAAGCGCATACTGCGTCGTTGAGAGCACCCAATAACCACCACAATTGAGTCGGCGGAAGTCCAGGTATGCCTCGAGGTTCGTGTATGGTGGGGCCTGTGCACCCACTGTATTGGAAATCAACCACTCACGGAACGACCGCGAAATCCGTGGGTACTGATTCCCAGTACTGCTCGCCTCTATCCCCCGAAATACCGCATTGATGACGATCTGCCATGGCAGGCAGTCCCGAGGGTCCTAATGGTCGTTGGCCCAGTCCGCTAGCGAGTGCAGTATTCAAGTTCTCACCGTGTCCCCTTGAACAGAGCTGTGAAAATAGTGCTCGATTTCTCGGTCCCCCTATCGGATCAGTGGGGCATTCATTTGGGAGAAATTCAAGGGGGAAAAGGAGAAGTACTTCGACTTCGACGAGATCGTCTCCGACGAATAACAGCGCAAAGACCTTGCTGCACCAGAGTGCCCTATCATAAGATGCATCTGGGATAGCTTCGTCGAAGTCAGCGAATGTCATTCGGGGAAAAACACACTGACTGCTTGTCGTATAGCCGGCAAAATTTGAGAGCTGAAATTTGGACAGCTCTTCTGAGCTGCGCCATGGCCAGGCATCCGCGAAGTAGGCGTCAGTTTCAGCGCGGATATCGTTAGCGCGTGGGTGCCTACGCGCAGGAGGAAAATGAGCTGGGTCAGGAAGACAATACGACATCGCCATCGGTGAGATACCGGTACCCTCCTTCCCAATTTTATGTCCTTCGGGCGGGACTAAAAAAACGATGACACAAAACGCACATGCGAATGTGGGGAGTTGAAGCCCGCTGACTGCTTCTATCCTTGGACTCTCGGCAATGGATTTCAGTCAGTGCACCGTGCACTACCGTGCACCACATCCGCTTTCCTCCTCCTTTTTACACCTCAATAACTCCGTTCCTAGCAACCGATTGCGTGATCATCACGCAACAGCGTTGTGCTCCCGGTTTCTTTGCTGCCGGATAATTCCATTTGGAAACCCGGTTTCCGGGAGGCACCCCCTGGCACCCCTCCGAATTGCCGGAAGGCCCTCCCGCAAAACCCCACGTTTAGACGTATTCCGAGACTGCAAATGATCAGGAGGGCGCTTAATCTCCCTTGTAGCCGTGTATAAGCTTTTGTGATTGTACGGAATGGGCAACAGGAAATTGACTTGGTAAGGCACCCGGCATGACCTCGTACTTACTTTTTTTTTAGATGGACAAATTGTTACTCAAAAAAGGGTTGAGAACTCCGTATCAACGGACGCTGTAGGCTGTGTATCTGTGATTTGGTGTACCCCCTCTTTCAATAACTGCCAATATTTCATTGAATCTGACAGAGAGGCAGCCATCATAAATAGTAATAGGAAGTTAATCTCAGAAGCTGGAAGGAGATACACAGCTACTGCAACATCGCAGATTTTTGGCAACTACCGCGGAATGTGCCGAAACACAAAGTGTTCAGGTTGCCGTAGATAGCTCGTAATTTAGTTCGATTTACCTATTACCTATTACCTGCACTTTCTTCCCACTCACTGCGTTCAGGCTCCAGGTAGCCGAAGCGATTTCTAGACGTCGGTAGGCCTGACGAAGCGCAAAAAAAAAATTCGCCGTCTAGCTCCGGCGAGGTCCGGCTAGTTACCCGTCTAGTCAGCCTCGCGGCGTCTCGAAATAGCTCGGCTAGGCTCGGCTAGCTTTGCGGCTAGCTGGGCTCTGAACGCAGACTGGCTTTAGACAAAAAAAGGAGTAATGGCGATGAAATGCGGTGACAGTCGGAACAGACCGGAGTTCGGACCAGAACGGATAAAACCCCTCTGTTAAGGACAAGCCCATATTTTGTTCAGTTCTACAGGTTATCTAAGGATTTCTGAGCGGGGAGGTAGCCAGTGTGCAATGAAATATTCCTCTCATAAACTAGGGGAAAATATTCAGCTGGTTCTGAGCTAATGCGGGGCGGATTTGGCAGGGAGCCCCTCAATTTTAACAACGACAAAGGACAAAAAGTTTTTTTACTCGGGGAAAAATCCCGTTTTGATGGAAAATAACATCTGAAAACATTACAGCCACTAAAAAGACTACAAAAATTTGAAGCGAAATTAAGCACTGCCACCAATTTAAGAGTTCGGCAACATTGCCTAATTTGGAGGGGTTTCTTGGAAATTGTGCTTCCAAAGAGAATTATCCCTTGCTGCCATGCACGTCAGCGTGCATTCCCGATGTCACCGCAGCACTCCTTCTTTTAATGTGACCATAACCGGTGTAGACGCCCCGGAAGATGAAAATGACTTGTAAGGGGACTGTTTTGCTGACCGTCCGCCCGTTTTAGTTGGAGCTACTTTTGGAGGCATTTAGACCTTCCCCGTCGCCTGTGATGCTTGAGTTCCAGAACGTCTTCACTAGGTCGGTCTACCTATCGATATGGGGGAGCAAAAACGGCAGCGGCACATCATCACACCTCGCCTTCCTTCCTTTCATTCCTTCCTCGCTTCCCCTAAAGTGCTGGCTATCTGCACATTTCCGCAGAGTAGATGGGTGAATACCAAGTCGGTCCGTCGCTGTCATTGCGCCGCCGACTCGGTCTTGGTATATATTAGACATATGATACGATGAACGGCACCAGAGCTATATCTAAGATGCATTCTGCCGCCAAAGTCACGGACGTGGGATTGCAGTAGATCCCTTGAGCCATCGAGTACAGAAGACAGACACACGCCACGATCTCCGGCCTGTGCTCAAGATAGCACGCAAGTCGCAATTACGGGTAGTTATGTTGACATAACTCTCGTTTTTGCCAGTGGTCGTTTGTAGACCGGAGAAAAATTGTTCTGTTTTCACTTGTCCGTGGTTTATTCGTGTAAAATGAATAGGGGTTGTTCCGAGCAATTTCAAACACAATGTGTGAAATATCTGCTTTACAAGACTGAGTGCAAAGCTGGGTTGGGGAGCCGGATGTAAACAACGCAACAATTTGTAAACACAATGGCCTTTCAATAGACCCTGAAGAAAAGGTGAGCGGTGAGCCAGAAAACATCTCAGGTTTAGGTTCCGGGTGCTGTGCCGACGGAAAAGGCCGAGAACCCGATTTATACCGAGGGGCCGGGGGAAACAGATAGATCCGGGCGGTCCAAGCGATATCCATGATGCTAAAATGGATATTCCCAGGCTTTTCGTCATTTGCACCAATATGATTGGATATTTCTGGTCCCAATCAGATATATAACCGAAGTGCATAAACAAAAGCAAATATAAGAGCCCCGGCAGGGCTGCTGGCACCGCCTAAAACGAGCCCAACGGCACTGTATGGCTGTATGTATGAGTTGGCTACAACCATAAGATTAGACAATAAGTTCTATGGCTGGCGCCATCTTCGTTTGTCTGAAATCTACCGATATGGCTCAAGGATTGACGAATGATCAATGCAAAATATTTATATCGCCCAGTAGAATAAAGTTTGAAATTAGGATCAGTCATTTGAATAAACTATTGACTGCATTTAATTGCCTCTGCCCACAATGCCTCTATCCTGGTGTTTTGAACTTGCTTCATGTCCACATAATTTAAAGCATGGCTCTCCACCACTCCCAAAGCTGTGGTTTCATGTCCAGAATCGGGGAAAACTGGGCAACAAACGGGAGGTTAAATCTGCTCGTTTATATCATGGATTTGGGGCTTACCCTGGTTCAAATCCCTGAAAGAATCCGCGGGACTAAGTGTGATGTTGCAGGTCTGAGGAGATCTGAAATAATTAAGCTGATAGGACCGTCCAAATTGATGTCTACTAACTTCTTTACAGTCGCTTCTACTTCTTGTGGCGCAAACATCCGTCTTTCTCAAGACTGTCTCTTGTTTGCGTCTTTTGAACAACACAGTCGTGGTGTGATGGGTTGCATGACATTTTATGGTTAGGCTGGATGGGTTGATGGGTGAGATGTATAGGGTGATGGGTGAACTCGATGGGTCGATGGTCTACCCATGCAAGTATCCATTTTTGGATTGCCATCACTCAATGTGTGTCATGGTTCACGAAGTACGAAATTGACATTAACAAGCATGTACACAATGTATGTATAACAATCCGCCGAAGTACGAGTACCGAGTACGAAAATGAGCAGGTTCAGGTTTTACAAAGTTCGAATTCAAGCACGTGCACGGTGTACGGTGTACGTTCTCCCAAACCACTTCACACGTTCACGCAACACGTATTAAACAGTAAAAAACACTTTTATATTCAAGTCTCCAATTAGAGTCTGTTCAACTTGTTGTTTTCGAACAGAGCTCTCTCAGAGGTGCATGGAATAGTTTTCACGATCCAACCAATTTGCCACACCACTGGTGTATGCAGTACGGCTTCCCACCGAAGTCTTGTCGGTGGAAGTATTTATCCCTGAATGAAACAAATCTAGAAATTGTCATTCGCACTAATTCATATTTTAAATGCCATTTCACGCTAGGCGCCTTCCGCTGCGCGCAGTCTGAGACCTTGCTTACTGGGCGATGAGCAAATCTTAGAAACGCTGCACTAGTCAACGAAATCTAGAGACAATCGAATATCCTGCAGCTGTCGTATCAGTACCAGCGGCGGATGGGGTGCCGGGGGTGCGCGCCACTGCCCCCGGTGCATTTTGGGTGCATTTTCATGTCCTCGTCTTGGACATCGCAAGTTGAGTTGGTTCCAGGCACTAAAGATGGGAACTTACACTTACCTTATCGTGGCTGTTGTGGCTTGTGGATTTTAAGCCGATGATAGGCATTTTCTTCGAATTGACTGCATGCAATATGATGGCTTGTTTGGTTTGGGCTGTGTATGCGGTATCTTATTGTTTTTGTTGTCGCATGTGGATTTAAGCAGACTGACCTGGGACCGCTAGGCTACAGCTGAGATAATTTCCAGGGAGGGGGACCTTGACAAGCAAGGTAAAGGCGAATGTCTTCTGAGTGTTGATGATAAGAGATAAGATATGATATGAACGGCATTTCCTGGGTCCAGGCGTCACAAGAACCAATGGGATTGCGCGAGAAAATCACGTAGGATCAAGCGGACGGACAGACAATGCTGCTCTCAGACCTGGTATCCTTCAGAACCAGGAGCTATTTCAACCAAAGGTTCACGCAATGTCACCGTCACCTCCGTGAACATTTTTTGCAAGATGTTCATTCATCGCTTAGCGTGAGAATTATTATAATGGGACGTCCGGACCGGTTCTTTGGCAGTTTTGTGGCCTATTTGGGCCAACATTCGGCAAAGTCACCGTCACCCTCCTCAAATTTGTTTAGTTCACGACCCTCCGTCACCTGTCACCTGAACCTTTGGTCGAAATATACAGTACACACTGTCAGTTATGCATGCACAACAAGTAATTATACGTTCAACTTCTGGAAGTGTAGCAGTCGCGGCAGTTTTATTTATTTTGGAAATAGAAAGGAACAACGGTGTCCCCATCTGGAAACAAATAGAACCGCGGGCATCTCGATAGCGTGTGATAGAGATCTGTTATTTTGCCTTCCTTGCAGAGTCCGTTCAATCATCGCTCCCGAATCTCTACCAGGGTCTACTGTACCATTTCGACCAACTGGTCGGCCCATGTCACCCGTCACCATATGTGTTCATTTTTGAGGTGTTCATTCGCCGCATTTTTTTGAATTTAGCTCCTAATTGGGCCAAAATCATCGTGAACTGGGACCAAAAGTGTTCGGTTCAGCAGCCGGCGTCACCCGTCACCTGAACACTCGGTCGCAATGGTACAGTATGGGTGACTGCTCATCAGCATTTCCATCAGGTGCGTTGCTGTCATTTGTGATAAAAAGGCTCTATGCAGAGACCGCGCACTCTATCAGCGTCTATATAAAAAGGGGGGGTTGGAACGGCTCTATGGCTCTACTGGAGTCTATCAAGAGCTATGTAGTCACTGATCTATTCCCAAATGGGGCCGTAGACATGTGAACATTATGTCAATGTCGTGAGTGTTGGAAATCTTGGGACCCAATTAAAAGCCACTAAAGCCGCGCAGGATGACCCACGCACCCACCTTTCGCTGCACTAAGAATCCACAACATAAATGGCGCAAACCAGCCACTTCAACCCTCGGGGAACAAAACGGATCGTTCCGATGAAGGTGTTGGTACTGGGATATCCTCGCACTGGCACGGCATGTGAGTGGACGAATCGGTGGGGCGTTCTTTGGTTGATTTCATCTGTGTTTAAATCATTAGCAATGAGCGAAGCACTTGAGGTTCTTGGGTACAAGGATGCACACCACATGTTACGTGGGCTTTCCAACCCCCTAGAGGTTGAAATGTGGAGAGAGGCGATAGAGGCCAAATTCCACGGGAAGGGAAAGCCTTATGGGCGCGAGGAATGGGATCAGCTCCTCGGACGTTACCAAGTGCGTGCTTCCGGATTCATGCACGAGTTTGAAGAGCTAATTGCATGGTGTGGTAGTCTGTGAGCGACATGAGCGTATTGTTTTGGGAAGATTTCTTGCTGGCATATCCGGATGCCAAAGTAATCTTGACAACTCGCGATCCGGACGCGTGGTGGAAATCCATGCAGGCCACAATCCACACATCAGTGGGCAGAAAGCAGCTAGCGCTTGCCGAATGGTTGGATCGCAAGGACTTCGGCGCGAATCTCACATTTTTCCGACTAGTGCTATCTGAAATGTTCGCATGCACCCCACTTAGGGTTACGGAGGACAACGCCAAAGGCCGTTTGCTGGCGCATTACGAAAATATCCGTCAGGCGGTGCCTAGCGAAAAGCTGCTAGAATATCGGGTTGGGGAGGGGTGGGAAAGATTGTGTGAGTTCTTGGGGAAAGATATTCCTCAGGGTGTTGCGTTCCCAAAGAAAAATGATAGCAAGTTGATGCGTGAGGCTATCGATTCTCTCATCTGGAGAGTGTATTGGCAGTCAGCGAACAAAGTGTTACTACCCCTCGCAACGGTAACCGCAGTTGGTGTCGCAGTCTATGCTGCGAGGTTTTGATTGGGACAAGCGTGAAGATAGTCGAAGTCGTTTTGCATGGTTGCGCATGTACATGTACTGCTTAGTAGCAATGAACAGGAATTTAGTGTCGGATTCTGACTCACAGCAAGTCGTTTACCATGAAGTCCTGAACCCCCACCTCCCCGAAGGCAGAATTACCGGCCATCGACGGTGACCCTGCAGCGCCGCACTCTGCGCTGAGTACGACACCTCCTGACCGTCTTTGCGGTGTCCAGATCCAGAGTCCGAGCAGTATTTGGTCCGCACAGTTCACCCTCGAATGAAGCTTTCGTCGTTAAGAAGAACTGCGAGAGAATAGTAACCCAATCAACATCAAGGAGGACGACAACACACACAATTCAACTCAACCAAGGTTTCAAGGACTTGATACTGTATTATTACAATCAAATCGACAGTCACGCATCACGTGGGTACCTGTCGATGGTGAACTTTGGTGGTTTGTCACTTGTCACCCTTCGAATTTTCCAGATGGTTTGTCACCCCAAGAATCGATGTTCCCATGCAAAAAAAACTCATTTTCGGCCCGATTTCTGTCGAATTTGTCGATTTTTTTTTCGCCTGTCAAGCAAAAATTTGGCGGTTGTCGAATTGTCGAATTGGAAAAATGAGTCAAGCATCACCCCCCTGTCAATTTGATTGTAATAGTACAGTATCCGGCGGTCGCTGAGACTATGTAGACTCTGAATAGCTGTTGTTGGATCGCTCTTGAAGAAGATATTCAGTCAGTGAACCAAGGGAAAAAAGGAAAAATACATATACATACATTGATATTTACAACGCAAGCTATTGAGTTTGACTTCGACTTGCAACGCGAGTTTCGGACTTGATTCGATGCAGGGTAATTTTAAAACAGTATCAAGTCGCTCTTGAACCCAAATTACTATTAAAACCAATCAAAAGCTCGATTGCAACTCACAACACAAGTTGAACGAACGGAGTTTTGGTGAAGCGGCTAGAGTTGGATACGTAAGTCGAATGAAACAACTTAAGCTCAGTAACTCACCTCGATTTAAAGTCAAACCAACGGCGTATCATAAGGGCATGGGGTGATGGTTACCTATTTGCACAGACACGGTATATTGAAGGCCGCGCATGGGGTTATCTCAATACAGAATGCTGCAGAAGTGCGAAAAAGTCAGTCATTACAAGTTATTAATTATAAATTGAGAAAAAAACCCACATATCAGCCCAGCCAAGACATCTGGGAAAGAGTCCAGCGCACTGAAAGCAAGCTGTGAAGCCATAAGCATTGTAACATTGAATTTAATCTACAAACTCACAGCTTATATATCGCGTCAAAGCCCGTGGAGTTGAAGCGTTAATAAAGAGGCGAAAGACTTGAGGTTGGGCTGGATCGAAGAAACGAGGATGGAAGAGAAAGAAAGGCCACCAAAGCCGAATGTGTGAGCGCAAGGAAAGGCCGTAAAGCTTACCAAAATGAAATAAAAACCCAACGCAAAAGGCAAGGCCAAAGCGAATTCAAAGGCTCAAGCGGCATCGAAAGAGGGGGAAAAAAAGAGTAGAGCTAGGACTTACAACAATATCCCCGGGGCTGACGCACCGGGGAACACCCAATCTGCGCTCAGGAGGGGCTGATACCGGGGGAAACGGTCGCCGCGACGAGGTTGAATTTTTGCGAGGAGCTGGATACGACGGGAATCGCGGTGGAAGATGAAGAAGCAAAAGTGGGAGAGACCGGTGCGGTGGGGAGCGATTCGAGGATGCGTTGGAGGTGCCGCATGGAGACGGTGGTGCGGAGGGCCCGCGCGCCTTCGCGGAGGAAGAGTGAGGTGGGAGGGAGAAGATTAGAGGGGAGAAGGAAGAGAAGGATAAGAAGAGTGCGGGAGACGCTGTGGCAATGGCGCAGAAGTGGTTCACGACGTTCGCGATGCGAATGTCGCGCTCCACGGGCGCAGCGACGGGCAGTAGCAGAATTAGCAGAGTGGTCAGCAGGAATGTCGCCAGCGCGCCTTGCTCCCGTTCCCGCTGATCCTCTCCTTTCCCCATGCGCCCATATGCCGATCCTCGTTCACAAATACCGCGCGCCTCTCCTTGCCCACCAAAAGCGCCTGCAGAACGCCTGAATGGTCGGCGGGGTCGCACTGCTCCGCGTATCGCTCGCGGCTGTGCTGCGCAGGAGATCAACGCAGGTGGTCGCTGCAGAGGTGTCGATAGAAGGGATGAGAACGATGATGTGTGCGCCGCGCACTGCCAGAGCTTCAACGAGGGTTGACGAATATAATTCTGGCATGTAAATCCTGGGATCCCGCTCACAGGTCGTGGTACGACGCTGGGACCTGGGCGTGACGACGGCGACGAGCGATATGGCAATGTGGAGCGTGTATTCCGACGGGAAGTACGGGGCCGCCGCGGCTAGGATTTGGGCACCATGAAGAGTCAAGCGGAAACGTGGGTTCCGACCACCTCCGGATCACACAGGGACAAATAGTTGACGCAGTTAATTTATTTAGTATGATAATATTAGATCTTAAGCACCATACGTGTCATTCCTCTGATACAGCGTGCATGAATACTGGGTTATTCTACTCTTTATAAGATTATCCTATGAAGCCTTTTAAACTCCGCTCGGAATATACCGGACACTTGGCTGGTGCCGGTCGCTTTATCCCCTGCCTTTTACTACTGCGCCGGCGGGTACACGTTGCACTGGTGCAGCTTCCACGTCAACTCCTTTCGTCTATATATTTGTGTCTATTTCGTGTCAATCTCATATCATGGCGTCCTGGTCTTCCTCTGGCCCCTCGCCCTCTTTATGCTTGGTTTTCTTGCTCTTATCTGGGGTAGTCGTACTCCAACGCCAGCAACAACAACAAGACCATCTTTCACTGCCACTACAACACTGCCATTCAATGCCAAGATGGCAATCACAAACTTGCTAATATTCGGATTTACGACTCCCAAAGCCTCTCTTCATGATTCGTCGCCGCTTGGTGTGAGGTGGCCAGGACTTTAAAAGAACCGCGATGAGCTTACGCACGCCCCACGCCCCATAATCTCCAGTGTTCCATCTCTGGCACTCTCCATTGCTCAAGTTCCAATGTTGCTGAGTGCACCACTCAAGTACTTTCCTTTAAGCCCCAGAGGTATTTTCAAGTCGCCCGCCGGCGCTTCTTCAAACACAACTCCGCCGCGGCCATCGAAACCCACAAGTACAAGCCTTAATTAAATGTGCTACAACCGACGTCAAGAGGACCAATTCAAGTGTCGACCCAAAACTGGACATGCTGTGTTTTATTTCTCGCGTGTCCCAAGCCACACGTCGGATACTATCCCACACGCTTGATTTATGGACTCTGTGCCAATGCATTATGCACTGAGGTATCGTTTGCACAAATTAGCTGGGGTTGATGACGGCAAAAAATAGGAACCCTGGGCCGGCTCATCTTTTTTCCCTTGATTCACGAGGCACGCTCACTTCTGCTATGCAGACCCAGCATAATCGGGTCCGGTTCTCTACCTTCTAACCACCTTCCCTGCCTATTATATTCAATGAAAATCACAGTTGAACCATGCACTGAATTATCTCGCGACCAGTTAGTTCATTCTCGTGATGGAATTAAATAATGCCAGCTTCAAATCACTGCAACGACACAGAAGAGTGCTGAGGGGCACGTATAGTAGATAAACAAAGCGTCGCCAAGAAAGGGGGAGCCGGGGCGCGAAGCGCCCCGGCGAGCGCATGTTTAGCCTAAAATAAACCTCGGTAGGCGCTCAGAGTTTGAGCCGCTCGGACACAGCCTAAAAACAAAGTATAAGCGCTCAAACTCGGCGCCCATCGAGCTTTATTTCAGGCTCGCTTAGCCTCGGCGAATCGGAGCGCCTAAAAAGAAAACTTTTGGCCAGTCAGATTTTTTTGACAGTCCAGGATTGACGGACGGACTGAGCAACCAGAACCATAGGGCAAGGCACAGTCAGCGAGTGGATTTATATATGTCTCGGTCACGGATATTTTTCGCAGTCATTTGAGGAATATTTGAGGGCCAGAAGAGAACAGGGATTCGAGGCGTTAGTTCAGAGGTTTGAAAATTCTGGACTTCTCCTGCGGCACGCACGGCACCGGAGCTTCTAAATTCCGTGTGTCGGCGGCAACTGCGGCACAGTAGCGCCAGTTCAACACATGATGTCGGTTAAATTACTACGCCGAACCACCTGAGCTGTAGAACCGCAGGTATGTGGAGAGGAGTAGGGAAAGGCTGTATGTTTCCTGCGGCAGGGTAGGAGTTGAAATTGCGGGGTGCAAAGCACCGTGGAGGAGGAACCACGGGCCCCAACACAGCCCCAGCGCGCAAGTGATCATTAGGCACTGATGTAAATCGCTCTGGGCGGCAATCTTTGTCCCCCAGGGGTTGTCTGAAGCAGGCAGCGTGCGAGGCATCAGCCTAAGAACACGCTTCAATCAGAACGAGCTGTATTGTGGGAGGCAGCAATGATTATTTGTATCTTCGATATCATATTGTGTATTGAATGGAATTCAGTAGTGGTTAACTAGCCGGCCCGGTACAGGTGATTCGACACAATGGTACTACCACTACCACTCAGGGAGAATCGCAAAGCAAGTGATAGATATCGTGGACACTCACGGCGGCAGTGTGCCTCTTGATCGATGGATGAGATGTGTATTATAATTAGCGCTGGAAGACATATAAGATCCGTCAAATCGGCGTCTTACTCCTTGATCCTACCCCGCACTCCAATAGCCATACCAGTAAGGCCATACTTGTTTTCAATTGCTATATTCTGAACCTGTGATTGAAGGAGTCAAAGTCAACAACCATGAACAAATCAACTTCAGTTGTGGATCCCAAGCTGGTGCGTGCAACGTGGAAGTGGGTGGGGAAGTGCATTGACATATTTTGGTATTCTGACAGGTTCTGGAGGCGAAACCAGTAACATCAGAGGATAGAGGAGAAGAAAATCGCGAACTTGAGCAATCAGTGAGTTTTGAGGAAAATATTGATCAAATATTCGATGATCTGAGGGACCTTGAGGCTGCACTGCAGAATAATCGGGCTGCTGTGGAGAAGACACCGGAGGGGCATCCAGACCCAGCTGGAGATCTGGAGGCTTTGGCAGTGTCATTCATGCACCTATATCAACAATCGGGTGATGTGAAAGACCTCGAGGCGGCACTGAAGAACAATCAGGCTGCTGTGGCACAGACACCCGAAGGGCATCCAGCTCTGGCTGGACGTCTCCAGAGTATGGCAGCATCGTTCATAACCCGATATCAAAGATCAGGTAATGTGAAGGACCTCGAGGCTGCACTGCAGAACAATCAGGCTGTGGTGGAGAGGACACCTGAGGGGCATCCAGACTTGGCTGGCCGTCTTCAGAGTCTGGCAGCCACATTCACGGACCGATATCGAAGATTCGGTGATGTGAAGGACCTTGAGGCTGCACTGCAGAACAACCAGGCTGCGGTGGAGCAGACACCTGAGGGGCATCCGAAATTGGCTGGACATCTTCAGAGTCTGGCAGCCTCATTCACGGACCGATATCAAAGATCGGGCAATTTGAAGGACCTTGAGGCTGCACTGCAGAATAATCAGGCTGCTGTGGAGCAGACACCAGAGGGACATCCAGATCTGGCTGAACATCTCCAGAGTCTGGCAGCATCATTCACAGATCAATATCGAAGATTAGGTGACATGGAGGACCTTGAGGCTGCAGTGCAGAACAATCAGGCTGCAGTGGATCAAACACCTGAGGGGCATCCAGACTTGGCTGGACGTCTTCAGAATCTGGCAGCCTCATTCACAGACCGATATCGGAGATTTGGTGATTTGAAGGACCTTGAGGCTGCCCTGCAGCACAAGCAAGCTGCTGTGGAGCAGACCCCTGAGGGACATCCGGACCTGGCTAGACATCTCCAGAGTCTGGCAGTCTCATTCACAGACCAATATCAAAGATCAGATGATGTGCAGGACCTCAAGGCTGTCGCACTCAATTACAACAACTCTTTTCAAGGCAACACCTCAGATCCTGCAGCATCGTGGCACTCAGCCCTCAACTGGGCTTCCTTTGCAAAAGTCCACAGACCATCTGATATCTTAAAAGCCTACTCTGCTGCCTTCCATCTCTTACCTGAGATCCTCTGGATTGGCAGCCCAACATCGGTCCAACAAGATGTAAACATGAGGATCAATGTTTCCCAAGCAACCTCGGATGCCCTTAGTGCCTGCATCGACTCTTCAAATCTCCCACTTGCAATAGAAGTCCTTGAACAAGGGTTGGGAATCACCATCCAACAGCTTCTGCAGTTGAAAACCAACCTGGATTTTCTGCCCCAAGACGAGGCAGAAAAGTTAAAACTCCTGTCTGAAGACCTCTATAGTGGAAGCACTCAGCATCCACAGAGGGTGGCCGCAGAGCGCCACATGTTGATTAATGAGATTCGAAATCATCCAGGCCTCGAGAACTTTCTGCACCCCAAAACATACAGAGATCTGTGCCAAGTATCTCAGCATGGGCCGATTGTTATTCTCAATTCCCATTTCGATCACTGTGACTCAATTATTCTCCTTAATCCAACCTCGGATCCACTGCATATTTCACTGCCAGATGTGTCTGTCGACAGTTTAGTAAAAGCAAAAAAGACTCTCAGAGATTTGATCAAGGGGCATAATGTGAGATCCAGAGAACCACCACAAGCCCATCCTCATGGAAGCCAAGAAGAAACACAAGTGGGCCTGGAAGGCTTTCTGATCTGGGTCTGGATTTGTATTGTGGAGCCAATCTATGCTGCCCTGAATACTGTAAGTTCTGCTCCTCTTGTCAAATGTATTATTCACTTTGTTTGCAGAATGGTATCACTTCCGGCAGATTGTGGTGGTGTCCAACAGGAGATTTCACTGGCTTGCCTTTACATGCTGCGGACCATGATGATCAATTCATACAGTCATATACACCCACACTGGGCACTCTCCTGGAAGCAGCCTCCAAAACCCCTTCAACCAATCTGCCCAGGATTGGCCTGGTTGGGGTGACACACACTGGTTCTCAAGGAGACCAAGAACTCCCTGGAGTTCAACAAGAAATCACTGCAATTACCTCCATTGCTGGTGATCAATACCAAGTTCAAAGTCTCATTGGGAAAGATGCCACCGTGGATTCAGTCAAGCAGACACTGAATGATTGTGCTTGGATTCACCTGGCTTGTCATGGAGAGCAGAACATCATAGAGCCTTCAAAAAGCTGCCTCCAGCTCTATGGTGGAACTCTGGAGCTTGAGACAATTCTCCAGATGTCCCTACCAAATGCTGAATTTGTGTTTCTTGCTGCGTGCCAGACAGCTCAAGGAGATGACGCACTGGTGAATGAGTCCTTTCACTTGGGTGGTGGTTTCATTGCTGCGGGATTTCAAGGGGCCATTGCCACCATATGGTCCATCATGGATGATGATGGCCCAGCTATTGTGGAAACTGTCTACAACCATTTATTGGGCAGCGGGAAAAGGCCTCAAGCATCTGAGGCTGCAAAAGCACTGCAGCTTGCTGTTCGAAGGATGCGGGATGCCGGAGTGCCGTATGAACGATGGGTACCGTTTATCCACCTGGGAGTCTAGACTGGTTTTTTTTGTCCATTGGCGATCCTAGTTCCTCCACAATTTGTGTTGCAAAACTCACCCTCATCTAAGTTCCTGTTGAACAGGTTTCTGTTTTCTTTTCTTGGCCTCAGGATTGAATCTTGTACAAGTATTGTTGCAGAACATGGCTTTTGTAAATAACCCGGATGTAGTTTGTAGTACCAATATTTATTCTCAGAATTTTGGGCACTTTTACAGCTGAATTAACTGGTGTTATTGTGCGGGGACCAGCTTGCTATAATCTGCCATGTGACCATGTGAAGGATAATATCACCATCCAAAATGGAAACACAGCAAAAGCTGAAGGAGACGCAATTAAGAATGGGGATGGGAGACGGGTAATGCAAGGGCCAGCAAACAGTAGTAAAAACTTAAGGTATACAAGACCTGCCTCCACTTCGGTCTGGCAACCAAATGCAATAAATGGCTGATTATTATTTTTATTTAATGCGGTAGACTGAGAAGTGAATAAAATACAGCAGCAGGATTGGGTAAGATAATGTGGTTTTGAGGGAAACGGCCAAAACAGGAACGAAGGTTTCACGGTGACCATCTGCGAGAATCGGCAGCAGGTACGGGATCCACAAAGATTTTCACAGCCCACAGATGGCAGTAGTAAGGGACCCCAGAATGAGCCCAGAAATTATCACGCGTTTGAAGGGAAGCCCGAGGTCGTAGCTAAAGCATTGGCGGGTGGAATTTCTTTGCAGTTGAATTTTGCATCGGATATTAAGGTTCCGGTCTTGGTTACGGCACGGAGTGTGTGAACAGATTTGCATATTGGAGCAAGCGGAGTAAAGAGCTGAACGAAGAAACCAGGGATAGAGAAATTAGGATCCTCGGCTTTTATATCTCTAAAGGTCATACGTGGCCGTAGTATCGCTGTCTGCGGCAACATGCGCCGCAGGACCGAGCGAGGAAGGGACATCAAGTGTCCAAAATGAAATAAAAATCTAACGCAGAAAGGAGAGCGAAAGCAAGACCAAGCGCATTGATGGGGGCGAATTCCTCTTCTGAGGATTTGGTGGTTAGCGAAGCATTTTGATTACGAGGAAAAATGAGCATATTACAAAGAAGTCAAGTAAAGAAATCATTCGGTGGTGGGAAGCCATGCACAAGGAGAGGTGGGAAAGGCAGCGGATGGTCGGCGGACGTTTTACCCGCCGAATTTTAGCGCATCTGGAATAAATGAGTCGTGGTATCAGGCAGCAGTCTCCGTGGTGCGTGAGATCTCGTTCAGAAACACTGTCAAACAATTCAGGCAACAACTGTAACACTGTTACCTCCGTCGTTGGAGGCGGTTGGACGTGAGCAATAAATTATAACGGAATCAGAAAATAAATGAATTGAAATGTCGCCCAGCTCGTGCGGTTATTCTTTTTATCCTCGTTTCCGTTCTCCGCCGCACGGTTTATGTTTCCCCGTTTGTTTCCCCGTTTGCTGTCGCCCAGCGGAATAGTCGCGAGCAAGGGAAGCATATTCAAATGAACAAGAAAATCGACTGAAGGAATGGGAGTGGGGGAAGGAGTAGGCATGTGCAGTACGTATAACCAACCCGCACACGCGAGTCAAGCGCAAGCACAACAAAAAGGGGCGCGAAGATCACGAACCCACACCGGGTACGCGGAGATCACGACCCAAGTACCTGCCGAAGTGGACCTAAGTCAGGGACGTGGAGATCACGAGCCCAGACCGGGAATGCGGAGATCACGCGAAGGGCATAGCAGAAAAGAAAGGAAAAGAAAGAAAGGGGTGGGGGTAAAAATGAGAGGACGAAGATCAAAAAGTATAGAACAGCTTGGGGGTGGCGGATAGAAGGGGGTCTAAGGGATACAAGGGAGAATGTAAAGAAAAATATGTCGGTGGTACCACCAACACTGCACGCGGGTGAAGGGAATAAGGCAAAGGTCCGAAAACGAAAACGGCGCCGAAGGAAGGAAGAAATGCATCGCCAAGAAAAGGATGAGAGGACGGCGGTGGGGGGGATGAGGAAGAAAAGGAAGAAAAAACATGAAGAAAGAGGGAAACGGAAAGAAAAAGAAAAAAAAAGGAAGGCTATACAAAGTCGGCGGAAGGCAAAGGAGAAGGGAGTGGGCAACCCAGAACGCGCAAGGCAAAGTGAAGGGGAAGCAATACAAGCGAAAGGAATCGAATTTGAGAAATAAAAATCAACGAGAAAAAGAGCATGGGGACCGAGGTCGAAGGATCAAATAGAGGAGGAGGGAAGGGGAAGGAAGGAGAAGCGGACGCCGAAAAAAAGTCGGCGGTATGTAGCACCAATCCCGAACGCAAGCGAAGCAAAGTGAAGGGCCGAGGATTATTACAATCCAAAAGAACGCCGAAATGGAGCGGAAAGGAAAAAGAGGGAGTAAAGGTAGAAGAAGAGATAAGAAAATACGAGAAGGGGAACGTGCGCCAAGAAAACTGAACAAGGAAGGGAAGTAGAGTGTACCAGAAATGAAATAAAAGCCTCACATAGAATGGGCAGGGAAGGAAAAGTCAAAGCGAATGCGAACGCTCGTAATCGTACGGCCGCGAAAACAAAGCTCAAGCGGAAAAAAAACGAAAAGACTTACACCAATATACCCAGCGTGGACGCGCTGGACGACAACCAGGAGCGGCGCAATCTTGTCCACGTGGCAGATGCCGGGGGAGACGCTCACCGCGGTGCGGGGGACTATCTTTGAGAGAGAGGCGGTGGGCTGGACAGGGCGGTGAACAGCGAGTTGAGGATGCGCTGGAGTGGCGCGGCAGCGTGCGCGCCTTCGCGGAGGAAGAGCGAGGTGGGGGTAGTGTGGATTTGGGATTATTAAGGGGATTGGATAGGGAGAAGGACGAGAAGGGGGCGGGAGACGCGGCAGCATAGAAACGGCTCACGACGTTCACGATACGGATGTCGCTCTCCAAGGGCGCGGTGAGCAGCGAGCGCAGCAGGAGTGTTTTTGTGAGTAGGAAGGTCGCCAGTGCGCCTTGCTCGCGTTCTTGTTCGTCCTTGTCGTTACCAGCGCCCCCGCGGCTTCCCCTCAAAGAAGTGCTTGCAGAACGCCTGGATGGACGGCGGTGGAGCGAGGTCGCACTGGTCCGCATAAATATTTTCGTTTGACGTCGTGGTCAGCAGGTCGATCCAGGCGACGACGGAACGGGTGAGCGCGGTGATGTGTGCGCCGCGGACTGCGATTGCCTCGACGAGGGTGGGCCGAGGGTGAATTTTACGCCGGTCAAGATTATAATTCGGGCATGTCGCGGGCTGTGCGGCGTCGCTGCGCAATGGTGAGCTCAGCGACGACAGCGACGAGCGCAGGGGCGAGGTGGGCCGTGTATTCCGACGGGAAGTACGAGGGCCGCCGCGGCAGGATCTTGAGGAAGTAACAAGAGTGACACGTGTCTTCAAGTTCCGGCGGTAAATTCCGAATCACACAGGGACAACTGGTATTCCGTCCAAGCGCAGTTTATTTGTCACTGCAGACAGAGAGCTCAGACGGGCATTCTGAGAAGCGGTGTCCAATTCAAGAGTTGTCTAAGTCTACTTACAACTACCAAGCGAGGTGCGGGTTTGGGTTTCTGACGCCCGCGTAACCGTTACCCGGTGCTTTGTATGAATCACAATCCGGAGGGTAGCTTTGCAGCGCCGAATTTAATGTGGGCCCGTGCGACTCGGAGTTACTGATCTAGCCGCACTCCACGGATTGAGCGGTTCGAGTGACAGGGGGCACGACATGGACATGAAGGCGAAGCGGTGATGCATACCACCAGCTGACATCTTTGGACTTGGCTTGGAAATGAAGTCTCAAAATGGTCCGACCATATCTTCAACATTGTGCACGGGGCGTGAAGACAAAGCTAAAAAAGCCCGAACCGCAAAGCCAAGACCTCGGAAGATACATGTCGTGTCAGTTGGAGCTTTTAACTACGATCAACGCGCACTGAATTTCGATGACGATTTGGGAGGCAGAGAGCTGACTTAGTAAGAACGAATTCCTAAAAGATGTTAGGACTCGTAACTCGTAAATCCCGTCCACCGGCCGCCGTATTTTAAGCCTCACGCAGCGCCGTACTTGGGTATTCGCGTGTACTGGTTCGGCACTAGATTCAGAGCCCCGTTCATCTTATCAGGTCCGCGAGCCATCATCCCGTTCGGAAACATGGTAGACTGTCCAACATTCAACCGGCCACTTGTGCCACATATGGTAAGTCAGGTTGGGTAAGTATTTACTAGTAGCGCGTTATAGGATGGGATATCAGGTGTTGCATGGCTGTACTAGTCATATTTCGGCCTCGAGGTATTATTATACGGTACTACCGTAGTACATCTGCCATCCATACGGTTTTTCGGTGTCGTTCATGTAGTTCGAATGGGTGAGTATGCATATTCTTGACATGAGAGAACCTATGTCTTACACTGTCATATGTACCGTGGAATCACTCCATCGACCTACGTGGAACTCTCGCATACGTTCTACAGGTCGCCGCACCCCACGCTTCCCCCGGCATCTCGGCACTGACATGTTTAAAGGTCGCTCCATTCATACAGCAATACACATAACACAAGATCCCCCTCTCCAAGCACTTTCCAGATGTTCCTCAGACTCGCCTTCGTCGTAGTCTCAATTTTTATCGTACGCTCCGTGTCCGGCTCAGCTGGGCCACTCACATCGCCTAATATATTTGATTCTGCCACAGTCCGCCAATGCCTCAGAATTCCCCCCGATAACTCCTCCCGACGTAATCCTGTGCTGCAACACCGTCCAACGTTGCACGAACACTGCTCCCTCGGCAGTCGGCGCCCTCCTCGGTATCAACATGAACAGGCCGGAACTCGGTGGTATCAATTGCGGGCTGTCCTGCTCGCCCATCACTGTCATTGGGAATAACTGGTGAGAGGCCTCTATCAGGTTCAATATGGCAGGACTGACTCCACAACCTGTATGTAGCGGCTTTACGACCACACAGTGTGATGCGCCTGAGAAGGAGTGGGGTGAGTGCCTCTTATTTATTGTCAAGCAAAATTTGATGTTTTACTGATCCCAGGTGGACTCATCGCGTTCAACTGTATTCCGGTTGTCTTCGGGTAGTATGGTTCGGGTTCCCTCATTTTTTTGTGGGGATTTTCCAAGTAGTTTCCGTACGAATTCAACTCTAGTTGACTAGTATGGCACATATACGGGGTAAAAAATAATGCTCGCGACATTTGTCGAAAATCCATAACAGCTTTCAACCAAACCTTGAAAATGCTTGCAACTTCATCGTTGCCACTAGCATTTCCGATGACTGGCTTTGTATATAATTACCAATAATTTGGCACGCACTTCGAGCTTCCCCCGTTCGGTTGAGGTCTTAAATGAAGCCGCGATGAATATAAAAGATGATTTTTCCGCAACCATCAGCCACCAGGAGGATTCGAATCCCGTTTCCCTTAGAGTGGGCGTAACTTTCGAGGGGGACTTGCCGATTACTGGAAAGCGGCTCCGGTCTTTTATTGCATCTTCAGCCAGCGAACTTTGCAGCGGTCTAAAAGAATATTCAAGCGGTTTAATTACCCCCCCAGGAGGATTCGAACCTCCGTTTCCCACATGTAGTTCGCTCATCCTTTTCCACAGTCAAACTTGCCACAGCATTAGGGGAACTATTCACGCGCACGGCTACCACAACCGATCTTCGAACTCAAAAAAAAAAAAGCGCGGGGCATCGAGGCAGGACACCAGGGAGATTGCTGTTCCCTCAGATTGTACTTCCCCAATCTTGAAGTTTTGAGGATGACTTGCTGAATAGTCGATGGCGGCCATGGTTCTCAACAGGAGTTACTGGATATGGGTGTAAATTACTTCGATGACACTGAGATAAAATAGGGGAGGCAAAAAATAAACAATCTACAACAATGCGACCAAGAGAATTCGGGCCTCTGTTTCCCTCACAGGCATCAAGAAACGCCTGAGATGGGAGGGCGACTTGCCAACTAGTCGATGGCGGCTTTTATTGTCTCCTTTGAGACCTCGCTACATCGGAAGGCAAATTACCCGCGACACATAAGGGAACAAGAGCAAACACAGATTTAGCGACATTGTAGTCCAAATTGAATGGATTTACCATAATGGAATATGCCCTGTTTCGACTTCGTTCCGGGTAGAGAGGGCTTGCAAGTAGCTGTATTTATATGTCGTGCCCGCTTCGCCAATGTCGGCGCAGGATGGCTGCTTTGCAGCGTCCAATTTAATGTAGGCCGGAGTTACTGAACTAGCCGCACTCCACGGGTTGATCCTCGAGTGACAGGGAGCATGGTGTTCAGAGATATGGATATGAAGGCGAAGCGGTGATGCATACCACCAGTTGACATTTATGGACATAGCTTGGACATGAAGACATGAAGTCTAAACATCCCTGTGGCTTTGCCGTCTGGGCTTCTCTCGACTTTGTCTTCACGCCGCGTGCACAATATTGAAAAGATGGTCGGACCTCGGAAGACACACGTCGTGTCAGTTGGAGCTTTAACTACGATCAGTGCGCATTTAATTTTGATGATGATTTGGGAGGCAGAGAGCTGACTGAGTAAGAACGAATCCTGAGATGTTAGGACCTCGTAAATCGTCCACCGACCGCCGTCTTGAAACATCTCACCCAGCACTGTATTCCTGATTCGGCACTAGATTCAGAGCCCAATTTATTTTATCAGGTCCGCGAGCCATCATCCGGTTCGGGAACATGGTAAACTGCCAAAGATTCAACCTGCCACATATGGGAGACTATTTAGTAGCGTGGTATGGGATAGGACATTAGCTTTTTAAGCCTGTACTACACTACTGTTAGTATATACCTGTACTAGTGATGTTTCTGCTCTTAGGTAATATTATACGGCTACATCTGGAAACCTGATTTTAGTTGGATAGAATACTGCTTTCTATGTAGTACTCACAGACTATGTAGGTCTATGTAGACCGCGTAGAGCTGATACTCGCGTAGAGTCCGTAGGCGCGTAGAATCTAGTCTCGGAACCAGCCGTTGGGGTGACGGGCCTGACGGCCCGCCGGACCGGCGGAGTTTGAAAAACAGAGTGCAGAAGAGTTACCCCAAATCTCCGCGCTACATTTTTCAAACTCCGACGGTCCGGCGGCCCGTAGGGCCCGCAGGGCTGATTCAGTCAGAACGTCTGGTTACGAGACTAGTAGAATCCAGCTCCAAATGGCAAGCGCTATCAAAGCGCTATGCGAAAGAAGGTGGCCGCATGGCAGCGCAGCGCTTGGCAATGATGGCATCAACTCCAACATATAAAATGTGCACTTCCTCCCAAGTCGCTTAACGCTTTCTTCTCCCACTCTCATCTTCTTCCCCCTCACCGCCTCGCCTTCGCTGTTCCCCGGCCCAAAGCTACTTCAAGCAAGCTTCAAAAGATTCAAGCCTCTTCTCGCCTTCAAACCTTCGACCTCAACCTGAGCCTTGTCATTTCTGAAGTTATCTGGGATCTTTTGCCTGTCTGTTCTGTGTGTATCGACCATCTTGATAGTTTTATGGCAGCCTGTATCCTGGTTTTATCCTCGAACAATGGTCGAACCACTTCTTGTGCGCTGGGTACGCTGTTTATGGCTGAGTTCTTGACTCCCCATTTCGATTCTCTCTCTCTCGTTTCCCTTTAGTCTACATTCCGTACTATTGTTCCCTTTGGGTCTGGAACTGCCCTGTCTAGCTGGAACGGCTTTTTCTTATTTTTTTCTGTAAACCTTTGCCCCCGGTATCCTCCGGCATTCATTAATACACGTCTGATGCATGTACCTGCAGAAGAACTAAGAGATTCGGCCAGAGGAACATATAGATAGCTCGTTGCCGGGCATAGTGATCAGAGGGTAATATGTAATACTATGCACTTTCTCCGTGTCCGCTGACCCCGAAGCCCTCAAAAAATTCAGGGGTGTTTTTAAACAATGAAAAATGGTTTCTGCCTCCTCAGAATAGGTTCCCGGAACGATGTGCCCATGCACTGGGCGGGGAGGCGCAGAACGCGTGACATGTCAAGCTCATATCAAAACCGTGACATGCAGTGACGATATGGCTTTCTAACCCAGGTCGTAGACACATCGTTCCAGAAACAAATTCTGAAGAGATAGAAACCTTTCCTTGTTGTGTAAAAAAATGCTTGTTTTTTTTCGGAGCTTCAAAATCAGCGGACACGGAGAATTTCGGCAATATTCCGTATTACCCTGGCATTGACGCGCCCGGCAACGAGAAAACCATACTTTCCTCTGGCCGAATCTCTTAGTTCTTTTTCAGAAACATGCATTGGATATACACTAATGAAACCCGGAGGATACCAGGGGCAAAGGTTTACAGGGAAAAAAGAGAAAAAGCTGTTCCAGCTAGACAGGGCAGTTCCAGACCCAAAGGGAACAATAGTACTGCTGCATGAATAAATTTGTTTCGCGTTTCATATTCTCCTGGCCCGATTATGGCAACGCGATGACAGTTATTATAACAGCTCGGTTAAGCTCGCATAACTGCGGAAGACCGCGTAGAGTGATTTTAGCCGATTCTATGCGACTCTATATAGCATTCCGTAGAAATCATGGACTCTCGATAAAGGGCTAGGTCGTATGGGAGTATGAGGTCTACGCGGCCTATATAGGGCTATATAGAACCCCCGGCGTTTCGAGATGGCTATGTCTGCCATTTGTCGTTCTGAGCAAGTATGGAATTGCTTGACATGAGACAACCGATGTCCCACACCGACATATGTGCCGTAGAATCACACCATCGAGGTACATAGAGTTGTCGAATATGTTCTACAGGTTTCCGTACTCCATGCTTCCCCTGGCACCTCGGCATTGACATGTTTAATGTTCGCTCCATTCATACAGCAATACACTGCGTT
Organism: Mycena rebaudengoi; assembly: GCA_029282285.1. Taxonomy (NCBI): domain Eukaryota; kingdom Fungi; phylum Basidiomycota; class Agaricomycetes; order Agaricales; family Mycenaceae; genus Mycena; species Mycena rebaudengoi. The sequence continues at coordinate 594,550 of JARJCX010000089.1, read as the reverse complement.
GCGGCACCTCGTAGTCACACGTGAGACTACGTTGGGCTACATGATTCTACGTTGGTCGAACCCTGTAGACCAGAGTGTTGTACGCGGGGTACACCCGTTATGGGTCTACGTTTGGCTACGTGGTCCCGGGTCCGAGCCGGCATAGTCACAGGGTTGTCACACATCGGCTACATTGGGCTACTCGGGCCGACATTGGTCTACGTGACGTAGGCACATGTAGACATACCTTGCTTTTCGCCTTCATTCACAAGTCACTTGAATTTCAACTCCTAACACCTTCCTAAGACATGCCTTCTACATATTACTTGCCAAATTTCACCCTACAAGTCAAAATCTCGGTGAAATAAACTTGAGCAAATATGCCACAACACAACCACACTTTGATCACGGAAACTTCAATTTGCGATGGCAATGCTCAACACTCATCTGCAAATGAGCAGAACTGGGTCTACCCCATTCTCCAACTAGTCTACATTAGTCTACCTGAGTCAATGTTGGGTACATGCAGCTACACGCACGTAGACCAAGGTCGACCAACGTGGACCCACCATGTCTACCCTTGGTCTACCCAGTATTGACACGAGTAGTCACAGGTAGTCACACAGCTGTGTCTACCAGGGTGGTCTACCCATGTAGTCATACCCTGTGACTACAAGGTGCCGCAACGCAGTGATACACATAACACAAGATCCCCCTCTTCAAGGACCTTCCAGATGTTCCTCAGACTCGCCTTCGTCGTAGCCTCCATTTTTATTGTGCGCTCCGTGTCCGGCTCAGCCGTGCCACTCACATCGCCTAACATATTTGATTCTGCTACAGTCCGCCAATGCCGCAATTACACTAGCACTCCGTCAAGGCCCGCCGATAACTCCTCCCGACGTGATCTTGTGCTGCCGCACCATCGAACGTTGCACGGACCAAACTCCCACGTTCATCGGCAACCTCCTCGGTCTCGACATGACCGTGCCGGGACTCGGTGGCATCAATTGCGGGCTGACCTGCTCGCGCATCACTGTCATTGGGAACAACTGGTGAGAGGTCACTATCAAGTTAAATATGGCAGAACTGACTGCACGACCTGTATGCAGCGGCGATACGAGGACACAGTGTAGTGCGCCTGAGGAGCGGTGGGGTGAGTGCCTCTCATTTATTGCCAAGCAAAATTCTATGTTTTACTGATCCCAGGTGGACTCATCGCGTTCAACTGTATTCCGGTTGTCTTTGGATAGCACGGTTTTGGTTCCTTTATTTTTTTGTGGTCTTTTTCGATGTAAACTTGTCGCATTTCCCTACCATGTGGATGAGGGCTTATTGGTGTGAGGCTGTGGGGGCCTATGAGCACTGTCACGGAATACAGCAAGCATCGTTGAACTCAGTGCAACAGCAGGCAGGCTGGGCTGTTCACCTATTTTTGCAAATGGCCGGTCTAATATGAGGAGCGCCGAATAAGTGAACACATATGACCTAAATACTAGTCTTGTAAACCCCCTTATATGACGGGATGAAGCCCGTCGAGGCCGGCAATTCTTTTTGGCCGCCACTATGCATGATTTGACCGCTTGGTTCCTTCTCTTCCTGATATTTCATTTGCCCCTTTGAACCCCCGCTAAAATTAAATACGTGAGCCTTCTGCAAATCGACCTAATATCCTCCACAGATCGATCCGGAGCAGGGGAATCGTCGACTCAGAATGCATGGAATGGAGTGTGAATGGCGACAACATTAGAACGCACTATTTTCTCTTACCCCTGGTCATCGGCATCCTCGTCCCCGGAGAATACCCCTTCGCCGGTTGCTGTGGCCACCACCAGGTCCTGACATCAGTAGGATTGTGGAAGACAGCACAGACTCTATTTGAAAGGTCATCTCTAGCCAACAGTATCACCCATATCACTATGAGACTTACAAAGGTTGAGTTGGTTATTCTTGAGCAGCATGCAAAACAACTGGCAGAGCTGCACATATTCTAACATTCAAATTCAAATGTCAGGGATAGAAGCTGATTCGCATATAATCCACCGTCCAATGCCTAGGATTCCTCATTTTCCGCACTTCTCCAACCTCCTGAAGGGTGCGATATTTGTATGTACCCAGGAATACATGCAAGGAGAATAGTTAATTGGAAAGTCTCTATCCTTTGCCACTTCCCTCTTTCAGTCACCCCAGATCCTGCTGGCCACTAGCCGGACGCCGGACAGGCTGGACCGCGGTGCATTCAGCTGCAAAATGACCATTGATGCGCTAAGCATGTCGTTGATAGTGCGTTGGAGTCGTTGGACTGTGTGATAAGAAGGTGCTTGAAGGGATGTGTCTTGAGTACATAGTAGTTGAAAGTTATAGAGCATTGCGTGAACTTGTTCGGCAGTCTCCGACGGGTGACATCACTTTCGGAAAGATACGGAACATGTTGAGCGGATCAAGCTACTTGGCAGAGACCTTGTCAAGCAAGGTAACTTGTCAAGCAAGGTAATTGACTGCGGTCGTTTTTGACAAATTCCCGCGGACTTCGCTTGCCCTTCATTGTGGTCTTCTCCTCGACACACTATGCTCCGCGCTCTCTTTCGCTCCATTTAATTATTTAGGAAACTCCCTATAAAAGTTGTAAAAGTTTTACAGGCAACAAATGCTGTCAGGAGGATTCGATCCTCCGTATCCCTCGCACTCAACCGAGCAGCCCTCAAGTTGAGAGGGCGACTTGCCATCAGTCGATGGTAGCTTTATTTCTCAAGGAGTGTCCCTTGGTACATGCGCCGAAACTAATAGTTGGATCAAAGAGAGAGGAATAAAAAAAACCTATGCCGCCAGGAGGATTCGAACTTCCGTCTGAACAAGGCACGCTTGGATCAGCGACTATTTGCACTTGTGTGATTTGCAGGTTTGACACGTAGTAGTTATTCACACGCCCCATGCCAATCGACACGCCCACGCCAGTTCTCCATTGCCCATTGTCACTCCTACATGACCCGCCCCACGAAATCCTGTCAGGAGCCCTGCAACCCTACTTCGAATCCCCCGAACGCTACCATCGCATCCTCAACGAGCTGGCCTCTTCCACGAACTACACCCCAATCAGTTTCGACTGGAAGCGAGAGGGAATCCAGGAAGAATGGCTCATGACGGCACTCCGGGCGATTCACCCGCAGGAGTATCTCGATTTTCTCGCACACATCTATGAGGAGTGGATCAAGGAGGGGGGATCCAGGGCTGCTGCGCTCCCTGAGACGTTCTTGCGCTCCGATCTCCTTTTTGAGCCGGAAACTGACGACGGGAAACAAGCCCGCGGCGTGATTGATAAACTTGGACGATACTCTTTCGACCTCAGCTGTCCGATAACTGCCGACACATACGTCGCAGCACTGGCGTCATGTAGGCTCGCCCTCGAGGGAGCCAACATTCTCCCCGCTGAGCCAAGTCTCCCCGCCGTCTTTGCCCTTTGGTACGTCTCCTACATTTTTTCTTTCAGCCCATCCGCCTCTAATGCTACTCATGACACATCCCAGTCGCCCCCCAGGCCATCACGCTACACCCAATCTCTGTGGCGGCTACTGCTTCATCTCCAACGCCGCCGTCGCAGCGCGCTTCCTCCAATCCCAATGCCGATCCTACTTCCCTTCCGCCGAGCCGCCCAAGATCGCCATCCTGGACATCGACTACCACCACGGCAACGGCACCTCCAAATGTTTTTATTCTGACCCGACGGTGTTGTACGTGTCGTTGCATGGGTCGCCTGATTATCCCTGTCAGTCCCCAAATGGTCTTTTTGTGTCCATTCCATTCCATTCCGTTACCGCTTCACCACGCATATAATGCTGACCGATATATCTTTTGTTCCCGACGCAGACTACACCGGCGCCGCCACCGAACGTGGTTCCGGCCCCGGCCTCTCTTTCAACCTCAACTTCCCCCTCCCCCTCCACACCTCCAACGCCACATACCTCAGCACCCTCGGCACCGCAATAGCCGCTATACAAGCCTATTCCCCCGCCTACCTGATCGTGTCTCTCGGCGTCGACACCTACGAAGATGATCCGTTGACGGAATTCGCATTGACGATGGAGGCGTATCCCGCTATGGGGAAGATGGTGAGAGGTGTGGGTGTGCAGACGCTGTTCGTCATGGAGGGAGGATATGCAATGGAGGGAATTGGAGCGTGTGTGAAAGGGGTGTTGGATGGCTTTCGGGAGGGTTGATGTGCATAGTGACGTGCGCTGCTTATTATTTAGCTGTCCCTGTTAAAACGCCCGATTCGCCACTCGGTGTTTGAGTGGGTAATGCAGCGTACATTGAGATTTCTGCGGTGCATGGAATACGTCGAACGACAGTAATGATCGAGTACCCCCCGCCAGCACTTTTTATGTCCATCGCCATCGCAGTGGATTCTGGGCGGCAGAATTTGAGAAAGATGCGCCGAAGGAGTATTCGTCTCAATCGAAGGCGGGAGCAAAGAGCGACCATTTGCCAAAATTGATTCCATTGAGAAAATATGAACGTACTCGACTGCAAGTGCATGCATGAGATGGTGAAGTGCGTTCCCTCGTTATGAATAATAATTTACAGCAATAGCAAAAGGTATCGCCAGCGACACGGCTCCACTATGGCGAGTTGCGTGTATATATTTACGGCTCGTTAGCTCTGCCAACGAGATCTGGCTCTCCAATTGAGCACCGGGGAGAACGTGTCCGTGAATCCCCAACGCATGTCCAGAGTACAAAATATCGGGGAAACAGCTGGGCAGCTCGATCACAACAGGATCTCCGCGCGTCCACGTGTGTGAAGTGTCCAGCACCGACGGAAGAGTTAGGGAGCAAGGGAAGAGCACTCCGCGAGGCAATTTCTTCGAGGCATTCGCAGTAACTATGCGCAGCAGACGTCCCAATGACGACGGCGAACGTGGTGGTGCGGGGGAATTCCATGCATGAACGCGGATGTTGTACCTCCCAAAATGAAATGGGCTCTCGTACACCGAGAGTCGAATGATGGGGTTGTCGAGCAAGATTTCCTTGTCTAGGACTAGAATTTCGGACAGCAGCGGGGTTATGTTCGCCAGAGTAGTCCAATTGCTGAGATCCCAATTGAGGGTCAATAGTGGCCTCCATTGTGCGCATAAAGAACGCATGTTCAGTACAATGAGCTGAATTGAATGCGCCGAACCTGGAGTGGCGATAACGACGTGTCCCGAAAGGAGCGAAATCTGCGGTCGCTGGGGATAAGTTAGCGTAGATTACCGACATTTACAACGGCACGCACATAGGTTAGACCAATGAGAATATACGCGTCCTCGGCTCTGTCCATTAGAAATAGCCCCCAACCCGGGTTCTGGAATATTACTATGGCCGCGAAATTCCCACAAATATCTGAATCACACCAGAAGCCGCCATTAAACGTCTGTCGAGGAGCTTCCAGCATCACCACATTCTCAGCAACCCCGCTTTTCAGGCAGAATCGCACAATTTCCAATACCCTAATGCTCGACGTCAGTCTCGGCGGAATAGAAATGACAGCACTGGCATACTTTCTCCTCGGCGCAACGAAAGTCTCCGTATGAAGAACGACCGCGACTGTCTCTCCCGCGTCGCCAATGTTGACGGCAAAATCGTGGATGTGCGCTGACAGCTGCGCATCGTACGCGCCAATCATCCGTCCGGTGGCCACATGCCAGCATTGTACCGTGGCAAGACGAGTGATGACAACGAACTCCCCGCCAGGAAGGAGCTGCGCGCGCCCAGTGTAGTAGTTTGTCAAACCGAACAACTCGCAGGGAATCCGTATTTCTCGAGAGATGGTGGGCTGTGAATACGTCGAGACCCAGGTTTCGGGGCCGCGCGCGGCGCATTTGGCCAGGCGGATGAGCTCTGCGGTGGAGATATTTTTCAGATTTTCATCGGGGGGCGGATCGCGAAGTAAGTTGATGTTGAGATTTTCGACCAGCGCGACCCAGACAGGCGCTTGAATCGAGAGTAGATGAAAATATCGATTCGTCTACATGATTTTGTCAGTTATTATGTGGCATACGCTGACTATAGGAGGGACGCTACCTCGGAAATGGACACGACACTGGAAATGTCACACAACCCGAGAAGGTAGATGAGCACGTCCTCAGAAAGCCCTTCGAGATCTGCGAGGCTCATGAGCGGGATACTATGACTTTGACGGCACACTCCTGCGGCGTTTATTTAAGGACAATATGCGACGTTTGAGCCACGTCGAGCCTGACTCATTCTTGTTTCCGCATTTGGACATTTTTGACTCCGCTCCAAAATGCACACTCAGGCGTATTGGAATACGAGGGCCAAGAGAGTGGGGCAAAGCGTGTATTCCCCTAGAAGCCGTACGCTGAGAGCTCTAGAGGTATGGTAAGTAAGTATGCTTCACTAGTGACTGGTGAAACGTGTGCGCTGACGTGTCGTGCTGGGACACGAAGCTCCGCGATGGCCGCTACGTGGCCCTGCTTCCTAGCTCCCGAGATGATGCAGAGTAGAGGGAACAGGGAGAAGCTCTGAGTAGCATTAGTCAAGGTCTACTCAAAGTTGCCTACAAAATAGACACCGCCCGCATCTTCCAAATTGACGTCCCGGCCAAATAAAACTCGCAGAATTGTTGTTTCTGAGGTGAAATAAGACAGTGTACCATCCATATTCGAGATGAGGCTCCTGCCGTTGAGATCCAAACGTTTCAGAGTATCGAGAGAACAGTCGCCAGAGTCGCTTGGGCAACCGATAAGTCGGGAATTTTGGCGCAGAATTAAGTCAATGCGCTGCAAGATGGTGAATGGAGTCGAATGAATAGTATTTCATGGATTGTAGCGCCCTCTTGCGAAAAGTGGCCATGGCGGCAGTGAAGAGACATCACGTGGCCACAAATGCAGCCACACACAAGCCCAAATATCAACAAATCGAGAGAGAAGAATTCAGTCCACCGACCGCCATATTTGAACATCTCACTCAACGCAGTATTTGGATATCCGCGTGTGCTGGTTCGGCACTAGATTCAGAGCCCAATTCATCTTATCAGGTCCGCGAGCCATAATCCCGTTCGGAAACATGGTAGACTGTCCAACATTCAACCTGCCACTGTGTCACATATGGCAAGTCAGGTTGGGTAAGTATTTACTGGTAGCGCGTTATGGGATGAGACATCAGGTGTTGCGTAGCTGTACTAGTCATATTTCCGCTTCGAGGTATATTATACTGTACATCTGCCATTTCTTCGGTGTCGTTCATCTGGTTCGAATGGGTGAGTATATGCAAATTCTTGACATGAAAAAACCTGCTGTCATATGTACCATGGAATCACTCCATCGACGTAGGTGGAATTATCGCCTATGTTCTAGAGGCTGCCGTACCCCATGCTTCCCCCGGAACCTCGGCACTGACATGTTTAAAGTTCACTCCATTCATACACCAATACACATAACACAAGATCCTCCTCTTCAAGGACTTTCTCGATGCTCCTCACCCTTGCTTTCGTCGTAGCCTCCATTTCTATTGTACACTCCATGTCCGCCTCAGCTGTGCCACCCATATCGCCTAACCTATCTGATTCTCCCAGTCCGCCAATGCCGCAGTTCCACCAACACCCCGTCAGGGCCCACCGATAACTCCTCCTGATGCGATTCTGTGCTGCAGCACCGTCCAACGTTGCACGGACGCTGCTCCCTCGGCAGTCGGCGCCCTCCTCGGTATCAACATGAACAGGCCGGAACTCGGTGGTATCAATTGCGGGCTGTCCTGCTCGCCCATCACTGTCATTGGGAACAACTGGTGAGAGGCTTCTATCAAGTTCAATATGGCAGGACTGACTCCACAACCTGTATGCAGCAGCTCTACAACCACACAGTGTGATGCGCCTGACAAGGAGTGGGGTGAGTGCCTCGCACTTTCATTATTTGCAAGCAAAGTTTGATGTTTTACTGCATCCAGGTGGACTCATCGCTTTCAACTGTATTCCGGTTGTCTTCGGGTAGCATGGTTCTGGTTCCACTATTTTTGTTGTGATTTTCGATGTAAACTTGTATTTAGACTCGTTACCAGTCTGTAACAGATATCCAAAAAATGTGGCGAGCACTTTGTAACCGCCAAAAGTGCTCTCTAATTTTTTTTGGATATCAGTTACAGACTGGTAACAAGTCTAACTTCTGGATGAACGCTTATCGGTGTGCGGCGGGGGCGTCGAATACGTGCGGAGTTAGCGCGATAACGTGTGCGCCGCGCACTGTCAGGCCTTCAAGCTTCAACGAGGGTGAGGCCTAGGGAGGGTCAATCCACCCGTGACGACTATCACTCTTGCATGTAAATACAGCTCGCAAGTCGCGCGTTGTGCTGCATCCCAGGGCAATGGCGCGCGCGGCGATGACGGTAACAAGGGCGGTAGAGATGTGGACGGTGCAGTCAGACGGGATGTGCGAGGCCGCTGCTGGTAGGATCTCGAGGACCATGGAAGCAGCGAGCAAGATGGAAAGGAGTGATGTGTCTCCTGTGAATCTCCGAATGATACAGGGACAAATAGCGGGCGGTCCAAGCGCGTTTTATTGAATAATAATGTTTTTGTAGGAGATGCACTTGGTTGTATATCAATTACAGCAGGATAAACAGGCGGGTCTATACTCAAGAGAATTTCGGGAAGAATGGCCCAAAGATTTAGAACCTGAAGCTCAAGGTTTAACGGCGGCAACTTACCAAATCCAATCAGTCGATGGTGCATCCTGTTACATACATTGATGCAATACAGAATGACCTCGACACATATAAGATTCTCGCGATTTTATGCGTAGTAGGCGGTGTCAATAGTAACAAGAACATAAGGAATGCTCATTCTTTACATAGCTGATCAGAACCACGATGCTACATCCCGGGATCTCCTTTACTCGCAGTGCAGGAAGACAGAACTGATAGTTCCGCCGAAGAATGAGGTGGTGAAGCATCCACCGCCCAGTTTCGAGCCCAACCGGGTTTCCGGCTCACAGTGCCCCTACAAAAACAACACAACATGTCAATGAGCCGCAGAGATGAAGAGTAGGAAGAGGAGCATACCCCCGTGTGTGGGTCCCAAAAAGCGGATTCGGGAAAGTTGCCCAAGTAGGCAGAGTGGTAGGCTATGTTTCCCATTGTGAGTTGTTCAGGTTTCGCGGAGAGAGTATGACCCACCGTCATTGAGTTCGTAGCAGTGGTTGCAGAGGAGCCCGCCGACTAGGGCACTCGCCGTTCCATCACAGGTTGTGGAATCCCGGAAGAGCGAGAGAAGAGCTCCGCCTTGAGCTAACGCAGCACCAGCCAGAGCAAGGGAGCCGAAGATAGACGTGGAGAGATGCATGGGTGACTGAGCTTTAAGTGGACACTAAGGTGCTTGAGGAACTAATGGGCGCATAGGGTGTCCTTTATATCCTCAGCAAGGCTTCGACCTGTCATTGAACATGGTTCAGACAGGCAGCAGGATATCGGAACAAACTAACTCCTGCGACGCTCCGAGTGAGACGGTATAATTCAACAGGCTTACGGGAAATATTATGTATACGGGACGATACCTGTTGTACCAGTTGGACCAAGCAGTCACGAATGTCGAGATTTTTGATGTCCTAGATTTCTTCTTAAATTCTGCGGAATTTTGCACACATGATATGGATAATTGCTGAACCTTTAGGTTTGGCTACCTACAGGAACATGGATTTCGGGCCATTTTGCTACAAGGACAAACAAAACTTGTCAATCACAATTGGTCATCATAAAAGATGCAACAGAAAATTGAGGAAAGCTCTCTATGGCTGCTCATTCAAAGAGTCAGTCGCCACCCTTCAGCACATTTCTTCCCACCCTAGCGAGACTTCTTTTATGGCCTGAAATTTCTGTGAGTGCCATTTCTTCCTCCAGCTCCATTGACTATTTGTCATTTCTGTTTCGTGTGCGGGTCCGCTGTTCGGACTCGGAGAAAGCCGCATTACGTCTGGTGCATCAAACCGTCCCGTAATGTTACGGAATTACGGGCCGTAAACACGGTTACGTCCCCGTACCGTGGGGATGGGTACACCGTACGGGACGGGTCAACCCGTTTACTGGGTCCAGTAACCACCCGTTTACGGCGTAAATTACGGGTCGAGGCGTGCCGCACAAGTGCCGACGTGCCAACAGGCACCGTTAACCACATTGGTGAACCTCCGGGTCGCGGCTTAGCCACGGCAAATAGTAGTCTCTCTTATGACATCCCAATTTGGGAACCCTGTCATAAGAGTCTGGGCCTATCCCAAGACATTAGCCGTACCATTGCGCTATCAAATTTTGATGGCAATTTCTCACGATGACACTACCGACCGTTCCTCAAATTAACTATTTCTGAGCTATATTCTTCCTATAACTTTGGGGAAGAAAATGTTCTACTCAATGAATACGAACCTTCTACCAACTCAGAATTGGGCCAGAGCTCACCAAAAGGACAAAATTGTACTATCCGGTGTCTTAAGTTACCGGTGACACTGCCACAATTTGGATTCGGCACAGATTTCGTTGCGGTACTGCGCGGCTATAGCCGTCTGTGAAGCAATTCCAAGGAGGCAGAATAATTTGAATTATAATACAAAACATATCCCTCCCCCAAGATCAAGTCTAAGTGAAGAGGAAATGGTAAGAATTCATAGCGCAATGGGACTGCCGTGGGAAAATTGATAGCGCAATGGTACGGCTAATGTCTTGGGATAGGCCCAGACTCTTATGACAGGGTTCCCAAATTGGGATGTCATAAAAGTCTGGATCGAGACTAGGCAAATAGTGGCGAACGTGTGTAGCCACCGGTAAGGGTTCTAAAAACATAATTATCATGCTCATCGTAACTCTTCAAGTGACTTTGGCCACCGGTAGCACATATAAATTGTAGCCTGCCAGGTACTCCGGGTTCTGAAAGGCCTATTGTGCATGACAATATATACTTTGATCAAAGGCTTGACCCAACCCATAAAAACGGCGTAAACGGACGGCACGGACAGTACCCATGCCGTTCAGCTTCAAGTCCTGCCATTCACGGACGGGTCCACCCGGTGCGTAACAAAATTACGCCGTAATACGGACAGCTTGATGCCTTAATGGCTCTAATGGCTCTAAAGCGGAGTTTGAAAGACATTTCTTTCCTCCATCGCAGCCCTGTTTCTACAGAGAACAGATTGAACTCCACTCAATTATGGTTAGTATACATCACAATAAGCCCAGAGATATACCAATAGGCTCAAGAATATACATCACACATACACTAAAGATTGACTCAGAGGACCGACGCGGCTCTTGGTATCAATCCAGAAACAAGATTGATAATAATATTTTCTGCCCGCAGAGGGACCGTCGTCCATGCATTATATTAGCTTTGCACTGTGCAAAGTATACGATAGTGGAATCCTGTGGTACAGAGTGATGTCTGACTTAATCCTCTGCCCAATGATGTGGTATCTTGCGCTATATCCATTTACTTTTTTTATTTGTTCCTAAGTATCCGAGATCAATTATGAACATTACAGGGGGTGGCCAGCTGCCAGATAAACCACTTTCTGAGGGTCTGATGTATATTATTCAGCCAGACTCTCATCAGAAAAGACTCCACAGTTGGAAAGTGTTCAGTGAAATTCATTTAGATCTCCGGTCCTCCGTGGGAACTTGGACATTTACCAGTGCCTTGAATTTCGGCGAGTGCAGTAGAGCACCTGTAGTTTGAGGAATAAGCAACCTGTAAAATCAAATTCATACTCATGATTGACAGTGTTGCTCAAACAAAGTTCAATACAGCTGATGCATTGATGTTGCACGTGTCGAAATGACACCCTGGTTTGACTCTGGGGAATGCCCTTAGCTTTCAGCTGCATCTTATGTGGTTAAATGAAAATACATGTCTGAGCAGAAGTACATAAAAGCTGAAATGAGTTGAACCTGAAACTTTGACCTTTGACTTTTTGCCAGTGTACCTACATTTGATCTGTTCAGGTGCTGGTGAATTGGGGGGGAAGTGTTTTTGCGGAGAAGGACAGGTTGTTTCAAGGGGATGGGTCCTAAATAATCCACCCCTGTTTCACATCCAGTTGACAATGAGTTATGTTGGAATCGTCACGGACCATGACGTAGAGTACATGCCGTGGAAGTAGAAAACATGCACCGCAGATGTATCCGTGGCATGTACATGCTGCATGCATTTCCATTGGTTGGAACCATGGAGATGTGTCTGGATGCGTAGTTGCTACGTGTTTCATGCACCACTCATTGTTCTGGGAGTCAGGGAATTTGAACTCTGTATTATCTGGTTCCATTGTACCAACTATTCATTGTTCTCCTAGGGAGTAAAATACTGTACTGTAGGACCCAGTTAATATATGGGGCTTCCCCTTCATTTCTCCACAAGTTACCAGGTTTCAGTATTCAGCAAGAAACTATCCAATCATGCTGTTTGAAGTCATCAAGCACAGGTCGCAATTGAGTTGCTCAGGCTTTATTGATGCCCATTCATAAAGGTTCAGCTCCCGCCTCGCAGAAGCCTAATCCCATGTCATATAAAAATTCAACTGCCCCGAAATTGCGTCCAAAGGTTGGTTGTTTGTTTGCTGCCGCCGGGGTGTACAAACGGACTTCGCGCCACAATCAATCCAATCTGACAGGTGGACTTTGGGCCCCACATTTAAATTGACGTGAGACTGGTAATAACCGCGGCCGCTTTTGACGAATTCCCGCGGATATCGCCTGCCCTCCAAAGAGGTCTTCACTTCGATACACCATGCTCCGCGCTTTTCGCTCCATTTAATTATTTAGGAAACTCTCTATAGAAGCTTTAGAAGTTTCCGACGGGCAACAATTGCTGCCAGGAGGATCCGATTCCTCACCCTCAACCGAGTAGCCCGCAAGTTGAGAGGGCGACTTGCCATCAGTCGATGGTAGCTTTATTTCTCAAAGAGTGTCCCTTGGTACATGCGCCGAAACTAATAGTTGAATCAGAGGAATAAAAAAAACCTATGCCGCCATGAGGATTCGAACTTCCGTCTGAACAAGGCACGCTTGGACCAGCGACTATTTGCATTTGTGTGATTTCGCAGGTTTGACACGTAATGATTATTCACACGCCCCATAAACATCTTAGGTAGGGCTGCCACCCGTGGCCGTGACGGCAACGGCCGTCGAATCAACGGCGACTTGACGGCAACGGGCCGTCTAACAACGGCCCGTTGGGTGGGCTAGAGAGGTCCTCACGGGACGGGACGGTCAACGGGACGGCCGTGACGGGTATTTGACGGGCCCACGGTTGGAAAATATAGTGGTTGAGCTGTTTTACGCCGAGAAGTGGGCTTACAATTACTTCCTAGAATTTCTTTGTCACATTTGAATACTAGCGAACCCATATACAGACCGTGGTAAGTCCCGAGAAAGCTTCCAGCTGAATCAGTCACCTCATCATTACAGCCAAATTTCCCACAGAGTTCAAAGAAATTTCTAACGAACAGCCATTTGTCTGACAGGGAGGAAATTGCCGCAGACCAGATAGTTGAACTTAAGTTGGACATCCCCATCACAGTTCCGGCAATTGCCGTGCTGGTACAAGCTTTGTATTGTGAGGGCTGGAACGAAGGAAATATATAACAAATAAGAGAGAAACATACTAGAGCACCTATATGGCCTTCCTGACCCACCGCCGCCCCTGGAAAACTGTTTCTGCATGCAATAAAAATTGAGCCGTTGAATTGCCGTTGAACGGCCGTGACGGCCGTTTTTCAACGGGCCATAGCACTGCAAACCCGTACCGCGACCGTCGATTTGAAGACTTACACGAATCGCTGACGGGACAGGCACGGCACCCGTTCAACGGGTGCCGTCGAGCCGTGGCAACGGCAACGGGCGGCAGCCCTAATCTTAGGCCATGCCAACGCCCACGCCAGTTCTCCACTGCCCATTGTCACTCCTACATGACCCGCCCTGCGAAATCTCTTTAGGAACCCTGCAATCTTACCCCGAATCCCCCGAACGCTATCATCGCGTCCTCAACGAACTAACCTCTTCTGCGAACTACACTCCAATCAGTTTCGACTGGAAGCGAGAGGAAATCCAGGAAGAATGGCTCTTGACGGCACTCCGGGCGATACACCCGCAGGAGTATCTCGATTTTCTCGCGCACATCTATGAGGAGTGGATCAGAGAGGGGGAATCCAGGGCTGCCGCACTCCCGGACACGTTTTCTGCGCTCCCATCTTCTTGAGCCGGAAAATGATGACGGGAAACAAGGCCGCGGCGTGTTCTATAAAATTCGGCGATACTCTTTCGACCTCAGCTGTCCGATAACTGCCGACACTTACGTCGCAGCACTGGCGTCATGTAAGCTCGCACTCGAAGGAGCCAACATCCTTCTCGCTGAGCCGAGTCTCCCCGCCGTCTTTGCCCTCTGGTACGTCTCCTATATTTTCTTTTTTAAGCCCATCCGCCTCTCATGCTACTCGTGACACATCCCAGTCGCCCCCCAAGCCATTACGCCACACCTAATCTCTGCGGCGGCTACTGCTTTATCTCTAACGCCGCCGTCGCAGCGCGCTTCCTCTAATCCCAATTCCGATCCTACTTCCCGTCTGCCGAGCCGCCCAAGATCGCCATCCTCGATATTGACTACCACCACGGCAACGGGACCTCGAAATGCCTCTATTCCGACCCGACGGTGTTGTACGTGTCGTTGCATGGGTCGCCTGATTATCCCTGTCAGTCGTCAGATGGTCTTTCCCGGCCCATCCCATTACTCCCTTTTTACGCGCTTATTATCCTGACCGATATATTTTTTCTTCCCAGCGTAGACTACACCGGCGCTGCCACCGAACGTGGCTCCGGCCCCGGCCTCTCCTTCAACCTCAACTTCCCCCTCTCCCTCCACACCTCCAACGCTACATACCTCAGCACCCTCGGCACCGCAATAGCCGCTATACAAACCTACCCCCCCGCCTACCTGATCGTGTCTCTCGGTGTCGACACCTACGAAGACGATCCGTTGACGGAATTCGCGTTGACGATGGAGGCGTATCCCACTATAGGGAAGATGGTGAGAGGGATGGGGGTGCAGACTCTGTTCGTCATGGAGGGAGGATATGCAATGGAGGGAATTGGAGCGTGTGTGAAAGGGGTGTTGGATGGGTATCGGGAGGGTCAATGTGCGTAGTGTCGTGCGCTACTTATTATTTACGCTGTCCCTGCTAAAACGCCCGGTTCGCCGCTCTATATTAAGATTTCTGCGGTACATGGAATACGTAGTAATGATCGCGTACCTCCCCCCAGGACTTATGTGTGTTCTGAGAAAGTAAGAGCCATCGCAGTGGATTCCGGGCGGCAGAATTTGAGGAGTAGACAATTAGCAGATGCGCCGATGTATAGCACTTCACATGAGCACCGTACTAATTCCGAACGAAATGGAATTGGCAGCCTTTTTCACTAACTGCCTCAAAGTCTGCTTGCAATGACGGTATAAATTTCTCAGAATATCACACAATGAGCAACGGCGACTGTTTCCTATGTTTTTCAGCGAGGAAAATGTGTGAATGCCTGAGGAGAACGAGGTTTTGAATCCTTTGCTGCCATTCGAGTATATTTTAACATTCAGATTCAAATGTCAGGGATAGAAGCTGATTTACATATAATCCACTGTCCAATGCCTAGGATTACCCATTTCCCGCATTTATCCAACCTCCTGAAGGGTGCGATATTCGTATGTACCCTGGAATACATGTAAGGAGAATAGCTACCATCGAGAGTCCGCGCCATCTTCGTCACTTAGTTACTTCGCTTAATTCTGTGAAAGTTAGTGAGTTTAATGGAATTCTGCGAACGTTCGTCAGTTCACGCAAATTTCTGCGATTGTTCGTCACTTTCCAAGGATTAACGTAACGTGTGCTTGTCAACACATCACACAATCAGCAGTGTGCCGAGCTCGGCCAGTTAGGTTCGGGTTAGCTAGTTAGGGTTAGTGGTTAGCGGTTAGAGGTTAGCGGTTCGGGTTAGTGGTTCGGGTCAGAGGTTCGGGTTCAGGTTAGCTGGTTAGGGTTAGTGGTTAGTGTTAGGGTAAGGTAGCTATACAAAAAAAACACGCCCGGCTTGCGCTGAAGGAACAATGATGGCCGAGGTTCCATGTTTTGAACGTGCCGAGTCAAAACGATGAACTTTCACAGAAAGTAGATAATGTGACGAACTTTCACGCATTCCCATCAAAGTGACGGACTTTCTCGTTCCTAAAGCGAAGTAACTAAGTGATGAAGATGGGTACGACCCTGCCATCAACTAATTAGAAAATCTCTCTCACAAACTCAGGAAGTCCTGTGGTGGCTGCGTAGGAAGTGGAGGCTCAAATCCTCCTGCCAGTGGCGGCATATTGAAGTGTGGTTTCGAAGACTCTTGTGTAAGGGACACATGTTGAGAACTAGCGCCGGTCTCGACTAAATAGCAAGTCATCCTTTCAAAATACTGTACTATTACAATCAAATCGACTGGGGGGGTGACGCGTGACCCGAATTTCCGATTCGACAACACAAAATTTTAGCGTGACACCGGGAAAAAATTCGACAAATTCGACAAAATTTTGGCCGAATTGGAGCTTTTTTGTGGGGGGAAGACGTGTTTTTGCGTGACGAACCGTCTGGAAGTTTCGACAACGGCCCGGGTGACGGGTGACGAACTATCGAAGTTCAACATCGACAGGTACCCGCGTGATGCGTGACTGTCGATTTGAATGTAATAGTACAGTAGAGGATTTCGTACAAAGTACTGTCAGGCTTTTCAGGGAGAACTCACCTCCTGCTACAATCGAGTCATTTGAATCCCCTTCTAATGTTTGTGTATCACACCAACAAGTGCAATATATGTACATAGTCGGGTCCTTACTCACAACCACTGACAACAGGCGAAACACGATGTGGCAATTGCCCCGTTGAGGCAGCGGACTGCGGCGCAGTGTAATCGGGTCGATACTGCAGAACAACTTCCAGTGCGTACTGCGCAGCGTAGCAGGAAATTGAGGTCAAGTTCAAGGCAACTTCGGTGGCACAGCCGTGAGTCCGATCAACCCATCACGGAATTCTCCGAAACCGTTCGATTTCCGCTTTATAAATAGCAACTACTTCAGAACCTCTCAGATCTTCGCTGCGCACCTAGTTGTCCGAAGAGGATCAATCAATGCCAATGGGATGAGTGGTTTGAAGGTAGTGAGTTAAAGCGCCGCCGCTTTTCTCAAGGGCAGAAGGTAACGGTGTAGTCTGCGCGGCTGCCGCTGGGGCAAGTGAAGAGGGCAGTTCCACTAGACTCGTCGTACGCATAGGCGTAGGCGTTGGGGCAATTGCGCTCTGACGATCAGTCAGCAAGCCGTGAGGATCAGCTCGGGAAACAGAACTGACTAAAGTAATCGTAGTTCCTGACACCCGAGGGCGGGCACGTAGCAGGAGTTTTGTGGCTTCCCGTGCAGCAGTTTGGGGAGTCACCTGATGGAAGGTAAGCGGGACAGTGCGACTTGAGAGAAGATGCTTCATACCGTTCTGGCCGTTACGGGCATCCACCTCACAAGCACTCCTGCAGCCGACGGGGAATCCGACGCCGTCGAAGGGACCCTTCTGGTCGCCAGGGCCTGAGAAACGCCGTGAGCATCAAAGCTGCTGCTTTATGACTGATCTACGCACAGTTCGGGCCGAGGTCGACAGGGCATGAGCCAATTTTGCATCCTTTGTTGTTGTCGAGACGCATGCTGTAATAACTGAGCTACGGAGCTTGCAATATAAAAAGTCACATACGGCAGATTGTATCCATCGACGAGAGAAACTAAGGTCGGTGTCAGCGAGGTATGTTGATGGTTTGGGAATGACGTACCATCGTAAAAGTCTTGGTTACCGTCACCGCTCAAGAGCCACTCGGCCAAAGTTGCCGGCGGAACGCCCTGGTGTGCAAGAATCAAAATTTTAGAATGAGGAGGCGAAGATTCTCCGACTCACAGTTCCAGAGTCTGGGTTACACTCAAGCCCACCATTGCAACCACCATCGAGACAAGAGTTGGGACCAGGGTTGTTCGCGAAATTGCAGTTACGCCTTCCCTACGATTATCTTCAGGATTTAGCTTGGAAATTAATGGGTGCGTCGTACCCAAACGCGTCCTCCCTATAAACTTCAGCGAACGAAAACGCAAATGTCTACGAAAACTCTCACCCAGTTGTCTGCGACGATGATATCTTGGTGGGTAAACGACGGAGCCTCCCATCTGAACGGAGTTAATAAAAGTATGAACACGCAAAGCATTCGCACCCAGTCGCGTGGTTAGGGCGTGGGTGGCCAGGAGTGGTGAAAAGCTATTAGATGATACTCAGCATCATATGTGTCGTGGTAGTGCACTGCATACACCGGGCCTGTAATTTCGCCTGGATTAGATAAATCAAGCTAAACGGATGAATGAGCCTACCAAATTGTGAAGGGACACGCGTTATAAACCTGATTCAGACGAAATAAATCAGCATCGACAAATGGGAAGGCAGGGTCCCACTAACTGTAATCGTACGCGCCATAGCGGTCGAGGCAAAGGCGGCAGACAATCCGATTGTGAGCTTCATTATTATGTGTGAGGGGGAGAATTCGAGGATATATCCACAAATCAATGAGGTTTGTTCTCCATGCGCTTTATATGTGGCATCTTCGAACCGCATGGCATGATGTCATTGGCTTGGGTTTCCCGAGCGATGAGGATTATCTTAAGGAGATATGTTGTTCCGGAGCCTCCTCCGCGTAGCCCAGTGCTTGCCGACCTGAGACCACAATGAGGATCAGGCTGAAAGGAGAGAAGAGGTCAGAAGGGTGATCTGGATCACACTAAAGGAGACTAAAGGTAGCTAAAGGTGCAACATCCAAGAAATCGAGAGTGGTTACGAAGAAGAGGCATCCTGATTGGGACGAATAGATCATATGCAGGTTACTAGGGAGTGTCGTTAGGTGGCCGATGTGTGCCAGCTTATGACTTCAGACTTGGCGAATTGTAGCCCTAATCCTGGAAATCACGTGGATTTGGTGCAATAATCCTCCTTTCGCTGAGGAGACCGACAGAAACCTCTGATCATTGCAGATCATGTTCTCGAAGACTTTTTCTTTACCTCCACGGATACAAGGATAGGCGATGAGTAGGGCTGCTATTGGCGAAGCCATTCGATCCTAAATTGAAGTTCATCTCAAGTTCATCTCAGTTTTGGGTCCGATCACCTGCCGTCACGAATAATCTCGGCAAAGGGACCGCGTGGGTGAGCGGTGTAACACGCGTCCTGATCTTTGGGTAATCCGAAGATCGCTTGGCCTCAGTGACGAGGGTTCGAACCAAGCAGTAACCGTTTTAGGGCGTTTTTAGTGGGTAGTGACTTCGGTCGAGTCCCACACTGTTCGGCATTTGCCGTTCGTGCGTTAATGCATTTTCGACCCGTGGAGCTATATTATTTCGGCAAGGTTTCTATCCCTTAAGCCACCAATTATAACGGGCGGAAGGGACCGACCTATGTCGGCTCGGGTGATCCGAGAGGCCTCATAAGGGCTTTTCCTGATGCTTGGAATCGTAGTATTCCAAACGTTCCACAAAAAAAAAAAAAAAAAAAAAAAAATAATCTCGGCAACTTGGCGGCTAGTTAAGGCCAGTCATGGCGTCATTGTGTGGCTGAAAACCTTGTCCACGGTTCCAGCAAGCTTGGCATGTCGGTAGGTAGTAGCTTAGTAGGTCCGAAGATCCACATCGATTTCTTGGAGACCTTTCAGCCTGGGGGGCCTCAGCGCTCCTCGGAATGATTACAACATTACGCATATGGCTAGTTCATTTGGGTACCCAAATGAACCACACATTATAGCCGTGAATATTTGCGCTGCCTCCGGGGTTTCGGGATCAACGAGAGTGAGGCGGGAGACATCAACGGCAAATCGGCTTTGTGTGAAACCCAGACATTGCGCATCCGAAATGAATATTCGTCTAATTCACTCTGTACTCGGGGGCATCGAGAGAGATTGAATTCATGGCTGCGAATGGATTCGGTGGCCGAGAGTCCATGTCCACAGCGCGAGCAGAAGATCTCAGGGTCTCATGAAATGGCGTGCGGAAGGAGGCCGGTGCATTTTTGGCGAGGCGCAGGCGGAGGGGCAGGCGGAGGGGCAGGAGGATGGCTGCCCACGACCGGCAGAGACCGGAATGAAGAAGATGAAGGAGATGATAAAGGGCGAAGGTACTTGTGTGCCCTGTAATTCGCCACATGCGAAAAAGGAAAGTGGACAAGAGAATGTTGTAGCTCGCGTGATCACGGCGGAGCGGATGAGCTCATGCAGCTAGTGAGAGCGTTCGAGGCGCATCCCGCGGCACAGATATTTCAATGGGCGGCGATTTGGTTTGATTCACGCGGCGGCACCGATGTTGGTCTTAGGGGAACGCAGGGCCCGAATGATTTGTAGTTATGGGCCCGAGCGAGAGATCCGTGAATTAGGGCGTATAGAAAGACGTGGGGTCTCGGGTAGACTCTGAGCGTACGAGCTAGGGAGATGAGGGCTGAGCTTTTGAGATGGTTTGGTCCCCAGATGCAACGCCCAGGAAGCTCGGCAGCAATGTTCCGCGCTGGGAGCCACACTAGATGTGCGGAAAAAGCACAGTGATTTACCCCTTAGCCGAATGGATGTGCAAAGAGGTGAGCGTCCAAGCCCTTGATGAAAAGGGTGAATTACGCAGTAGCAGAAACACGACTTATTTAAGGAGGTGAACGCAGACTTATGGGTCAGGTTCAGTAGAGTGTAACGAACACCATACGACGCCGACTTTGTTGAACTCTCAGCCTTGGAAAAGAGGCGAGAAAGCATACGCTCCAGGCGGGCAGGTCACAGAGTTCGATCGGAACAGATGAACTGGATCAGTAGATTTTGATAAGCCGTGCATCTGGTCCAGCAGGCGAACACACGGGAAAGGCGTGGTGGTGGGCAAGAGAAGAAAGATGGCTCTGTTTATGTCGTGTTGGTGCTGCTTGACCAACCCGGTCCGACCCGCCGATCACACATCTATCAATACCTTTGGGCGCGGCATGCGCATATGGAAAGGCCCCGTGAGACTTCTACTAAGGATTGTCCGGGAAAATCCCAGATTTTGGCCCCAAAAAGCCATTCGGAGGGAGTCGAGGAGAGTCTGTTAGTTAGACCGATTTCTTGGGCGGTACTCCAGTGTAACCCACACGCGCCTATATTTGAATGCATCGAGAAACCATGACTGTGTTGCCCGGAGGTCCGTAAACTGTCTCGCCGCGGAAAGCCGAGTTAGGCCCAAAAGAACTTAGCGAATATAGGGTAGGCTACGCTGTAGAGGAGGTAAGTTGGCGACTTGGGCACAGCCACAGATTTTGTACCACAGAATGGAGGGGCACCTTATTAGTCATAATTCGAGTTTTGTGATCTAGTACATCCCCTAGCAACTTGGGTCCTCAATGGAACGACTCCCGTCACTGTCTTTACATTTGAAATTTACAGAAACACCCTGCTGCTAAATCCGTGATCGCGCTGATCGGTTTCCGCAATTAATACCTCTGCTACTTGACAGCTTGCTTCTCATAGCGACCTCCCGTATTATCCAGGGACGACTTGAGCGCAACGAGGACGGGAATTTCGTCGAAACCTCCTTGAAGCTCCGACAGTACCTCCGTGTTCCAGTGCCGGCTCATCGGAAGGCACTCACGCGGCTATATTTGTCATGCCACACCCTTGGAATCGAGGTGCTCCGTTACAAGGAACGCTACCGCAAACGTACTCCCCAGGAATGGAGACTATGCCGTTTTTGTGGGCGAGATGTTGAGAGTGAGAGCCATGCTCTCATAGTCTGCAGGGGGCATGTTGACCTAGATCGACTCCGTTCGTCGTTCCTGCAGGATATCTATCAGCTCGTACCTCGTCTGCCCCGAACAGCGGCCTCCGCGGACTCTTTCCTTCTCGAACTTGTGCTGTGCAGAAGCTTTGACATTACCAAACGGCTGGCTAAATACACCTTCGATATATTTGCTGTATATGCGACTCGCGATGCGCTTAAGCCCGCCGAGTATCTGTTTACTTCATTGGAATAAATTGCCATTCTTTTCCTACTTGATATCATCTGATGTCCGGGCACCCTGGGGATTCTCTAGATTCTGTGCCTCCAATAGTTTCAAGTTTGTTTTCTTGTCATTGATGTATAGGGTCACAACAGAGCGTAGCTCAGGTAATCGAAGGACGGATGGTTGATAGTATCCGTAGCATACATAATGACGCGATGTATGTAGTACGGACCCCGGTTGTTCCTTAATGGGACCGCGCCGGTAATACTACCTACCTACCTGGCGGTCGTCGTGAATTTCTATTACATTTTTGGACTTCCCGCCAGCCTGAATGAGATCTCCGTTCTTCCTCCCAGTAATGTACATGTACTTTACCTGAAGTCCTATATAGCGAGTCCCAGTGGCCCCGGCCACCTCAGCTGCGCGCAGCCCTAATTAGGATTTTTATTCGATTTTGGGCATCCGGTGAGTGCGGTTTAGCCTTCTTCATTCTGTCCCCCGTTCTCTGGTCACTCATTTTCTTGAGATATATTTCTCGATTTTTGGCCGTCCAGCGTGGAAAATCCCAGCTATTGCTTACATTTTGAATCATATAACATTCATTACTCACAGAAGATAAAAGGGCTCCAATTCTCGCGTCCTGACAAAATGCAAAATTACCACCGATGATATCACGCTGTCGCCTTCTCGCAACCCCTTCTTCAAGACTTTAAAATCGTTTCATTGAAGCTCCACAACGTTCCCGCCTTGCTGTAATCTCAAACTATTTTTTTGCGACTTCCCGGCTCAAAAGCCAGTGCAAATTCAAACAGGCTCGCCATTCCGTCGACTGGGAGCGGTGATAGATGCTTAAGTATCAACCCCTGTTTCGGTCCGGTAAGTCCTGCAGGCACGCATTTTTCTACTTTACTAAAGACAAGACTGAAGAGCCAATTCTCAAGCACCATCAAATCTCTTTCAACATCGGATTTCAAACCCGCATAGAGTGTCCCACAAGAAAGTCGTTGGGCGGCAGACTTCTTTGCCATCATTTTTTAATCGTAAAGATACTAGGGAAATCATCAAAAACAGTCTCCTGCTCTGGCGCGGTATATCTGGAAGAAGGAACAGCTGCTATGGGTAGCTAGATCCCAGGTAGGTCAATGAAAAATCGGAAATTCTGACTGAGGGTGCTACAGCAGTGCCATCAAATGATGTATCCAGCCCTCCACTCACTAATGAGGGCACTACAACTCGGAGACCGAAAAATGGATTTTGAGGCCCTAAATTTTTGTATAGAGGTTGATAGTCCTTTCGAAAATTCTGCCTGACTCTTGGCTTCAGGGGGCAAAAAAAACTTAAACTCAATTTCATGGAACTCCCTCTGACAATTTGCACTGTACGAGGAATTCAAAATTTGACGCTGCTGATCTTATGAAATTGTCTAGAAACCTGGTGCGTCCTTTCCACCATTCTTCTGCTCCTTCACGGCTCGGTTGGAGGCCCTTTCTTGGCGTGTTTTGTCGCACGATTCACCAAAATGACGCATCTCCTGCTGACTTGACCTGTTTTGCCAAATTTCACGCATCTCCCGCCAACCAGACACGCTTCCTACCAATATCTTAATTTGGTACACCTTAATCGATGTGCTCCGGATATGGAGGAAACTTGTTTGCAAGACATTAGTCAGCGCAGTGCACAATATCGGTAAATATCCACTTGGGAGCAACTGAGGAGCCGCTCGGAATCCTTACCAAGATTCGGTTTAAAAACCATTGCATGTGCAGCAAATTCAAAGGCATGAGAATTTATCTGCAGTCCGCTTCTATGCCTGGAGCTAATTAATTACAAAAAGATAGATAGCTGGAGAATTTAATTAGTGGATCAAATGTCACTCAACGGATATTTATACAGTGATGAGGTACTGGGTTTTCGTCGTGATCCGGGTACCAAGGATGCCCGGAGGGCCTTTGGTGTGCAGAGTAAGATAAAACAATTGGTGGTCCCGCGTCTCCGAATTCGGTTCTGAGCCTTCCATATGCCAGGCAAGTTACTTCTCTCTCAGTTATTCTTTCAAAGGTTTCAATGTTTACTGCAGCCAGCCTGAGATCTAGCCCAGAAAAAACATGTTCGCTGTTATGCCCTATTCCCGCTATCTTTAGGTAAGGGTCTTAGGGCGCCCTATTTTCAAGACTTGCAGTAAATCACATTTTCGTCCTTACACGTGAGTCAGCAATGATTGTCTTTGCCAAAAAACCTCGGCTTCACAACCAGCCGAGTAAATGCCGCTGATGCCGGTGAAACATGATACGCACGATTATTCATCCACCCGAAGGGCCGAAGTTGCCGGGAAAGCATGGCAGCTGGCATTTTAAAAACTTTCGTTCTAATTTGCCTTATGTGCTCGCGGATAACATCGCGGATGATATGGTCTCGCTGTTGTGTAATTCAAAATTATAAGATCAAAACTTTTGAATCTCGGAAAAACTAGAACACCGTTTGAACACCATCGAGCTTCACCAACTTCCTCGATTTTCTTGCTCTTTAACAACTTGCAATGAATCAATTCACCAAATGCAGCTGTACATTTTGTGGAATTTGAATTTAGTTTAGATTTCCCACCTTCATTCTAGCCTCTTCTGTAGTGCAAGTTCAACATCTACTATATCGTTGGGAAGTGGGCCACTTAAGTGCAATCAGCGAATAGCGACATTAACACACCTTAAAAATGGTATTTTGTGTGCCCGGGATCGAAGACAGGCCTGTTGCGGACCTGTGAAGCATTTTTTGCCGATTTGTAGTGGGGCGGTGTGGGCTTTGGAAATTTACTTTCGGTGGCAGTCCAAAAGGGGTAAATATCAGGAAACGGACCTGGCGGCCAAATCGTGTACTTTTGCAGGATAAAACTGCTTAAATATGTCACGGGAGAACCAATACACAGTCTTCGATATTTAAATAATAGGTTATATGCATCTTATTGGTAGAAATAATTGCTTCTCCAAGGCACAGATTAATGAAAATCACGATGATTGAGGAAGTTTGAGTTGTACACCATTAAGGCGCAATAGAGGCTAAAAAATACGCATGCGGTGGATTTATATGAGAGATTGGAAAGTTCTTGCAACGAATATTCACATCTAAATCTAGATGGGGTCCACAAAAAATCTCCAGATTTGATGTTCAAAGATATCTGGTTTGAGACAATGGTGAGCTTCCAGCACTGGTTCTGATGCATGAAATCATGATGAGTATTCCCAGTCCATTGAATTGGCCCTGTGAATTGATATGCAACGGCGGCCCACCGTATCATTGAGTGTTTACTCCCTGCGGAGCGGCCAATGTCAAGCACCCAGAAAGGCCAAGCGCACTTGGATGAGAAGAAAGCTAAGAAAAATAAAGCCGTATCAGCCACAAAAGCATATAGCAAGGGAATAGACCCTACTACGAACATAACGAGCCCCAAAAGTCGTGAATCAGTGAAGAACTCGTCCAGAATGAGACGCGGAAGCTAGTGCCGTCAAGCGGTGATGTTCTCAAGACAATAGTTGGCTGTCAAACATGCTATAACTTTCGAGCTGCACGGCGTACGCCCACCAAACTTTGCACAAACAAGGGCCGGAGGTTGTATTTCATCCCCAAAAGGCTACTATTAGCCAGTGGCCCACTACCTAGGGGTGGCCCACTTCCCAACGGGTTATAGTACACCTCGCAGATTCTAAAATGGTTCAGTTTCTCAGTTTTTTATCATCCTTCCAATTTGCTGGCTGGGCAGATTGTAATAATCTCGCAGAAGTCAAGAGCGTTCAATATGAGCCTCTCATACAGAGTGAGATATGCATCTTAAACTTGGTTTAGCTTCATCAGTCCGCAACGATCACTTCGTCAACGGCTACGGACTTTGGTCTCCCTAGGTGATTGCTATTGTTGTGCATCATAGGGATCCATGACAGAATGAAGTGATTTTGAACTTCGTTCAGCATCTTCTGCTTTGTTTTCCTGAGGCTTTACTTATGGTTGTGTCGTGTAGATCCTGGCATAAGGATTTGAGCATGTGACCCTGGAGCTTAACTTGTCGTAGTCGGTGAGAAATACATTTTACCACCACTTCTTCAGCACTTCCCCTCGGCTATTGGTTATGGTTCTGCTTCATAATCCATGACATAATACATTGAGATTGAGGTGCTTCATCATGAACTCTCTTCGGCTTCACCAGCTCTTAGGCTGGGCTGTTGCTCCTGGTTCTACCTTTTTAGAACCACAACATAATAAATGTAGTAGCTTAATTTACATAAACGGGGAAGTTCAACTGAGTGCCGCC
Organism: Mycena rebaudengoi; assembly: GCA_029282285.1. Taxonomy (NCBI): domain Eukaryota; kingdom Fungi; phylum Basidiomycota; class Agaricomycetes; order Agaricales; family Mycenaceae; genus Mycena; species Mycena rebaudengoi. The sequence continues at coordinate 568,217 of JARJCX010000089.1, read as the reverse complement.
CAAGTTGAATGTGATGGATGAGCTTACCTTGAGCTGAGCGTTGGCCAAACGCAGTGTGAGCGTGAGACCATAGAAGTAACTCTGAGTGGGAGAAGCCGGAAGGGTGACTGTGCTTGGGATTTGGACATCAAAAGAAAGTTCTTTAGGAATCATTTTGTATCATAGAATGATCTGAGAATCCCCCATGTTGAACCCCAAATGAACAATTATAAAAGGCCGCTGAGTTCAGAGAAATTCAAAGTTCAACAATAGAACAATAGGGGTACTTTATTCCCTGAGCGAGTTTTGGGCCGGCGAAGATATGCACACCTTCGGTATGATTGTTGACTTTGACTGAGACCAAACTGCGAGCTTTGTGTTGCTAAAAAATTAATCAATTTTGGTAGCGGGCTGTGCCGCTTGTCGGCCTTACCCGCTTTATTTGGCCCACACGTGTGACGCGTCTGCACAGCTTTGCACAAGGTTAAAGGTTTCTTTTATTCCCGCCAGAGGTGGTACTTGCAGTAATCCTGAGTTATCGCCCGACCAACGCTCGAGGCCTGTCTGATAGAACCTCGCCTTCTCGTAGCACCCGGGCCACTGTGGCAGGTACGCCCGTGATCCACTCCATCCACACTCTCTTATGAGCTAGGACGTCGCCACTTGCGCCTACCCCGCCCGCACGCTGACCCATCGAAAACGACGACCAAAGAGGCCGCGAATCCCCACAAACTCGCCGTACGGGCGAATAACTCGGCCTCTACGCCCTACGGCTATGAACACGACTACATCCACGACATAGCCGGGACCGACGCTCGCCCGCCGCACGCTCCACTGTCCCGCTGCTTTCACTGCGTCAACGATGCGCCAACCCTCCGCGCGCGCCCCCCACCAGTAAACGCACTGTCTCTGGCGACTCCTCGTCATCGTGAGCTCTCGCACCCGACGCATACGCCCTCTCGGCGCTCCACACGCACTTCAAGACGCTCAAGAGTGAGTGCAGCCAAGTTGCTCGAGTCCACCGCCGCATCGTTCCGTCTTCCGCTACCTCCACCGCCGCCACAGACGGGCTACGGCACTGATCGCAAAATCGGATACAACTACCCTACGACGCCCGCCGGGTTCCTCTTCTCACATGAGCTCCCCTCAGCTCTCGTTCAAAACCATCGCGCAAGACGAATTTGCTGCGCTGCGCCAAGGGAGCGCTTAGAGCACAAGATTCGTGGGAGAACCGGCGAGAGCGAGGTACATTTGTGAGTAAACTTCGCACGGGATTCGAAGACTGTGCGCACTTACCGCCATGTAGACGACGCGAGACGTGGACCACTCGTATCACCTAGAGCGGCGCGCTGCGTGTGAACACCAGTGCGTCGCGTTTGCCGCAGAACGTACGGAATCGGATGTAGCACGCGCCAGCGGCCAGAGATGCGCGCGGCGATGGGGTGGGGGGGCGAGGAGGCGCGGCGGGCGATGCACACAGGGTGTGGAATACTGGGGCTTTTTTGGTCAGGTGAGGCCGGTGCTTCGACGCTGCGACCACCACCACGTCGACCGGTATTGCAGGTACGCAACCCGGCCGCACAACGCCCGCGCCCGTGGACCCAAACGCACCCCCGCCGACACGCACACTGTACCCATTCGACTTGCGGGAGATTGTGCTCGGTGCACAGCAGGGGCGGGGCAGGAGGTACTCCGTTTTGCGCATACTCACTGAATTTATTTGCTGATTATTCACACTTGCCAACAGATATGATTCTTCGGTTTGCGCGCCCACGTTTCTAATCACTAGATTCATTTACTGATTATTGACCTCCTCGGTTTGCGCGCCCACGTTCATACTGACTGAATTTATGTACTGATTCTTAACTCGCTAACAGATACAACATGTGCATATTCCCGGATGGACAGACGGCAGTGGGGAGAGTTGGACGATGGCGGGCGGGCTGAGTATTTCCCCCTTTTATTTTCGTTTTGTTCTCCCCTTTTTCTTGAGGGTTCCCTATCGGCGTGGTTCCTTGTTTTCGGAGTGGGCGAATGCTTTTATTTTTCTCGACTGTACGGGACTCACGCGTGACAACTTTCTGTGAGCTGGCGACTGCTCACGTCGCAAAAGGGGCGAGGGAACTTGCTGCGCCGCACAACTTCCTATTTTTCTTTTGTTTTTTGCCATTCTCACTCCCGCGCACATTCCATACTCCCCTCCTTCTTTTGCATTATTATCGTTGACACGCACGACGCAGACCCCCGAAACGCAGGGGATGATCCCACGCGTAGTGGCGCAGCCCTTCCGCGTCGCGCACGAGCAGGGTTGGGTGATATGGCTTAGAGGGGCAATTCACCTATGAGTTGCTTTCCAGTATATTTATTCTCAAATTTTCTTCATTTTCGAGGAGGGCTATTCATTCTTCGCTGCGCTTTCTTTTTTATTTTTGTTGCTGTCGCGGAGATGGAGCACTCATTTTGACGGCATCTGCGTTCTTTGCCATATTTTCTTGATGATGATTCGCACATCCGTGATTCGCTCTTGCCCACTTCCTCATTTCTTTTCATACTCAATATCCATGTTCCCCCGTCTACGTTCCTTGGAACCTTCATGTGCTTTATATTTGATTTCCAATACAGCTTTGCTACCTCTTCCCATCTCGCTCGCACACACGGGGAATACAAGGTCTCCAAAAGTGCGGGGCCGCGGTGCATTTATTTAGTTCTCCATTTCTACATCTGTTCTTCTTTCTTTCCTTCCTGATCTCCAATTCCTGTGTATCATCTGTTGGTCTGGGCGCTTGCATGCCGCGCCGGGGTTCGGCTTGATCGTGCGCGAGGTTTCGGGGTCTGCACGTTGGTTGGCGCCTCGGTTGCTGTCTGCGCAGCGCCAGCATTGCATGGGGTCTGCGCATTGGTTGGCGCGGTCTGCGCGTTGATTGGTGCGACTATTCTTTCATGCTTCTGTTCCTGCTCAAATCAATTAATTTGTTGTTCCTTGCAAATTAATTCTTCACTTTGCGCATACTCACTGAAGTTGTGTGCTGATTTATTTCTCTGTTCACAGGTATGTCTGCATACACGCGACTCGGGGCGGGACGGATGCAGGGCAAGGGAGCAATGAGTCGTTCATTTCTTTTTTATTGGCATTCTCTTTCCTTTTGTATTTGTTTTGTCCGCCCTTTTTGTCGCTATTGGCGGTACTATTCTTTCTCCTTTTTTTTTGTCGGAGCGAAGGCACGGGGTGACGTGCTTGTTCTGTCGGCCGCGCTGGTATTTCGGCGGCGCGTGCGCGTGCGCGACGCCCACGCGAGTGAGTTACGGTGCTCCTCGCGTCGACGCTCTAGCAGTTTCTTTCGGCACGAAGCTGTTTCTTTCCTTCCGGAGGGTGTAACATATATATTCCCATCAGCCGCGCAATCCTGCCCCTTGCATTGAGTGCGGCGAATTTTGTGCGGCGCGGGGGAGTAGGAATGGCCGCAGTAGGTTATCTGCGGATTGAAGTAATTATTACCATAGATGTGCGCGGCGAACTGTGGAGTGGTTGCAGCCTGCCTTTTTCAGAGCGCGTCGTAAATCACTTGATAAATTCAACGTTCATCTGGCACGCAGAATCAACAGAAGAAAGACGCTAATAAAGATACACCGTCGGATACAACGGTGTGGGAAGGACGCAAAACAAGGAACGGACCGTGTAAGAGAGAAGAGAATCTAGAGCGATGAGCAACAGATAGATATCAAGCCCTGAAGTTACTTAGTGCGATTGGAGACCCAGAGAAAAGTCAGAAATCCGGCCACTGCCATCAGACGTGCGTGCTACCACAGCAATTAAAGAGCCTACATGCATACGGAACATGTAAAGAAAGTTTGTGAAATATGAAGCTTGAAGCTTGATGGCTGGCTGGATCGAACCCTGTGAATCGTATTTATTGTTCATGAATGAGCCCAGTGAATGGCCTCAATAAATTAACAGTCTTGGTTGGATGGCATTAATTTTGAAACCGGAGTCCAGGATTAAATTCATGCAGGGTTTTTTGCAAGCTGCCTATGAATGAAATTAAATACGATTTAAGCCTCCGACTTATATCAGAATCTCAGTGTTCACGGTGCACCAGCTACTCGATTAAAAATAAGTTTACATAAATGATGCCTCAGTAGCAGTTAAGCACCCTCAGCCTCGCCATACACAACTCCAATTGGTCAACACTGCGCCATTTTACCGGGTCTCATTTGCTCCTCTAATTACATGTTCAAATGGAGGCCACTGTTGACCCTCAATTGGGATCCTAGCAATTGGACTACTCTGGCGAACATAACCCCGCTACTGTCCGAAATTTTAGTCCTAGACAAGGAAATCTTGCTCGACAACCCCATCATTCGACTCTCGGTGTACGAGAGTCCATTACAATTTGGGAGGTACAACATCCGCGTTCATGCATGGAACTCCCCCGCACCACCACGTTCGCCGTCGTCGTTGGGACGTCTGCTGCGCATACTTACTGTGAATGCCTCGAAGAAATTGCCTCGCGGGGTGCTCTTCCCTTGCTCCCTAGCTCTTTCGTCAGTGCTGGACACGTCGACGCTCCCCGCCAATCACGGATCTTTATTCGTCATGAGCCAGCTCTGTGCGCGCGTCCCCTCCGTCCAACGCAGTCCTCGTACTCAGCAACACCTGCAGCGTACGCCTTCTCGACGCTGCGCGCGCCCCTGAAGATACTCAAGAGCGCGCGAGCAGGCATGATACCGTGCGACTCTACTCGAGTCCCCCGCTACGTTCTCTTCATCTACCTGCTCCGCTGCTGCCACCGACGTACTCCAAGCCATTGCAGGAAAACGTAACCACTCTGTGCACCGCCGCGCTTCCCCGCACGCGAAAGTCCTCGCCCTCAAACTTCTGCGCTCCTCTCAGCAACAACCTCCGTATCGAGACACAAGATGAATGCGGCGGTACGCACTCCGCATGCAGTACGCTCCCTCATTATCTCTGCTTCTCATCTCCGCGCGCCCTGCCTCCACTACGCTTTCTTCTCCTCCACTGCACTCTCTGCGCCCGTTCCACGCACTGGCACTCCCACCTCGCCTTTTGATGAAGGAGGGAGAAGTGGTCCGTGCGTCCGGTACTCCTACCCCACTCCCACATTCTGGATCTCACCCACCAATTCCCTTACCTCTCGCTCGCCCATCCACCCGCGGATGGCGCCGTCTTCGCCGTAGCTGGAGGGAACAATACCATTTTTCTATCGGGTGCAGCCTGTGGTGCCTATACATCATCTCCCCCGGCGCGCGCGCCGTACCCCGCGGGCCAGCGAGATCGTGCTGTGTGCGATGGGATCGGAATGTTATGGGCAAAGCGCGGAGGGCGGGTTCTGATCAGGTGCGTTGGTTCCCCTCTTTGTGTTGCGACGGAGTTGCGCACGTCATGCCGCGGGCAGGGTGGGATTTATTCTTGGGCGTGTGTTCCTCCATTTTAACTGAAACACCTCGCCCGCAGGCCCTCCCTCGTCATCAACGCAGGTGGACCGCTTTTCAGATATTCAGCAGCTGCCGCACAACGCGTTCGATAGGTGCGCTGTTTCTTCATTTATTTTCTTATTTCCTACTTTCGCCTTTTCGCCCAACCTTTGTTAGTTTGGAAGTTTGGATGTCGATGTGCCACCGTATCATCTTCGCCGACTTTGACTAGCCACGCATCGGCGACTATTGCTGTCTGCCTATCGGCGCAGTTTCGGCGGCAGTCCAAAAGGGGTGAAGCGCATCAGGCGGCCAAATCTTAGTCTAATGTAGTCTTCCAGTAACTGCGGCTGCTGTTTTTTTCTTTTACAAAAAACAAGTGCACCATGCCGATTGAACTCCTAGATATACTAGAGAGAGATCCAAGAGAGCTCCGGTATTTTTCTGCATTAACGACCGCCCTGTCCGTGACATATTGCTGACATCAATCCCACCAAAGTAGGGTGTTTCGACCCACATAGTGCCAGTGGAAGGTAGCGGACACTCAGCCCCTAGTTCATCCTCCGAAAGATGGCCTCAGTAATTTGACCAATTCCATGTTTGTGCCCACATCACCAGCGAATTCAATGTAGTCACTGCAACTGATTATTCCTATGACTGTCCGCACTTTCATTATTTGAAAACTTTGGAACATAAAATTGCAGGTTCGGAATAAAAGAAACACCCCACTGGTGAGAAACTGGACAATTTTGTTTCGCAAATTAACACTGCGTCCCGGGACCTCCTAGACTGAGCCTGAGTCAAGCCATCTAGGTGGACCTAGGCAGAGCACTCTGTTTAGTCGAATAAACAGAGTATTTTTTATGTCTCCCCGATTCCGTCTAGGTCAGTGCAGGTCAGTGGAGACTTGGCTAGGTGAGTATAGGTTTATGCAGGTCTGTCTAGAGCACCCAAGACAGGGATATGTCTAGACACCGAGGCAGGACCCCACTCACCTACACAGAGGCGGGATCGATGACGTATGCATCCGTGCCTGTTGAATTGATTTTTCATTCAATACTTCGGCTGCGGGAGGTGTGTAAATCGAATTCAGGGGGAAATTCGCGTCGGATCACGGTCTACATTCGCACATTGAATGACAATCGCTTCAGTAATCCATCCGCGCCAGCGACGCAGTTCTGAGCCGCGGAAAATGGAATGGTTTGGATTCGTGGATGGCCAGTGAATTCCCGTTATATGATTGGACCGTGGCGCTTACTATTGACCTCAGGTGGAAGGTCTTCAGGCTCGTTTATTCCACAGATTAATGTGGCGGACAGATTTTCCCCCCTTCTCTTCAAGTCTGTGAATGAGTATTTTCAAACATTCTGATTGAGGCCTCTTGTTTGTTGGATTATCGTAAAGGCGGGGAACTAACTGATGTTACACGTAGGGAATGACGTCGCCGGAAATGAGCCTTGATCCTCCCTCCCCATTTAGATCCCTACAGCAGACTTTGAAGATGAGCGTGAATCGGCTCCGGTTCCACGAAATCCCCAACGTGTTCAAGATGGATAACCTTTCGACGGACAGGATGCCCGGGGATGTTATACCGCTTCGTCTGCCTTGGGATAAGTTTGGGATGTCGATGAAACCGGAAACAAACTCACAAGTTGACCCCACCAGGTGTTCCCACTCACGATATATGGCAACGCTCGGAGCCATCTTCGAGAGTCATCACTCCGTCCCTCACTGTCCTTGAGCGCTTCCTCCAAGCGGTGGTGAAGTCGACCCTCGATGTCCGCGATTTTCTGGCGGACATGATCTTTCGCAGCCGTCGCTGAGTCAAATACATGGCCTTCATTACCAAGCCTTAAGATTATTGCCACGATATTGGCGCTCGGCGACCCCGACGCCAATTCCTTCTCGTAGGATGCAACATCTACAGATGTAGGCACTTTCACCATGTAACGTTTAAGATAATGATTGCCCACCATTTTCCATCCCAAATGCATCTGACAAATTCATTTATATCTCGGTTGAGTACTTTGGCGAGACAAATCAACTCACCCAAGCAAAGCTTCTCGCACGTCATCAACTTTGGCTCAGCAAGTTCCTCATCCGTCAAATGGATATCAAGCGCATACTGCGTCGTTGAGAGCACCCAATAACCACCACAGTTGAGTCGGCGGAAGTCCAGGTATGCCTCGAGGTTCGTGTATGATGGGGCCTGTGCACCCACTGTATTGGAAATCAACCACTCACGGAACGACCGCGCAAACCGTGGGTACTGATTCCCAGTACTGCTCGCCTCTATCCCCCGAAATACCGCGTTGATGACGATTTGCCATGGCAGGCAGTCCCGAGGGTCCTAATGGTCGTTGACCCAGTCCGCTAGCAAGTGCAGTATTCAAGATTTTACCGTGTCCCCTTGAATAGAGCTGTGAAAATAGTGCTCGATTTCCCGGTCCCCCTATCGGATCAGTGGGGCATTCATTTGAGAGAAATTCAAGGGGGAAAAGGAGAAGAACTACTTCGACTTCGACGAGATCATCTCCGACGAATAACAACGCAAAGACCTTACTGCACCAGAGTGCCCTATCATAAGATGCATCTGGGATAGCTGCGTCGAGGTCAGCGAATGTCATTCGGGAAAAAACACACTGACTGCTTGTCGTATAGCCGGCAAAATTTGAGAGCCGAAATTCGAACAGCTCTTCTGAGCTGCGCCATGGCCAGGCATTCGCGAAGTAGGCGTCAGTTTCAGCGCGGATATCGTTAGCGCGTGGGTGCCTACGCGCAGGAGGAAAATGAGCTGGGTCAGGAAGACAATACGACATGGCCATCGGTGAGATACCGGTACCTCCTTCCCAATTTTATGTCCTTGACCTTCAGATAATCCAAGTATAGCAACCGATTGCGTGATCATCACGCAATCGGCAATCGCGCTTACCAGCGTGGTGCTCCCAGTTTCCTTGCTGCCGGATAATTCCATTTGGAAACCCGGTTTCCGGGAGGCACCCCTCCGAATTGCCGGAAGGCCCTCCCGCAAAACCCCACGTTTAGACGTTGATCAGGAGGGCGCTTAATCTCCTTGTAGCCGTGTATAAGCTTTTGGGAAATTTTATTTGTACGTAATGGGCAACATGAAATTGACCGATGCAATTTGGATCATAAAAATTGAAAATTTGTGTCTGAAGCATATATCATAGTAAGGATATCTGTTATAATGTCAGGCAACACTCATTAGATTCTCTCCTATGGGGAAGAATTGCTCTCAGAATATTGCAACCCATTGGATGAGTATAGTGAACGTGCCGAGGTATGTTGAACCTGTTTTGATTCCATCAAACATATGGTTCACCGTGTTTCGCGCCATAACAGGCGTTCAGTAGCAGGCCGACCATTCACAGACTATACCTATAGGCATGGTAATTTTTTCCGCCCCAAGAGTGGAATATAAAAGGATCTTTCTGAATTACGAAGTACATGAGTTATAAACCCCGGACTGGAAAGTTTACTGGTGGCCGACATTGCACACCACTGGCCGCTGGTGGCCGCTGTTGCATGTTATTTACCATTGATCGGGGAGATTAGATAGTGGCAGATGCTGATCAACATCGGGTATCTCTGCTCCTCTGAGCAGTTTCCAACAATCCTTGTTGGCTCTCGCCGTCAACTGTAAAGTTTTTATTGGATTTCTGTTTCACGGCAGTTTTGTTCAGATACTAAGGCCCTCCGGGCATCCCCTGGTACCTCCAAGTACACCTTACTAGACAGCTGGACCAGTTAACAATTAATTTGTAGCCAGCAGTTGCTATATGATGGCCCTACGGGCATTCCTTGGGCATTCCCCAAGGTCAGAGTCACAGTTCTGAGTCCGTTAAAGTTGACAGTGGTAGCTCTTTCCAAAATATTTACAGCCATTGGATGGCTCTCCGGGAATTTTCTTGTATCTAGACATTTATTCGAAGGTTGAAAGCGGTTGCTTTATCTTGTTGAAATCAGAATCTGCAGGAGGTTCGGACTTTTTTCGGACTTCAGGTCTCCAGCTCCGATGATCTGTCACGGTGTAGCTTAACGACCGGTCCGCTGATCCGGCAAAAAGGCGCATGCAATAGACAAGTTTTAATTCTGATTTGGAGACCTGGTACCTGAGTCGGTACCAGGAATATCACAGATCTCAATGATACCCACTGGTAATAACCCTTCAGTGGTTACCAATGTCTGTCAGCGATGTTTCCAGTGCGGGGTACATTACTGGGTGGTGTCACCGGGAGTTCGGCGGCAACATTGCCTAATTTGGAGGGGTTTCTTGGGAATTGTGCTTCCAAAGAGAATTATCCCTTGCTGCCATGCACATCAGCGTGCATTCCCGATGTCATCTCAGCACTCCTTCTTTAATGTGACCATAACCGGTGTAGACGCCCCGGAAGATGAAGATGACTTGTAAGGGGACTGTTTGCTGACCGTCCGCCCGTTTTAGTTGGAGCTACTTCTGGAGACATTTAGACCTTCCCCGTCGCCTGTGAACCTTGAGTTCCAGAATGTCTTCACTAGGTCGGTCTGCCTATCGACATGGGGGTGCAAAAACGACAGCGGCACATCATCACACCTCGCTATCTCGGACTTCCTTCCTTCCTTTCATTCCTTCCTTCCTTCCCCTAAAGTGACGCCTATCTGCACATCTCCGCCGAGTAGATGGGTGAATGCCAAGTCGGTCCGCCGCTGTCATTGGCGCCGCCGACTCGGTCTTGGTATATTTTAAACATATGATACGATGAACGGCACCAGAGCTATATCTAATATGCACTCTGCCGCCAAAGTTACGGACGTAGGATTGCAGTAGATCCCTTGAGCCATCGAGCACAGAAGACAAACACACGCCACGATCTCCAGCATGTGCTCAAGATAGCACGCAAGTCGCAATTACGGGCAGTTATGTTGACATAATTCTCGTTTTTGCCAGTGGTCGTTTGTAGACCGGAGAAAAATTGTTCTGTTTTCACTTGTCCGCGGTTTATTCGTGTAAAGTGAATAGGGGTTGTTCCGAGCAATGTCAGACACAATCTGTGAAATATCTGCTTTACAAGACTGAGCGCAAAGCCGGGTCGGGGAGCTGGATGTAAACAACGCAACAATTTGTAAACACAATGGCCTTTCAACAGACCCAGAAGAAAAGGTGAGCGGTGAGCCAGAAAACATCTCTGGTTTAGGTGCCGGGTGCTGTGCCGACGGAAAAGGCCGAGAACCCGATTTATACCGAGGGGCCGGGGGAAACGGATAGATCCGGGCGGTCCAAGCGATATCCATGATGCTACAATGGATATTCTCAAGCTTTTCGTCATCCGCACCAATATGATCGGATATTTCTGGTCCCAATCGAAGTGCATAAACAAAAGCAAATATAAGATTCTCGTAGCACCCGACTAGGTTCGGTACAAGCCCCGTTCTGACGAAGCCGCGCGATGCCGAACATGCCGATGACATGCCGGAGCGAACAAACAAGCCAAGCACGCTTCCGTCAGAAGGGGCTTGCTGCAGAGTCCAGAAATTGAGGGGGTTGGAAATCACCTCCTACCAAAGCAACGCTCGCTCCGACACATGGGGTCAGTTGGTATAGTTTTTAGTTTGTAAGTATGGCTACACCTTTTGCTTTTGTCCCGCACCAGTATACCTAAAATTCACTGTGTTCTGGGGAGTGAAAGATGGATGAAAACATGGTTTTTTTGCGAAGCCTCCCAAATATTTATTTCTCCACAGAATTCCAGGAAATTCCATTTGAAGCTCTTCCCCAAATACTTCTCTGGGATATATTTTAATTTTCGGCAGTAACTACCTTGGATGTCGAGTTGCATGATGCTCTTCATCGGGTTCCGCTGTTGTGACATGCTGTGACCCACAGCCAGAACGTGACAGCTTTTGAACACACACCTTTGTTCACAGTACGATGAACCCAAGAAAATATATAGATTTATGGAAAGCCTGTATTACCTCTATACCAACCCTTTCTGACGATTTCTGGACTTTCTGGACACCCAAGACGACAAAGAGTCTCATTTACACTATATTTGGATCATCCAATTCTAATATTGTTTGCGCGGTATTCTGCCAGCCCAAAGTCATTCGGAGCAAGTATGACATGCTTATAAGTAGATTAAATATATAAAACATTAGTTTCTGCTTCAAAATCTGCGCTGCACGATGGTGCTGGACTATCACCTGTCACATGACTCTCGCATTGACCCACCCGCGCAAGCTCTCTGTTGGCCACATGAGATCTGAACACCATAGAAAAATTTAAGAGTACACCGACGACGGTACTAAACAATATATTTCCCTTGGACAAGTTGAAGGGGCATCATCCTCGACCTGCAGTGGGCAATTTAGAGATATGTATGAAGCTGACATTGACACAACGATAGACAAGTGCCTGGGTGCAGCAATATGCAGGAAAAATCGCTGAGGGGCAGTCAATGATACACTTTACAGGACAAAATTTACACCTAACCATTCTGTGAAGAATTGAAAGTGGTGAAAGGCGATGAGTGAGTCCCTTGTTTGGCGGAGTTTGAAGCAAGGGAAGGGCCGGCTTGCCGGGACGGAGCGGGCTTGCTCCGAACCTAGCACCCGACCCTTGTGATGCCTCATTTTCCTGCCTGAATCTGATCCCCTTCATCCATACTGTCCCATGTGCTAGGACGTCACCGCTCACGCCTACGCCGCCCGCACACTAATCCATCGGAAACGACGCAGCCGCGAACCCGAGGAGCCCGCGTACCCACGCAAGCTCGCTGTGCAGGCGAATAACGCGGTTTCTGCGTACGATTACCATCCACGACACGCGGTCCCGGCCGACGCTCGCCCGCCGCCCACCCTACTGGCCCGTTGCCCCCACTGCGTCAATTACGTGCCACCTCTCCGAGTCCCCGGGCATGCCCTCTGCCCGTAGACACATTGTCTTCGACCGCTCTCCATCCTCGTCGTTGGAAGGAATTGTGGCGTACGCCTTCTCGATGCTGCACACCTGTTCCGAAGACGCTCCAGAGCGTGCGCAGCCATGACACCGGGCGACTCGCGACTTTGTTTGAATCCACGCCGCATCGTCTTCGTCTTCCGCTGTCTCCGCCACTGCTGCCGACGCGCTGCACCAATCACAGAATCCGATCTACCTACTCTACGGTGACCTAACCGCCCTGCGGCCTGCGCGCACGCCGAGCTCCTCTCGTCCCAAACTACTGCGTAGGACGAATTTACTGAGCTGCGCTAAGGGAGCGCTTAGAGGGCGAGATTCGGTGAGAGAATCGGCTAGAGGGAGGCACAAGAGATGGAGGGCGATGTGGATGACGCGGCGGCCTGTGAGGAGCTCCGCGCGGGATTCGAAGACTGTGCGATTAACCTCACGCCGGCGACGTGACACTCGTCTCACTTGGAGTAGCCAGGGAGCACCGGTGCGTGGCGCATGAACTCCAGCGCGTTCACCGCCGAACGTGCGCAGTGGGGCGTAGAACGGGCCAAGTGGGAGCGGGGAAGCGAGACCGTCTTTTATCATATTACCACCGCGACGACTTCCATCCATTTGATTTTACCTATGCCTCACCGTACCACGATCGAAGACGTTCCTGAGGCGCCTCTGCGTACGAGCCCGCCCGTATTGATCCTCTCCGCATATTGACTCGACCTAGGTCGGCCCAGCCCACCGTTGCCGCTAGGAGTTGTGTACGCAGGCGTCTCTCTTCGTTGAAGCAGCTGCTTATGTGACTTCAGTCCCCGTTCTGGCCCCGTTGATGAATATGCCCTCGCGGCCCCGCCGTAGCACTATCGAAGATGTTCCTGAAGCGCCTCTCCGTACGACGCAGCCCATATTGACCCTCCCTGCATATTTACTCGACCTAGGTCGGCCCAGCCCTCCGTTGCCGTTAGAAGGTCCTATATTGCAGCAAATCTTGTGTACGCAGGCGTCTCGCTTCTTCGAAGCAACTGCTTATGTGGCTTCAGTCCCCGTCCCGGCCCCGTTGACGGCCCCCCCCATACTCGCGCCATCCGTCTGACAATACTGCATCCTCGGAATCGATGGCTACATTGGGAAGTGTCCTCGAACCTCACACTGGCGCGGGGGCTTCTCATGGTATGTGCTTAGATGCGGGCGTTTTCTTTCGCTAATTATCCGTGCCGTACACTAGCCAGCCAGTCGATGGCTCCGGCCGGAGGCGGACCTGAACAGACTCCGGAGCTCGCAGCAGCCAACGGCAAGTCCGTTCTTTTGTTGATGGCCCGTTCTGACTTCTTCGTCCTCTTTCTGACTTCCTTGTCCTCTTTTTGTATTTGCTGCACCTGCACGCATGTTGTTGGATTATGTCAGCTTTCATGAGATTCCATCAAATTCTCTTTGTGGGTCCTCATCCGTTTGCCTCCGTACCACCATGTACCTATGAGGACAAATGATCTCTTGTTGCTGGTTTACTCCCCTCTTGCTCGCCAACTCTAGCCCTGTTGGGACGAATTCTAACACATGTCCTCCTGTCCTCCGTTCTCTGCATACTGTTCTCTCGATCAGAGTCACACCCCAAATCCTAAATATACTCCCAATGGTCTTAAGCAACGACATTAGCGTATCTGCGTCCGACGGAGTCGACTACTTTACTACGTACAAGTTGAACCGGAATTCGTGGATGTCCTTACCGCCATTGTTTTGGCACCATTGAAGCCCGCAGACATGGGCATCGTTCACATATTGTGCAGTACACCGGACATCTCAAGTTTTGTTCGTCTGCTCACGCATCTAACGAACAAGCAACTTAAACTCGTTAGGGCTGCCGCCCGTTGCCGTTACGGCAACGGCCGTCGATTCGACGGTTACTCCACGGCAACGGGCCGTCGAACAACGATCCGTTGCATGGGTGAGAGAGGTCCTCACGGGACGGTACGGTCAACGGCACGGCCGTAACGGGTTGACGGGCCCACGGGTTGAGAATAGTTTGTTTGAGCCATTTTATGCGCAGAAGTGAGCTTTAACGTACTTCCCAAGTTTTTTTTGTCGCAGCATAATACAAGTGAACACCTATACCGACCGTTATGCCAATGTTAAGCACCGAGAAAGCTTCTCAACTGAATTCAACTGAATTAGTGAGTATCCCCACCTCATCATCACAGAAGATATTTAATGGACAGCCATTTATCTAAGAGAGGGGGGGAAATTGCCGCCGACAGGTAGTTGAAGTTGAATGAACTTAGTTGGACATTGCCATCACAGTTACAGCAATTGCCGCGATGGTGCAAAGACTTTGTATTGTGAGGACTGGAGGGAAGAGAATATATAAATAATGAAATAGAAACATATTAGAACACCCAGATGTCCTTCCTGGACCAGAACCACACCTGGAAAAATGTTTCTGATTGCAATAAAAATTACGCCGTTGAACGGCCGTCACGGCCGTTTTTCAACGGGCCGTAACACTGCGAACCCATACCGCGACCGTGGCGTTGAGGTCGAGTAAAAATGGCTGACGGAACGGGCCCGTCGACGGGTGCCGTGGAACCGTCGCAACGGTCACGGACGGCAGCCCTAAAACTCCTTGCCTCGGTCTCTATACAACGGGTAGCATGCGGAAGGATAACCTTCAGTTTGGTCTATTGACAGATCAATGTTCGAACATTTGGCCCGGCATGCTACCCTTACTTTTTCAGCCCGTAAGACGCCGCGCCTCTAATCAAGTGCAGTCGTTGGACCTTCAGAAGGTGACGTCCAGTGTTCTGGCGGCTCGTTCTAGCGATGTCGCAAGAAGAGCTCAGGCTCGCGTGTCCAGCTCTGTCGCTGATGTTAATGTCCGCCGTCAGCGAGACGCTCTGCAGCACAGTATTGCCAGATCGGCAGATCCTACCCAACGGCAAAATAATGTTGTTCATCAGGCTCAGTGCCGATCAGCGCTTTCCGAGGATGTACGCGCCGCTCAGAGACAATCAAATGCAGCGGCTCACGCTTCTGCTCGGGCAGCGTTGACATTTCCGGTACGAGAAGCCGTGCGTAAGCTGGACATTTCTCGCCCGCAGAGCAAACGTCACCTTAGTGCGGAAGAAAAATGGGCGAAGCTACAGCAGTTTGTGGTTGATGCTGTTCGGTCGTTCCCGCATATCCCTACAGCAGAGGAGAAAACCGACATTATGCTAGCCTGGCAAACGAAGCTAGATCCCCGCGCCTGGCTCCCTGTGCCATGCTCCGTATGCGCTCAGTCCACTCCGGGTTACTGTACAGGATGTGCAATTGTCAAGATAAAATGTCCTGTAAGAACTACTGCACAACGTTCCTATCTGAAAAGAAGAGGAACCAAGTGTGCCCGGAGGGCTCTGTCTATACTTAGAGCTTGCAAATATGAATCCTTATTATTAAAAAGTGACGCTTGGACAGCGACTATTTGCACTTATGTGATTCGCAGGTTTGACATAGACTCGTAACCAGTCTGTAACCGGTTGCCGAAAATATGTGGCAAGCACTTCGTGTAAACACAAAAGTGCTTGCCGCATTTTTTCGGAATTTGTTTACAGACTGGTTATGAGTTTAGGTTTGACACTGTCAGGATATGATTGTTTGTTCACATCAGTATAGTTGTCATTTTTTGATACTTGATTAGGAGGGAAACGTTCGGTTGGCGCTGGGTGCCGTGTTGTGCGTTTGGAAAACAGCACAGCGTCAGTCAAACGTCAGTGTAAAGTCACATCGTTACTTTACCTCTTCCCAGCTTCCCGTGGTCTCCATAGCATAGCATAGCTTAATCAATCAATCTACTCTTTCCCCCATCTTCTGCGCCCTCTCTGTGTTCTTGCACTCGCACTCAAGTAGCTCCTTGTTCAATGTGAGCTCCATTGGCTATAGCTGCCTTGTCTAATTTCTGATAGACACGTGGTAGTTATTCACACCCCCCACAACATCTTCGGCCATGCCAATCGACACGCCCACGCTAGTTCTCCACTGCCCATTGTCACTCCTACATGACCCGCCCCACGAGATCCGTTCAGGAACCCTGCAACCTTACCCCGAATCCCCCGAACGCTATCATCGCATCCTCAACGAACTAACCTCTTCCGCGAACTACACTCCAATCAGTTTCGACTGGAAGCGAGAGGAAATCCAGGAAGAATGGCTCATTACGGCACTGCGGGCGATTCATCCGCAAGAGTATCTCGATTTTCTCGCACACATCTATGAGGAGTGGATCAGAGAGGGGGGATCCAGGGCTGCCGCGCTCCCGGAGACGTTTCTGCGCTCCGAGCTCCTTCTTGAGCCGGAAAATGATGATGAAAAACAAGGCCGCGGCGTGGACGATAAACTTGGGCGATACTCTTTCGACCTCTACTGCCCGATAACTGTCGACACATACGTCGCAGCCCTGGCGTCGTGTAGGCTCGCTCTCGAAGGAGCCAACATTCTTCTCGCTGAGCCAAGTCTCCCCGCCGTTTTTGCCCTCTGGTACGTCTCCTACATTTTCTTTCGGCCCATCCGCCTCTCATGCTACTCATGACACATCCCAGTCGCCCCCCAGGCCATCACGCTACACCCAATCTCTGCGGCGGCTACTGCTTCATCTCCAACGCCGCCGTCGCAGCGCGCTTCCTCCAATCCCAATGCCGATCCTACTTCCCTTCCGCCGAGCCGCCCAAGATCGCCATCCTGGACATCGACTACCACCACGGCAACGGCACCTCCAAATGTTTCTATTCTGACCCGACGGTGTTGTACGTGTCGTTGCATGGGTCGCCTGATTATCCCTGTCAGTCCCCAAATGGTCTTTCCGTGCCCATTCCATTCCATTCCGTTACCGCTTCACCACGCATATAATGCTGACCGATATATCTTTTGTTCCCAACGCAGACTACACCGGCGCCGCCACCGAACGTGGTTCCGGCCCCGGCCTCTCTTTCAACCTCAACTTCCCCCTCCCCCTCCACACCTCTAACGCCACATACCTTAGCACCCTCGGCACCGCAATAGTCGCAATACAAGCCTACTCCCCCGCCTACCTGATCGTGTCTCTCGGCGTCGACACCTACGAAGATGATCCGTTGACGGAATTCGCATTGACGATGGAGGCGTATCCCGCTATGGGGAAGATGGTGAGAGGTGTGGGTGTGCAAACGCTGTTCGTCATGGAGGGAGGATATGCAATGGAGGGAATTGGAGCGTGTGTGAAAGGGGTGTTGGATGGCTTTCGGGAGGGTTGATGTGCATAGTGACGTGCGCTGCTTGTTATTTAGCTGTCCCTGCTAAAACGCCCGGTTCGCCGCTCGGTGTTTGAGTGGGTAATGCAGCGTACATTGAGATTTCTGCGGTGCACGGAATACATCGAACGACAGTAATGATCGAGTACCCCCCGCCAGCACTTTTTATGTCCATCGCCATCGCAGTGGATTCTGGGCGGCAGAATTTGAGAAAGACGCGCCGAAGGAGTATTCGTCTCAGTCGAAGGCGGGAGCAAAAAGCGACCATTTGCCAAAATTGATTCCATTGAGAAAATATGAACGTACTCGACTGCAAGTGCATGCATGAGATGGTGAAGTGCGTTCCCGAGTTTGGTGTCGTTATGAATAATAATTTACAGCAATAGCAAAAGGTATCGCTAGCGACACGGCTCCACTATGGCGACTTGCGTGTATATATTTACGGCTCGTTAGCTCTGCCAACGAGATCTGGCTCTCTAATTGAGCACCGGGGAGAACGTGCCCGTGAATCCCCAACGCATGTCCAGAGTACAAAATATCGGGGAAACAACTAGGCAGCTCGACCACAACAAGATCTCCGCGCTTCCACGTATGCGACGTGTCCAGCACTGACGAAAGAGCTAGGGAGCAAGGGAGGAGCACCCCGTGAGGCAATTTCTTCGAGGCATTCACAGTAACTATGCGCAGCAGACTTACCAACGACGACGGCGAACGTGGTGGTGCGGGGGAGTTCCATGCATGAACGCGGATGTTGTACCTCCCAAATTGTAATGGACTCTCGTACACCGAGAGTCGAATAATGGGGTTGTTGAGCAAGATTTCGTTGTCTAGGACTAGAATTTCGGACAGTAGCGGGGTTATGTTCGCCAGAGTAGTCCAATTGCTGGGATCCCAATTGAGGGTCAACAGTGGCCTCCATTGTGCGCATAAAGAACGCATGTTCAGTACAATGAACTGAATTGAATGCGCCGAACCCGGAGTGGCGATAACGACGTGTCCAGAAAGGAGGGAAATCTGCGGTCGCTGGGAATAAATTAGCGTAGATTACCGACATTTACAAAGGCACGCACATGGGTTAGACCAATGAGAATATACACGTCCTCGGCTCTGTCTATTAGAAATAGCCCCCAACCCGGGTTCTGGAATATTACTATGGCCGCAAAATTCCCACAAATATCTGGATCACACCAGAAGCCGCCATTAAACGTCTGTCTAGGAGCTGAGATGAGGCTCCTGCCGTTGAGATCCAAACGTTTCAGATCTAGAGTATCGAGAGAACAGTCGCCAGTCGCTTGGGCAACGGATAAGTCGGGGATTTTAGCGCAGAATTAAGTCAATGCGCTGCGAGATGGTGAATGGAGCTGAATGAATAGTATTTCATGGATTGTGGCGCCCTTTTGCGAAAAGCGGCCATGGCGGCAGTGAAGAGCATCCACGTGGCCACAAATGCAGCCACACACAGGCCCAAATATCAACAAATCGACTCCGAGAGAGAAACCGAAGTCTTTCGGATCAAAACTGGCATGCTGTCACAATGCTTGCTCAATTCTTGGTTCCGACCACCCGCCCGACGCCCGTGTAGAGCCGCCTAGATGTCCGCGCTCGGATGTGCTCTGACGTGGCGGCTCGGACTTGATGATTTCCCAAGTCATCGTGTTCGCTTACCACCCATCTTTCTTCCCTTCCCCCACCATCTCTGCCTCTCGCCCTTCCAGATTCTCCCTCCCTGCGTCACCGACTATCCCCAAGCCTGCCTGATATCTCTTAGACTCTCTTCTGGGGCTTTGGATACCTAGTCTTTGTCAAGACCAGAAGGCTCGCTGCTCATCTTCTTCAAAGACTAAGATCAAGATGAACGCCGAAAAAAATCTCAAAGTGTCAAGTTTCAAGCTGCATCCAAGCTCCAAGTAGTTCAAGATTCAAGACTCTGATTTCTCACGTCACAGCTCTTGTCTTTTCCCTGTCGTTGCATCGTTCGGGCCAAGCAACGTGAGTTTCTGCAATTTTTTTTTGTCCACAACTCACATTTATTTCGGGCAGGCAAGTCTGGACCAGACCGTCATCACGCTTCATGCCTGCCTTCCCCTCTCCCACGCCGCCCGAGCGTCCGCGAAGCTACGTAGTATACGACATTGGCTCGCCTGCGATTCAGCGGCATTGGGTTAGTGGCGTGGGCTTAGTACCTCGTAGTGTAAAAGTGAATATCATTGGTTATTTTTGTCCCATATCGTGCCCGGAATAAGCAGCAATAATACATTTAGGGACATCCGAGCGAGCTCTTTGGTAGAACACGCTATCTATGTAGCTCTACCGAGCTCTACAGGTCTACGGATCTACGGATCTACGGTGTCTATGATGACCTATCATAGAGGGGACATGGCTATGGCCTCTATGGCTCTACAGGTCTCTATGTAGTACTATGTGGCAGTGTGCTGTTTTCCAGATGTATAGGCGAAGTACATCCACGGAATCTTTGGAATTTCTCAATCTGATCTATCTTTTTTAGGTGGAGAACGCGATAAATGCAGACAAGGCTGTAAAGACATTGATGGCACTCCCGCGGTCAAGTTCGGTGATATGTGCACATGTGAGTACTGTTTCGCATTAACCACCCGCCCTTCGACGTCATCGCAGGTGTCCGAGGGCAACATCGTCTTTGCTCTACTGGATGTGTTGATCCTGCCACTGGAAAGCGGGCATTTAAATACGGAGATTTGTGCAAATGTCATCCTAAAGGCAAGCTTTCCTGTGGTTCCTCAGCATCCACCAGCACTGAGCGCGAACGGAATTGCCGCGCAAAGCGAATTGCCAGTGAATTGGACCGTCAGCCTTTGACTGTCCCGACTCGGTCAATAGATGATCCACAACGTAGGTGGGAACGAGTGGGAGTGATGCAACAAGATAAAGAACGCGAGCAGCAGACACTGTCTCGTCTTGTGCATGGGATGTGGTCCAAAGACCACTTGCAATATGTTGATGAAGTAGGTCTCTGCTCGTACTCACATTTTCGACCTAATCTATGTTCCAGAAATACCGCTCCGAGGTAACACTTGGGGCACCGTCAACAATGAACCTGTGGGTATTCCCCATATTGAAGGAAGAGTCAGGTCCATTCACATCATCCCATCGCTGCAGCCATATTATCGATCTGAGGAAGATCATTGGACGAATCCAGCCTGTACACAACAATACGACTGAGGTGGAACTCGAATTTCGAAGTGCCTTCGACAGACATATCTCAGATTATCTCTATGGCTACTTCCATCGGTTTGGTTTCAGCTTCGACCAGCGTGAGGTTAGTGCTCTTAAATCCTTGCTTGGTTTTGCCTCATTAGTGCAACAGGGTCTTGGAGTTGCGAAAAATCAGTGCCGCACACTGATCCAATACACACCTCCCATTCTATCATCACCGGTGACCCGAGCATGTATTTTGTAGACTATAGGCAAGCCTTAGAGATATTTTTGGTGGTGATACCCGCAAGTTTTAGTAAACGAGGTACGAGCTAGAACTGTTGAAGTGCCTGTCTAGGAAATACCACCTGCAAGCGGCAAGTCTGGTTAGATCGCCGTTATACCATTTACTGTCCCATAATATCTTAGTCTGAACCATTTAATAAGAAACTCGGGTCAAGAAATTGTCGAGGAACCAGGGGTGCCCGGAGGGCTATTGTATGGTGACTGCGGATTATCTTTGACTTTATGAAAGATTAAGATATCTGAAAGGTCTGTCAGTTACAATAATTGACGCGGCAAAGAGCCTGAGGGCTACAGTAATACTCTAAGACGGGTGGGGTGGATGGAAGGAAGATTACACGGTGCGGCCACGCTCAGGAACGCCGGGTCGAGGGACTAACGATGCAGACACAACTCTGTTCACTGCCCCCTATGTCCGCTAAGCCGAGCTCACAGACCGATCATTCAACCGACCCACTGTAGAAGCAAATCAGCACACAATATATATACGACACTGAGATTATTGCGACTCACTACTAATAAATATATCGTAAGTTAATAAATAAGGACAAAATGACCGTGGGCAGAATATATATCTGCGAAATTAACGCCCAAATATCTCCCACACTACTTTGCGCAGGGCGGTAGATCAGATACTGCACGCTTGACATTCCACACAATTTTCACGCCATCTACTTCAGCCTCAACGTTATAGCTTGCAGATTGGTCGGCGAGGTTGATACTCCAAATGGTGTAGGCAGCCGATTCATCTGCCGGGCCATCGGGACGCGAAACGTCGGTTTCTATCAGCTTTGGCAGTTGAGGATCCGGAGTGGACTCTGAGACCTCATGCACGAGATATACACGCGTCGGATTCACGCCTTTGCGCACCTGTACTATCCTGGTTAGCAGGTAATCTATCAAATGCATGAGTTGAAACGCACTGCAACATCAAACCGGGCTTGAAACGGGCTCTGCGAAGCCACGCAGGATGAGGCTGAGAAAACAACGCGATCGTCGACTGCGAATCCGACGCCGCCCTGGTCCTTCACCTCGTTATCTACAGTGAAGCGCATATTCGTGATCCCTTCGTCGGGGCTGAGCGATAGAAACGGGGTCTTGTCCTGGATGGACTTAAATGCCCACCAGGCTGCCTTGTAGCGACCGCTGACAGCACTGGACACACCCGATGAGCTCAACAAAAAGTTATGCGAGCCTTCAGTGTGATCATCCCAGAGCAGGCGCACGTTGGCATTTGCGGACGTGTTCCAGAGCTGGTATGAAGTGGATTAGAACCGGTGACTGAGGTCTAGCTTTATCTGCATACCCTAACTTCACCCGAAAACCTCAACACATCGCCAACCAGAACGATATCGAGACCAGAGGGCTTGACCGGTAAGGGAGTGATCACCTCGGTGAGTTTTACGTCGCGAGGCACAGTGTCGAACATGCGCGCAAGTAATTGCCCACAGGTCGACGAAAACACTTGCACGGACTCAGCAAATCTGCATGCTGATAAGCAAGGCGGTTGGCTTATGTGCTGACGATTAATCACACCCTTTCATGGTCTTGTTTCCGTCACTCGCGAAGATATGAAGGTCGGAATTCGTCGTTGCATTCGGACCCACAACCAACGGATTTTGTGTCGTACCCGAAATATACTCGGTGGCGCTGTAGGTCCGTCAGCAGAGGCCATGACACCAGTGTCATGTCGTACATATTGTTGTCGAAGTGGTCTTGGGTCGTGTCGAAGTCATCGCCCTTCAATCCTTAGTTAGGCGCGTGCATTTCAAACAAAATAGCTAGGAACGTACGTGTTCAATGCCACCGATTGTGTGCCTAGTGACAGTGAGCTATGTTTTTTTTCGTTCGGTGGAATAACGCTCACCCGCATGCGACGAGACCGATCATCTCAGTAGGCGTGAAACCCATGCGGGTGAAATTGGAACGAAACTCATCCAGGCTGTCATCTGTGTTAGGGACACCCGGAGCATTGGCTTTCATGGCGTCCACGCGTCCTCCGCGGAACGCAATTTCAGGGCCTCCACTGTTCAGGCAACTCAGTTACAAGTACGATGACTAGGTGGAATGAGTACCAGCCCTCGATGCCTATGATTGTTGCAACCGCGAGTACGTCAGCGACTAGCAGCCAAACATGCGATCAGAGAATCGACTACAAAGGAATAAAAAAAGAACGAACTGGAAATGTAGCGGTTTGCCTCAGGAATGAGGGTGCTAATTGTGAGAGCAAAACTTGGGCCCGAATTCTACGGCAGATATGAGTGCCGAAGGATAAAATTTCACCTAACGGCTTGCACACCTGAGGACGGCGCAGTTCCTCTTGAAATCGGATGGAAGCATCGAAACCCCCCGTGCCGTCGTCCACATTATGCGCAGCCATATCATGGAATGCCTGCAGCAGCCAGGTTAGCTTTCGAAGCGACCCAGGACCGAGGACAAGGATGCTCACCGTGCGTAGCCAGTCCGCGGTATCGGCGACCCCCTCAATCCTCTTGACGAGGTCATTGTCATTCACATCACACGGCTGGCTCAGGGGCGCAAGGATGTGGCGGTTGTGGCCCTCCTGGTCCCAGCGAACGGATTCGAGGGCATCCAACTGAGGTGAGGGCCAGACATAGGCGTTTCCGGTCGAAAGGAAGGTGAGGAGAGCGAGGGGGAAGAGCATCTTACCGAAACTAAATATGCCCGGCCTTCTTTTAGGATGAGTCCAAGTTACGCGAGACGGGCATCACGGCGGAACAGAATCAAAAACGAAGCTGACGTTCAACAAGTGTTATGCAGATGCGCATCTGCATCTGACACCCGAACTGGCTTAACAGAAATTAGAACTACCCTCGCGTCAAACTCGCTTGCGAAACATACGGACAGCTGAAGTTCTCCGCCGATCTTGTACGGCCAAGCGCCGCCCCCCATTGTTCGCTGCGCACAGAGCAAGCCGATCTTGTACGGTCAGGCGCCACCCCCCAATGTCTGCTAAGCAATGGATGAAGCCATCCAGGAGCAATTCAGGAGCGGAAATTTCGTCCCATATTCGCCACATCTTCGCCATTTTGGTCGAGAACCAACGTCCGCAAATGTCCCGTCGTGATCCGCATCGTATCGATGATGTACAACTTCTCGTGTTCCAGGAGATCAGCAACCGGTAGAGTGGAATCCAGAGACGTGGAAAACCAGATTGCACCACGAGCAGGGATAATCTCCAGTGTTCGAGCTCTCTTCCCACCCAAGGCCCCGACGCCATTGCACGACAAAGTGTACATATCAGTTCCGCACTTGAGGGACATACTGGCGTACGTGACATCAAATCCGATCCCTTGGGCGATCAAACACAGGCTTGGCACTGAAAGCAGTTGAAAGTGCAGGACCATGGGGGTATTCATAACCAACGCGATTCCAGCGAGAGCAAACCTGAAACAGTGGCAATAGATCCTGTTTCCCGAGACGACAAAGCTCAGGTGTTCCATCGGCGATTTTCGAAGGCTTGGAACACATGGCGAAAGTTTCGGCCATGACCTCGACCCAAGTTACCAACTGGGCGTCTCCGTTGACCCATTGCTTCGGTAGGATCCTGTTTACGAAATTTCTCGGACCGGGATTTTACAAGAATACCACCCGAGTACGGGAGTGGTTCGTTTGACCCGCTCTTGATTACAAAAAGTCCCCGCTCCCCATGGAGATTCGGGAAGAGGTGATCCTATTGCTTTTTTCACGGGGTTTTGTCGTCCGTCGTTGGTTCGTCGTATATGTAGGATAATGATTGTTGAATTGTTGTCGAAAGCAGAAGTCGCCACCGCACCCGAAATCGGCGGAATTGCTTGCCGACAAGCAATACTAGGACGGAAGTGTCATACTAGCCAGTTGGAAAACATTCTGGAGTCGCGTAGAGTAGCACTGAGTGTCGATGTGTTGAGCTAGTCCAAGTGAGGCGGTGGAAGGAGGAGAAGTGGAGAGCGCAATATTTGGCGATGCTTGGCGGTCTCGTGATGGCTTCCCACGCCGTCAATTATAACCGCTTCTCCGCGTCGACGAATTCGGAACATAGAGGTACAAATCATTGAAAATCATTTCACCTCAGTTCTCGCACTATGCGTGCGGATTACCAACATCTAGAGACCAGTATAAAGATCTTTCCTCGGGTTTGGAATAATACACTATCGTTGTTTCGACCTATTTCGATCTCGACGCATCTACTTAAGTACTTCTCATCTCCATTAATTTCTAGATCTCGATTGCTCAATGCTCAACTCTGCTCAACTGTCCCGTTAACCCAGATCTGATATCTGCCTTATTCGCTTCCCGAGCGCGTGGCACGGATGAGATCGGACCGTCTGGGTTACCAAGAGATCGCCGGCGTTGCCATCATGAAATTCGGGTGATCGGCGCCACCGGAGCTGATGTTTGCAACGCCTTCACCACTGGCAGCCACTGGCTCCACCAGGCTGTTGATGGGGTTGCAATGCAGAACCAGGGTAGTGGTGAGTGGTAATGCGGTACCAAGGTGGTGTGCACCTTGTAACTACTACCAAAAAAATATAATTTTCAGTCGAAGTAAATGCAAAACTAGCTTGTATTCAGCCAACTCCGCTCTATACAGGCACCATACATGAGTATGAATACTAGGTTTATATATAATTCTAATGTGCGATACCGGGGAAGGATACTATACTCGCGTGTATGCTTTAGTTCTGGTGCTTTCGGAGACTCGGGCCACAGAGTCGATATTAGACATTTGTAGACTATTTTCCAATACTACATTGGTTATCTATCTTCCGGCCCACTCCCACATTCAAAACCCAATATCACACGTTTACTTCGAAAAAGTGTCTATCCGTCAATCACTCCACTTCCAGTCTCCAGATGTATTTTTCCTACGTTGTAAATAGTCATTGCAAGTGCACCATGTGTTTATTTTGGCCGCTGTTGTGTTCGACAACACGCATTGCAAATTTTCTCCATCAGTCCATTTCTTGATGTCTGAGCAAATACTACTTTTGGGCCATTTTCACATTGCGGGAGCCTCGTGAAGAAGACAATAAAACAGCATGGAATCTATTTCCTGCGCATTTAGACCACAAAAAAAAACAAGAATTTACTTGAAGCTCGGAGTTCAAGTCGGTTGCATCCCGCATATTATCAGTATTCGCACTTTTCACAAACTTTTCATACAAGCTTCTCATCGAAGCTTCCCTGGTACGAACTCCTTATCGGCAAACTCAACCAGAATCTTGGGAACTGCTTACAATGTTACATTTGAACCATCAAAACTCGGCCTCTTGGGTTTGAACCTAAGTTTCATATTTTGTGAAATATGAAGGCCTTCATTCATTGCTTCCTCGTCTTTTAATCGCCTCATCTTCCCGCTATTTGCATGGTTGAATTTGTGAGTCAGTGACTATGAGGTGTTTGAGACGACACTATCCGAGTCTATTCACACCAATAGGCTCGCCGTCATACCGTGAAATGTAAGTTCATTTTTCATTTCAAAAAAAAACTTTGCAACTTGTTAGAAACTTATTTGGAGGAATCAGACGAACATAGGAAGCCCCATACAAGCAACTCAACTTGTTCCTCATTTTTGATTTTTCAAAAAGCCAACTTTTTTTGGTTCCATCGCAAGCGAGGAGAAGATATAAGACATTCTGTCTGTTCACAATTTCATTTAGGAGCCCAGTGAATGCCTACGACGGCGACCTTTTTGTTCCTCATCGGCATTTGTCACGTAGTCACACCGTTACTCGCTATTTTAGCAAACAAAGTTTATTTTGCACTTGACTCACCACGATCACCGCCGGCTTCACAATATCTCAGGTGGGCGAATAACATATATAACGCGTAATGACACGAAAGCTAGCTGCAAAATCGCGTTAGAATATTTATTAGAGGGCCCATTCACAATTTCTCAGGACGGCGATTTGGTGGCACTTATGGATGAGTGACGCATACGCCTTTCGCTTTTTGAGGACGCTTAGTGGACCTCTTCAATTCCTTCATCATTCTATGAGATGGGATAACAATGTCGCGTTGTGGGCCTGACCAGAGGCCCCATGCGTGACAGTTGTCCTTCCTCATTGCACCAAAGACACTACTCAATCAACATAGCTCTCAGGAACTATCTTGATGCTGCAGTTGTCCTAGAAGCTTTGCAAGAAGGAGTGACCAACCAAAACATCCCTGTGTAAGGGAGGACAATTCTGGCATCAAAGCCCATTCCCATCTTTGTTGCGACTCTCGATGCTCTAGCATTCAGTCGCAACTATAGATATACACTGTTCAACCATATCTACGCCGCCTTAAGAATCGCCGGATATACCGAGCTATACGAAAGGCCTGCCGCACAAAAGCAATGTGTCAGGAAGCAGCCGATAAATTCCCTCACGCCCACCGTGCAGTCAAGGCAAACCGAACGGCAATATCAATATATATTCAATCGTCTATGTACATGACGAAAAACATTTACATTGGCGACCTCATTTAATCCTGGATCGCCAACGGCCCAGTGCGTGCTTACGCTATACAAGATTTGACGGTGCAGTAATGCGCACTTGTACGCCGCGCGGACTCGATGCTTCCGCCGCGAAGAGCGAGAGTGCGGCGCTAGCGGGAAAAGCGCAGCGATGACAGGAGAGGTGTGGCGCTGGCGGGAGAGGTGTGGCGGCGGGGAGACGCGGTGGGGGACAAACGTGTGCCAGGAAAAACACGGAAGCGGGAGAAGGACGGTTGGAGGTAGGTGCGGCGCTGGCGGGAGAGGTGTGGCGGCGGGGAGATGCCGTGGGGGACAAACGTATGCCAGGAAAAACACGGAAGCGGGAGAAAGGACGGTTGGAGGTAGCATATGAGGAGGTGCTGGTGATGTCATTGGAGAGGACGCGAATCCGGGCGCCGCGCCTGGGACCCGGTTACGAACCTGGACTAGACAAATGCTGAGCTACGGGGAAAGGGCGCTCTCGTGGGGGATTCGTGAACATGTTAGGGACAGGGGTGTGGAGATGAGAATGACTCACTATTAGCGTGCAACAGAGGTTCTGGCACGATCTGGCCGAAATACTGCAACGCGCAGAGCACCACGAGGATCCTGCACTGCTGCGGTGCAGTAAGGGCACCGTGCCGAACTAGGAACCAAGCACGATCAATGAGCCCCTGGGCGTGACGGTGAGTGAGCACCGGCGGGATGCGGTTCCGGGGCGGCTCTGTTGCGCCGCATGAGCTGGTGGGGGCGCTTTCGCCAAGAAGATCGTGGCGCTGCTGCGTATGCCGCAGGGCGCACGCGCTGAGCAAAGCGGCGGGCGCTGAGGCCACAGTCTGCAGGTTCGAGACGCTCTCGGCCCCCGAGCCTGAGCGCAAGCACGACGAGGGAGGTAGTGGGGCGAGGCGGAGCGAGAGGAAGAAGAACAAAGAAGGTGAGTCAGCAGCGCCAAACAGCACCACATTTCTGTTCGACAACAACAATGTCTAGCTCGCTGTGGAGACGACGGCCAGCACTGTGAGCACACTTCCAGCTACTTCTGGAACCCTCTAATATTCTATAGAAAATGGCGCCTCTAATGATAGGCATTTATTAAAAAAGTGGCGTCCTCTAATTAGAAGTGTTTACTTATATAGAAAAGCCCCAGGCTCAGGTGCGACGCGGTCCTCGAGCGCCTGAAGAATGGCAGGCCGCTACCGGTGGACGTCGATCTGGCGTGGACGTCGATCTGGCGTGGACGTCGATCTGGCGGGGACCGACTTCGCGTGGATCGACGACTACACTGACGAGGCGATTCCGTTCTACAGCCCGCGATTTTTCGGGACGAGCATCGCGTAGAAGGAACGCATCCACTGGCAAGAAGGGGCTGAGACAGTTGGGTATTACGACGGTGGCAAGAACTTGCCGCATGTGGAGGACTGCGTTTACTTGAGCTATGCGTTGGTAGCACTTCCGATGCTCGAGGAGGGGGAAGTCAGGGAGGGGTACGGAAACGACGCGCAAAGTAGCACGTGCCAGGTCATTGGTGCGCCGTGGTACATGGAGGCGATCATAATTATTTGACTAGATCTACTAGCGACAGGCTGAAAAGAAATGGGTCAAGAATAGTACCAGTAGGCATATAACTTAAAAGGTTTAGTTCTGATACAGATATTCCATCGTGTTTGAACTACTTGAAGATGATGTTGCGTCGTAGTACCTCATCACGTTGATCCGCGAAGATATGGAAAATTGGGCGTTGCTTGGGAATCATGCATGTCCTTAGCATTCATCCACTGCTTCGCCATATCACTACCTCTTACTTATGGCCTGGCAGATCCCGCAATCCCCGAGGTTCAAAAGATCTAGACCGTAGAATGTACCCATACTTCATTCCGCTTTTATTTAATACCCTCAACGTTTCTCCCATCGCAGAAATAATCCTAACACATACATATACGAATCGTCTGTCCAAATCTACAATACAATCATGTAAACTAGAGTGTTCAATGTTGATTAGCGAAATACATAGAGTAATCGGCACAGAGGCAGAAATAATGAATCGTCTCTACAGCCCTACCGGCTGCGATATGGTGGAATAAGAAGCGCGTACACTCATGAAGCACTTTTCTATATCAAAGAGGAATGCTAAGTAATCAACGGTACCCTTCCATCAAGTAGGACGTACCAACGACTGGACTGTAGGCTGCCAGAGAGGCAAGGACGCCCATCAGCGTCCCCAATTCTACGTCGACCTCGTCCGAGTCGTCCTGAAAGTGCAATTGGTCGTGAACATGAGACACGGCGAGCGACAGCGACGAAACCCCGGATATGCATATTGAGCAGACGGAGGCGAAGAGCGGCTAAAATAGAATGACGAAGCTGATAAGTTTTAGGATCCAATACATATGAACTCGAAACAGACTCCGAAAATTGGATCCACGTTTTGAGCGTCCTTGATAAAATCGAAGTTGCCGACTCCATCCACGATGCGTCGCGCTGCGGTCCAGGCTTTCGTGCGGGCGGACTCGGAAGTTGACAAGTACGGAGCGTAGAGATGCACAATCGCAAGGTTAGTGAGGACATGCGTTACCAGTAGCAGTTGGCCGCCAGGAAGTGGTGGAAGGGAGGAGAGAAAGTCATGCACGCGCTGGTCCAGATTGGAGAGGTCTGTGGAATCACCAAGGCCTAAACATGAACATATTAGCTATTGAATGGTCATGCTGAAATCTATTCCACCTATATTCCGCTGAGAAAATGCAACAATACGTTCGAGAAGTATTGAAGCTTTCGCCAAGAGCGCAACCGGTGAGAAACCATCGAGTTCGATCCCGTTCAAGAACTTTGATATTGTTGCCCCGCTCTGAAGATGATTAACCTATCAATATCGGATGTGTTGAAGACGAGCGGAATAGTACCTCGGTTCCAGAAGGCCACGGTGAGTCGATGTTGGCGGCGTACGGAATCACCGACGGGCCCCCATGGGCGGCGACCCAGTAGTTATTCAATATTACAGCGCTCCAGAACGCGTCCGTGCGCTCCGTCGCTTCCCTTGTATCAACCGGCGGGGGGAGCAACGGCTGAGCGAGTGCAAACGGTGTGGGATTGAGTGCATGAGGCACTCTCAAATGCAATCCTGCCGATAATGCAAGCGACATCGCGGCGGAGGAATGATAGCGACCCTGGACCGGGAGTGCAGCGTGAAGATAATAATACGATAACAATAACTCGGATTGAATCACTTCGATTATAAGGTGCGGGTGAAATACCATGTCCGTGAAGTCTGAAGGAAGATATTGGAGAGCGCAAGAAAGGAAACCCTCCTCTGTGTAAGGTGGACTGGGTGATATTGGCGACAGAACACAGCCCCAGAGGAAGATCACACTGAGTAGTGCGGGAGATGGTCGTTGACGGTTGCCAAACGGCAAAGCGAGCAGTGCAGAGTGACGGAAACGGGTGGGATCAAGAAAGAAGTAGCCACTTTCTGCGAATCTCGCGAGGAAAATATCCAAGCTGTATAGATAAAGGAGTTAGTTTCTGTGTGAAATACTCGTGAAATCGGTAAATACAGTTCAATGACCATATCGAGTGGTGGTTCCTGAGGCTGATTCAGCAGTTGAATATTCTGATAGGCGCCTTGTACCGTTATCTCATTCGAAGTATCAGGTGTTGTCGTGCCTTCGGTAGTATGGTTTCATGAACGATTTACTCCTCTGAGAGTGTCAAGGATGGGTACCTGAATTGTGGGATGTTCCACTCGATCCTTGGGCATCGTAAGGCTGTATCAGGCGAACTGCTGAAGGGTCGAGAAGCTCTAGTCCTTCTATCCGATTCTTTAGGGCTTCAATTGTTGTCAGCATTTGGTGGGGTGTTTCTGGAGTAGGAGAATTCGTCCGAGGAAATTGGCACGGCTGTAGGGATCTTGGTGGTCGCATACGACACTGGTAGCAGGTTGGGCGAGACCCATCGCATTTCTGGGAAATAATCATCAGCAGGAAACCACAGGACTGGTACATTGAGACTTACGATTTTACGACGTCTGTAAACAATTGTAAGTAAACAAATTTACACAGTAGGGCTGTATGTTACCTGCAATTGGTACATGCTTTTCCTCGTTGAAGCTTCAAGTTAGAATCCGACGCGGAGGAGTCTGAAGAATCTAGACTGAGCATATCGAACCAAACAAGTGAGTCGGAGGTACTTGCTTATATACGCCGGTCACCTCAACGGGGTGAGTCTAGTTGCCGATTCGTGCGTAGTCGAATTAGAATCGCTGTAGGTCTTCGGAATGGCCGCGGAAGTTCGTAATAGCTGCCCAGCACTGCCACGGTCGCACAGTTATTCTATTGAGAAATTCAAATTTGGAGGAGCCCCTCCAAATGGGGTATGAGATGATTGATGCCGGCGACTGCTGAACTCAGGCCTAGGTTTTTGAGTAGTCCTAGACTTCAATTCCCCATAATGTGGCTTTTAGTGGCTTGGGAACCAATGTGTGTGCTCGCCCGGATTTTTTACAGGCGCTACTGACTTCACAAGGCTATATTTCTTCATTGAGAATCACAAAACTTTGTAATTGGTATCACGACCTTACCTGCGAGCTGGTGTTCATATAAGTCTC
Source organism: Mycena rebaudengoi (assembly GCA_029282285.1). Taxonomy (NCBI): domain Eukaryota; kingdom Fungi; phylum Basidiomycota; class Agaricomycetes; order Agaricales; family Mycenaceae; genus Mycena; species Mycena rebaudengoi. The sequence continues at coordinate 536,079 of JARJCX010000089.1, read as the reverse complement.
AGGCAAAGGTCTTATGCTTGTATAATAAATACCCCGCCGGATCTTAGAGCTCTAAAAGCCTCAGAGCAAGTCAAATTGTCTTGCCGAACTTTGGTTGAAGCTGGTTTGATCCCATCACACAGGGAGACATCTTGTATTTGTGCTATAACCGGGCTTTGTAGGCCATTGCAACTCAGAATCAATATGAACTAGTCTAAATAACTCTCTCAATTTTTCCTGGTAATAATAACGGTGCCTACAAGTCACTATCGAACTTGTAGCATTCCCCGGTGTCGCTGATTGATGTCCAGTGTTTGATGGTAATATTCCCTAATGCGGTTCTCCGATAAACCGGGATAGAATCCTCCGAAGCACAGCCCCATTGTTTCGGCCGCTACCGACGTCTGTGCACCCACAAATAGCTCGGATCTGCGGCAGGCCCAAAGAGGAATGCAGTCAGATTTCTGTGTCAAAACTGTGTACGCACCGGCCTCCCAGTACCGCTGCAGTTTCAATGCTTTCAACCAGTTCCTTTTGCGCAGCCAGCCAGAATTGTTGACTAATAATAGGACGGGCCGACGGCTCCAGAAAGTGCCGACTGGACAGCATATCAAGTCAATGGCAAGATCTGGGGCTCACTCGGCGCACTTGAACATGAGGCACTTGAAACCCGAGCTCTGAAATCTAAAACAATTATGAACCGAACATAAAAGCTGTAGAGGCAGAACAAACCACAAAATCCTGTGCTGCTCGTGCAGTACATAATTCAAGGTTCACCACCGAACCACAGTCCTGTATTCTGGCAAAAGAAATCCGCCGCAATAGACGGTGTTAATATCCAACGGTCACAGGCCTCTTGGATATTTTGCGATGGTTGTGCAGCTGTCTGTAGGCTGTAGACATAAGTGTGTGACTCCGATATCCACCTCCATTGGCGTGAAACAACGACTAGTTAATGTCTCAAGGACCGCGGGAGCAATTAGCCGTCCTTGTAGCCGTAGTGGTCTTCCGGGCGCGGCGTGCCCCACGAATGCATAGTATGGGAGGACGCTTGACGTTCCCTGAGCTGCCCAGCACTAGTCCTGCCTGCCCATAGATCAATTTGAAGTTTTAACTATCGCACTTTGGTCTCAGTTGTATTTTCACTTCCGAAAAGAACATTATGAACATATGACATTGCATGTGCCTTGTTTACTCAACTCTCCTCGATGACCCAAGAACAAACACCAAGCATTCAACTGGACGACCTTACCAGACATTAAGCACTACTTCGGCCCGGGGAACATCGAGTTAAGAGTACCAAAGCCATCGGTGGCCAAGGAACCTGATCCTCCCCATCTTGCTCAATCTACCCCACACTCAAGTCGCTCCACCCCGTGAAGAAAAGGTGCCCTAAATCTCCGTCGGTCAAGTCGCCGTTGAACACGCTCTTGCCAAGGTCCGTCACAGGCGGGAAGTGCGTCGCACGAATGCCCTCGATCGCGATGTTGTCTACAACAATCTGTTCGCCCGGAAGGTTTCCGGCAGAGAAGGGGAAGTTGAAGAGGAGCACATCGTCAGCGGGAACCGTCGCCTCACACGTAGCCACCGGTCCCGCGATATCACAGCCCCCTGGGATAAGGAACTCGAAGTCCGGAGGAGCGACGAATTCAATGAGAAAGCTCGCAGTATACGGGCCATCGCATTTACCCTGGATTGGCGCCTGTTCGCAAGTGTACTCCGTATCCGTCGCGTCAGCCCCGCACGCTCGACGCATCCGCCTTCGGCCACGGTACCAGTCGAGGGGCCGTTAGTTACCGTGCTGGAGTACGTGATGCTGGTCATGGGGATGGTGCAAAGAGCCTCGCCTTCCCCGGTCCATTCGACGACGGAGAGCAGGAACTGGGAGGTATAGAAGGACTCCTAGTTGGCCGAGGCGGTCGGTATCGAGCATACGAATTCCTCGACCTGGCGAGACGTGTGATCGCCGGTAGTGGCGTTCGAGGTGGATGGTTGAGCACCTCTGAGTTTGAAGGAAGGGAAACCGGGCTTGGAGGAGGCATGTTTCTTGGCATTGGTACCGGAAGCGAGGGCGGTTGAGGAACTAGCTCTGCCTGTTGCAACCGCCAATGCGACAGGGTTCAGCGTTGCAAGAGCGTGAAACGAAGTAGTGAGAAGCAGCATGAGGGAGATATTGTGAGTAGACTCTGAATCAAAACAATTCAGCGTTGGGGAAAGTTACGACTCGGGTCCTAAATTTTATTTTTAGACTCGTTCTTTTACAATCTTTTCAAGCCAAAAATCTTCATTTTTGTTTATCACGTAGTTGATTCGTGTGGGGATGGGTAAAAACGTGGCTTTTTAACCTCCTTTTGGCTGTGAGCTCTTGGCTTTTACTTGGCCTCGTAATACTGATTATGCTTTGCACGGTAATACTGCTTACGCCGCGGCCCGGGATTTCAGTTGCCATCTATCTAGCCTACACCACCAAATTGAGCGAATGTCTGATTGAGATTGAGCTGGTGGTTACGGGACAACAACAGCCGAGTCTCAGTCCAGCCTCTCAGGATCATGATCTAAGATGTCATTGTGTACTTAGAATCCTGTAAATCTAGAGTACACCGGGATACTTCCTGGCCCCGGCGTTCCTAAGCGGGACCGTGCCGTGTAATGCTACCTACCTACCTACCTACCTACCTACCTACCATAATTGTTTGATCATTTTTTGAGACGCAATTGGGAGAATATCCCGATGCAAGGTTTGAGGAATATCCCAAGGATATCCATCGAATGTACTTACAATCCAGAGGTTGTAATGAGATTTCATCAGTGCCCGTCCATGATTCTCATAGCCTTAGGCAGATATTTGTCGGAGAAGCCAATTGAGGTCGCTTTCCGCGGTTCTTTGAGTGGGTCCATAATATATAGATTATACGCAAAATGCAAAATGCAGAATTCAGAACAATGAATGTATTCCAACTACTGTTACCGGTTATTTTAAGGTTTATTTGGTCGCGCTGTGCTCGGCCCGAACTCTGCTCCAAAATCGAAACTGTCTATCGTTTTTTACTTAGCTGTAACTTTCTGGTGCCAAAATATCGGTGATTTCCGATACTATATTCTTTAGCCAGCTGGAATACTCTGTTTCTACTTTGGTAGGGGAGAGTTGACTACAAGGGTCCTATATACTCAGAAATAGTGTCAAATTACACAGAGTATGGTTCGCGCGACTTGGAAAGACAAATTTCTCATGGTCGGATACCAATTCCGCCCAGCGTTTAACTGTCACCTCATTTAGCGAACTCTTAGCGCCCTGATTTAATGAGATCTGCAGCCTGCAACATCCAACATGTCAGTCAGCTAATCGCACGGCTTGCTCACCTTCTCACCGATAGCGTACACCGTCGCCTGGATGTATGCAGCTAACAGGATCAGGATAATGCTAGCATCCGCGATCCGCAAGTTTGCTGTGCCGTGCACGAGAAGATTGCTCCCCACGACCCCTGGAAATATGGGCGATTTGCGACGCAGATTAACATGACGAATATTTGTATTGTACCTCCGATATCTCGGCGGGCCATCGCAACGGTTCCTGAGGGTGCTGGACTCAGTGTCAGACGTGTGAGAAGACTCCACCCATGTAATGAGAACCAGACTTAATGTGTTGAAGCAAGTCACATTAGCCCTACAAATCCAGAAGGAAGGACTAGCTACGCACCGAGAGCCCTCAACGGATGTATCTGTACGAAGCCAGTTGAGGCATATTTATTGAGAATTAAAGAGAATGGGAGCGTGCTATTCAGCTTCATCATCAGACAAGTTCGGGGCAGGCACCGCCTGCTTCGCGAGTATTTCCGCCAGTGGAGGCGTCTGCGCGAGCGTCTCGATGGCGCGGTAGGCGGCTAGGAGCGAGAATGTATCTAAAATGTGACGTTAGCCCTTCGGCACTCAATGAGTACATTTAAAATACCGAAATCATGCGCGGATCGATCAACAGTTGGTGGAGTGCGTCTGGACTTTGTATGTGCTGCACGGCGAATTCCCTTGGGTAGACATGTTGGAGTGATAATACATACCACGGAACCACGTGCTAAGACGCAGCTTGGGCGAACTCTATTGGTAAACTGAAGACCGATCTGCAGTCCCGCGTTGACGCAGCTCTCACCGGGAGCTGAATTCCCAAGTCCACGCGAGAAGATGACGGACTCGAGATGGGGCAAGCGTCCTTGCTTGAGCCATTCCAATTGACTACGAAATTGTTCAGCGAAGAGCCCCTGCAAAGTTTTGTCACTCTTCAGGAATCTCAATATTTTTGAGTTTCAGGGAAAGGAGCAATTCGTCCATGATACTGCTGAGTGGCGTGAAGACCATTGTGGTATCGTTGGCGGCCATCCACCCCTGTCCAGTCGTTTCGCTGCAGATCATTTTAGCTCAAACAAGTACAGGGAAAGCTCCGGATCAGATTAGACTCACTAGCGCTCCCTCTCCACAGCTGCGAATTCTGGGGTGTTCTTAAACTCATCTAGCATCCCTGTCAGCAAACGACTGGGACGGGATGGACATGGGTCGAACCGAATGTCCAGACTCCCTGTTTTGTCTGAAACTGGATGCGCGTGTATGCGTGGTCCTGTCGATCGGGGTTCAGCTATGGGTAGAGCAAGCATTTATTGTATGAAAAAAAAGAGGCGGAAACATTAAACTAGATGCTTCAATACAGTCTTTATACACATACATATAACTGTTTTTGCCACCATGGCAGGTGTCCGGCTCAGTCTGCGCCTGTTTTGTGTTACTCCGGCGACTAAACATTGGGGAAATTACTATATATGGTAAGCTTCCCACGGTCACGTAGTTAGTTCCGCGGGCTTGCCAATGCGCGGGCCCGGGAGGGAGTCACTCGGATAACTTTTCCCCCCTCCTTACCCACTACGACTCACGATGCAGAAACCGCTCTCAAGCACAGAAGCATCATGGGCATGGACTCGCTCATCACAAAGGTAACAAAACTACTCGATTGCCACATGTATCACTAATTTTGGCCCCAGACCCGATGCGCTACTGTACGCCAATTGTGTTGCTCTGGGTTCTGTTCTACTGCTTCTGGGGCACATTTTGTATGGGCGTGACTTTCAATTACGCAGGGAACAAAAGATGCGCCCTATGTTCGGGGCTGTTAGATTTGCGGGTTGCCTCGTTCTCACCTGCATAGCCGCTCTCCAGTGGTCCTTGCACCCCGAATTGCAACCCTTTGCATCACTTTTGACCTTCGTGCGTTCCTTTCTCCCCTTCTCGGCTTGGACCCACGGTTCTGCCAGATTTACGCGTCAATTCTGAGCGGCCTGTCGATCGTGTTCGCGTCTTGGAGTCAAGTCTTTATCGGCCACGTCAATCTGCTTATGGGTCTCCAGACCGCTCTGTACTTCTACCGAGATATCTATCCTCTGGCTACATTCACCAAGCACCCAATGGATACTAAAGAGGGCGGTCTTCTCTGGGTGAAAATCGCGCTCTTATTTGTAGTGGCCGTCATCCTGCCCCTCATCGTGCCGCGAGCGTATATTCCTGTAGATCCTTTGGTAGATCTTTCCCTCTGCCACTGTGTCACACTCACGACTTTCAGAATCCGATGCAACCGAATGCAGAACAGACCGCCTCGATCCTCTCCTCGTATCTGTTCTCGTTCCTCGACGGACTAATATATTCGGCAAACAAAAAGAGCAAGCGTGATCAGGAGTTCTCGTATGAAGATCTACCGACCCTCGCAGATTACTCGCATGCAAGAAACCTCAAGAAGAAAAGCTTTCCCGTGAGTCAATTCGATTCCACCGGATATTCTCTGACGCGGATGGTGCAGTACCTAGACGAATTCCACGGAGCGCCAAAGAGGCACATCTTCTTCGGACTGCTCAAGACGTTCCGTTTTCGACTACTCGTAGCATTCATGGTGCGTTGCCTTGCCTGTAAAACAACCTACAGTCGTTGAGCGCTCATTGGAATTGGATTAATAGTACATGGTACTGTGCGTCCCCACGGACTACGTCAGTGCACTGGGAATTAATCGCCTCCTAACCTACTTGGAGGCTCCCGCCGACGCAGTCGTCCGCCCTTGGGTTTGGATCGCGACGCTGTTCCTCGGGGCCGCACTTGGTGCCGTACTCAATGAAGGTCTGTCTGTCAGCGGCCCGCGGAAACTTCACAATTTCCTACTAACGCCGTGAAATCCAGCCTATACCTCAACGATGGTTCGTCCCGCGCTCACTTTACCCTGTGGCCCGAGTCCAGAGTCTAATTTCGGCCTTTGAATTTGGCAGTATATCGTGATGATTGAAGCAGAGGCCATCATCATCTCCCTGGTGTTCGAACATACCTTGCGCATCCGCGTCAAGGCCGAGACGCCCAATGCTCCGGCTATGGGCTCCACGCCCTCATCGCCCTCATCGCACACGGCCTCCGAAAGCACCGCGCTGAAGACGGCAGCAGCCCCGCCCGACAGCAGCAATCTCATCGGGAACATCAACAATCTCATCGCGACAGACGCGATCACGGCGGCGAACAAGGGCAAGGACATCCTCCGCATCGTGATCTATGCGCCTTGCTCGTTCCTGCTCGGAACTTATTTTCTGTATTCGATACTGGTGCGTTAGCATCGGAGTCGACGCTTTCCTTCCCCACCTTCCTTCCGTTCTTGTGTTTATCGGTTTTGGCTTTTCAACTTATTCCGCGATCAGGGCTGGAGGTACGCCTGGCGTTTTCCTTTTTCTTATGGCGTTGGGGTTGACATACCAAAATTAATGTAGCGCATTCGTCGGGCTGGGGCTCATGGTCCTTCTTGCGCCCGTCCCAGGCATGGTTGCCAGATTGACTCGCAACGCCAAGATTGCACAGCTGCGCGGTACCGATGCCCGCATACAAAAAGTCACTGAAAGTGGACCACTCACCTACGCACTGTTCTTCTTTCTGACCGCTCATCACCTCCTCTCCCCCAGCGATGAACATTCTACGCATGGTCAAGTTATTCGGCTGGATGTCTTTTTCTGAGCAGCAGATCAACGAAAAACGTGAGGAAGAACTCGTATGGGTAAAGCGCGCACAGCTCTTGAACGTTTTCACCATCATTATTGGGTGAGCATCTGTTCTTCATTCCTGACACCTACGCTCAATTATAATCCTAATCTCTCTCAGGAAAGTACTCCCGACGGTCAGCATGCTCGCGAGTTACACTATCTAGTAAGCATTCTCTATTGCGCATACGGTATTTGCTTGATCTATGAGCGAACAGTGTCCGTATCCCTGCGCTCGTTGGTCGCTTATTCAGAAAGATCCTGACAGTGGCCTACCGTAGGCCGCGGTGATGAAGCAGCCCTTGACGCCGTCCATCGTGTTCAGTTCCATAGCGGTATTCGATTCTCTGGGCTATAAGTACGTTCAGCCCCTCTTTTTTCACTGACTCTGAGTATCGTACTACTAGGATCCGCCTGTTCCTGTTCTACTTGAACAACACGATAACGGGGAAGGTCTCCCTTGACCGTGTCAACGCTTTCTTGCATGAGGTATCTGTCCACTGCCCGCCACCTACTTCCTTCCTTCTACCACTGTGCATGCTAACGCGTAAAAAAAAACCCCCATTGTAGACCGAGCTGTTAGATGTCTTCACTGCACCGACTTCGGAATCACACCGGGATAGCCCACATGAACGAGGCATCGGGTTCCATAACGCCACCTTTGCATGGGCAGCAGAGCAGATTGACGATCAGCCCACCCGACCGTTCAAACTCCGCATCGACGACTTAATTTTCCGGCCCGGACTCAACATCGTCACCGGCCCCAGCGCATCAGGCAAAACTTCGTTGCTGCTCGCGCTACTCGGTAAGAGCCAAAGATTCCTTCCAGCTATCTTCTCTCTCTGTACTGATCACCGACCTCAGGCGAGATGCACTTTATCCCGGCCGGCCCTGAGTCGTGGTTCAACCTCCCGCGCTCAAATGGCGTGGCGTACTGCGATCAGACGTCCTGGGTCCTGAACGACACCATCCGGAACAACATTCTCTTCGGCACGCCGATGGATGAGGAGCGGTACAAAAAGGTGCTCTACCAATGCGCGTTGGAGCCTGATCTCGCGCTCCTGGAGGCTGGTGACCAATCTGAGGTCGGGGAGCGGGGATTAACGCTCAGCGGAGGCCAAAAGGCGCGGGTACGACAATACTGTTTTGCTCCATTCCTTGTACCCGGTGCGACTAATTATACTTCTCTCTCTGTCTAGGTGGCTTTGGCTCGCGCCGTGTATTCCCATGCTAGTATTTTGTTGCTGGACGATGTGCTTGCGGCCCTCGAGTAAGCCTCCCGTTTCCCCTGCGCAACTTACTTCAATAACGGCACAACAGCGTCCATACCTCAGTTTGGATCGTTCGAAATTGTCTTTCTGGCGATCTTCTTGTCGGCAGGACCGTGATTTTGGTTGTCAGTTCTTGTTTAATCTCTCCCTTGTTGTCTTTCTCAATGATTAATTGTTTCCAGACCCATAACGTGGATATCACCGCCCCGATTGCCGCCTATTGTGTCAACGTTAGGAACGGGACCGTCTGGGACCAGGGTCTTGTTTCGGAAGTCATAACGGCGAACAGGGATCTGCGCACAGCGGTAGAGGTAACAGACGAAGCCACAGAAAAAGTCGAAGATTTGGTCGCCGCGAAAGAAGTTACGAGAACGGAAGGGAAATTGATTGTTTCAGAGGAGGTGGCGATCGGCCATGTCTCCTGGAAGTCAAGTGAGTATTTTTACTTTACGGCCTCTGCTTCACACACATCTTGCGCTACAGTGAAGCCCTACTTCGTCGCCTTGGTGGGAAATCATACAATTCTCCTCCCGATCATGTACGCCTGCTGCCTGTTTGGCGCCCATATCGCTTCCGTGGTTCAAAAATATTACTTGGGGGTAAAGTGGAGTGCCCTGTATGAGGACCATGATCCTTCAGAAGTCTCTGTCTCGTAGTGAGTTTCTTTCTTTACTAGACTGTTACCTACGTTGACGCCTTCGCAGTCATCTTGGGGTATATAGTAAGTTGAAGTCGCCGTTCGTGCGACGCCACATTCAACGGTCTCAGCTGCCATCATGGTGGTGGCTCTTTCCTTCACTTCTCTGGACGCCATCCTGTTCATGTTTGGCTCCATCCGCGGCTCCAAGGCGGTTCATAAGTCACTCATTGCATCAGTTCTGCAGACTACATTGAGGTAACTTTATCCATTCAGATCGTTTATTTGCGTTCGATTCACACACTTGCAGATGGCTGGATACAACGCCGGTGTCGCGTATCATTGCCCGTTGTACATCCGATGTCGCCGCTCGTGAGTTTCTCATTTACTTACGGGACCAGACTCACGTTCGTATGCAGTCGATGGAATATTGCCGGGCATGCTGAAGGATGTGATCCATGTTTCCTCCCTTATGCTCATTGAGCTATGTTCCATCGTTCTCGTAGTACCGCAGGTTCTATTCGTCGGTCTTCTCGTGGGGTTCCTCGGCTACCTCCTGGGGCAGGTATGGATTGCCGGGCCACCACCTCCCGCTGCTGCTCACTGGACCATAGATATACATGTCCGCACAGCTCGGGGTTAAACGCCACGTCTCCAACGCCAAGGTAGGCTTTGCAAGTGATTATTTGGTGTTACCCTTCTCATTGATATCTAGGCCCCGATTTTGGCCCAGTACGTTCCTTCCCAGTTCGTGATCCTTAATGCAGACATCTAACCATTCTGTTAGTCTTGGTGCGGCAGTGGGCGGATTGGGCAAATATTTGTTACTCTCCCAACGCCCCGATACATCTGACCGTGATTCCATAGTTTCTGTGAGGGCATACGGCGCCCAAGAAGCGTTTATTAACCAGAGCTTTTCGCGGCTTGACAACTACAGCAGGGCCATCAGACCCTACGAAAACCTTTTGAATTGGATATCAACGCGACTTGACATTCTTGGGGGCTGTTTCGAAGCATCCCTGGCCGCTTACATGGTGTATTTGAGGTCCTCTGGAGCCGCCGAGACCGGTTTCTGTTTGGCACAAGCAGGTGAGTGGCGTCGAGCGCTTTTAATGCATTAGATTGATGATTTGTTCACTAGCTGCGTGTACGTTGGTCGAGCTTTACCTGGAGAACTTGTTGATGATCGTCGAATTGTTTCTAGTTTCTGGCCAAATTCTCTGGTTAGTTTACGCGGCAAATGAATTTGAGCTATCTGGTGAGCCAAGCCGTTCTTGGCCGCACATAGCTAATGCACTGGTTTGAAAGCCAATTCTCTGGAGGTACAATGACGAGTTATTCATGACGATTCTTCTGCTGATACGCAGAAGCGCATTCAATCATATGTAGATGCCGAGAAAGAGTCGCCCTCGACTGAGGCGGGCAAGCCTCCCGCTTACTGGCCGTCCAGCGGTGATTTGCGAGTTGAGAATCTTTCGGCGCGGTACTCTGTCAATGGTCAAAAAGTGTTGGAGAATGTATCATTCCACATTCGCTCTGGGGAGAGGATCGGTGTTGGTGCGTGGCTCTTGGATACGCTATCATCTGGCGTTCTGACCAATACCCATCCAAGTGGGTCGGACGGGTTCTGGAAAGGTCAGTGGCCCATGGAAACGGTGGAGAGAGCGTACTGAATCCATTTTTTAGAGTTCCTTGACACTATCCCTCCTGAGGTGTATCTACACCCAAGGAACTGTTTACTTGGATGGAATCCCCACAACGAAAATCAACCTGGATGCCCTTCGCAACAGCATTACCGTCATTCCCCAAATGGTATGTTTTCTGTGGGTGTTTGCATCCCCTTCTGATCACGTCCAACAGCCGGAGCTACTAAACGCGAGCCTGAGGCGTAATCTGGACCCTTTCGAGCTCTATGACGATCAGACGCTGAATGACGCGTTACGTGCTGCCGGCCTCTTCTCGCTCCAGAATCAAGCGCACGAGGACCGTAAATTCACACTCGATAGCAGTATAGCCAGCGGAGGAGGCAACATGTCCGTCGGGGAACGTCAGATCGTAGCGTTGGCCCGGGCCTTGGTGAGCGCTGTCTCGGCAGATTGAATGAACGCTGACCACAAAGCAGGTTCGGCGAAGCAAGATATTGATTCTAGATGAAGGTGAGTAAGGTGGAGCTCCACTGTTGTCAGTACTGATCATGAGCTATAGCTACGTCGGCAATTGGTGAGGACTTCGTTCTGGACGGATGAACGAGTTACAAAATTTCGCTAGACTATAAAACGGATGCGGTCATCCAAGAGTCCTTGCGCACTGAGGTCAACAATGATACGACACTACTTATCATTGCCCATCGGCTTCAGGTGGGTTCTATAAATCGGAAGGTGCCATAGCTGAACGGAATCGTTGTGCAGACCATAATGGATGCGGATAAGATAGTGAGTTCATTGTGTTCAAGAGGTTTCAGCTAATTCGTCGCGCAGTTGGTACTCGACTCGGGTCGTCTGGTATTGCCTATTTGACGGCCTTTCAATTGTATGACATTAATATTATCCTCCAGGTCGAGTTTGGTACCCCAAAGGATCTTATTGTCAAGGAGAACGGAAAACTACGGAACTTAATCCACGAATCGGCGGATCGAGACATTCTCATTGAAATGGCCGACAAGGGCGTGGGCAAAACGAGAGCGGGTATCTAGTTTCAGTTAGATAGGCACAGGGAAGCCTACGTGTCCTATTGTCGTAGGCCCCCTAAGGTGACATAACTTATCATCCACTCCTAAATCACAGGCAATGATGCATCATGCCAGCCCTCTGCTTGTGGGCGAGTGATATATCAAAACGCCATTAGACGACGGACGTAAACAAGGTCTTTCTCCATGTGCGTGCCGCTATTCACAGAATTGGCATTACTTCCTATCTGCTACAGGCGGCTGATTCTAATGAACCCGCTTGATCTCGAGAGCGAAGCGCTGAGATCTAAGGCTACGACTAGATTCGGAACGTCTCTACGTTGAGCAAATACATACCTGACTGTGACGCAAAAAAAAAACTAAGTGAATTGAATTAAAATTGAGCGAGAAAGAAGAAGAAAAGGGAGTAACGATGTTACGTTCGAGTAGCTCCAACTACGCATATTTCTTCGCATATTTCCTTTCTTTCTCAATTTTCATGGTATCGATTTGAAATAAGTTGCATCCTCCTCCGCTGTCTAGTTACTCAACGTAGGACTGGCTACGAGTCTAGACTATGACCGTTCAAGAGAAAATTTTGAACAGGAACAACTTCATCATAATAGATACAGGGAGGGACAGCAATGCGTAGTAGACAGGGATCACTGTGGAGGCCCATTGGTGACCCTCCAGTCCTTCCTCCTCCACGAAAGTGAGTACGTGTTGTTTTACTGATGCGCGACAGCGTATCTCAGTCTCTCTGAGGTCGAGCGCGCTCTATATCTCCTCAAGACGCTCCCCGTTTCAAGAACGATCGGCCCTGCACGCCAAGCTGCTCATGGTGCACGGAGTCGTCTGCAAGATGTACCGCACCTTATCTGCGCCGTTCGCCCGCAAGGTGCTGCACGCAAATCTCTCGGACGACGTATCGGCCACGCCCTGCCTCGGACGCACACCCCCGAAACGTACCACCCCTTCCTGGCCATCGACCGCCGGCGCCCACCCCTCCCTTGCGCGACATATCGCGTCTTTCGGACGGCTCTAACCCTAACCCTAGAGCTGGTGGGCGTAGTTGGGCGTGGCGCGCTCGAACGCACCCCCGCGCGAGCTTGAAGACGCATGGTGCGGGGGGCGGGGCGGGTTGGTCAGTATGGGTGGAATCGCATGCCGTGAGATCGTCTGCGCGTGGAGCAGCAAGGAACGGACGGGGAGGTGGATGCGGGGCGCACATGAGTCGCCGAGAGGAGCGTGACCTCGTTCTTGCTGTAGCGCACGTGTCGGGATGCGTCTGGAGCGCCGTGGGTGCACGGAGGACTCTGCGCCAGGCATTCTGCACTGTGCTGGCTGGGGAGTAGCCTTGGCGAGAGCGGGTGGTGGGACGTGGAGCAAACGTGGAGTGTGGAGGCGGATGAAGCCACGGTGCCCTGGTATATGCGGCGCAGACCCATTCTCGTCTTCCTTTTTCTTCCGTACATACATATGCTCCCCTTCTTCGCTACCTTCGTACCATCTATGTATTCCATCTCCTACCCGCCTACATTAATCCTATTTCCACCCGTAAAGCTCCTTCCTTCCTCTACTGTATGTATCCTCCCTTACATGCCATCAACCTCCATCCTCCCGTCCTTGTACATCCTTCCCAGATCCCCCTTTCCACCCATCCGGTCATACAATTTCAGTTCCATTTGCTCTTGCAGCACAAGTGAAATCAAGTTGCTCTCGCACCACTGGCCCTGAAAGCAGTTGGCGAATCGGGTCGCGAAACCATGCCTTTCTTTGCTCCATGGTTACTTCACACTTTGAGACGTTGGTGAAGAGGAGTAGCGCGGAATCCCAAGGAGTTGGCTAAGGAGAATAACGTTAACATTGACCTTATAAAGTAATCAATACACAGCTCTTTCAACTATTCCTCCTCATATATTCCAAGATATTGAGTGCAACGACAAAAAGTAGAGGGAATTATCGACAAATGAGGAGCTATACGTATTGAGAATGAATATTATCTGTGGAAGAAGGATGATGAAAGGCGAAGGAGGTACATATGAAAAACTGGTTGGTTCCAAAGGAAGAAAAAAGAAAAGTCGATGGTACATTTGCGAACGGAAGAGTCGGGGCCAAAGAGTTACTATAATATTCAGAATTGAATAAGGGACAAAGCGTGAATGTGACGTACCAACAACAAAAGGAAAATCAGTCATCGCCATCGTCAGTATCCTCATCTGTATCGTCATCTGAATCGTCCTCGGCACGCTTAAAAACTTTGATGACTTTAATGGAGGGGAAAGCGGCACTATAATTCGCCCTGCAGCGCCTAGAGTGAGTGACGTGGAGGGAGTCGAGAGAACAGTGTGATCTGGAGAGAAGGGAGGTGATGTCGGAAATCGGTTCGTCGCCGAGATCGGATTCGCATATTGAGAGGTGTCGAAGGGCTGGTGTGGTGACGGCATCGAGAAGTCGTTTGTGGGGGAACCTCCGACCGCCATCACCATATATAATCAATGACTCGAGATGGATAAGTGGCGGCATAGCTGCCGGAACAACAGTACGGTATCCCCAAAGAGTGCAGGTGAACTTTACAAGGGCAGTAGCTTGCCGCAGGATGCCAGCTGCTGCGTCGAGCTCAATCGCCACAGCATTGATGCTGGTTAGCTGTGACCACGGCAGGACCACTCGAGATGGATTAAACAACACACCGACGACAACACTCTTCAGTTGCGGTGCATCGCCGAAAAGGACAATGTCCCTTTCTGTCGTAGAAGCACCGTTGGGCCCGAAAGTCAGGTCACGTAGCAGAGGGAAAGGGCAGTCGAGCCAGCGAAGAGCATGAAAAGGGATGATTAAATTGATATGTTCCCATCTCTCCGATTGCGAGATGAGGGCAGCGGTGAAGAGAGGGAGTTTCGGGAATGTAAAACCTCCAGCGATCTGGAATGAGAGAGACAGAGGACAGTCTTTCGAACGTGAAAGCCAAGTGGTGAGCACATTCAGTTGTGCATTCAATGAGCTTGCGCTCTGGAGGTCTATTTTGATGGCCCTCCACAATAAAGGAGTACCGAACGCGATGTCGCGCCACTGGTGGCAGATCTGCCCCAAAAGCGCCGGTGACAGGCGCCCAGTGAGCGGAGGACGTAGGGGATATATAGGAAGGAAGTTGATAAAAATTTCTGAAGTGATTTCGAAGGGGAGGCTGAGAATCGGGTATCTGTACTCGTCGAGTCGGAACTGCAAGTTTTCTCGCTCGCGACGTGCAGCAGCGAGAGAGGCGTCGAGAGTCAGGATACGAGCATCTAACTCTGATATTTGGGTACGAATATCTGAGCGCAGGGATCTGCTACTGGGGGTATGCTTGGCATGGGCCATCGTTGACTCCGAGGCTCGTCAAGTGCCCACAGAGTCTACAAACCACCGCAAGCCCTGAGAGGTCAGTGGAATGGATTGAAGGTAGCAGTATTTTCTCACTGTTTGACTCTCGGAAAGGCACAAGATGAACTGCGATGCGGTGACGAAGGCAAGGCGAGGGTGGTGGTGATGCAGAGAAAGCAGTGATCGCTTTGGCCTTGTTGTATTCTGTTTATTTCTCCAAACTTTCTCGCTGCCCGCCTCCGCCATGCCAACGGTCCGACACGTGGCCCCCAGCTGGAGCCGATTTGGTGGACACATGTCGTGAAAAGCTGGACACAGCATCCTGAATGCTGGATTCCAGCCGATTACGCAATGGTAGGGCATCAAACCGTCCCGTAAATTTACGGGATTACGGGCCGTAAAAACGGTTACGTCCCCGTCCCGTCAGCCGCTTGAATCTAGTGCCGGGTCAGAAAGGCTGTATGTAATGATCGTATTATACAGCATAATACATTAAATACCAGGAGCCCTCGGGATGCCTTGTATTTAATGTGTATTTTTCTTAAAAACAGGCTGCCAAGCATTGCCAATGAGCACACTAACACCAGGAGCTATTTTAAGCAGTAGTAGCACTCATCCTGTCATTTTGAAACGACAAAACCATGCTTCCTGTTAATTAGTGCACATCAGCGGCGCGTGTTTCCTGACTTTTTTCTTCACCTTGTCGGGCATCCAGGGAAGATTCCATCCATGGGACTCTCTACGGAGCGATATGAGGCCCTCAAAACAGCATCCATCCGCTTCCTGACTGAAAAGAATTATGACTTCAACGAGACTGACAGCGCTATGGCCACAGTTTTTGGCGATGACCGCAGCTCAATTGAAGCCAAGGCAGGGCGACTAATGTTGCCGCGACTCCAAAGTCGAGTCGCCTGGGAGTCGAGTCCATACAAGTCACTTGACTCAACTCAACATCCGAGTTAAGTCGAACTGGATCGACTCAAGTCGACTTCAGGTCGACTTAGTCGGTGAAGTCGAGGGAGTTTTCTTCCTGATTGCCTCAGTAGGCCATAGGATACTATCGATCACCCACCTTTGTAAAAGTGCCTACCTTTGTAAAAAACTTTTTTAGCAACCTAAATTCTTGCTCTATCCCTTAGATAAAATAGATATGAGCTCTTCCATACTCTATGAGTATGCAGCTGAAGTATCTAGCTTGTGAGTTTCCAGACGACCTCGGAAAAAAATCAAAACCTGTCAAAATTGAGCCTTAAAACAGGTGTAAACACACTCAGCCTTTGATACCTCTGCTGCACTCAATGTCTGGACTCCCGGAAAATTGGAGGTGAATTTTTGAGGTCTCCTCCACACAGCCATATTTTTTGTTGAATAATAACCTGTTTCTATTTTGTGTCCAACTATCGTTTTCAACGCGTGACAAACCCGAAGCGAAATTTAAACTCCGCTCGGCACTGCGTTCGGTACGTAACGTACCGAAAGCTTTTCTGAAACGTCGGCCTGATCGGCAGAGGAGTGACAGGCGTGATGTTTTTTTTACAAAGGTGGGTCAAAAGCATCAAAAACGGACCACTCATCGGCATGCTTATACCTCCATCCCCAGGTACCAGTAAATGCTAGAAATTTTCGAGGACAGCATTGAGACCCATAGCTTGAACTCTGTCTAAATTTTAGAGGAATCCGACTCCAAATGCTTGAGTAGCACTCCCATCAATCTTTTTTTACAAAGGTGGGTGATCGATAGTAGTGTCAAGCTCTCAGGGAGAGTTGGGGTAGTCAGAAAAATTGTTGTTTATCCCAGTATACATTCCCCTGTCACAAAAGTCCTTTGTAGAAGATAAGGCGGTATAACGAAGTATAAGGCGGTATAAGCTTGTAAGGTTTTTGGGGGGCCTATAAACTTCAGAATGGGGCTATCCTGGGTTATAAGGACTTACGGAGGTTATAAGGGGTTACAGGGTTATAGGAGGTTATAGCAGCTTATAACTGGCCGAGGTAAAATTTCGAAACGATCTTACTCCCCTCCGCTGGTACTTTGTAGTACCAGCTGGAAGGAGAGTAGTTACTTTAATAGTTGGAATCATTATTATTAAGTATCAGTTAACAAGGTAGGTCAGGGTCAGTAATTATACAATAAAGTGTTAAGGACTCAAATTACATTCAGAGTATCTGTTATCAGTGCAGGGAAAAGCTCAGATGTCACCAACACAGTTTTGCACCATGCCCAGTGCTCGGGTTGGAGCCCCACTCCACCCAGCTCCACCCACTCCACAACTGACCGAAGTGCCTGTAAATTCACCCCCCAAACGGCATTTTTTTTGGTGACTGAGGCCGACTTGGCAGATTAGGATATTGGGACAATATATAGATGCCTCTCAGCCCTCAATGCCCCACAATATCACTCAAGGATGTATTGAATTATAACTACTTATACCCTAGTTGTAAGCCTAGTATAAGTCGCTGTAACTCGCTTATAAGCCTGTAACCCTTCCTAACCCCTTATAGGCGACCAGGCCCTTTTGCGACACACTCGTCCTCGTCCTCGTACTGGCACATGCGGACCCTTCCCGCCTCTCACGCCCTTGGATTCCACCGGAGTGCAGTAGAAAAGAATATTTTGGAAGATTACGTCGAACCACGTCCCGGTCGGGGTTGCCAGCTCTGCGTATACTACTGAAAAGCAGAAGGTCGGCCGACACCGGATCTGGAGTCAAAACATCACCAACTCGGGACAAACATCGCCTCTTTTCTTCTGTACCACCACGTCTCGCCGGCCTCTCATCTGCCTCATGTCTTGAGCTTTCATAGTCGGATACTCCCAGCCCCTACCGTTCCGCTCTCCCATTACGCTGTCATCGTGCACGAACCTCGGTCTGGCGGCCACTAGACTTGGTCACATTTCTATGATATGCAAATCTCGAAACCATTGCTCGAGCAGTCCGGAATCGACTGTTACATGGCATATTCCACTACGATAATATGCACTGGACGAACAAACGCGGTCAGGTTCCCAGTTGTGCCATAATTAGTTCACGCGTACTTGTCACTGCTGAACCTTTCGCCCACACTTCGCTGCTCAAAACTCACAGGAAGCCACTCCCCAGCCGTACCATCTGTATATCACTTGTGTTTAATGTCTCCTGTAGCCCCACAAAATACTTCCTGCGCAATATTCCCTCAGTCCCATCAGCCGTCCAGATCTCTCAGCACCCGCCCTGGCGCGCACACTCGCCGCGAATGCTTCTTCTGCAGAAATGCTTTGATCCTTGTCAGACAGAACCGTGATTAATAAGCATTAAAACTGCTCAGGACATGGACGGCTGACTTTATATCGTTTCTACAAACTTGTTCCTCTACTCCAGACAGCCGGGTATTGTATTAGCGCAATCCCGGACTTCAATGCCATCGCACGATCTCTGCGAGTACTGACACGAATACTACGAGCTTCCAGGGAAAGTCTGCATTGGTGGGAATTTTTGCTAGGAGCTTTAATGAATGAAGCAGTGCCACGTATGACAAGGCCACCGTAAACTCTGAGGTTCTCAAGATTTCCGCCAGTCTTCTATCATCTTTCGACGACACACAGTATCTATGGAGACTAGAGCGCCACGGATTTCCCCGAGGTCGATGTTCCGGCTCTGTGCTTCTTCATTTCGTTGCACTGCCTTCTGAACATGATGTGGGCTACACCTCTGCGACGAACTCAATGGCCTTCACGACGCTCTATGTGGCTTCAAGTGGATCATGTTCATATGACTACCGGTAGGATGGCAAGCTACAACCCTGGAAAGCAAGCTACTCCAAAAGGTCGAAATGAACCGCACCCGAGAGCTCCCGTTTCATACGACATCTTTCGTTTGGGTTGGGTGCAATACACCAACAATGATGAAATGTCGTTACCCGATTTAGACTACAACTCGCAGCAGAGAGGCTCATATTAACGCGACGCCACTCAACCTCCACCTTTGCTCGCAGAACTGACGTTACTCGCTCACGTCTATGGAACGGGAGTTGTCTCATCCAAGTTTTGATAGGCCTGCTGTCTTTCACAAGAACCAATTGCCTGGACCACAGCTTCGACTTCACGCGTTACGGTATAGACTTATTGTTCCCTGTTCATGATATCCGGTCCCGGTATAAGCGTCTCCCAGACTCACACTCTCCTCCTCGCTCCCTCCCAAGTGTAGGAAGATCTCATTTCTTTATATGGCGTCCGGCGCCGGTCCGGCTGTTTCTTTTAACCCTCATCCCACCATTGGTGCACTCGAGCTTGGCGTCCTTTTGGCTATTTTCCTTTCTGGTGTGGTCACAGTTCAGGTATACGTGTACTTTCTGCAGTACAGAGACCATTGGGGCTTAAAATTCCTGGTGTGTATTGACATATTTTGCAAGCCCGTATGCCAACCGAAATGCAGGTCCTACTCGTTTGGTGTTTGGACTGTGGTCACACCATCGCGATATCCCATACCTTATATACAATCACGGTCACTCAGTATGGACACCCTGAACTGTTGATTGTCCCGCCAGCGTCTCTCGACTCCGTGATACTCCTGAGCGGTTTTATGGGTCCGTTGGAACAGGTGAGCAGTTCCATGCTGCGTATAAAGGTTTACTAGATATATTTCTCGCCAGGGATGGTTTACATATCGCCTCTACAAATTTACAAATAATTTTCAGCTTCCTCTACTCTGCGCTTGTCTCTCCTTCGCGCGCCTGGTTGGAAGCATCGGCCTGTCCTCAGTTGCCCTGCAAAGGCTCACATTGCCCGACTACTACGCTCGTGTGGATTGGCTAGTCACCGCGATACTCGCTGTTGGCGCTGCCGTCGACACGATCTTGGTGATCTCCCTCTGTTATTATTTGAGCTCTAGGCGCTCGAATGGTCCAGCGTACGCAATGGTGCTGAATCCGTAACTGAGGCTGAGCTTGATGGCAGGATGCGGAAACCGATGAATCAATTGATTACTTGGACTATCGAGACCGGCGCAATGACAACGTAGGCAAAGCATTAACATCTCGAGCTTCATGAATTAATAAATAACCTCAGGCTTTGTGCAATCGCCGTCTTAATCACGATAAGTCTGCCTCGATGCGTTCTCAAAGAATGTCCCGCTTACTAAGTGGTGCTGAACCAGTATCTTACCATGAAAAACAACTGTGAGTCCTCGCGCGAAGAGTTAAACCAAAACATAAATAATTATCAGTCATCTACATTGGGTTGTTCGTCGTCTTATCGAAATGTACGACGCACGTTCTGGACCATTAAAATTCCGCTTGACATTTCTTTCAGTATTTTCAAACTCGCTACTTTTTTCGTGCGCCATCTCCCATTTTTCGGTATGGGCCTCATGATTTTCAGATTAAACTACCGAAAGAGATTCTCGCGCATCTGCGGAGAGGCCATCAGCTCCTCGGCGAGATCGCAGATGAACTCCGCACCAAGAGTTTGAATTCCCCACACCATTCACGAATTTAGCTGATGCAGTCTTTCCTCTTCTCAGCTCCCGTTTTCCGAATTGCCCCAAGCCCCTCAGGCTTACGAATGGGGCAATGCTACTAAACCTCGGCCGCTAGAAATTGACACAACGGGATCACAATATGGACGACCCAGAGAATACATGATGACAACTTTCTCTGCAACATCTCCAGCGAGTACTAGCAGCAGCCATTTGCCTCCCGACTTCTGGGCACTTTGAGATTCAAGGCGGTCCGCTATACTGTAATTCGAAAATACATGTAATTCGAAAATCCGATGGAGGGTCGTAAGTAATCGCGGTCGTGTATTTATTAGATTATTGTAGGACTCAAGAGCGGCAAAGACTTGAATCAACCTGGCGGCTGGACTCTGGATCCTTGTCTGCAATTTAAAATATATATTCTTCCACATGTCTCGCCGTTCATTTTCTTTTGATGTAGTCAGGGCTTCGCCGGATTATCCAATAATATGCAGCAGTGAATACATATCCTGAACGTTGAGCACACGGCAGTTTTAGGAGTAAAGCGATTGTGACCCGGAAAACCGGGCCGCTATCGAATTTTCAAGCGGGACATGAATACACCTCCAGTTGGATGCTCGATGAGAACTATCTGCCTCCGGGAGGTTCGCCGCAACGTTGGGGAGCTTTTGAGAAGGTCTATGAAGTAAAATATGTGCGTGTATTGAAGTAGTAGAGCTTCGAAGAGAAAACATTCCGGTTCAAAACAGAAGGATTATCTCTTTCTGGATTTTCGTACACTGTCGATCTCGACATCTGTATTCGAAAAGAACGTCAGGAACGTGGGCAATAGATTTACGTACGAGTCGTCGTAAATCATACGTGTGGGAAGCTCGGTCACGGTCACCACGAATGGACACTTCCGGGCGGGCGTGGCGGATCGGCGCGGATCGCGGGCGGCGGACCGCGGCAGCGGAGAACGTCAAGGCAGAAAGCAAGCCAAAGAGATGACTAAACCTCTAGACAACGACAAACAAGACTATCTACGACACCCACATCGCCACCCGCTGGCGGCACCCGCCGCCCCTACACCGCCTCAATCTGGAGCAAATAGGGAGTACGGGTGGTGGGGCGCAGCAAGGTGCGAATGGTGGCGCCCAGCAGGATGGGAATGAACGGGGCGGTCGGCAACAGGAACTCTCGGGTGGTGGCGGCGGCGCCGCCGTGGCGCCGAACGAGCCACTGGTGTGGGTGCTGTGGAAAATCTTCAAGGACGACGTGCGTCCCTCCCCACATCCACTAACACTAACACACCGCCAAAACCACATTCGCACCTCAGATCGGCCCGTACTCCCCCGCCACCTTCGCGCAGTCGTCTCTCCCGCCCCTCGACGCGCCTCAGCCTCGATGCGGATGCAGACGTACTCGGGGACGACATCGATTCCAGTTCCGGGGATGTCTGAGTTGTTCTGCGTCCGTCAAACGTACGCTAACCCCACGTCCCCTGTTTCTTTTTTTTTTGTTCGGCAACACAAAGACGTCCCCCGCGCCTTTGCCGGCCCCGTCTCCCGCGAATGATGTGGACTACGAAAATGCCAACAACACTAGCACCCGCACCGACGACGATTTCAGCTCTAACGGCATCTCGACCGCAAGCACAATCACGAATGCGAACTCCGCCGGCGTCAATACTTATTCGAACTCGACGACCGCCAACGCCACTCATCTCGCCGCAACGACCACCACGGCCGACGCTACTTCCGCTTATTCGACGCCAACGAACGACAGACTATCGCACACGACGCGCTCTTCCGATAACGAGAACGACGGCAATCACACCACCGTTTCTGTCTCGGCCGCTCAAGACAACAACATACTCAACGGGCACTCCTCTGCTTTCGACAGACACGCCACCACCTCTGCTTCGGCCTCAACCTCCCCCCTCCGCAGGCGCAGCCTCCACCCCCGCCCCTGCACCTGCCTCCACCCCTGCCCACGAACTGGCGATAACCCCCGCCGAGCACACGATAACTCCCGCACAATACACGATAACCCACGCGCAAGACGCGCACAACACGGCCGTCGCGCGCGCGATGCGCCTCCTGCTCGAGGCACGCGCGTGTGTGCTGAGCCTGGGCGAGGGAGGAGTGAGTTTCCTTTTTTTTTTTTACTTTCCTGTGCTCATATGATCATTGTTTTTTAAAGAGGGTTTCCCCCAAGGTGATATGATCGGTTCTTATAGCCAAAGATGACGATGCCAAGATTTAAACCCAGTGAAAACACCAGGTAAGCAAATCGAGATGGATCGAGAAAATTGTTTTGCATCGAGGCACAATCGAGCTATGTCCAATGAGGTAAATCGAGAAATTGGACTGATTTGTACTGACGTATGGATGCGCGCACCCAAAAAAAGTGCAATATCGCAAGATATTTCTCACTCTGCTTCGATCTGTGTTGATTTGCCTGTCTGGACTCTCGTTTCTCGATCTGCCTCGATTTCCTTACCTGCTGTTTTCATTGTGTATAAACTCTGACTCGATCTGACGCTGTGCGTGATTGCTGATTTTCTCAATTCCCAAACTTTCACAATTTCGAAGCAAATTGCATTCATTGTTCCATAACTACAAGCGTGGTGAAGCGTCCGTGCACTTATTACCCCGTAAATACAGTACAGGTGTGGCGAGAGGCCAAGAATTAAGAACAAATCCAGAAGAAAGTCAGAAAGGTGTCCATCAAAAGAGTCGTGGCAAAGGCATTAAGTTCGTGATACGTCGCGTCAGATATTTCTCGATCAGGATCTCGTCCACTGTTGATTGGGTCCGCCGGTGCAGGTCCAGATTTGAATCTACATTGCCACGACAATGTGTTAGCTACGAGGAAGAGAAGTTGGAAAAGATATCAGTACGCACAAGGTTCCCATTCGTGACACTCCCGCCCGTGAGATCCAGGCAGCTCGAATGTCCACTCCATTGGATGGCACTTCCCGAAAGCGTCCACATTTGGTTCGTATTGCCAGCCGCGCACGTCCAGATCTGCATCTTGTTCCCGTTGGTGGTCGCGCCGTTGGTGACGTCGAGGCACTTGGTGTCGAAGATCTTCAGGTTCGCCCCGGAGACGGTCCAGCTCTGCGAGGTGGAGCCTCCAGCGACGCAGTCCTCAATCTCGACAACGGCGCCGTTCGTGTTAGAGGCGGCGGTGAGACATTTCCCGGAGTTTGCTCTGGGGTGGATCAATGTGCCGGTGCCGGTGGGGCCAGTGGGCGGCGCGGTTGTAGTCGAGAAGACGGGCGTGCCGGTTTTGCACGCGATACCGCCGCCGCAGGCTTCACCAGGGTCAGGCGTGCCGTCACACGTCCAGGAGGACTAGGTCAATTAATTAATAAGATAAAGCGGCTTAGTGCGAAGGATAGGCTTACGTCTTGCCGCTGGGGGACTCCTATCGCTTGATAGGGGTCGACACCGAGACATTGAGCCATGGTCACAATCTGAGCATGTTAGAGACGGCCGACGTTTGAGGAGAAGACTCACATTGTAGCCCCTGCTCTTGAAAAGATTGAGAGCAAAAGGAACGAGCGTGGAAGCAGTAGTGTCTGATTAGAAAATACGATCAGAAAGGAATTAAGTGGAATCCAAGTTATAAGATACTTGCCCACAGTTTCGTGCTCCAAAATCAAGGCATTCCTGACCCTCGAGTTCGCGACATCGTTGTACACCGCCTCAGACTGGGCCGTCGTATTCCCATCCGCATCTCCGGTATCCCAATCCCACAACGCGAGACTTTGGCCCCGCGCAGCCGCAATCGACTGGACGTTGTTATTGAAGTCACCGAAGGGCGGGCGCATGAAGGCGGGCTTGATGCCGAGGATACGCGAGAACGCCTCCTCCATGCGGAACATCCCGTCCTGGATCTGGGCCGTCGAGAGCGAGTTGAGATCCGCGTGCGACCAAGTGTGGCTTCCGATCATGTGTCCGGCAGCGAACGCATACTTGATGTCGGAGATGCGGTCCGAGTTATAGATGCAGTCGAAGTTGTTACCATTGAAAAAGAAGGTCGCTTTGGCGCCAGCGGCGGTGAATTGGTCGGAGATACTGCGAAGGTGAATCCATGGACCTGTATACCGTGTAAGGATGCAGGAAGAAGTCGCGAAAGAGCGAAAGAATACCGTCATCCTTACGTGAATGGTATAAGCTTAAACTAAGGGAGGGGAGTGAGGACATACGAAGGTAAGAGCAATATCGTTCGCGTTAATGCAAGCCTCATAAACCTGCGGAGTGGCACGGTGTTCCTACACAAACACAGTTATATAGGGAAAAATAGGCCTGCATTCAGTAAACACACCAGGTTAGGATGGCCCCAGACAACTGAAGCGGCCAAAAGAATGGAAAATACGAGATACTTCGACATGGCAACGGATTATGGGAGGAGGAGGAGGAGGAGGAGGAGGAGGAGGAGGGAAATAGGAATGTCCCAAGTGCGGGGAAGCACAGCCGACTCAATATTTGCAGCGGGACATAAGTATCTCTGTGGATCTGCAGATTCAGTCTGATAACAATAATGGAGCAAACACAAACACAGTTCCCTCAGAGCCTCTCATTTACCTCCTCCCAAAAAGCGATAAATACAATGCTAACTGTTGCACTTCGACGATTTACTTTATTCGCCGCCTCCTTATGTACGAAGCAAACCAAGAACGCATGCGTGGGTCTTGGGAGAAGAAGCCATGGTCCATGAAAATAGGTGCTGTCGCACAAGTCAATATACTGTACTATTTCGACCAAAGGTTCAGGTGACGGGTGACGGACGGTCGTGAACTAAGGAGGCAACGGTAACGTTGCAAAATTTTGGCCCAAATAGGCTACAGATCTGCCAAAAAAGCGGCCCGAACGTCCCCTTATAGTAATTTCTCACACTAAGCGAGGAATGAAGTGACATACTTAGCGTGAACCTTTAGTCGAAGTGGTACACATCCCCACGGCAAGACAATCCGTGTCAGGCATGACAACTAAATGCAATTGATTTTTTCCCCGATGGAGTATGGATTCATTAGTGTGAGATTTTCGAATCATAAGGCGTCAGGCACCTCGGATCCCAGCGGCCAGCCTTCATAAAATAACCTGATGCCAACATGTACTAAAAGGATTCCACAAGTAATCCTCCGGTAACATGCTACACCTGGCGGTACTTTTTCTTCTCCTGCCTAACTCGCAGTGACAAGTGCTCAGTCCCCAATTTAATAGAGGGGAAACGGGGTTCTGATCCTCTTACTTTCTACTTGACCTTCGATATTTTTTTCTGAGTCAAAGTTGACTTATTGAGTCCATTTTGGAATCCGTAATGCCCGCTTTCTGAAGTGATCGGCGGCATGATCATAGGCATTTTAGGGGGGAGTCAGCCACTGTCCGCCACCAGTGGCCCACCACATTTCAGTGCGTTTCCGGGCTAGTAGGAGCCAGAAATGAAGCATGACTCGAGTTTATTTGGGAATCCGAAATGCCTGCGTTTTGAAGTGATCGGCGGCATGATCGCGAGCATTTCCGAAAAAGATTGTGGGCATTTTAGGGCAGGAGTCAGCCACTGTCAGCCACCAGTGGCCCACCACACGTCAGTGCGTTTCCGGGCTAGTAGGAGCGGGAAATGAAGCATTTTTCTCTGCTATCGAGACCAAATAATATTTACAACGATAACGTCAATGGGATATGAGTTCGACGCCGAAAGCATATCCAGGGAACAAGGGTAAATTGATCCGAAGTAAATGCTGTTGTGCCGAAGAGGAAGCCGGACGCTCGGCGCACTCGAAACGCTACCCATACACAGTGTACCTGGAAATGCAGAGTAACGAGTACAGACTATGATTCATGCTCGTAAGACCTCACACTAACAGCACGCGCGGTAAATTGGTGACTGGCAATTTATCGGCGGCTATTCCCGGTGGCATTGATGGCGGCCTGGCATTTCGAATTACCCAAATTTTCTGGACTTGTTAGAATTTTGGAATTTTCCCTGAATAGAACCTTCAATCGAGTCCTTCTTAATTTAAACCGAAATTCCTGTAGTCGAGATGTTCCCAGGAGCATTATCGAATAAATCACGCTTGGACCACCCGCTATTTGTCCTTGTGTGCTTCGGAGGTTGTTGGAACACACAGGCACGCGCTACGTCATCCACCAATCGTCCGCTCAGCGCAGGACAGCCATGGTGCTCAAATCCTCCCCGTACTTCCCCTCCGCACGCGCCGTGCACACCAGCGGCCCAATTAAACCCAGGACGAATTCCAATGCCCCAGCTCATGCTGCGGCGCCGCGGCAGTCACCTGAGCGCAGCGACTCTACAGAAATCCGCCAGCTCACCTTGCTCACGTCGGCTGCCTGACGCGATGTCGACAATGACAAGGGAAGAGACTCCCCACTTTCCTTGTGACGGTTGACATCGTCCTCCACACCGACTCCCTGAGACTGGGTTAGCGCCGTAGGCATGTTTGCGAATAAAAGCGGTGTCTGCTTTCCCGCTGCTAAGCTCGGGACTTGCACGGTCCGTTCAAGTCCCCGAGCTGCACGGAGTCTAATCCCACGGGAGGCGCGCGGGGGGCGGCGCTGCAAACGATGATGCTCCGAAGCAATCCGGCGTTGGAATATCTCCGATTCACTGGGCCTCTTGATCTTCCTCTCGTGGTTTCTCCTGTGCCAGAGCTCGTTTTAGCTCCGAATGGAGCACAATTTTATATTGAGCACCGACTTGGCGCCGAAATCTTTTGGGCCAATGTCGCTTTCGGATTACCCGACTATCGCAGATCAGGCGCGCCGCCGCTGGGTCAGCGTGTCCCGCCGCCGTGCATGAAGAATCGTACACTCATCGGCATCGAATACCGATCTCTCAATATCTCGGCGTCAAGCATCCTGTCAGCAATGATTAATGAATGTCTGATCTCAGGCATCCTGTCAACTCTACTCCTGCACACCAAACGATGCCAAATTTGGCTATAGGAATAAATGTCTGCTAGATTCGGTACAAGCCCTGTTCTGACGAAGCCCCGCGGTGCCGGACATGCCGGTGGCATTCCGGAGCAAACAAACAAGCCAAACACGCTTCCGTCAGAAGGGGCTAGTTTTCGATTTTCCGCCCTCGTGTTTCCTTTTAAGGCATTCCCGCTTTGGGAACGGCACATCCGGCCAACGAGTATTTCGATCTCCGCCAGGCAAGAGTTGTCACACCGGGTAAAGTTAGTGGCAGCGAGTTTGGCAGCACTCTGCAAATTGCTGAATGCAAATGAAAAGGAATATTCTGATAGAGCGTAGGAGAATTATGGATGAATTTATAATGCTAGATACATGAAGTTTAAATATAACTGGAATACCATAACGAGCCTCATGGGGGCGTCAAATAAGGGGCTTGGTCAGAGGAGAGAGGGGTAGAAGAACAGGGGCATGAGGCACTCACGATGACTCGCGCTCCGCTGCGTTCGTCGTGTGAAATACAGCTGCGCATGCGCCATGACCGGGCAGTGGCACGCGCCGCCAGCGGCCGGGCGCACGGTCAGCGGTGTTGGTGCGGCGGACAGTAGAGAGCGGGAGGGTGATTTCGTTGTGAAACAGATGCGAGGAGGGCTGCAGTGGAGTGCATTGTAACGACGACAAATGCGTCGCGAGGCGCATCGCCGGAAAGGTTGGCGGCGGAAACCCAAGAGCTGGCAACGCCAGTGGTTCAAGGAGGCCGCCGTGGGTTAACGTGGAGGATAGAACGTCTCGGCGACGGGAGTGGGGGCGACTGACGAGCCGGCGACGCTGGTGGCATAGTGGGCGGAGGAAAGGATGGACGATGTGACCTGTAACACGTCGGGGTTTGAAACTTTCCTGCCGTGCCGAACGTGCGCGAATCAAACTTCCTAATAAGGAGATGCTTAGTCACGAGTACGAGGGCGGAAAGTCAAAGACTGAAGGGGCTTGCTGCAGAGTCCAGAAATCAAGGGGGTGAGGATATGCCTTGCAGCAATGCAACGCGGGTTCGGACACATGGGGTCAGTTGGTATAGTTTTCAGTCCGTAAGTATGGCTACACTTTCGCTTTTGTCCCACGCCAGTATATCTACTCACCGTGTTCTGGGGAGTGACGAAAACACGGTTTTTTTGCGAAGCCTCCCAAATATTCATTAGAGAGCTTGGGCTGCAGCCATCAGAGCCATCTGATGGCTTTTTGCATTGCGCAAACGGATGGCTAATGGCTTGAACCACTTGATGACAACTTTTTTCCCCTACCCTGATGGGAGGTAATGGGACCAGTTATTGTGTGTGTGTGGAGAAACACTCACCAATAGGTCCATCACTCAATTTTCTAATGTTTTTCTGGTTGTACATTTTTTGGCCACAAAATGAAAAGGATATCAGGTCTGATGTGACCAGAAAGACTTTGGAAAGTGCCTAGGACTCTCTTAGCATTCTTACTATACACCTGGGTTACCTGTAAAATTTTTGTTTGCAGCCATCAGCCATCCATATGGGCAACGCAAAAAAACCATCGGATGGCTCTGATGGCTGCAGCGCAAACTCTCTATTTTTACACAGAATTCCAGGAAACTTCGGTTGAAGCTCATCCCAGAATACTTCTCCGGCATATATCTAATTCTTAGCAGCCTTGGATGTCGAGCTGCATGATGCTCTTCATCCCGTTCCGCTGTTGTGACGTGTTCTGACCCACAGCCAGAACGTGACAGCTTGTGAACACATACCTTTGCTCGCAGTACGATGAACCCCAGAAAATATACAGATATGTGGAGAGCCTTTATGAGCTCTATACCAGCCCTTTTTGACGATTTTCAGACCTGCTGGGCACCCAAGACGACAAAGAGCCCCATTTGCACTATGTTTGGATCATCCAATTCTGACTAAGCACCTGCCGCTTCGCAGTCTTTAACTTTGCTTGCTCTGCTTTGTAATAATTTAGAGAAGGTATGTCCTTTCAATTGGTGCAGAAAGTTGCCAAAAAGACAATTTGACAATTCGACAGCCCAGAAATTTTGCGTGTCGAACTCCGAAAATTTTGACAAATGAACCCCGAAATT
The DNA here is from genome assembly GCA_029282285.1 of Mycena rebaudengoi. Taxonomy (NCBI): domain Eukaryota; kingdom Fungi; phylum Basidiomycota; class Agaricomycetes; order Agaricales; family Mycenaceae; genus Mycena; species Mycena rebaudengoi. The sequence goes on along the minus strand of JARJCX010000089.1, from coordinate 506,641 downwards.
TCGCAAAAATGAGCTTTTTTGCAAGTCTTACCCGATTTTTCAAGTGATGAACCGTGGGCCGCATTCGACAAGTAGCCCTGTGACGCATGACAGAGCAGTGGATTTTAACACCGACACACTCCCCTGTGACACTGTGACACGTGACTGTCGAATTGATTGAAAAAATATGGTAGGTCAAACAAATGATAAATAATGCTCAATCAGCTCTGCTATGCCCTGAACTTTTCCATTGACTGGCGCCGGCTGCGCCATCTTTCCCCGGGATTAATCAGATGCGGGAGTCCGTGCCATCCTCGTCACTTAGTTCCTTCGCTTAGCATTGTGGAAGTTCGTGAGGTTGATGGTATTCCCTGAAAGTTTGTGAGTTCAGCTAGATTTACTACAGCTTCGTCACTTCCTTTGCACACTGTGAAAGGTCTTCACTTGACGATAACCACATGATCGCATTCAGTTGCCGAGGCTGCCGTACCCGTTCCGTGGGCCTTGACGACGGCACGGCTGCGGCAAGGGGTCCTCTGGCGATCAGAGCTTTCACTTGGCTTTCACGGGCCCTAACTTCTATTTTATCCATCACCCCGAGGTGTCTCTGAGCTCACCTAAATAAATTTAGAAGTACATAAATCCCGCACCATGCCATATCAGACTTCGGATAGCTAACTTGTTCACGCTCTTGTTCGACTGTAACAGCAAATTGGATTGATCATGAACACTTCTAAGTCCACTTGTATTCAAAGCTGGTATTAGAGGATAATAGTAAGGTAAGAAATTATCTACTCGACATGAATGCCGTTTGGTTGAATGGAATTCAGCATTCAGAGTATTCCTCACGAAACTTGCTCCAGTGCTTCTGAGCGTATTCTACCGCACTCATGCTTACACCATCTCAAGATCTCTCGACCCCCACCCCTTCAGAGGCCCAAGCTTCAGATGCTTGGGAGGCACATCTGACTTCAAGGCCATGGACCCAGAATGTTTGCGAACAGGCTTCATCGGCGGTTCGGATGTGGTTGGCGTCGAAGCTGTCAAACAAGTTTCAACTCGTGGTACGTCTTCGGGAAATATTCCAGGCTAGTAGTCTCGCCTGGTATCGGTTCGTTCCTGGCAGTCCTGTTACCGGCAGACGTCGATGTATTCAGGGAATAAGTTATGAAAAACACGTTGTCCCCCAAGCAGCCCTGCAGACGTAGGGGACTTCCGCCGTCGGCACAGAGCAGCGTTGCCGTCCTCATGTTACGTATACAACCCTACGAATTTAACAAATTTAACATTGTGATATCCGTCTCAGAAGTGTCGTCGGCGGCCTAGTACTGTCCACTTAGTGGCATTCACATTTCCTCCTTCTTCACTTTGCCGGCGTCGCACACTCGACTGATCCGAAAAATTATCCTTCCGCTCAGAGTATTGACATAGCCTTGGGGGAGAAAAGCACACAAGGCTGTGTTCTGGACAAGTTCTGGATCATGGCGCGTGCGCAGGTCGGAGAGATAATTTTACCTTATGATCGGTCCAGGATATGCCGTTATATTAGCTGACGAGATTGTCAACCTCGGTGTAATCCGGCCACCCGGTGAGCTGCCGATCTCAGTTGAAGAATGGATCTTCAGGGGCAGGGGCACCGGAGAATTGCCGGGGTTCTTTCTTTGTCTGAGTGGTCTGAGTATAGCGCGTGTCGATAGCAGCATGTGGACCGGAACGTGCATACCGCTCGGTATCATAGGAGTCTTGAGCCTTCTCTTCACTGGTGCAGAGAATTAAAATAATGAGTGCTCACCCTCACCTGGGAAACGTCGCCAGAAATGAAACTGGTTTCATGACACTTTGCACACCATTTCCGTTGGCTCTTCGCTTTGTCGACTGGTGGATTAAGCGACGGTAAGAACAAAGGGCTGGAAACAGACCAGGTGGACTATTTGGGGATGCAGGGGATACAGCGCCCCTACCCGAACACGATACTGACAAAACCATCCAGCGGCCTATAAAAGCCAACACAATTATCGATTCTTGGTCAAGATGAAGCTCACTTTCTTCTCATCGATCGTTGTCGGGCTGTTGGCTGTCGGTGTCCGAGCCGCCCCCATCAACGAGCGCGCCGCTAATGGAGGCTTCACTGCGTCCTGCTCGAACATCAGCGTGAACACTTCAAACTGGGTCCTTACCGCCACCTGCCGCACCGCCAACGGAGGCTCCGAGACCTCTTCCATCGGGCTCAACTCGTGTGTTGCGAATGCCAATGGTATCCTTGTTGCGTAAGTCACGGAGCACGGAACGCACGCGTTGACCTGATCCGTTCTCTCCAGTCGGAACGGTGGTGGCTTCAGCGCCTCGTGTCGGTTCATCGGAGTGAGCAACGCGGAGCTCAGCGCCGTGTGCGGGACTGGAAATGGCGGAGGAGAGCTCGGCTCCACGCTGGATCTGAGTAAGCCGCATGCGGCACACTCTGTCGATGATGTTTGACTTTGATCCTTGTGCAGACTCCGTCCTCACGAACAGGAACGGATTGCTCAGCTGCCCCTGAGCACCGCGTAGTGACCGGTGGATGTGTCGCACGGTGTTGAAAGGATGCACGCGTGTGAAAGATAGCGTGCCGCGAAGCGCTTGATTCATTAAGATGGAATTTGAATGTTGCGGTAGATGCAATGCACTGAGCATCCAGTCCTTTTGATTCAGCCAATCTGAGTGGCCCGGACATTGATCAGCCTCAGAAGCGTAGAAACTGGGCAATAGGAATGGACAAGAACCTGATCGCCCACAAAAATCGTGTACATCCGTATGGCAAACATACTGTGCAAAAAGTATTTGGCGACAACTTCGTGTTTTTCAAGACAACTTTAAAAATTTTTAGTACAACTTCATGGCCCATTAGCTGGTTTGGGGGTACAACCTACGGAAAATGCAACTTGGGTTTTGCAACTTCAAGACTTGCAACTTTAAGATCAGACAACCCAGTCACGCGGAATCTTCCGCCGATCGCGTGGGACCGACCAAGATATATTTTGGTTTGGATAAGCGAACTGATCCGTCGGTTCACAGCTCCGTCCTCTGCAGGCTCACGATCGCTTGGGACGAATCGATCGAGGACGTCGTCGGGAGTGTCGCCAACGTCGCCCTCGATCTAACGACCGCATACCCCTATAAATGTACTTAGATCCCTGCATTTCATTCATGATTTCATCCTCCCGGCTTATTGCAGGGGGCTCGGTTCGTCTCCCCCGGTCACCTGGGGCGTAATATGTGAACGGTCCCTCAGCACATTGAGCCTGGTCATGTTCGCCGCCGATTTCAAGCGTCAATGTCAAATTCAGAGTGAGTGGGACAGCTTCCGTCCACCGAGAAGCGGATGAAGATGAAGATTCAAGAACTACCAAAGACAAAGCTTCGTGTAGATACATAATGGCCAAGTTCCTGCCAAGGGTCCAAAGCAAACAGGAATCGCACCCGCGGCATGTAGGAAGTCTCCTGTGCAAATCAGATTGGGGCCGTCTCTAAGATCGTTGATGATGCACGTGGAGGGAATCGTAGGCTTGACTGCCAAGTTCACGTTCTGCATTTTTTATCTAGGAAAAAATACGAACATACATGAAAAAAGACAGTGAGCAGCATCGCGGTGTATGCGAAGAGCTACATAAGCGAGGAAGCTGAAGGGGCTGTAGAGCATTGGGGACCTGTATTCACAGTCGTGGATGCGGACAAACAGCGGAAGTCTTTTAGAAACTACTGTAGAGAAGAGGACGCCAACTCTACCCGCAGCCTAGATGTTCTTGCCAGTAGTATTTCGGGTCCTGCGAGTGTTTAATGGAGGCTGAAAACAGCGGCATTTGTGGGGATTGAGGAAGTCCGTCGGTATCGTGAATCTAAGAAATCCTTTGAGGGATTTAAACAACACGGCGGGAAGATGGTTGCAAACAAGAACTACAGTCGAAATTGGAACGGCGCCGCATGAGAGGATAGAGAGATTTTTGAGTCGAACTATTTCCAGACCGGGATTCACCAGGTCGCCATTTTCCCATGGTCGCCGAGAATTGAACCAAACTAGAGAATAATTGGGATCAACGGCAAAGGGGGCTTGCTCGGGAGTCCTCAGGGACGCGGAAGCCCAGGCACGAAATCCCACTTAACATCAGACTGATTTCCGCGTCAACATTTGGCTCTGTGCGTTCACTCTCACCTATGCCTCCAGGGAATTGTAGCCCTTTCTGTTAACCATCTTTCCATCTGAACCATTTGAATCCGAAACATCGAGTATCCAAGAATTAATATAGCACTCTCACCGTAGCACTCCCGCCGATATCTATCACGGGAAGGGGAATGGAAATGGTAGAGATCCCCGTGATGTCGGTGCTTAATGGGCAAGGCTGCACCTATTTCTGGATGCTAGGGGCATTCCGATCAACTTATTGATAGAAGTAAAATTGTAGCCCAGACAGGGCTGGGAAATAGATGAGCCGTGACAGTAATCAGGTTTGCCGCGGCATGATATAAATTTGCTCATACCAACTTTGGCCTACGGGGATTGGCGACGGCTGCGAATTTAAAAGCCGCTTTGAATTCGCCTGGCCGCGGCGGACTTGAAGTGAATGAAGGTGGGGTAGTCAGCCCTTAATGTCAATGTCAATATGCCAGGTCAGCAACGCGAAATCTCATGTTCGCGACCGGGTAGGAGAGGGCGAGAACCGTTTGTGGATCAAGTAGGTCCGGATCGCGGGCTGGCTGGCTGGGTGCCTCTCCGGGGTAATATTACGAAGCATTTTGAGGGAACTAGATGCGGGTCCGTCGTCCACAGTGAAATAATCTATAGTAGGTGTGATAGCGGATCACAAGTTAAGGATTTTGAAAGTTAAGAGACAAGCGTTAACCCACTTTCGATCTTGAAAGGAGTCTTTACGGTTCTGTCTACGATCGGAGCAGCCAGCGCCCATGGTATCCCCCTGCATAACGTTTGACCGCTGTCCTGGGTGCAGTTAGCTCAGCGCCCGTGTCTTGACAGCCATTCATAGCCGCGTAGAGAGTTTGGTAGTCGTCATGATTATACTAACAATCGAGTGTTCGTACTTGAGCTCTCATGTCGGATATCAGCAGCGAGCGGGTTGTTTGTGTGTTCGACAAACTATTCATACACGAGGGGTCGAAAACCACTCAAATGTTCTCGTTCTGAGCTGTTGAACTGGCTCAATCTAGGAACGGGAGTGATTTTGGCGTGCGTCTACCCCACCACAAAATTTCAATCTATACCGACTCAAACTTTAAGCCGACGTTTCAAAAGTGACAGGAACAATGAATTGAACTGAATGCAGGAATGAATGACACGATCTTTATCCTGGCACTCACCTGCCACACATTCATTTCTCGCCTTCGCAAGTTTGTAGTATACACGTGAACCCCGGGCGTATATTGCAAGAAGGAATCATTTACAGCTAATAACAGTACCGAGGGCGCGGATGAAAAATTCCCGTTTTGGGATATTTTTGATCCCTGCGACCGATTTGCCCATAACTCAGCGAGTTTTGTGTCAATCAACATAAAAACTATATAGAAATGACCGCTTAATTCATGCGCAATTAGTGATAGAGACAGATTCAAAAGAATATTGTTTTTTACATTGTCAGACCAGCAGGGCACCTTTTGGCTGGAATCTGCGCTGGCATGCCCAGATCATGTTCAATCACTCTGATAATTTAGGAAGGAGGATTTATGAAGTTTAGTAAAACCGTCATAGAGCCAGAACAGGGAATATTCTTTTTCTTGGGCTTGGTAGTCCAATTTGAGAGATTTTATATGATCAATAATGTATTTGCCACAGAAAAGATATATTCCCTGTTCTGGCTCTATGACGGTTTTACTAAACCCTATAAATCCTCCTTCCTAAATTCTCAGAGTGATTGAACATGATCTGGGCATGCCAACGCAGATTCCAGCCAAAAGGTGCCCTGCTGGTCTGACAATGTAAAAAACGATATTCTTTTGAATCTGTCTCTATCACTAATTGCACATGAATTAAGCGGTCATTTCTATATAGTTTTTATGTTGATTGACACAAAACTCGCTGAGTTATGGGCAAATCGGTCGCAGGGATCAAAAATATCCCAAAACGGGAATTTTTTCATCCGCGCCCTCGGTACTGTTATTAGCCGTAAATAACGGGAAGAAAATCACCTCTCAGCATTCAACCAGGTCATCTCTCATAATGAAAATAATTCAACTCACCGCCTTCGCGCCATTCATTGCCGCGGTTTTGGCTAGCGTAAGCATCGTTGTTCTCTCACACATCCTTCGAAGCTCACCAGCGAATTTCTAGCCCTCGGTCCTCCAGCGCTCCGCCGCTCTCGAGCTTGTGAGCACCCTTCCCGTTGCTTTACCTTTACCACGGCGCTCAGCGTTTTGGTGGGAACAGGTCCCGCGCGGATGCACTACCACCATGGAGTGTCAGGGCGGCGCACGCCAAGTGGCCCGTTGCAAGGCCAAGGGACACCTCGCTGAGAACGGCTGCCCGGTCGCGACGGATAACAATAGGGCGTGCACCGGTTGCAGCTGCCTTATTTCGTGCACGGTCGGCCCTTGAATTGTTGGCTGAGAGGAGAGAGTGGATGTAATCCAAGCTGATCAATAGGTATATATGTATAGCCTCGGGAGCGTGCTATTGGAGTGGATTTCAAGAATACTGTGAATAATTTCCTCGCGTCATTTGAGGAACGACGTACCAATCAACGTGTCCGAGTCGACAGTGGACCAAGACAGTGTGCAGCCATTATGCAGAGAGGTGAGCAATGCCGATGAGCATGCGCACAGGATGTGGCATTATGGGCCTGGGGAGGCTGCCGCGAGTCCTGTCCAGAGCCGCAAACACAGCGGTATATTATGAGTCTATGCGAAGCAGCCGATGCAGGCGGAAGCCGTGGGTTGAAGTGAGCTTGAGCTCCGGGCAGCAAGAGAATTCCGCCCCGAGCGACAGGACAAGGCGGAAAAATAGGGCAAGAAGAAAGAGACCTTCGGCTCCGCGTTTTGCTGATGGGTGACATAATTGACATGATTGACGCCAATCAAGCGCCCGGTTGAACTCGATTTGGTTGTTCGAAGGTAACGATTAATTTACGAATTATAACTAGGCGTCTGCATGTAACCTTGCTTGTTTTTGGTCAAGTGTTTCGGTGCGGCTCTGTTTAAATTGATTGTGGAAAAGTATGGCAGGGTGCTCGTAGCACCCCTGGATGCAGAAATATGCAGGAAAAATTGCTGAGGGACATACACTTTACAAGACATAGCTCAAACCTTAGACTCGTGAACCAGTCCGTTGGCGGATGAAGACCGAGCGAGGCTCGGGCGAAGGGACGGATATGGACGGAGGGCAAACACGGCCAACATCAGAGCAAATACAAACAAGACGGTCATCCTGCCAACGGACTGGGCCGACTTGTCGCATCTTTTGGTGATCGTCGTTGCCCCCGCCATTTCAGAGGCTTGACTTCACCAAAAAACATCGAAAATATGCCAAAAAGTGTCCCCAACTCCCTTAGTGAAAGATGAACCGTTTTGAATTCTCTATCCGATGAGCAAAATTTGTTTTTTGGGTGAAAATAGATATATTTAGAAGCACTCCTCAGGCTGGATCAAATCACTGATTCCGCCCACAATATATGGTCTGCGGCTCCGTCTACACCTTTCTCTGCCTAGTTAAAGCTTCTAAAACACACTTGGAGTGCCTCTCAGCATTCCTTCTCTCTGGGATATTTTTCCTGGCCTTGGTTTTGTCCATTTTCACCCAAAAACAACTTTGGCTCAACTGATAGAGAATTAAAAACCATTCATCTTTCAGTAAGACACTTCGGGACACTTTTTGGGGTGTTTTCTATGTTTTTCGACCAAGTCAGACGTCTGAAATGGCAGGGGAAAAACTCATCACTGAAACACACGACAAGACAGCCCCGCCGGTACTGGGAGTAACGAGCATCAGCGAGGATCTTTGATCCGTGATCACCCGACCAGTTCCGGATGGGGACGAGCCTACTCAAACCTAAGCATTCTGTGAAGAATTGAAAGTGGTGAAAGGCGATGAGTGAGTCCTGTGGCGGAGTTTGAAGCAAGCCCCTTCAACGAAGGGCCGGCTTGCCGGGCCGGAGCGGGCTTGCTCCCAACCTAAGTGTCTGCTATCGAGCATCTTGCCAGGCATCACCGTTCCGCCTTCATATCCATGCCTCTGAGCGCCGTGTTCCCTGTCACTCGAAGAGTTTAACCCGTGGAATGCGGCTAATTCAGTAACTCAGCACGGGCCGATACTGAATTGAACAGCCACCCCGCGCCGATATTGTGGGAGAGCCGGCGAAGTATAAATACAGATAAGTGCAAGCCCTCTTTACCCAGCACGAAGTTGCAACAGCGCATATTCTTCCGTCATGTCAAATGCATTCAACTGAAACTACAACGTCACTAAATTTGCGTTTGCGCTATTCTTCAAGAACGCACACAACACGCGAGCGTTCCGTCTCGAGATCCCTGACATTGGTTTGGAGTTCACCGACGGTGTCTGTATTGGCAGAGGTAGGTTTTATGAGCCCCTGATACATCGAGAACGTTTCACTGAGCATTCACCGCGGGACATAATCAGCACGTGCTGTCCCGACACCACATATCCCTGTCCCCAGTCCCCCACTGTGGGGACACCGCACAAAACAAAAATTACCAAGTCAGGAATGTCCCCCAGTATCTAACAGGGACACATTTAGTCAAGTGTCCCTCAGTACAACATGTCCCTATGTCCCACTACACCTTGTGTCCCATTCTTTCACTTTACTCAATAAAGGCAAACTAACTTGTGTCGACACTTGGGTGGAACCAAAAGTAATTGAACATGAGAAAATGATGATATAGCCCTGAATGGGCGCATTGGGGTCAAATAGATGGCCTAGGATCATCAGCCGATGAGCGATCGAGCCGGGCGGTACTGAGGGAAAAACAAACGCACACTGCAGCAGCTCGATATAGTCAAGGTCTAGGCACTGCAAGCTGTGCTTCACAGAGTCGAAGATATGCTACATTCCACAAGGCGTCAGTAGACATAAATTCTACGGGAGCAAAGTAAAAAATACCTTGCGGCTCAGCCCGTACTGATTCACGTACTTAGCCGCTGTTGTCCAGATTCGCGCGCCCATACAATACCTGGCGCCGCACAACTTGGGATCTCCTCACGTGGCAATCCCTGCTTCTTAACCGCGCGTCCCAGGATTTCCTCGTTTGTGATACTTTTGAGCCCATTTGAAGCTTCTTTGTACCTTCAGAATACATTCATACCCACCTCTATATATGAATATGACATAATACGATACAGATATGATGACTCACAAGACTGGATACAATACGCATATGGATGACACGACTTTTACCGCATTGTATTCATATTTGGCCAGCACTAGTTGCTCAACATACGTAGGCTGAGGGCGACCGTTAAGCTCAAAGACGCAGTCTGGTCCTCTGCTAACATATTCTAGAGTATCATATAACTTGGAGTATACGGGAATTCCAATAATCCCGACGAGAACATGACATCGTATTGTTATATAATACTTAACTAGACAGATGCATTCCTTCAAAGACTCAGGGCGAGCAGTCGCGCGGTGCGTGCATCTTCAAATATCCCGAAATGGCCGACCCCGCTGATATAGTCGACGCGCACTGGTTTGGAGGTCAAGCTTGCTCCCAGGTCGGGCCAGCGGCCCAACAGCGGCGAGGTCGCAGCCCCCCATTCCGCAACCAGCACGGCCATCTGTGCTTTTACCGATGACACCCACGCATCATATGGACCTATGAAGCTGTCGTACGACTTGTCGATGCCCGTCGGGTAGAACTCGTGCAGAAACTCGAATAAAATCGGAACCCACGCCTTCTCGATGTGAAACCCAAGGCGTGGGCTAATTTCTGCATCCGGGTCATGCACAGCAGCCTCGTAGTTGGCCAAGATAGGGGCCGCGATGGTCGGATCGCTCTGCAGAAAATCGAGCACCAACTTGGTCCTGAAGGTCTCGTAGTCCACCGCGCTCGGGTCCCTGAACATCTCTTCGAGTTGAAGGATCAAGGTGGGGCTGTGGTCGATAAATGTCAGCTGAAGGACCTCCTTCCCGGCGTCCTCCAGCATCTTGACCATGGCGACTGCGTGAACTGCAGAGCCACAGAAAGCGGCGATTCTATAGGGACCGTGTGGCCACCTCGCACAGATTTGCTCCTTCCAGAATGCAGCCAACCCCGTCAGCGAGTCCATGGGGGTCGAATCCGTGATCTGTAGGCCCCAAAGTTCGCCTTCGTAGTGTGCTTGGAGGGAATAGAATACACCGATGGAACCATTCCCGGCAGGCAAAATGATGAGGGGGGTGCCCGATCCGTGGCAGATCTGAACGAGTGGTTGTGCGAGCCGTTCGGCTTCCACGACCGCTAGCAAATCTGCCCAGCTCATCTCGCTCATGAGCTGCACCGCAGTCACAGTCATAAATGGCTCCAAGGCGACCGAGACCCGCGTAGCCTCCGGCAAGTCCATGCCATAGGTACTGAGAGGTACATCGGGCGAGAAATTCTCTGGCGAAACGCCGAGGATATGAAGGAGAATACTTGTGGCTGGGCTGCTGTCGGCGAGCGGGACGGATTCACCCTGCGCGTTGTCACTCTGAGTGGAGTACACCAGCTCGCTCTCCATCTCCGACCAGGTGATACCACCGAGCAGCTGCAATTGCGAGAAAGTGGCGAACGGACGCAGAATGGATGCCAATCTTGCCGCGCTGATGGAGTCCAGCCCGTATGTGGTCAAAGGTTGTTCAGCGTCAAAATCAACCGCCTCCACCTCCAGGAGCTTCAATACCCGAAGGAATATCTCTTCTCGCTGTTCCTGTGGCGATTTGGAACTGACCGCGGTGTGCGGGGAGCCAGGTAAGACTGTCTGGTCACCTGGCGTCCGGGAGACGTCCGGAATGTAGCGAGTGAATGGGGATTCATCCAGCTTCCAAAGTGCGTCCTCCAGAAACACCCATAGAGCTAACATCTTTGCCTGAGTTATATGTCTTGACCAAGTTAGATTTCTACATACCTTCCGCAGAGCAGGTCGGAAGACAGTCAACAACCGCAGAGCCGGTCCGCTCCTATATCATCTATCAGTGGAGTTATGGGTGCATACATCCCGCAAACCAACCAGATACCCCGCATCCAAAATTCCTGGTGCAATCAGCGAAAATGCATTTGGATAGCGAGACATAGCGCCGTCTAGAGCAGTACAGGCACTGCGAACGCTCCATTAAATGACTTTCACTCATACAAGCTAGTGACGATACCCACATCGCATAATTCGACTGCCCGGGTATTCCAACGAGGCCGCAGAACGATGAAATCGCGACCACAAAATCCAGTCTCTGGATTTCGACTAGCTCCGTAAAAATCTCAAAGACCTTCAGCTTGGAATCATATACGGCCCCGAAGGCGTCGGGAGTTTGGTCGAGAAACAAGGCATCAGAGAGGACCATGGTCATGCAGAAACAGCCGGCGAGAGGAGCTGGTAAGGTGCGCAGGAGAGCGCTCATCTGATCAACATCCGTGGCGTCACATTTCTCGAGGCGAAGAATCAGCTCGTCTCGGCCTTCCAAATATGCGACTTTCGCCAGTGTTATGGCATCTTTGGCTATGTCCAGTGAGTCAATGCCCCTGCGCGATGTGAGAACAAGATTCCTTGCCCCGTGCTAAGAACGTTCATTAGACCGTGTGTCTATCGATCGAGGGGCGGATGAATTTCACCTCGTATAACCACACAGCGAGGTCGACACCAAGACTGCCAAGGCCGCCAAGGAGGATATATGTGCGATCACTACGAAACGGGAGAGCAGCTGAGTGGGTGACACGAGTATCGGTGCAGCCTGGTTCGGCATTCCCGTTCAATAATCCCTGCCGCTTGACGGAGGACGGTGAAGAGAACACCGCACGCAGTACATGCGCAGCACCATTCTCGTCAAACGATAAAACATTCTCTCCATCGTTGAATGCACCCATATGCCGAGTCAGCAACGGGATCGGGTTGGAGAAGTCGAGGAAAGACTCGAAAATGGCCAGCCGGATATCCCACAACGGGATTTCCCGCTTCAGTACGGCACACAGACCGAGCGCGGCATCTGCATCTCGTCCTTGCATAGCCAGGAGATAAATTGTGGTCGAGACGGACGTGTCGAGCTCCTTGAGTTGCTGTTGTAATTTCATTTCCTGGCTGAATGTGTACGAATAGACGTGGCGGAGGTCGTCAGAAGCAGAAGCGGCAGAAGAGAGTGGTTTCTGTGCGAGGAAGAGAAAATCGGGAGTCGGGGAGGGGTCGGCAGGATCGGGGCCTAGGAGCGGCTGGAAGATCAACTCAAATCTGCGCTCCACGGTAATCGGCCCGCCGGGCATGAACTTCCGAACTCTCAGGTTCCGAATTTCAGCAAGGGCCAAGGCAGATGAATCTGTGATCAAGATATCGTATGATCGAGAATCTGCGAGCTGGTGAGCCATTTACACGAAAGGAATACTAAATCAATATTACCCGGTGTCCATTGACGGAGAGTGATGTGAGAGAACCAATTTCCAGCACTACTCTTGCCAGGACGATAGAAGATGAAGTGCTCAATGGCAGATGGGAGATAGATGATGTCCTTGGAATATTGCTTGGAGACATCTGGGTGGAACGTGATATGGATACAGGCATCCATAATTGCCGGATGCATCAAGTACGCATCCGCTCTGGAGTAGGATAGAAACGTGAGTAGACCAGCATGATTACATTCGGTAACGCACAATTCTTCTGCACGAAGGCCCTCGATCTCTGCGATCACCTCCGAAGGCCCTCCGTGGCATCTCACAATTCGTTGAAAGTGTGGGCCATAGACTGCCAGCGGCTGCAGTGATGGGTAGAACCCTATGGGTTGCGATGCATGAGACGGACGTGATCGACTTCTGTGATCAAACGCACCGTCAGAGTCCAACATCGGTAGGCGCTTGAAAATGGCTTCAAGATCCTTCGCCACTGGAGGTTCCATCGGGGTTGAAGTTTCGATAAATCCACGAGCGTGCTCGCGTTCGCGGGACCCCTGTCGTGTAAACGCGTTCAATAAAAAGCCCGAATCTGTTTGGAATTTCACGCACCACACCCGTCGTAATGGACCAAGCCGTCTTGAGTCTCTGGAGACTGACCTCGAGCGGCGCAGTCGCAGCCAGGGACAAAATCGACACCAACTCCACCTGTCGCAAGGAGGTTGCCCCAGATTCCAGAAGCTAAGCCTCTCGAGTCAGTCATCATCTCCCGATGCGACGATATTCGCGCACCATTTCGATGAACCCGGTTGTTGGAAAGATCGGTTCCCCTACGGAACGCAGTGATTCATGTGAGGACAGTGAGAGAGTTTTATCACGAACCATTTATAACATGTTCGGCGAGGGTTGGATGAGTGACCTTGTTGATGCGCAAATTCGCGGACGAAAGAGGGCCTCGGCCCTCCATCATGCGAATGTTGCCTTGGGAAGACAATACTTTGGGAGATGGGATGGTACGAGGAGCGAGTGGGTATTCGACAAGCTTCGATTTACATGCAGACGCTCCATATAGGCCACTGAGGTCAAGGGAATTCGATCCAAGGAGTGACAGGCGGCCGAGAGTAGTCAAGAACAATGTTGACTCGTTCGAGGACACGGAAGGCCTCGTCTTTCCGGAAGGCCTGCGCATGGGGCACATCACCCGGTTATCTGCGACTCCCCATGCCAGGATGAACGATGTCAATACAGGATGGCAGGCGACCTCCAAAAAAATGGGAGATGCAGATAGCGAATCAGAAATGGCCTTGCTGAATAGGACAGGCTCCCTGCAATTGGCCCAGAAATAGCTCGGTGTGAAGGCGTCCACGAACTGATCCGCACGGCATGTCGAATATACAGGGATTTGGGGAACATGAGATCCAGGGTAACGTGCAAAGATGTCGTTCATCTTGGCGAGGTAGTTGGATTTAATGTTATCCATGAACGAGGAGTGAGCAGGCAGCATGGTGCGAATCCGTTGCGCAAAGATATTCTTCTGCTTGGCCAAGTCAACGAGTTTGTCGAGGAGAGTGGCGGTTCCTGAGACGGAGACGGAATCTGGGGCGTTGAGGCACGACACCTCCAGAACTCCGGTGTCGTTGGCAGTGACAGATGCGATGAGCTCCCCGGCCCGTGGGGCACTGCATCCGAGGCTCACCATTCCGACCTCCTCGCTTTCTGTACATGTCATCGCTTCTCCCCGAGCGATTGCGATCTCGATAGCCATAGCCTTGGGACCAGCGCCAGACGCATACACAGCGGCAGTCTCCCCAGCCGAGTGCCCCACCACCATATCTGGAACAATGCCGACCGATTTCAATAGGTCGCACAGTGCGATCTGGACCATGGCGACGGAACTGGCAGCGAGGATAGTGGGCCACCCAAGATCCGAGAGTGTAATTGTAGGCGATGCGGAGGGAGCGATCGCGAATAGCCCAGTCGATTCAATCAGGGACGCTCCTGTGACGCGGCGGTAGACATCATCCAGCTCGAGGATGGTATTTCGGAAAACAGGATATTCCGCGAATAATTGGCGCCCCATCTCAAGATGCTGCGGGCCCTGCCCACTGAAAACATACGCCAGGCGGAAGGGTTCACGGGGTATGATGGTCGCGGCATCAACAGTAGGGCTTAGTGATGGTGGGATTGTGAAGAACTTGCGCCATGGAAGCTGGCGTGTGCGGCGGGAGAGCGTCACGGCGCAGTTGCGGACAATTTTGGGATCATCTAAAGCCAATTCCAGGACGCCGCGCGAAATGTCGTCGACCGCGCTCGAAGACAAGCCTCCAACCAAGAATAAAATCGGGGTCGCTGTGGCGACCTCAGTCGTAGTTGGAATAGGGGTGGGAGGCGCCTGCACAACAACGTGGCCCATAGAGCCGCCGATTCCAAAACTCGAGATAGAGATGATCGATCTGCCCGAGGACGAACGGCAGCCAAGTGGAATGGGTTGGACCGGCACAGTGACGTCGAAGGTTTCCCAGTTAATCGTCATCGCTGGCTGAGAGAAATTAACCGAGGGCGGAATCATGCCATGCTCGAAAATTAAACAGGCTTTGACGAGTGCTGCAAGAAAGGCGGCAACTTCTAGATGTCTGGATGTTAATCAGTGCGGGTTGCCAAGTATCACTTGTGATACGCATACCCAATGTTGCCTTTCACAGCTCCGAGAATAATAGGACCGTCCTCAGGCTTGTTTTTCGCAAACAGCCGTCCAGCCACGTTGGCCTCGATAGGATCTCCGACAGACGTTCCTGGATGCGAGTTAGGACATTCTTGGAATAAAACTTGGAAGCAAAATACCTGTGGCATGTAGCTCGACGTAGTCTGCATCACTAGGGCTGAGACCAGATCTTTCGTAGGCCCGCTGAATGCATTCTTCTAGCACAACGCCGTTGGGAACGTAGAGTGGCATCTGCGATCCGGTGGCCTTGATGGCCGAGCCTAAAACCACAGAATAGATGTGGTCATGATCTCGAATCGCATCTTTCAGCGGCTTGAGAACGACGACGACCGCGGCTTCGCCCCGGCCGAATCTTTGCAGAGGGAAGAGAAGACAAGTCAGGTTCGGATCAGTGATGCGAGACAAATCAGGACAAACCCGGCAGCCTCGGCATCCAACGGTCTACTCATTCCGTCCGCCGCCAAGATACCGCCTTGCACGTAGGTCGTCCATTCGGACAGCCTTGTATATCATGTATCAAGATTTAAATATTTCCATTAGGATGGCTGACTTACTCTCGATTTATCTGCGCCGCTCCGACAAGCGCAGCCTCACAGTCTCCTTGCCTGATCGCAGTGGCGGCAAGGTGGAGAGCCGTGAGGGAACTGCTGCAAGCTGTGTCCAACTGGAGGGACGGTCCAGTGAGATCGAGGGCGTAGGAGATCCGATTCGCCATCGAATACGGTGTACCAGAGAAACTCCCCTCGGTGTCAATACCTTTTTCGAGCGCGCCCTTAACACCACTTGGTTCAATGAACGACGTGACTGCTTCTCAAAATGATTTACCGGCGCATTCATGTGCCCTGGCCTATTCCCGCTCATGAAGCATCCTATATTACGGCGCCGCGAGTCGATACCGGAATCCAGCAGGGCCTGGAAGGACAAATCCAACAAACGTCTCGCGCAATACGGGGTCATTCGAGCGTCTTTCGTGCTTATGCCGAGAGAAATGTTGTCGAAGCTTGCGATATTCTTCAGGAAGCTGCCTTGGGCCGGAAGTTTGACTTGCGTGCTCGCCCTGAAAAAAAAAAAAGTCTATGATCATATGACAGGTCGCGATAATTTTATTCGCCTACCGAACGAAATCCGGCAACACATCTTCCAATGGCTCGTACGCCTTTCCGCTGGTCACTAAGAAGTCCCAGAAGGAGGCGTAGTCAAAGTCCGTCGAAGACAGGGGCCCAGATGGCAGTTGCGCGGCGAGTCCAACCTATGCTGGATCAGTGAAATCAAAGGAGTTCACAACAACGGCCCACTATTGCGATCCCTTCAAGTTCCATTGTGCTGGCGTTCTGCGGGAGAGTTATCATTGTCCCTTGGACAAAGCTGTTTATATATCTTGCGACAAATTTGAGCGAGACGATCGGACCCTGAGCAGGAACGGACCCGAGTGGCAAATTCACACTATCCCGGCGATCGGAGTGCTCTTTCTGCCAAAGTTGCCGTAGACACAGACCTAGGTAGACACAGACCTACTCAGACCTACGACAAGCTAGACAAACTCAGCGTAGGTCTGCGTAGGTGTCTGCCTAGGGGCCCACGGAACGTAGTGGGTACGTCTTGAGCCCTCTTTTTTCAACCTCCACCTCAACCAGGATCTGTGGTTTTCGGGGAGCGAGTCACTGCGTTCAGGCTCCAGGTAGTCGAAGCGATTTCTCTACGCCGGGAGGCCTAGCGAGGCGCAAAAAATCGCCGTCTAGCTCCGGCAAGGCCCGGCTAGTTGCCAATCTATTCGCCTCGTCACGCCTCCCGGCGTCTCGAAATAGCTCAGCTAGGCTTGGCTAACCTTGCGGCTAGCTGGGCTCGGAACGCAGTGAGTCTTTTCGGGACTGCTCTTCGTCGAGCCCGCTTACAGCCCATACCTTGATGGTACTCAAAGCACAACTGTGCCTTGGTTCTAAATGTGTTGGACGAGGCTGACGCCATTATCGGCAGCACTTAGGCAGAAAGTTCACTTTTTTGTCCGTACGTATCACGTATTATGGTTGTATTTTACACATACCATACTGTGTCGCCGTCGAGCCCCTTTCCAGTCGCCGTATGTGTCAGAAATTGAGTCCGTACTCACGTATCTTGGCACGTACCGTATACGGTACGTACGGTGTGATTCCCTATTTTTGCATCCGAGTCGGAGCGCCGAAAAGGAGGACATCACTTTCGAAGTGAAGAAGGATGGACACAAATAAATTTGGTGGGCACGCAATCCTAATAACAGGCTATGTTGGTATACAATTCTCCCATGAGGCTGACCTGACATCCGAGGGGATCGCACCGCCTAACTTACATGGATGTAATTCGATTCCGGGGCCTGCGCCACAACCAACACCTCTCTCTATCTCCCAATGGCTCCCTGCCTATTCGAGCCCGTCGGAATCGGGACTGTCGCACTGCAGCAGCACGTCGTGCTCGCCCCGCCAACGCGCTGTAAGGCCATCGCGAAGCATATCCCGTACCTCCCCCTCGTGGCGGAATACTACGCCCAGCGCGCAATTCGCCCCGGCACGCTCCTCATCACCGAGTCCACGCTCATCGCCGCGCGCGCGGGCGGGCCATCAAATGTGCTGGGCATATGGGACCTAGCGCAGATCGGCACCTGGAGGGAGGTGTGGACAACGTAGTGCGGGGTGCGCTGGCTGGCTGACTGAATGAATGCAGGAGTTTGCTCGAATCAGTTTTTTGTTACATGGTCCGTTCTTTATCGCACCGCGTCATCGAAGTAATTCAAGTGCATGTAACCAGGGATTCCAGTTGAGAACAATGCCACTGTCGACTAATTGGCAAGTCGCCCTCCATACTTCGGCTTTGCGGTGAACTGAGTCCCCCTGGTGGCATAAACCCTGGTCGTGAGTTTTTACTCGTTCTCTTGGTGGTCTTTGAGTCGGAACAGAGCATTTTTTTCACATCGTAGAAAGCTTGCTTGCAGAGACCGTCGAATTTGCCTTTACTTTGAGTATAACAGTAGACAATGGAGATTTGAATTGACTTGGTGATTTGAATCTCAAAGATTCGGCGCACAGGAATTTTATTTACTCTTCCCAATATTTCTTGCGTGATTTTTTCTCTGATGTATTTGGGTACATATAGAGTTACTGAACGTCGGTAATTGCCAGCGAGCTGAATGTAAGATGAATGCGCTTGCGAGACAGAATGTCGGGAGATATGTAGGCGCGTCAGATCCTTCAGAATAGTTGAAGTGCACAATACCCGTAGACACGGGATAAAAAGTTTGGTCGTCCTTTCTTACAGCTAACAGCGTCAGTCGTGATTCACAGGAATGTAACCAAGGACACATTATAAGCAAAAAAAAACGCCATCGACTAATCGGCAAGTTGCCCTCAACGTTTGATCAGATTTGGCAGCAGTTAAACGAGGGAAACGGAGGTTCGAATCCTCCTGGTGGCCTTTCGAACATAGGAGCAATCATTTTTCGTCATTGAAGGGATTTAAAAGGAAATCTGAATTTACCCACCGATTTCGACTCTCCGAAACTTGGCACACACAAAATTTATTTATTCCATATAGCTCGTCGTCCATTTTCCTCTGATGTAGTCAGGTTCATGTAGAGCTGAGGAATGCTACCATCGACTAATCGGTAAGTCGCCCTCCCTATTTGAATAGAAAGTACGAAATGAACTGAGGGAAACGGAGGTTCGAATCCTCCTGGTCGTATCCATGTCGTTCTTTCATCATTTTTTTTTCACATCCCACAGTGTCGTGGAAATAATTTAAACGCATGTAACCCGGGACACATGGTAAAGAAAAAAGCCGCCATCGACTAATGGGCAAGTCGCCCTCGACCTGTGAGAATCTAGGCTTGCCACAGCTAAACGAGCTCATTTAGCTGTGGCAGGAAACAGAGGTTCGAATCCTCTTGGTCGCATTGCTTTGACATATCGTTTTTTTTATTCCTTTCAGACATTCAGAAAATTGCCGCATATAGCCAGGGGCTCCCGGCGAGAAATAAAACCCCCATCGACTAATTGGCAAGTCACCCTCTAACTGTAATAACCTTCGATTTTGGCACTGCATAAGGGAAACGGAGGTTCGAGTCCTCTTGGCGGCATCGCTTTGAAATGAGCAATGTTTTTTTTTTCCCTCCCTCCCATTACGTCTCTCACTGCATGCAGCACCTACTCAGTTATGAATTAATGGGAAGAAAACTGTAGTTTGAATGCACATACTTTGGCTCGAGTCTACGATTTTTTTTTTGCATAACGGCGATCAACTTAAAGTTGATTTGTTGTAAGCGGCCCAGAAATTCGCTCTCACATGAGCGGACATCTCGGTAACTGTCTTCCTAGCCTTTTTATATATACGAAAGATGAAATGTTAGGAAACTGCGCTTGGACCAAGAAATATTTGTCCCTGTTTGATTCGGAGATTGCTGGGAACACACGTCACTCCACTCCACTCTCTCTTAATTTCTTCCTCCTTGCTTTCTCCCCGACTCTCCCTGTTCCTGAGCGAGAATGGTGCTCAAAATGCTGGCCGCGGCGGCCCCGTACTTCCCGTCTGAGTACACGGTCCACATTGTCACCGCGGTCGTCGTCGCCGTCGCTGCGCGCGCCATTGCTCAGGGACGCAGCACGACCCGCGAGCGGGATTTACATGCCCGAACCATAATCGTCACCGGCGCGCTGACCCCCCTCGGCCTGACCCTCGTCGAGGCCCTCGCCTCCCGCGGTGCGCACATAATCGCGCTCACCCCTTCCGCCGTGGATTCCGATGCGGTGACCACCTGGATCGATCTCCTGCGGAGCACGACGTCCAACGAAAATATATACGCGGAGCAGTGCGACCTCGCTGCGCCGCCGTCCATCCAGGCGTTCTGCAAGCGCTTCTTGGAGGGAAAGGAGCCCCGCGTGGATGCGCTGCTATTTACGCACGAGTACCGGCATGTGGGCGCATGGGGTTTCTTTCGCGGGCGTGTTGCCAAGGAGGAGGATGAAAAGGAACGGGAGCAAGGTGCGCTGGCGACCTTCCTGCTGACGACGCTGCTGCTGCCCGCACTGCTCACCGCGCCCGTGGAGCGTGACATCCGCATCGTCAACGTCGTGAACCGCTTCTACGCCGCCGCCGCCTCGTCCCCCGCCCTCTTCTCGTCCTTCCCGTCCTTCTCCCCACCCAATCCCAAAAATAATGCTCCCAAGTCCACGCTCCCCCCCACCTCGCTCTTCCTCCGCGAAGGCGCGCGCGCCCTCCGCACCACCGTCATTACGCGTCACCTCCAACGCATCCTCGACTCGCTGCCCACCGCACCCGTCCCGCACACCGCCTCTGCGTCTTCCTCTCTTAACGCCATACCAGTAGTCCCCCGCAACTCCCAAAAATCCAATATCGTCGCCGTGAGCGTCTCACCCGGAATCAGCCGCGTGGACACCGTCGCGCCGCTCCTGAACGCGGATTGGGTGTCGTCCGGCGCGTCCATCATGGGTATCCTCTTGTAAGTCCTTGTTTCTTCTTCGCTTCACCTTTATGTACGCGCCCGCTTGTGGCTTTGGACTTGCCTTCGTTCCCCTTCTGCGTCAAGTATTTATTTTTATTTTCGCTACACTCTACTTCCCTCCCTTGCGCTGACGCGTTCGGTTCATCCCTTCTTGCCCTTCCATCGTATTTCCCTATTTCGATCCGCTTCTTACTCGTTCGCTTGCATGTCTTTTCCATCGACTGACCCGATTCACACAGCTACATCCTCCTCTACCCCCTCCTCCTCATCCTCACCAAATCCTCCGCCGCGGCCGCGCAGTCGGTCCTCCACGTCCTGTTCCTGCCCACACCGTTCAAGGTGCTCGGCGGTGCGGCGGACGCGCAGGGCGATAGTGGGCGGACGAAAGGCGGGCAAGAGCTCCTCAAGCCGGGGGCGCTGTACGCAGAGTGTGCGGTGGTGAGGGTGGCGGTGCCGACGGAGGGTTGGGACGCCCTTATTCCGCAGGGCGACAACAAAGGTAAAGGTGAGAGCAAAAAAGGGAGTAAACGGGGGAACAAGAAGCGCGGTGGTGGGGATAAGAAGAAGGCGGATGAGAAGAAGGTGGTAGGGGAGCTCGAAGACGACGGGGAGCTGGGCGGGGAGCGCGCGGGAAGGGTGGTGTGGGAGGCGTATGAGGGCGCGTTGAAGCGCTGGGAGGGGGGGTATGTCGCGCCCGCTGCTGGTGCAGCTGGGGACGCTGCGGATGGCGATGGGGACGCTGCGGAAGGCGCGTGGGATGCGGCAGTTGCCGCTGCTGCTTCCCCAATACCGCCCATTGAAGCAATCTGGAAGCCGAGGGACGAGGTAACGGAGGAGGGCGAGGACGAGAACGAGAACGGTAGTGAGGCGGAGGAGGAGGAGCCGGTTGAGCCGGGCGACGAGCTGGAGCAGTGGGTGCGGGGCGGCGGGGCGGAGGAGGGGGACGACGAGTGGGGGAGCGAGTGGCTCGACTATGCGCACTAGAGTGCGATCGTAATGGCCAGTCTGTTTATTTATTTCTGGTCTATCTATTATAAATTCATTCTTCCGTGGCCTTCCTGGTCTGTATATTCCTCCTACGCGGCTTCTTTCGCCGCGATTCGTATTTGGGAGACCGCCATTTATAATTAATTGCGAGCGCACCTTTCCCAGGTCTACGGGGTACGAACATGTCTTCGTGAGTACAGCGGAGCTCGCTCCCAAAAAGTTGCAATGCTGCGGTATGAAACACTACGCAAGGGAGAGCCGGTGGTTCGAATCCACCCGGAGACATATTGCGTGATGGTCGAAGTTTTTTTTTTGGTCTCATTGAACAGGCTTCATCTGATGCTGCGGGTTTCGCATATCTGAAGAATCGACATCGCGCCCACAGTCAGTAGTTCTACCTCTCGTAGCTCCTGATTGTTCGCCGGCACCCCAACTCCTCCTTGATCCTATTTCAATTTTCTGATTCGGCTCATTTAACAGAAAATCTTGCACACTTAACTAAGTCGATAATGAGGCTATAAAGTCTTCGTGGAGTACATGGAAACTCGCTCCCTGAAATTGTGCATCGAGGCTGCAATTATGCAGGGGAGAGTCGGTGGTTCGAATCCACCCGAAAACATGACCAGCCGGCTTCTGCCTTTTTTTTGTCTCATTGAACAGGCTTCATCTGGTGCTGCAGGCTTCGTACATCTGAAGAATCGCCATCGCGCCCACAGTCAGTAGTTCTACCTCTCGTAGCTCCTGATCGTGCGCTGGCACCCCAACTCTCTTCCTTGATCCCATCTCAATTCTTTAGATTCGGCTCATTTTAACAGAAGTCGATAAGGATGCTACCAAGTCTTCGTGGAGTACAAGGGAACTTGCTCCCAGCAAATATACACGCGGGAGTACCTGCAATTATGCATGGGAGAATCGGCGGTTCGAATCCACCCGGAGACATCTCCAGTTCCTCTATGTTTTTTTTGTGTGTCATTCAGCAGGCTTCATCTGATGCTGCACATCCGAAGGATTCACATCCCAGCATAACCGGTTGTCTCGCGAGTGTATTCATGTTACATTCAGCCGGTACTGTATATTCAGTTCCGATTCGGCTCATTATTTAACAGAAAATGTTGCACTTAACCAAGTCGACGTGGATGCTACCAGGTCTTCGTGGAGGACAAGGGACCTTGCTCCCAAAAATTTGATGATATTACAAAGACTAAGCAAGGGAGAGATGGTGGTTCGAATCCACCCGAAGATATAGCCAAAAACAGGGATTTTCTTTTGGTCTTATTTAGCAAGCTTCGCATATTTGAAGGACTCAACTCGCGAGCGTATTCATGCTCCATTCAGCTGGTATATTCAACTCCGACTCGGATTTTTTTTTTAAATGTTGCATACTTGACCAAGTCAATAAGGATGTTATAGAGTCTTCGTGGAGTACAAGGGAACTCGCTCCCCAAAAATAGGATAGGTATAAAGATCACGCAAGGGAGAGTCGGTGGTTCGAATCCACCCGAAGACATGCATAATGTTCCTCGCGGTTTTTTTTGGTCTCATTTTTTGGCTCAGGATCCGACTAGGGACTTCACGTCTGAAGAATCCCATCGCGCCCACAGTCGATAGTGCTACCTCACGAGTTCGGTTTGGTGGCACCCAACTCCTCCTTGATCCCATTTCAAATTTGTCTGATTCGGCTCATTTAACAAAAAATGTTACATACTCACTTAACCAAGTCGATAAAGAGGCTATCAAGTCTTCGTGGAGTACAGGGGAACTCGCTCCCCTGATATTAGCTGGGGCAACTTCGATTATGTGTGGGAGAGTCGGTGGTTCGAATCCACCCAAAGACATATATGCGTTCCTCGTGTCTCTTTGTCTCATTTTTCATCTTAGGATCCAACTAGTACTTTTTGGACTTGACATCCGAGCCTGAATACATGTAATCGACATCGTGCTGTCACTCAGTAATTTGGTTCTCCTAGCTCCTGATTGTTCGCTGGCACCCAACTCTTCTGATTTGGCTCATTATTTAATAGAAAATTGTTGCTCGCTTATCCCAGCTCACAAAGAGGCTATGAAGTCTTCGTGGAGTACAAGAAAACTCGCTCCCCAAAATTGTGTCGTTCACATGCAATTATGCATGAGAGAGTCGGGGGTTCAAGTCCACTCAGAGACATAAAAGGTTCAACCTTGCATTTTTGTCTCATTCAGCAGGCTTCATCTGGTGCTGCAGGCTTCATGTCTGAAGAATCCCATCGGATCCACAGTCTATAGTTCTGGGCCGTACCTCCTGATCGGTCGCTGGCACCCAACTCTTCCTCGATACAGAAAATTGTTGCAGACTTAACCAAGGCGATAAGGATGCTACAAAGTCTTTGTGGAGTAAGGAAACTCGCTCCTCCGAAATGTGGTGACGCCAAAACACTACGCAAGGGAGAGTCGGTGGGCCAAATCCACCCGAAGACATTTGATTTCCACGTGTCTGTTTTTTTTTTGTTTCATTTTTCGGCTCGGAATGCGGCTAGTACTTTGGTCTTCGTAGCAATAAAATCCCTCCCTGCACTTGGGTCTCACAAGACAAGTGCATTGATTTTATCCAGCTCGCCGGTAAGGGGATTTTCAACTCCCACTCACATTTTTGGAAAATGTCGCACACTTAGGGATGCTACAAAGTCTTCGTGGAGTCCCCCCCGAAATTGCATTAACATACCAGGAGAAACGGTGGTTCGAATCCACCCGAAGACATGGCGTGAGTTTTCCAAACTTTTTTTTTGTCCCATTTCAGCCCATCTGGTTGCACTGTGGCCTTCATAGCAATCAAATCCCGTGCTCTTCCAGTTGGGTCTCGGAAGCTAATCACATTCATGTTACATTCAGCCACTACTGTATATTCAATCTGATCCGGCTCACTATTTAACAGAAAATGTTGCACACTTGTCTCGGCCCACAAAGAGGCTATCAAGTCTTCGTGGAGTTCAAGAGAACTCACTCACTCGAAATTGCGTCCTGTACCTGGTACTATGCATGGGAGAGTCAGTGGTTCGAATCCACCCGAAGACATAGCCAGATCCTGGGAGTTTTTTTTTGTCTGATTTTTCAGCTACTGTGGTCTTCAGAGAAACCACATCCCCCGCTCCTCCAGCTGGGTCTCGTCATTTTATCCGGCTCGCCGATAATTACCGACTCATTTTTTTGTTAGAAGATGTTGCACACTTATCGCGGTCCATATAGAGGCTATAAAGTCTTCGTGGAGTACAAGGGAACTCGCTCCCCGAAATTGTGCTAGGAACCTGCCATTATGATGAGAGAGTCGGTGGTTCGAGTCCACCCGGAGACATAAAAGGTTCAACATTGCTTTTTTGTCTCATTGAACAGGCTTCATCTGATGCCGCAGGCCTCGCGCTTGAAGAATCCTATCGCGCCCACAGTCAGTAGTTGTCCCTCTCGTACCTCCTCACTGCGTTCCCTGGCCGCCGAGGCAAAGGCTGTGCCGCGATAGGGCGGCACACGTCGGCACAGATGGACGCACAGGTCTGCCAATCCAATGGCGACAGGGTCTGCCCATCTCTTCCCTTAAAATACTCACATACAGTAACATGGTAGATGCCGGACAGTATACAGTTTAACACAAGTTTAACAGCAAATATTGCATCAATGTCGATAGGGTGACTTGGCACAGGAGTTGCCCAATCGAGAATCGGATCATATCACTGATCAGACGTCGAGGCTTCTCTTTCGCTCCCCTTCCAATGTCAGCCCCGCCTGCAGCAGGTCAAAAGCCGCTGCTTTTGCCCGGAATTGCCCCCCATCTGTTCCAGAGCCGTATGCCTACTCACCGCCGGCGTTCAATGATCTTAGATAAAAACTCTTCTCCACCCGCCGGCCCCAGCCCAGATCATGGTCGTACCCCCTCCAACGAATCGACTACGGTCGTCGCGGGAGACGACGTGGATCTACGTGTGTAGACTTTTTTGTCTTGTTATCGTGTTTCCGCCAGACAATTAACCATTGTGTTAGGCCTCCAGGCTGTCGAAACGAGACTCGCGGCCAAAATAGACGCGTTGGCTGCTCAGATGGATGCGGGGTTTTCTCGGATGGATGCCGCGGCGGCTCCCAGACCCGCATTATTGACTCTTCTTATTGGGTGGTTGACGAACAAAATTTGGGCCTCCATTTTGTCCCCGGTCTCATGGTGAGCCTCGCGTTTTCTCATTCTCCTCTGCAAATCACTTTCTTCATCATGTTCCTGATACCGTCATTATAGACACTGCGGGCCTTGATATCCTAAAGATTGCATTTTTGTCGTCGTATAATAATACTGTTTCTAACTCTGTGGTCTCCGTTCAGCCGGACTCGATGTCTTTTCGCTCGACACTCTATCCCATCTTTTTGCATCACCGTCTTGCCTTTTGCTCTCGTAACCGGTGCCCTGCCCGTATTCCCGGGCCTTCCTCCGGAATTACGCGCGGATCTCGCCGTACTTCATCTCCTGCACGAATCCCGGCACGACGGTTATTCGCCGACCCCGACTCCATTTTCATCGTAAGGGCTCGGCCAGAAAACTTTCGTTCTGGTTTTCCAACAGCAACCTGCAGACTCAAAAAAACCATGTTTCCGACACTCACTGGCGCCGCAGGCTCTAAATCGCCGCATTCGTCGTACTGGGGAGAACATTCCAGCTCTGCTTCGCTATATTCTCCTTCTTTGGTTTCATGGGTCTGTGACTCGCATCGTATGTTCATTCTCCCGGTCTCAGCCATTTCCTCCCCACGAGTGTTCCTTAATCGCCGACGTTGCCGCGTCTTTTCCTTCGCTGTCCTGCTATCACTATGGCCACCTTCTCCCATCTCGCCCGGATGGATGGACTTGCCTATACTTATCGAAAAGAAACTCAATTCGTAATTTAAAGATGATGATTCAAGAAAAACGCGCGAAAGAACAAGCAGACCTCTTAGTCCACATCCACACCATCCAAATCATACTTGAGGACGTAGTTCGCGATATAGTTGGCCGCAGCAGTGAGATCAACCAGATGATTCGACCCATAACCGAACGCCGAGACGACGAGACCGGTGCCCGCTGCTGCTTACTCTACTTTGCGGAAGCACGCGCAGCGTCTAGGTCAGCCCCTACGGCAGCGTTATCTATCAGGCTTGAGGAGTAAGTATATGAACGCGAGCGCGAATACGGTGAAACCCTGCGAGGACATTATCAGCGAGTTTGTGGAGAAATATGAGTTGTTATGAATTATCGAAAGGTTGGAGATCACTGGGAGAGAGGTCAACCAGACAAAGGCATCGGAGTAAGCAACAAATCGAGGTGAAGTCACTCGGCCGATGCAAGCCGACGGGAGATCAGCTGGTCGGCCCATTTAGGCCGACGACCCCTCTCGGAACGCAGTGAATCTCGAACCATCAACATGCATATGTCCCTCTCCTTGACTGTGAAATTGGGCGCTGTAACTTTACATTCCTCGAGCAATGAGCTTGAAGACCCAGTTGAGATTGCATCTTTGTCAAATACAGACATTGTGCTTGACCTAGGACTATTCCACGCGCCAGCTCAACACTCATTATCGGAAATTCATGTTCTGCAACAGAGCCGTTCCCGCCGCGTTGTGGGAACGGAATTAATTTCCAAATAACATCAGTAGTGCGCTCCGCGGCAGAGCCCACTAACTGCACATTCTTTCAATTGCAAATAATGGAAGCCGAAGACGAAAATTCACCAATGACCACTTATAACCCAATTCTCAGTTCTGAACCCCGATTCTGTATTTTGAAATTACAACAGAATAAGCAAAGCTTTCACCAACCACATTCTACAAACATTTCACATATTCAGATGCTCCTTGCCGGAATCGGTGATTCTTTTGTGGAACCCCTCAGCGAACCGATTCTCGCCGACTTTTTGGACGGTGTGTGAAAGGGAAAAAATTGTAATATGCAAACACCAGGAACTGAATTCAGCAGACGTAGATTCCTTTCCAGAGGACCTGCTCCATGAATGTGAGCAACGTTTGGAAGCAGAAAAACAGCTTTGCTCAATTTGTATTCCAACTCTCTTTGCCCAGCAAGATGGAATATGCATAGGGGAAGATTTGCTTGGCCCAATTCTCGCTCGGTCAACACATCGACCAGCTCACATTGGGTGCAGTCAGGGTTGACTCTGTCACCTCACTATTGTCAACTTTGTACACTATGCAAAACTATATCAACTCAGTGCTGAGGCTGAGCTGTTGCAATTTTCCAAGTTCAAAGAAGCCTGATTCACGTTATGTTACACAATCTATACATTGTAATTTCCGGACTCCAGAGATGCAGATGAAGAATGAAAGAGACAAAGGGAGCTCCCCAGAATAACATTTGTAGCATGCTCCACAGCAGAGCGCACTAACTAGTTGCATCAAATCACTTCTTGAGTCAACTGCAAATTTAATTTATTCAAATCCTGCCGTTGTGATGCTGGCAGTGTACACACTGCGGGGATCGATTTATTTTCCCTTGAGGAAAGGGGCCTCAAAAATGTTACATATTACTAAGCGCATTCTTTTCGTGGAGGAAAAGGAAGGAACAAAGGGAAAATGAGCTCCCTTTGTTCTTGACTTTTCCGATTGTGAAAATTTTCTCCTTGGGAAAATATAACCACTCAACATGCAGTTTTTCCACGTGTAAAATTGAATCGATCCCCACAGTGCATATGGCAAATCTGACAGAACTTGGGCAGAACTTTCAGCCAAAGTTATATTGATACATTCCAGGTCTGTTTATTGAGAAAAATTGTATGACTCAAACACCAGAGAAGTATTATTATTCAATCTATCCTTCAACTTTCTCACCAAGGTATGAAGGAATACGGTGGACAGTAGAGATCACTTGACCCAATTCTCGCTCGTTTGACATGTCGACCAGCTTGCATTGTGCACGGGAGCCTCAGAACAGCAGGGTTGATTTTACTGTCTCACTCCTTAAGTTGCCCAAGTACTGAAGGAAATATCAAGGACTTGGGCAAGGCTAAGCGGTGTTGCAAGGTCAACACAAAATATTGCTATGCTCCCTACACACTGAATACATGCCTAGAATTTTGTTAGAACAGCTGGATATCTGCTCTCTGAGCTCAATCTGAGCTATCTAAATTCCTTGAGTCTTGAGAAGCCCAATTTTTTTTGGCACGGCAATCTTCAATTTATTATGCATGATATACAAGCCAAAATATCCAGAGATAGAGTTCAACAATGAGAGAGTAGAAGGATGCACCTTCTAATTTTAGTTAGAAATTGAGCCGTGTCGGCAAAATATGGAATAAGGAAATTTAAATAAAAAATTGGGCACCCGCGAGAATCGAACGAAGGAAGGACACGTGAGACAGCACTCAAAAAGGCAAAGGAGACCGATAAAAAAGAATGCATTAGGGAGGATCGAACGGGTGACCTCAAAAACAGAATTTGGCAGAGACTCTATTCCACTATCGCACCTGAGGACCCACTACCTAAAGTTAGTGGGCAAAATTCACCTCAAAAAATTCTCCAAAAACCGTTCCCGCCGCGCTGCGGGAACGGAATTAATTTCCAAAAAAATTCACCTCAAAAAATTCCCAAAAAACCGTTCCCGCTGCGCTGCGGGAACACTCCTGTGCTTGCCGCTGCCTACACCGCTGCTGCTGCCGCCGTCAAAACCCTATCCGTCTTGTCCGAGAATGTGGGCCCAGCTTTTCGGATAAGATGGTTAGGTCACGGAAGGTCTGAGGGACGGACAAGCAGTGTTTTCGGAGCGGGCCTCAGTGCGGTTGCGACGGCAGCGAGTTTGGTGGGAGAGCGGCCGTGCAGGATGATGTCGAAGCCGTGGGATGCGAGCTCGTGTGCGAAGCCTAGACCGATGCCGTCGCTTGCACCCGTTACGAGGGCCCAGGGTTGAGAATCGGAGGGGGAGGGGGAGGGGGAGGGGGAGGGGGAGGCGGGGGGGGAGCTGTGGGGGGTTGGAGGTAACGTGAGAGCGTGCTGCGGTGGAGTACGTAGAGATACAGAAAGCAGGTGATGTTGTAGGCGTAGTACACGCCGATCAAGGTTCCTAAAATGGCGAGGACGATCGTAGAAGGTGAGGGAGAGCTCGAGACAGCCATATCGCAGGTTGGGTTGCTGGGTTACAAGTAGGACAATAGACAGCTAGACTGGTGCTGACGGTGGAAGTCGCACTATTTTCAGCAGTGGCTGGGAAGAAGTTGAGGCCATTGGGATTCTCAGATTCAGAAGCACTGGCACTGGCAGCTGCGCGGCCCGCCCCTCCTAATCTTTTCTGCTTCTTCCGGTCCAGCCCAAAATGATCATTGTGGGCCTACCCATCGCAATTGAGTGCTTTAGAAGGCGTATTGAACGGTTTGCGAGTTGCGTGAGATGGAGAAAGCCAACTTAGCCAAGTTTGTCTGTCCACGTGTGGTGCCGTGATTGCCGTCTGCCGTGATTACCGAGGGTGTTGCCGCGACTCGGCTCGGCTCAGCTAAACAATGTTGACAAACAGCGCCTTAGTTATGCGGTAACGATCCTGAAAGCTAACGCCCACTCCTTGCCCTCTTCTTATCCAATTTCTTCGCTCTCAGTCTATCCGGCCTTCGGCACTCTGTCATGGAACTCCCCTCCCCTGGTGCCCCCTGGCTGCCGGTAGATTACCTGCAAGTTGGGGGTACGCATATCGAGGGAACACGTCACCTCAAGATTACCCTCCTGGAAGCGGGACGACTGGGCCACTCGAGGACTCAGATCCGAAAAGGCTCATTACCGGCGCGTTCCTCGTAGCCCTCGCCGCCCTCATACTGCGTATCTTGGCCAATCGAAAGGCCTCCGTGTGTCTCCTGAAACGGCCGGACGTCCTAGTAAATTTTATAAAGAGGGTGATATATATAGGTTCCGCGGGGGGGAACTAGCTTAGAATTCATCTAAAATGGGGTCGTACCCATCTTCGTCACTTAGTTACTTCACTTAGGAACGAGAAAGTCCGTCACTTTGATGGGAATGCGTGAAAGTTCGTCACATTACCTACTTTTTGTGAAAGTTCGTCGTTTTGACTCGGCACGTTCAAGAACACAGAACCTCGGCCATCATTGTTCCTTCAGCGCAAGCCGGGCGTGTTTTTTTTATATAGATACCTTACCCTAACACTAACCACTAACCCTAACCAGCTAACCTGAACCCGAACCTCTGACCCGAACCTCTGACCCGAACCACTAACCCGAACCGCTAACCACTAACCGCTAACCACTAACCCTAACTAGCTAACCCAAACCTAACTGGCCGAGCTCGGCACACTGCTGATTGTGTGATGTGTCGACAAGCGTGCGTTACGTTGATCCTTGGAAAGTGACGAACATTCGCAGAAATTTGCGTGAACTGACGAGATTTCGCAGAATTCCATCAAACTCACTAACTTTCACAGAACTAAGCGAAGTAACTAAGTGACGAAGATGGCGCGGACTCTCTAAAATGCGGAGGAATTGAGGTTCAAAAGTTAGTTTTGGGGGATATAATGGCCCCCCCCATTAGTTCCGCAATAGAGATAAAGGCCATGGGATGGACCCCACCTTTAACATGTTATCCTGGCCCTATAAGGCGCCGCTTCCGCTTCCAACCTCCCGCCCGTACACTGGCACAGCCCGCAATGACTCGGAGGCACAGCAGCATCGCGCGCAGCGGTATGAATTGAGGGAGCGGCTGCAGCGTGAGCAGCTCGGCGTCTTGGCTGACTTGGAGGCGCAGAGGACACTCGACCGATACGCTGAAGCCGGGCTGCAGCGGCCCTGGAAGAACTCTACACTATTCTACGCTGGAGTTCTTTACATAATTCTGAATCATCTCTCTTTCGAAAAGTAATTTACAGTCGATCTTGGTACCAAAATTCAAGCTTCATTTATTTTCCAATCAGATTGCTCCTTCGCAAACCGGGTAGATATGTATCTTGGCACTCGTATTGTCATAATTGTATCCACTCGACTGCTACGCTGAAGTTGGATTGCAGCGGACCTTTATGCCAGAGTTGTTTAATCGAAGGGAGTCGAAAAGTATTCTACTTACAGTCGAATGAACACACTATGAACATCATTTTCACAAGTACAACATTAGATTGCTCCTTCGCAAACCGGGCAGATATGAACCTCGGCACCTGTATTGTCATCTTCCAGTGACAAGTTTCTCTCGACAATGGCATCTTCCCAACCATTAAAGTCCATATCTTGTTCCCAATAATCGAGATTCACGTCCAGCTCATACTGTACCTGGTGGGGATCGTCTTCAAGGAAGTCTAACCATTGGTAAGGGTCCTACCAAAACATATCAGCTTCCTCAATGAGATTTTTTAAGTGGCGGACATACTGTAGAGGGTGAACGCAGAGATTACCTCGGAATGGTGGAAATAAATGTGTTCGTATTTGGCGCATCGAGACACATCGCTGAGAGTTCAACATAAATCGGAATGGAACAATGCAATGGGTTGAGAAAAGCGAAACAAAATGCAGACTTACAAGGAAGGCATGTGCTCTTTGACATTGCTAGGTGAGTAATACCTAGGGTGACTGTCTTCACATCTCGGATAAAGACACGAAACTGAGTACTACCAGTTGACCTTGGTCTAGACCTGGAAGAAATGAGGAATGCAAAGCTTCTGAGTCTTCTCATGATAGGGACAGCACCTGCCCGTCGATGTTCACGCGGATCTCCTTGATATTAGTGATCCATAATTGTTCAACTTCCAGCAGGATGTTTTTCGATTTCAAGCGCGTCCCAGGCGGGACAACGGTTGCACTACATTGATTTTTGAGATCTACGAAGAATACGGAGGACAAGGCCACTTATGTATCGTTTAGACAGGATGTTTCCTCTTTGTCGGTTTCTTTGCCGACTATTTCAAGAAAATGTGAATATAGTACCGACACACGCCATCCCACGACGTACTGATAAATGAGCCAAGTTGCTCAAGTGCCTCCCAGTCGCTCCCCGTGGGAGAAGCAGAAGGCGCTTCAAACTGTCGGTTGTGATATGAGCTTTTGCTTTTGTGGTGTGTTCAGAGCAGAGCGTGGGCGCGGGTGCGGCGGGTGCCAGGCATCGGAGTGGTTAAAAGAAAAGAAAATTGAACTCGGATCAAATCGTGACGCGTGACGGCACACGTAGTTTCTCACGGTTCGGGTCGAGTCAAGTAAATGATTAATCACTATTCAAAACCGAGTTTTCCTCAGAGTGATTTAACTGAGAGACTCTATGAAACAATCGCATATGCATGACTGTGCGACACAACTAGAGTGATTAGATCAAGTTACTTGGAACTGAGCAACGCCCCTCTCGGCTTTCTCAACGATTCCGCGAATCCAAGGAACGTCTCGGCAAGTCGTACCTGTAGAACGTGTCATCCCCGAGAAGTATCTGAAAGACAAAGCACAAACTGTGTCAAGCGCCTCCGAATAGGATGAATTTATAGTCGCCTCTGCCGGAGTCAGTGGGTCGCGCGGAGCATTGGTTTGGACCTCTAGAGCAATCTGGGCCATGCGTCTCAAGACTGCGCTCTGCGAGGCGGATCCGAACGACACGGAATGGAATGAGAGTGGTTTTCTACGATTGGTTGGTTGGCATTAGTGCATCCCGAAAAGAAAGGAGGGCTTCGCGTACCCCAAAGCAACAGCAGCGCGGCTCAAACTGCGCACTGTCTCATCCGCAATGCTGCATTCTCCATCTGATAAGAAAATGACCACGGGTGTTCTATTCCAGGAAAGTTCAGCCAACGGTTGCACAGATAGTACACGTATAATACCTCTCCGTGCTCCAATGCTGGCACATCAATGTTTCGGCGGTTGCAATGGCTAGAGTAAAATCGGTGCCGCCGCCACTCTGATATGCCAAGAGCTTATTCAACAGGTCGTCGGGGGTGTTCGTGAAGTCGTTCGCGATCGAAATGGACACGGTGTGATCGAAAAGAACCACGCTATAAGCATCTCTGCGAACAGGAGCGGCTCCTGCCTGAGCATTGACGCCGTTGTTGCTCAATGCTGTGTTGCGCGACATCCAGAAACCATGGAGGGCGGAGTAGACAGCACCGAGTCTATTGTTCGAAGAGCGGGAGATCAAGGCTGTACCAGGTGCATTGTGCAGCGGCCCACGATCAGTGTTTGCCATAGAGCCAGATCTACGAAGGGTATTTAGACTACGTATCTTGCAAGATTGGTTGTAAGAAGACATACCGGTCGATCACAAATATACTGGAGCGGAATGAGCCGTCATTACACGATAAATAATGCCAAATGTATGGCGTACACATGGAAGGCCGGCTGCATAACAGATGGGTTCTTGCAGTTGAAAACGTGGCCGTCGTTGGAAAGATATCCCACTCCGGCCGCCTGCGTAGCAGGCGGATGGAATAAAGGGAGTGTACAATACGACGGGTGAGGCGGGTTCGAGGCTGTTCCTGCATGCTCGGTATCTGAAAAAGATGAGTCATAAAGTAG
This sequence comes from Mycena rebaudengoi, assembly GCA_029282285.1. Classification (NCBI taxonomy): domain Eukaryota; kingdom Fungi; phylum Basidiomycota; class Agaricomycetes; order Agaricales; family Mycenaceae; genus Mycena; species Mycena rebaudengoi. The sequence goes on along the minus strand of JARJCX010000089.1, from coordinate 472,466 downwards.
CAGTTTATGTTTCAGGAAACTTATTCACCTGGGCACATGGCGTCGCTGACAGATAGTGAGTGAGCACTGGATAAGTTTCAGATTGCTTCTACTTACCATTTCGCAAAGTTGGCTTGATCAGGTCTCGAATACGGATCTGCAATCGAATCGTGAGAACGTCTGTGTTACACTCATTATCTGTTCATACCTTTGAAACCTGGAGGACATTAGCTTTCCGCAGCATTATTAGTTTGGACTGTCGCATACCTGTGCGTTTCCAAAACAAGGAATGCGATATCCAGTCCTTGGCGCGGGCAGGATTCGGCGTCATTCGAGTCTTGAGATGTTGAACTTCGGGCCCATTGCAAGACACGGCATTGTCCGCACGGCAGTAATCGACATGCACATGCCTGCCCATCTCTTGGCAGACGAGGTTGCACATCATCGGTGCGCCATCATCGTCCGAACCGAACTTGCGCCCGTTCAGCTCCAGGATCGTTCCATCCGGCCCGTCCACCGCCCATCGAGTCTTCGACATGGATCCGTGATGCGTCTCGTGCTCATGTTGCGGGTGGCCTGTGCAAAATGAATATATCAGGCCCTCGTTTCATCACATAGCATCGTTAATCTAATCCGTACCTCGGGGTAACGTGCAGTAGTACCCGCAACTCTGGCACCGTGTCTCACAGAAGTGGAACGGGGATGGGTCTGTGCTGTGACTATGTGGGCCAGAGTGCTGTTTTTTTCCCAGGTGGAATCGGAAACACGCAGGGTAGGCGTTTTGCAACTATTGGGGCATTCAAACGGGCTTCCCAAAGGCATATTTAGGAACGTTTTACCTTGTGAATACTGGAGAGATGTCCCGTCATTTCAGTTAGGATCACTCGGCGATAGGGCATACCTTGGTGTATTGGAAAGTCTCATGCCGACCGGTGAAGGTCGCTTCTATGGACTGAGGTGCGGTTTCAATTTCGCACGTGCCATCTGCTTGGCATAAAGCAGCGCAATTATGAGATTGGCTGCACAGGAATAAGCATCAAGCACCAAATGGATGAAGTGGCCACTCACCCGCAAAGATGAACGGCGCCGCGTTCGAGACCGTGAAGATGGTCATCATTCAAACAAAGACGTTTACAAAGCTCGCAAGGCACAGGACACGCAGATGAATCACAGATATGCTGCGTGTGAGCTTCGTCACTACAAAGGTGTTAATTTTGCCCAGTACGTTCGAGAAATAAATAAATAAAACCATGCGATGGCACAAGTCTTCGGGCACGAGTACGACTTCGCTCCGGACATTTTCAGGTTCTTCAGGTCGCAGGGCTGGAGGAACTAAGTAGGACAATGGATCCAGCAATAACTGTTCACGAACCTCGCCACATTTATGTAAGCGTGCGGAACACATATGGCCATCCTTCATATGTCCAGCGACCTGCATATGGACATCCAGGTTGGGTATTGTGGTATGTGTCGCAGCCAGTATCGCACCTTCATGCAACTCCCTAGACAGCCTTGCTTGTCCTTGAGTCCACAGGGTTTACCGCAGAGATGAATATCGATAGCGCATCTATTTTTCGGGTGAGACAAGAGCACGCAGAAGGGACCAGGATCACCTACATGTGTAGTCCAGTGTGACCAGCCCTTTAATTGGCTGAGCACTGATGCTAGTGGTTCAAGAAACAATATGACCTACGGAAGCCCACAGGTCTTCACAGTAGTTGGGTGTTCATCTCTAAAATCGCAGGAATGAGCACATTGGTGGGATGTTCGGCAGTCGTGCGGAATGCTCGAGTCATGGCGACGGCTAAGGAGGCATTTGAGTTGGCAATGGGCGCACTGCGTGCCGCAGATTTCGATGTTGCCCCGAAGGTCAACGACGGAGCTCTCGAAAACCCTCCGCAGCATCTCGATGTTAGCATGGTTGGATTTAAACCTGGAGAGATTGGACGATATCCATTCATAGACATGCTGGATTCGCAATTCAGCCAACCCATCAAGGTATGCCGAAAGGCCACCGATCCATTCCGCATCCGTGGCATCGGCTCGGCCGGCGAATTTGTCCCAGGAGTGCTGCAGAACCACGAGCATTTCTTCTCGACGTGAAACATGGGATTCGGAATCGCCAGACGAAAGGAAGAACTGTGCCGACGTGTCCGATTTTTCGATGAGTTTGTCGGTGTCAAAGTTCTGGCCAGAATACGAGTTGAGCTGGAAAAGAATGAACGGTGTTTAGTGATGCGTACTTTCAATGGCTCATTGTCCGGCTCTGCTTCAAAAGCTCCGAATGCAAGCGCATTGGAGAGGCCTCCAAGTAACTTCTGCGTCCGATGAGCGACGAGAGTTTCTAGATGCAAACGATCATCAAGATTGGAATGTCAGGTATCATTTGGCAACTTACGAGAAAGGGAACCCCAATCATTTGTCTATCCCGAAGCACCTTCAATGCAAAGGATAAAGTGAGGAAAAAAGTAAGGACCTTCAACTTCGCCATGAGTGTTTTAAGTGTGTGCAGGAACTCGCCCGCCGTGCGATGGGTTATTTCCTGTTTATCGAGGAGTCGCTTGATTGCAGGAAAGAGCATATAAAACTGTTTCGACTCGATGACCGGCCAGGGAACAATGTTGAGTTGTCCAGCGTGAAGCCGCGAAATGAAGTTCGTGTCCTGTTCGTCCTCGACGATTTTCTGGTAACCGAGATCAGCTTCCCAGAGAAAGCCAATGAGACGTTTCTTACTTGAAATTTAGTCGAAAACCTAGGAGGGTATGAGTATGGATGAGATTTAATTGTACTGTGCGCTTACTCCTTGACGATCTCCTTTTTGTCAGACTCGACGACATCCTAGAAAATATCCCACGGTTGAAATCACAATGTGACATATGGTCTACGACTCATACCTTGATTATTATCATTAGCGTGGATCGAAACAAGGTTGGATTGGCAGTGGGATCAAGAACAGTCGAGGATGACTGGAATGACTGGAAAAGACCCGCGATACTGCGCGACATTGCAAAGTTGTTCCGGAAGAGCACCTATGTGTCGGGTTTTTCAGTGGGTGCAACTACTTTCAAGTCAATTAGGCGCACTAGGTTTGATATTGCCGTGTTGAACAGAACTAGCAACGTGTCTTCTTGAGCAGATCGTTCGATACTATGGACCCCTGGAGGCGCATAAGGAAGAGAACGGTTATTAAATTAGTACGGGCCAACCTTCGAAATCGAGAGCAACAATGAGAGCGTCATCTGTAGGTGTGACGGACATCCAAACTCCCTCTAAAAGATGCTAATTTAGTGGAGAACAGGCGCTGAGCGTTGAAGCTAACCGGTGGTCCTCATGGCGCTTCCAGCAACTATATACATACGTGTTGGGAATGCACGATGTAGAATAGACAAGGCTTACAAGAGGTATCGGCCAGGTGGTTCAACGAAAAGCTTTTACCGACCGATTGTTCACCTGAGTTCACCTCGTTAGTGGAATGAAGGCGAGAGGCGCGGAAACCATACCCATCGACGACACAACCTTGACGGGCTGAGAAACATGAGTCACGGTAAGTATAGCCAAAAGACGATACCCTTTGGCCTACCTTGGACGTCATATACGACTGGAACACACTTTCCATCCACGAGAATGTAATCGCATCAACGATTTGCCCGACCTCAGCACCCAGAAGAGACCTCTCCAAAGCTGCGGAAGTAACGCCGTCCTTCAATGGGAAGAACCGATTCTCCCTAGTGACTGCGATCTGAATAGGTATCAAACACAAAAGGTCTACAAGCCATTCTCCGGCACGGAATCGAGAAAGATCCCACTGGGCGTCGGGTGATGGTGCGGAAAAGAAGGAAGTGCTCGATGCAAGGGCCAACACTTGTATGCTTTTCAGAGTGTCGCCTGTCGGTTTCTTCGTTCTTTGCTCAAACGCGTAGATGATCTCCGCAAAGTGGGTTGCGAATCTGTCGTGATCTCTGTCTGTGATGAAAACAAGCTTTCGTGCCCTTCTATCCTTGGACGAAACGATTGTTTTCCGTTGAACCGCGGCCACTACAGGGAACCGCGTCCAAACATCTGCGTGGCAATCGATGAGGCAATTATGGGCGCTGGCGGTTGTGCCCGATCTCGAGAAACTCTTGACACCCGTCTCCTTGAACATGAACTCGGTGGTTTTCTTAGTGATGTCCAGGACAACGGATCGGCAGACGTGGGCATCGATGTCGATACCAACAAGATGCACATTTCTTCGGCTAACCAAAGATGTCAGCGTGGCTGGGGCATCCGGGAGGTCGAGAGCGCCGAGATCGATGCCTTGAGAAGATCCAAATGTGCTCCAATGATACGCCCGGAAGGTCAAACGGTCGCCATCTCGGAATGAAAGCAGAAGACAGGCCCCGTCAGGCGATGAATAGAGGCCATCAGGTTGTTGCTCCAAAGATAAAGACGCCGGTCTATTTGAAATCAATTAATGTGTTCATGAGTAGAATGCGTACACCCGACCTGAATTGCTGTGTTATCAAGGAAAAAACTCTTGCTTGCCCACTTGTGTCGATAAACAAGATTTCTTCAGATCCCGCGACGAAACAAGACTGCGAAACGAATGTTCCTGCAGTGTACCACCGTCTCAGGTCGAATGAGCTGCCCCAGGCTTGGAGGGAAACAAAAGTTTCGTCGAATACATAGATATGCAATAGCAGCTGATATTCAACTGGCGTTCAGAGATTGGATCCAAGTTAAACAGAGCCAAGCGGACCTTCGACGTTGCACAGAGGGATAGCATCCGTTTCTGCTCGTCGTAGGCGAAGATGACGTCCTTCCCGATCTTGTCGCGGTGGAGAATCCGTTTGACACCAGTACGGCCTCGCGATATGGCGTGGTTGAGGGCCGCTGGGCTGTCAAGGTAAATGTAGAAAAGCTCAGAATCTTCTATGATCAGCAGGAGCTTCCCGCCTTCGAGCAGCTGTGCACGTCTGCATGATCACGTGTCAGCAACGCAGTACACCGGCCAAGAACCATTATTCTCACGAGATTCGGCATCCAAGCGGAACATCGAAATGTTGAGCCGACTTCGGCTGGACGTGGGGCGAAGGTACGAAGGTGGTGTCCATTTGGATCGTGTGCTGGTCGTCGGTCGTCAAATGCATGGTGTGGAGTTCGCATCGGACGACAGGCTCCGTACGAGACTTGTCGCCGCCAGAGATTTTGAAAGACATGCCTAAAGTTGAGTTTTAGGGTGCCACACAAGCATCGATAGGTATGCCTAACTGTTTCCATATCTCGACTCCTTCTGACGTTCTACTCCGTCGAATGTCAGAGTCCGCCTGAGGAATTTAGCGTCAGATGCAAACAAGCCAACCGATCCAGAACATACATATTGTCAGGGATTTCGCGCTCATACTCTTCGATTAACTGGAGGCGAGAAGCTTTGCGCTGATCCTCTAGTTTACTGTTGGTCTTGTACTTGAGTTGTGGCTTCAAAGTCTCCTGCTGATGGAGAATAGTTCTTCCAACAAATTTGTCGAGGTGTTTCTTGACAGTGCTCCGGAGACTTTCGTTGGCCACCTCCACAGTCTTAGTGAGGATATATTGTAGGAGGGGCTCTGCCGCTAACTTGTCATCAAGCCCAGCGAGAAAGTTGGAATCTGTGATGGCAGCACACTGCTCCCGAACTTCACGCCGAATTCGCTGCTGGGTAGTATCGATAGTAGTCCACGAGCCCAGTCTTCCAAAGAAACCTTTGCCTTCCGAGGAGTCCTTGTTCTTGAAGGCGCCAGCCAGGCCGTCCATCCCACTCTCCGATATAAGCTGGATCAAATCCTTGCGATCTGGGATGTCGAGATCCGGCTTCTCTTCAAAGATGACAGCAATGCAGATGATTTGTTCTTTCAAAGTCTTGAAATCGGTCGAGAGGCGAGTGTGCTCAGGCTTATCTCCGGATGTAGCCATTTCGATTTCCTCCTTGAGTTTCCCGTGAACAGACACCAAATTTGCGTACTCGGCTGAGCAGTAGCGGTCAGCGACATTGTATGTTCCATATCAATGACGAATACGCACTACGTAACAAGTCGAGGTCCTTGCCGGAAGCAGAGGAAAGGACGGTCCGCTGTACGGTTCTGAATTCCAATCGTGATCAGGCGGGAGTATTAAATAAAAAGGCTCGACACACGGGAACAGCTTCTGAATGCGATCTACAATGGCCTCGCGAAGAATAGGCTCCAGCTGGGAAGATTCATCCTGTAATTTCCGGGAGATCTCTTGCTCCTCCTTTCTACCTGCCGCTTCGATCGACTCCTTAGCCGTCTTGTTCCTCGATTTCCAAGCGTTAAAAGGCGTCGGGTACCGAGAACCGAGGCCGTGATCCATGAGAATCTCGATCGCTTCGTCAGTCAACTTCGGGCTCAATCGAATAGAGCCGCTGGAACTGCGTTGACAGAAATATATAATTTTAGTGAATAAAAAAAAAGTGGGAGGAGCGACAGATATTATCCACGTACATGAGTGTTTTCAACTTGAGTGGATTGTGAACTTCATTTTGAAATCTACGTTCAACTGATTTGCTGGGGACGAAATGTTTTGTCAGGATTGCCTGCAACGTCTCTCCGTGGACCAAGGTGGGCTGCAACTCCGATGCGTCCAGCGTGCTTTCGACGTGTAGTGGTTCAACGGCAAGGATCGGAGTGTGCATCTCGGGCATGTATTTAATTCGCTGTCGAAACGGAGTGGCCTGACAGACTCACTGTGAACCCGGGGCGCGCTTCCACATTTTCCTCTTGCTCGTTTGTCTTGGCGACCTCGAACGTAAACAGTCGATCGGACTCCTCGTCGGTGTCCATAGGGAGGTCCTCAGTCTCCTCGTTCCATACAATCGCCCGTGCATGCTCGGGCGAAATAAGACAAGCGACTTGATCCGAGATCTTCGTGAGATACCTAACGAAGTTTGGTTCAATATTTGGTATAGAGAATTGCCAAATATATACCTCATGAACGTGACGCGGTTGCGGCGCACGGAGGAAATCGCGTCGTCGTTCCACGTGGTAGGTTCTGGCCAATATATAACAAAAATCTGTTCAGCCTCCGCCGCATTCGGGTTGCCTGCGCGAAGTAGGTAAATGCCCGAGCGCAGGCAGGGGTCGGACGAGTTATCCGTAGATTGATTCAAAGCTCGGGCCCTGTAAAATAATGAGAAGCAATAGATAACGGTGTAGGAAAATCCACCCACGTCTCGTCGCTGATAACCTTTTGACAGGACAAAAAAGATACGATTTCAGACTTGCTTCCGTACAGCCCGAGCGGCTTGATCGACCGTTTATCGAGTGCGTTGAAATCGACCTACCGCGGCTCATTAGTCGGGCTGAGTAGTCGCAGGAAGCACATACCTTGGTGAGGGAAGTGTAGGCTCCAGGGGAGAGCACGTCGATGAATTTTCTGAGGGAATCCTGCGCGATGATAATCTTGTCGACTGGCGCGAAGCGTCAGTAGGGGGTATTCTCGACCGCGCTACAAGTAACTCACCAAGACCGCCGCTATACCGGACGAGAACAATTAACATTAGTCTCGTACCAAGGCTTGCCAGTTGAAAATAATATTTACCTGCCAGATTCACCAATTAGGTCCAAGACGCGGTACATTCCTCGGATTGAATGGAGCAGGTCGAGGTTCTTTTCTGCCTTTGTGGGAACGGACAGGAAAAAAAGTGTCAATAGCGGCGGTGAAGATGAAGAACGACTCACATCGATGTCCATGACATCTGGGTCGTCGGGACTGGCCGGAGGCTCTGGGGTCAAGTCGGGTGGCATAGGATTGGTATTCTTGGGACTCTTCTTCAGATTGTCGTCCACTGGAGGTTGTGGGTCGGAGGAAGCGTTGTTGCTGTCGCGATCACCGACGGCTTCCGCCGAATCGGGGGCGTGACTTTCGATCGCGTCGCCTTTGTCCAAATGCACGTCTATAAATATTTATTGAGAAATTGAAAGGAGCGCAAAGGACGCTGGAACCTTTAGGCGGGAGCGGGAGAGGTTTGGTATGTAGCAGCGCGGGGTACACGATCGGCGCCGGCGACGGCTTGGCGTTGTCCAAATTCACGTCTATAAATATTTATTGAGAAATTGAAAGGAGCGCAAAGGACGCTGGAACCTTTAGGCGGGAGCGGGAGAGGTTTTGTATGTAGCAGCGCGGGGTCCACGATCGGCGCCCGCGACGGCTTGGCCGTCACCGTGATCGTCGACGCGGTCGCGATGGACATACCCGACATGCTCATCGCGCGGTCGAGCGAGGTCAGGGATGTCGACGCGCTAGCGACGGACGAGCGGATCGAGTGCGGTGGCGTGTCGTAGGCGTGTAGTGGGTGCGGCGGCGCCGCGCCGGGCGGCAGCTGATGCTGCTGCCCGTGCGGGTGCCCGTATTGCGCTGTACGGAGCAGGAAATCCAGGTTAGCGATCGTAAGGACTTAGACAGACAGCAGGAAGGGAAGAAAAGAACAGCGCGCAAAATCGATCGCCCGAACAGGAAGAACGAACTCAAAGCAAGAAGCAAGAAGCAAGCAGCGCCCCACCAGGCAGCCAGCCAACGCCCGCACCGCACTGCGAAAAACGGATGAAGAAGCAAGAAAAAACGACGCACGTCTAGCCCAAGGCAGCTCGCTCTCCTCGTCCTCCACCAGCTCCCTGTAGGGGTCGAAACCGTCGCTGTCGCCACCTACGCTGGGCCCAGGGCCGACGCCCAGCAGGGCGTCAAACGCCGCCCGTGCGTCGACGCCGAGGTATTGTGTCGTCGTCGTCGGGCTCCCCGGCTCCGCCCCCGCCTGCTCGAAGCTGGTGTTGAGGTGCGGGAGGTGCTGGGGGATGTGCTGGTACGTGGGCGCCCTCGCGGGATACTGGTACCCGTTAGGCGCCGGATTGAGATTCGAGCTGTGGTATTGGGGATATTGCAGATATTGGAATGCTGCGTATTGGGGGTATTGGGGCTGCTGGGCGGGGCGGGGACGTCTTCCGAAGATGTCCTCGTAGGCGTCGTGCCGCTCTGGCGGCTGGTCCATGAGCGCTTGAGCAGGGAACCAAGTAAAGGTGTGACGTCACACATTCCCGTTATCCCGCCTATCTCCTCACAACTTGTGCCTGCAGTAATTTTTGCAAATGATGTTACCAGGTGCGTGCCGTTCCTTTATTTCCTGACCAGTTTGAACCTGTGTGGGTGCAGTTTCGTTGGGCACGTAAACTGCTGAAAGTAGATTCGAATTCATATCCCAGGGATGTCTCGGTCATCTCGCGTTTAGGTAGGCTCGATTCCAGTCTGTATATGAGAGCGAGCGTCGGTATACAAGCTGGTCGATCTGAGTTTAAATCTCCGTGACAAGCGACATGTCCCCATAAAGCTATTCTCGGCTATTCTCGGTATGTCCCTCAATTTGCAAGAGTAGACATAGGGAATGGTTGTGGTAAATACCGTACATAATTTCAGGAAACCCAAAGTCAAACTGTGAAATACTGATAGCACAAAGAATATTTCTTGTTTGAATTGTCATTGTGTGCATCAAAAGCCGCCCGCACGGAACACGGTCCGGAATAGCCTTATATGGACACGCCGCGTGTATTGGGATTTCAAACTCAGATCGACTGGTCTGTATATCGACGAGCTCGCCTCTCATATACAGACAGTCACTGGTCTAGCGTTTAGGGCGGCCGTATTGAGGAGCCCCCGCACCGCAGCCTGAGGCCTGCCGCTCGGACTGAAGTTAATTGAGTACCCGATTTCGATTTGCAGCTATTAACACATAAGGCCGGTAAGGCCGACAAGCGGCACAGCCCGCTACCTGGTCAAACTTAGCCAGTGTCAGCGGAGTAATTTCTACCAGCCCACATTTTTTTTAGACTGGACTCTCACCGACCGCTCACTGATTCAACTTACCAGCAGTTGATCCAACCGTATTCTGTTGATTCGATCCCCCGAACTTTTTACTTAGCAATTCAACCCCCAAGTTCCCACTCCCGAGTCCGTTTATTCAACCAGATTTTTCACTTGGTGGGATTAATTCAACCCGTTTCGGATTCAGCTTACTTCAACCTCACACTCCTATTTCCGAGGAGTCATGAGGGCCTTTAAAATCATTAGCACCCTTACTCAAGTTTCCCCGAAGCGAGGGCAATGCGGCCAATGCCACATCTGAACTTTCGTGCCTCAGGATATTAGGAAAGATTGTGGAGATTTTTTTTGCGGAACGGTAGTTTACCTAGGACATCAGAATGAAGGCTTTTTTTTGGCTCCAGGCTCTCACCTGGGTTTCGATAATCAATGCACAGGTCTTGCATTAATTGCGGGCTTTCTTGACTTGGTATTTTCCTGTTGAAATACACTGGCATGTTGCAAGTGCAACAGTAATTTCCTGTTCCAGAAAATAGTGTCCAACCAAAAAAAGGAATGGAGGAAGTACAGCCAAAGCAGGGTTGTATTAGCCACAGAAGAGTGGGGCTGAATCACTAGGGTTGCAATCATGTGTTAGGTTGGATCAGTGGTTTCGATGAAGGATGTTTCTGGGACTGTGCAATTAAATGTATGGTTGAATCAGTTGGGTTTGACAAAATAAAAATTGAACCAGTGAGTGCGTAAGCTTGAGGTAATTAATATAAGAAAACCTCCTTTGGGGCACCGGCGAAGGGGCGGGTACGGAAGGTCGAACCTAAAGTTGGACTAAATCAGTAGCCGTATTTGTCAGACCAGTAATTATAACCCAGCCCAGGTCAATCAATTGCCAGGAGGCCACATCTGAGGTGAGGGGGCATGATGATTGGGAAGTCGGTCTGGAACAAGTCAGTCCCGTAAAAACATATTTTCATACTTATATAATTGTGAAAAAGAAGGTTCACTTCACTACATCCCAAATTGACTTATCATCAACACCATTAGCCCAAGACTCAAAGACTGGTATGTGCTAATCATTATGAACAGACAACCTACTTTAGTCTGGTATCTTCAATATGCATCTGTTGGCCAGCGCAACCCATTGTTTTTTAAGCTTACTTGAGTTCACAAATAGCAGTGAATAATTGCAGGTAGCAATCCATTTCTCGCCGACTAGAGTTCACCCCAAGTTCACCCGGTAAATAGTCCCTGAATCATCTGAATTTCTCAGAGCCTGACACCAGCTGAAGTCAGTTATTTCTTCTTGCATTTGTTCAATGGTTCCATACCTTTGGGTTACTATGAGGATATTGAAACTTTGCCAAATCATTGCTCGCTGTTGAATAGGGGTTGAGAATAAGCTGGTTTACTATACCTCACGGCATATCTCGGCATCACGGTCAGTCGGCCCTTGTGCCGAACAAATTTGGCAGGGAGAAGAGCCGCTGACACAGAGGAAATGACGAAAATGTGATGGTCCGCCAAAAGGCGTTTGATGGGGCGCCCTATAGAAACCCGTACCTAAAGGTAGCGGGAATGAAGCTCATACTTCGCTTGTTAAAGTCTGTTAGCGATCACGGGTGTCCGATCGGGCTAGAAAGTTGTTATGTAATTGCGGAGTTTGAATTTTCATCGTACGGTCTTGCGCTGGAGGTTCTGCCGCCCTGAGGAGATAATACATGCCCAAATCTCACCTATATTCTGGAATAGATGATATCCGCTTGTTTCTGCATTTTTTTTCTATCCTCAGCATGAATTTTCGACCCGCAATGCTCCAGCTGGTCACTCATCAGTCACATTGTCACATTGCTGCCTGCGATCTCCAGTGAAGGAGCATCACAAATCTAAAGAGGCAGATCCTTATATGCACATGTAAATCTCTCGCTCGCGCAGGATTCAAATGAAAAGACGCGTTCCTCATTGAATATGGATCGCGACGAAATTCAAACTCCGCTATTATGTAACAATTTTCTAGCCCGATCGGACACCCGTGATGGCAACAGGACTAATTTGCAGCTTGTTTGTAACGTTATGTTATGGCACATATATGGGCGATATATTCGGTGAAAAATACCCTTTTTCATGGGGATTGAACCGGAATTTGCCTTCTCACCTTTTTGGGTAGAAATAATAATCAGTCTGCGCAGAGTTTGTTAACAAGTAATGTATGAATCCTGGTGCAAAATAATGATAATGGAGAGCACCGATAGCACATGGCGTGCGGCCACACTATATTGACGATGTCGTGGGTATTGAGGGGAAGGTCCCCCGTTCGACTCGGTGTTGGACCAACACCGAGTTGGTGTATTGATCTCTTTCCCGGTGGAATTTTTGCTTTTGACGCACTATCATGGTTCAAAAAATGTTGAATAAAACCAGGGGCAGTATGAGGATGAAGGCATCTCACAGCACAGGGCGTGCGTTCACCGTATCTTCTTGAGAGTCCGCGTGTTTTCTGGAAGGTCCGCGGTCGCCTCGGGGTCGGTGCATTAATCACAAGCCGCTGCTCCCTTTTGAGTGGCTTGGTTGAAAATTGAAGTGTAAATCCAATAAAAGTGTATCACCAATGCAGCTATGGATTAAGGTTAATGGAAAGAAAGCACCTGAAAGCGCGGGCGGTATCACTTAAAAATATTCAGCTGAAAAGCACTCACCTTCTCCACAAAATAAATAAATGGGCGTGAAACAAATGCGGTGCAGAATAAAGGTATGAAGCACCTGAAAAGGTGTAGTGGACCGGTTGAATTTACCGAATCTTCCCTTCACATTCTTGGAAAAATAGTTATGAATAAGTCTAGCATAAAACCAGGCGCACAATAAAGGTATGGAGCACCTGATAGCACGCTGGCGTGCGTAAACGTACCACATGAGTGCAGATTGGCTGTCAGTGGAAGATTCCCGTTCGACTTAGGGTCGGTGCATATCGCTTTCCGGCCGTAAATTCCTTCTTTTTTGGCGCACTGTTGTGGCTCAAAAAGATTGGCATAGCTCCAGGATAATAATGGTATGAAGGCACCGATAGCACAGTGGCGTGCGTCTACTAACCATGTATGAAGAAAGTGATATGAATATTCAGTGGAGGGTCCCCGCTCAACTCGGGGTCGGTGCATGTTAATGCAGAGATCTCTCCTTTTTTTTTTTTTTTGAGTAAATTGATTCGAGTGCCGTGGTTGGCTCAGAGGTCTGACATAGATACAAGGTCAGAGACCGGAAGGAAAGTATCTGATAGACTGCGGGCTGGCATCGGAAAAACATTTTTTAGACCTTCTTGGAAAAAAACATACTACACCCGCCCCAGAGCTCGGGTGAAAAGCCGAACATAAATTAGGTGGTGAGCGGAAGGCTCCCGTTCGACTCGGGGTCGGTGCATGTACGCTGTCACTTTGACTTTTTTTTCGACAGCGTCGAGTCGGATGGCGGAGTAGGTTCTAGAGGTGTTGTATAATTCAAGGTGCAGAGAAATGCGACAACACCTTATAGACTGGCATCGGAAAAATATTTAGACCTGCTGGAATTTTTTTTCTATTAATGAATCCACGCCAGAGTGTGGGCAGAAAGGTCTTGTCTACATCGCGGGATAGTGAGAGGAGGAAAGCACCGATAACTCATGCTGTGCGTCCACATTAATTGCTATGAAACGATGCGTACGGCCAGTGGAAGCTCCCCGTTCGACTCGGGGTCGGTGCATATCAATGTAGAGATCTCTACTTTCTTAAAGGTAAATTGAGTCGGGTGCCCCAGGTGGCTGAAATTTTTAAAAATCTAGCCTAAATCCAGCTATCAGAGAACCTGGTCAAAGGTGAGGGCGGCGTGAATGATTAAGTCGTTGGTTCAAAAGCGAACTATAAAATAGGGCCCCTAGAACAGAAGAGATGAATAAACACCTTATAGGACACTTTAAATATTGCTGGGACTCAGTTAAACCTGAATTTACTGGATCGCTCTCACCTTCTTGGACAATATATCAATACGCCGCATCAGAGCCTAGCTGAAAACGTGTTCAAAACCCGGTGTATAAGAAATGAATTAAAGCATCGATATCCACGCCCGGTGAGAGGTACATCTAGCGGCGCTGGTGTGGAGGGCCCGTTCGACTTGGGGTCGGTGCATTGGCGAATGTAACTCATGTATGCACCTATGTCACGGTTACCTTCGGAGTTTGCCTGCTTGGTTGCCTTGAAATGAATCCGAATGCATTCGCGTCGGAGATCTGAGCCCTGAGGAGACGACGAGAAGCTTGCCTGCCGCAGGAGACGACTATCTTCACTACAGGCATGGCTTGATGAGTGTTGTAGTGACCTCAGTGCGGGAGGCGATCTTTCATGACCACCGCAGTCAATGAGCCTTGATTCTGTGAAGAGAAGACCGTTAGCTATGAGCCGGTGAACTCAACAGTACAAGGTGTTCTTCCCATGACAGGTTGGACATCTCTTCGACGCTGAGGTGCACGAGATCATCACGACATCGATATATAGTCCTCCTTTTACATGGTGCATTTATTTTGGTTTAATGGAACCACAAAACGTCCAATCTAGCAGTTCAGCTAAATGCTGACCGGAGCGCTCCCGAACACTAGATAATATACATGGAACCTGATTACAACATATGTTCATGCCCTGACATTTCAGATCACTGCTACTGTGGTTGCATCGCAAAGCCATTCAGTGGTCTGACAGTGTAACTTACCTCGGGAATAGTAACCTGAGCGTGGGCTGACGTGGAGGGTTCCCTGCACCGGAGGCGAACACAGCGTTGCTCATCCTGGTTTTCAAGACGTTGTAGGGGGCGGTAGATGATGCATACTTGCGACCCGCACTGACGGAGAACATGATTGATGTGTCCCCCCTTTTCTTCCCCGCTGGTTTTCAGGATTCCCTCACTCGTCGGCCTATTGTCTAACTCGTGATATGTCTACCTACTAATAAGTAGGTTCAAGGGCTACCGCAGCGCCGTGACAGCCGATGACTGTAGCGTACATTTGGACGTTGTGTACGTAGGTACAGTACCTGCTTGTTCCTTTTAGGAACCACCGCAGTAATACATCCTCCTCCTCCTCCTCCTCCTCCTGGTACCTGGTATAAGGCCTCTATATAATCCTCGATTTCAGACTACTCTCTCCACTCTCTCCTATGTAGACAGATGCTTAAATCAATCATTGAATCAATGCGGCTCGTTTGCACGGGATAATTTATCATGTAGGTACACCTTGAAGTTGATTTTTGACTGTCGCAAAGGTTAAAGTCCAGAAATCACGTTGGCCCGATGTTTCTCTGATTTTTCTAAAACGGAGAACACATATTATGCACTGGTCTCTTTTTGTGAGTTGTTTGAAGCTCGTTTTTCGCAGTTTCCGCAGTCCTCTAAGTACCCTCGGTAAATTATTATTATCCACACTCAGTGCGTAAAAATGGTGTTTAATTTGTTTTATATTTCATGACCCCGAGGTTTTAACTCCTCGGGAACCAAATAATGGGCAAGGGAAGGTGGCATGTCACCATCGCCGACTGTCTTGAAGCTACTCTAAAAAAATGTAAAATGTAAAGCAAATCCTCATCATCGTACATCCAAGTTTTCGATATCTGTGGGCACCCTGATCGGTGCACTCCTCCAACAAAAACGAAGCTACATATGGGTCGTACCTCCTGATCATTCGGTTCGCTGGCACCCAACTCCCCTTGATCCCATTTCAATTCTTCTGATTCGGCTCATTTAACAGAGAATTCGGCTAGCTTATCCCGGCTCACCAAGAGGCTATGAAGCCTTCGTGGAGTACAAAGGAACTCGCTCCTCCGAAATACTCGCGATACTGGTCAATTATGCAGGGGAGAGTTGGTGGTTCGAATCCACCCGAAGACATATCTTGCCTCCACCTTTTTGTCTCATTTTTCAGGTTGGGATCCGACTAGTACTGTGGACTTCACATCCGAGCCTGATGAATCGATAGCGCGTCCACTACCTCACGGGTGGGATAATTCGCTGGCACCCAACTCCTCCTTGATCCCATATCAATTCTTCTGATTCGGCTCCTTTAACAAAATATTGCACGCTTATCCCGGCTTACAAAGAGGCTATGAAGTCTTTGTGGACCACAGGGGAACTCCCTCCCACAAGTTCTGGTATGAAAACTGGCTACAAGGGAAAGTCGGTGGCTCGAGTCCGGCCGAAGACATGGCCAAAATTGGGCTTTTTTTTTGACTTATTTAACAAGCTTCGAACATCTGAAGCATTCATATCACAGCACGCCCGGTTGTCTCGCGCACATATTCATGTTGCATCCAGCTGGTATATTCAACTCCGATTCGGATTTTGTTTTTTAATGTTGCACACTTACTGTAACCAAGTCTATAATGACGCTATCAAGTCTTCTTGGAGTTCAGGGGAACCCACTCCCACAAGTTCCAGTATGACAATGGCTACAATGGGAGGTCGGTGGTTCGAATCCACCCGAAGACATCGCCGGTGTTCCTCTATGTTTTTTTGTCTCATTCAGGAGGCTTCATCTGGTACTGCGGCCTTCACATTTGAACGAGTCGCATCACGCCAATTTCCTACAATTATATCCTGCTGGATTATGCATGCAGACTCCAAGTCACCTTGCGCTAACGTCGAAACTTGGCTGTTGATAAAATAATTACTCCCTTGCCGCGGTTCAAAGAGAGGCTTCCAAGTCTTCGTGGAGTACAGCGGAACTCGTTCCCCCGCAATATGGACAGGCTACCTATGCATGGGAGAGTTGGTGGTTCGAATCCACCCCAAGACATAGCCAGGATTACGGGTTGTTTTTTGGTCTCATTTTCGGCTCAGGATCCGACTAGTACTGTGGTCTTCATAGCAATCAAATCCCGCCCTCCTGCAGTTCGGTCTCGCAAGCCAAGCGCATTAGGGGTGCTCAATTCTTAAACCGTGGCGTGGTGCCGTGGCATATTTGGTTGAAACAAATAAAGATTCAAACTCCGCTTCGTCTTGGTCTCAACCCCACTGTTCCTACCCACATTTTAGAGACAAATGAGCTCCATAATATATTCAATGAGGTAAATAATGGTACCCCAAGTGTTATCTTCCTTCAATACAACGTTCACTGCAAGATATAGATATATTTGTATGAATGTGGTAAAACCTCCAAGTTGCGGGCCCTCCAAATTTGTCAGGCCTTGTTAAATTGATCCAGATGAGTGACTAAGTGGTTAGGGTGAGTTTGGAGTCAAAATTAGGCTAGGAAATGAAGCAAGAGGAAGTGCAAAACGGTTTGTTTCCTGGCGGAGTTTGAATCTTTATTTGTTTCGACCAAATATGCCACGGCACCACGCCACGGTTTAAGAATTGAGCACCCCTATTCATGTTACATTCAGCCGGTATATTCAATACAGTAGCCCTCCGGGCAGCCTTGGTTCCTCCTCTGTTCTGGTTTCTCGGTGCTGGTACCGATTGCACCGTGGTTGTCTATATAGTGTCAATACAAATTGTCGGTTAATAAATGTAAGTGACGTGGGTCGAGGACTCCACCTACACCCCAAGGATCCAACTGGGGGAAATTAAAGGTGAGCAGTCCCGGATCCCGGTCGGAGATGAACTTTGAGCTGCTACACATGCTAATGTATTTTTTCTTGTCCAGACACCAAGCGAGAGCCGTGGCTTTCATTTTTTCGTAATTGAAGCTGCCAGTTTCACCGGCAATATATCCGACCGCCTCCATAACCATCTCGTCCTGGGGCACAGATAGGTGATCAAAGACTTGCGGAGGAGCTGGATCACAGATGTCTGAATATCACTTGTGGCGGCGTCAGACATGGGGTGATCTGCACAGTCGGTGTACGACAAAGTAGCTGAAGAATCAGCCAAACAGGCAAGTTCAACGCCCCTCGGGACCGCCGAATCCAAATGCGCGTCGACACTGGAGAACAAAGATTGCATGTTGTCCGAACACATGCTTACGCCCGCCTCTACGTACATGTCATTCTTGTTAACAAGAAAATCTATGAGTGTGGCCATGCGATTCTTTGAGACCAAAACAGGGCTAAGATTCTTGATGTTGTCCATTGTAGGGACCGACGCCTCACCAATAAAGAGCACCCACATAGCCTCTTGCATTTCTGATATGTCGGGAGGCAACACAGTTCTTACGGTCGGTACATCTTGAGCAAATATAGCCACATTACCCTGTGAGTACGAACAGGTCATTGGAACCATACAGGGGAGTGCCTTTCTTGCGACTGAATAAATGAGTAATCCGGTTTGTGTGTGAACGAGACACCATCATCAAGTCAAACAAGCTCGCATTCTTAAATGCAGCCTTAATGTCTGAAGGGAGCTCGTCACGGCCATAATACTGAAAGTTTGCAATTGTGTTGACGGGCTGCTTTTTCCTGCCGAGAATAGTCCTACAGGACTTCCAAATGTCCATCACTCCAAGCCGATCCTTGAAGTGCAGCGCGGGGTGATACAGTATAGCGCCGCTATACACTTCCAAATCATAAATGGTTGGAAGACATTTCGCAGGTAAAAAGTCGTTGCGCAGTAATGTCAAGTCGAAATGGGCTGGATTGCACACTTGGATGCTAGCCTTATGAGTAGTTTGCGCACAAACCGCACAGGGTACAGGCAGCCAGGCACGGGGGCTGAGTTCCGTTTGCCATACATTTGTCATGGACAATTTGTCGTTGATCGTTGTGGTGTAGGGGAAGCCTGAACATGTATCTTCGACAATACGGGCAACTTCAGAGCGGCGGCGGCTGATGGCCGACTCCCAAGTCAATCCTCGTCTCTCCGTATCGACTTCCTGGTTGGCAGCGGTTTGCGCTACAGATAATAAGCTTCGGGCTTCTGTACGCGCACTGAAGTCTGCGGGTCGTTCCGCTGCATGCGCGGCATCTGATAAATTGGACCTTCTCTCTGCCTGGTGTGCCGCTTCTGATATCCTGCGGTCTCGTACCTCATCAGTTGAAGCTTCTGCTCTCCTAGCCGCCAACCTTTCAGTGTTCGCAATACAGGACACTTCAACGCTGCGAGCCAAATCTTGTGAATTCAAAGACACAATCTTGCTCGAAGCACGGCGGCTTTTGAAGAACTTGAAGGGCATAGGCTGGATGCCCAAGCAATTGGCAAGACATGTGTTGCACTAGAGACGAGGCAGTAGGATGGTGTCTTTTCTCGCATTACTAGGGGCCACGATGCGGTGAGCAGAACAGATCATCCTCAAGTTTTTCATGCTGAGATGAGTGAAAAGTGTGATAAACGCTGACACGTCGAGCATGGAGCAGAAGACATATAAGGTATCGATATCGGATGCGTGAAGGCCGGCCAACACCGCAGGTGTCACTATCTCCACGAACTCAAGGTCACAATTGAGCTTGTATGCAGTGCCGAATTCAATGCCGTCGTCCGCATCGATGGACACCTTGTTGCTCAAAACGATAGGCAGGACATTCAGAGCTGGAAGCAAATACATTCGAAGCGATAGAATGGTAGGACAGCAGGGAAAGTAGGACAGTAGTACGGGCAGCACGGTAGCACAAGGTAGAACGGGGCAGAACGGATAGAACAGGGCAGAATGGGTAGAATGGGATAGACGGGTAAGGATTGATGTCGGAAGGACAGATCGGGAGAGCGAGAAGATGAGAGGTATGAATCAGAAGAGATAGGTGGGGCAGCTATTTGGACCCACACACAACACCAGATACAGGAGCAGACACCGTGGAGGCCCGGTGCAAGACGTTGCGTGCTTTGCTGATGGAAGATGGGCACAGACGCAGTATCGCGGATAACTTCCGCGCTATCGGCCGTTGGTACTGAGGGTACAAGTCAGCACAAAAGGGACAGGCAAGGCCGAGCTTAAGTATGGGGAGGCTCCACGACCGTAGACAGAATAGCAGGGTAAGGGTACAACTGTTCCATGGTGGGTCCATGCAAAGGCAAAGGAGGCGTGAGGTGGTTTTTCGATAAGTCAGCCTCAAAGGCACAAACAGGGGGAGAGTTTGATACTGGGGAGTGGTTCTTCTTCTTCATACATGGTGACACAACACGACATGATGAGGGGCAAAGCAGGACGAGGACGCAGAGGATTGCAGAGGACTCAAGATGGTCGCAAGAGACGGAGAAAGATGATGGCATCTTTTGATGGTAACATTAATAAGCAGCCATGGTCGTACAGACGGACAATTACGCAAGTGAGACCTGGTCCCTAAATCCGGAACCAAGAATTCTGAATCGGTTCATTATTTAACAGAAAATGTTGCACACTTAACTAAGTCCATAAGGATGCTGCCAGGTCTTCGTGGAGTACAAGGGAACTCGCTCCCCGAAATTGCGTACGGAATCTGCTATTATGCAGGGAAGAGTTGGTGGTTCGAATCCACCCGAAGACATGTACATTTACGGTGTACCTCGTTTTTTTTTTGTCTCATTTTTTTTGGCTCGGGATCCGATTAGTACTTTGCGATTTTCATGTACTCCTCCTAGGTTTTATTTTGTCTCATTTTTACCGCGGCTGGTATTGTACAGTTGCCTGATTCGGCTTAATTTCGCCGGAAATTGCCGAGGGCTTTAACGCTGCCATCCAAGGCATATACTGCCAGACGGGCGCTGATGGCGTCCTCCAACACCTTTCCTTTCGCCTTCGTCTCCCCTCACCCATGGGGTCTTATACACTCGCTCTTTTCACCCTAATTTGCATATACACTCCCTTGTCGCGAGTTAAGCGAACCGCACCGTCGATGACTTTTCCCCGCTGGTCTCATATTCCCCCGTCCGTCGACACCATAACGCACTTGGACACCACAGACTTGGATGTGACGAGGCTGAACAACCGCACCGTCGCGGTCATGAACTCGGGCTCGACGGCCGGTGTATCGCTCAATATGACGCTCAAGTTTCCCGGTGCGTCGCGCAGTTCTTGGCCCTGTACGTTCTCGGGTATGCAGGCACTGCCCTCTAGCTCTTCCTCGCCAAGCCCGCCACCACCGCCGGGCGCACGTCCACCGCATCGTATACCATCATCCTCGACGGCGCAGTGGTGCTCGACGTCGGCACGACGCCGCTGGATTCAAACGCGGTGTACGGCGCGCTTGCCTACTCGAACACGTCACTCCACCTCGGAGCGCACGAAGTGACGCTCCGCATCAATCATGGCGTGACAGCGTATTTCGACTACGCCGTCTTCACGTAACCCAAGACCACAGGAACGGCGTCTGAATCAGGAACGCACTCTGAATTCCCCCCAGCTGCGGGCGGGAAGCCGAAGAAGACGCACATCGCCGTCATCGCGGGGGCCGTCGCAGGCGGGTCTTCCTGCTCCTTGCCGCTTGTCTCGCAGTGCTGTTCCTCCGCCGTCGTCGCCGCTGCCGCGTCCATCCCCGGCCCATCTACAACTCTCCGCAGCGGAAACCTTCGATGGAGTCTGTATCGACCGACAAATTGATGCTCGCAGTCCCACATCCACCCCAACACTTCGCGGCACAAGAGCACCCGCACACACTCGAGTACAAGCCCACCACTCGTGAATATAACGAGGACAGCGACATCGTGACGGCCTCGGACCCGGACGCAGAGATGCGGCGTATGCTCGCGGAGCAGCGCGAGATCGTGGCGGAGTACGCACGGCCCGACCCGCGGCTTGGGGAGGGGACGAGAAGAAGGCGCCCCTCGTGCCGTCGCCGAGTTCAACTTCGCTCGCGTCGCCGAGTTCAACCTCGTTCGCGTCGCCGAGTTCATCCTCGTTCGCGTCGCGGAGTTCAACCGCGCCCTCGTTCGCGCATTCAACTTCGCTTACGCATTCAACCTCGGCGTGGGGCGTAGACGAGAAGAAGGGCCCCCTGCCGTCGACCCCGCTTGCACATCCACCCTCGCTCACGTCGATCGCACACCCACCCCCCCCTCGGGATCTCGAACCCCGACCCCGACCCAGACCCAGAGATGTCGAGCATCGCGGCGCAGATGCGCGCGCTGCAGGCGCAGGTGGTGCGGCTTGAGGCCGAGCGCGGGACAGGGCGGCTCGAGGGCGAGTGCGGGGAGGAGGAGGTGCCGCCGCCTGCGTATGCTGGGATGTAATTTCTCGTTGGTGTGGGTCCCGTATGGCACATGTACTGTCCATTAATTATTTTGCACACAACCCGAGCTGTTTACAGGGCTTTGAATTACATCTCCGTGACTTGCCCACAACTTTGCTTTTGAATTACATCTTCTGCTGGAAGTTTTCAACTGAATTCATGTGTTGCATACAACTCCTCTAGGGTGTTTACATCTCGGTTGGACTTCGCCGCGGTTCGAAATTTGCGGAGCTTTAATAATATTGATGAGTGATGCCGTGTTCTGCCGGTGTCCATATTTGGCAGACCGCAGTCTTTCCACCCTTGTTGTGCAGTGTAGAACTTAGAAAGATCCAATACAACCTTTTATTTCACTATGGGGTGTCTGGATATAATACTTTCTGCACCACAACAGAAAACAGAACATCAGGTAATTTTTATTCCAAATGGAGCTTGTGGAGGTACCTCCTCTCAGATTATCATTTACATATTCAGGAGGCTTTTATAGTAGTTACATTTAATTTATTGGAGTATCCACGAAATTTATGACGAAGCCACAGAGCTGGAAAGAATTTTGAACACAAAACACGACAAAATGACAATCTGCTGCGAGCCGCCGTTGATGGGATCACGTTCGGATAGCACCGCCCTCCGGGCAGACCTGGTTCCTCCGGGTCGGGGCTGTATCTTCCTCAGGACCTCCAGGAGATAAATGCTCATTATTTCGCATCTTGCCCGCAATGAAAAAGCGCGCCAAACGATCACCTCCTTCGGGAGATCTATGTGATTTTTCAACTAACACCCTATTGTAATCAAACCAAGATCAAATAGATATTTAATTCGTGTAAGCTGTTTACTCCGGCTAGTGCATCCTTTGTGGTGATTGAGCAGCGAAATGCTACGCCACGGACTTCACACATGTCATTTTCACCTGGGATATGTTGCTGATCAATTCTCATAAGTTGTTTCATCATGGTTAGTGGCGCAGCCTAGAACGCTATGAGCAGCCCCAGACTTGAATGAAGAAATCATTTTATTTCAGCTACCTATTTGCTATTTGCGAATCCATGCCGATGATCAAATTTATATTCGTGTAATTTCTTTGCTGGTGGTTGGAAGCACAGCCTCGAGCGCGAAGACCTACTGAAACCAAGAGACACAAAGAGAACTCAACATCTAGGCAATGCGGGTAATATACTAGATGTACTAAACAAAATTAAATAGAGGCACTACATGCCTCAATAAGGCGTATATAAAAATTCATCGCAGGGACCCACCGGAGCGCCGAGGTCATGATCCAATGAGAGGTTTAGGAAGTCCGGTGAAAATGACGCAGAGTGACGCGTGCAGATGCACACCGGCGTTTGGCGCGCCAATGTTGAGTTCACATTAAATTGACAGCGAGAGGGCTTCAAGTGCACTTCCTGAGGAAGCGGCCCTGGTCCCTATAAATCCCTAGCAGGTTTGCTCAAACATTCGGCTTTGCATTGTCAAACGGGTTTCAAACTCTGTTCTGATTAAACAGTTAGGGAAGAGGCGGGGATCTTGTGTGGCTACTTAACAGGGCACGGTTTAAGTGGTGTTCAACTCGAACAGCTCGAACGGAGGTTTAAACGGAGATTTAACAGGGTTAAACATAACTTGAACAAGGCCCACAAAAAGCAACACCGGCCATGAGAATCGAACTCAAAACCTCTGGTTTCAGGATGATTTTCGGCAACCAGGGGTATAACCACTTGACTAACCAGACTTAGAAAGGTGCAACTGTCCATGTACTACTAGCGGCCCTCTGGACCGTTGGGATTTTACTTGCCTTACCATTCAGGATGGGTGTGAGCATTTAAAGTATGGAATTAACAACACACACAGATGCATAGAATCATTCGATTTGGCCCAGCCAGTTACTCGGTAGGCATGTTGTGTTGTTGCTAGTTGGTGCACTACATTCTATTTAAATCTGCACTAAGACCCGCATCTGCAACAACCTTGGCTTCTCTGGCCCGGTCCAACTCCACCCTACCAATGATACTGGCATTATCTTCCAGCAACTCTTGATAACCAACCAATGCAACAAAGTCTTGCACCTGTTCAGCTCTTCTTCGATGCATTGCTGCCTTCTGCCTTGCATATGCCTGGTGTCCAGGGAGATGATTTTTTGAAGCCAAAGCGGTCCATGTGGCTTCCATCCGTTTGAAACTTTGGTTGGATCTCAAAAGTTCGGCAATTTTCTGTTCCCCTTGCTCTTGCCATCTTTTCATCTCTGCTTCTGCCCGGAACCATTGGACTCGGTCACCTAATCAGGGGCATAAATCAGTGGCTTTTTGGCTAGATCAAAAGAGATTACCTTCGCTTGACCATTCCTCCATCTCAGTATCAGTCATTTTTGTCAATTTACCAAGTTGCCACAGCCATCCTGCTGGCCGTTCATCAACAGGCAGCTTGACAGGTTTTGTTGGTTTGTTCTGTGGACTTAGGACCAAATTTGTCAAAGTAGAAAACAAGAGGATTGCAGTTGTACCTGATCTTCTTTTATTCATTTGTGTGCCGCTCATCACTGGTACCGGATCTGGTAACTTTGGATCTTTGCCTTCAGCATCTGGTTGTCCAATATGAAGAACTGGAGACATAGTGATATTTCAACCCCTCACCTTCCATGTCAATGTCCTCCTCAACCGGCATGGCTGCAAACACTCGCCACAAGGCCCCATCTGTATGTCTGGAATCCCCAACACATTGTTTTTGTTGCACAGACTTCATGTACAAGTCTGGTTCAGTCAATGGAGGGAGTCCAGATCCAACATTTAATGCAATGAGTGCTGTTCGAGCGATTTCGTATGACACCATGTGTGCATCACGCAGTGTGATTGCCTCCCGAATATTGTCGTCGGCTCGAGTGTTCTCCTTCTGTTTGCGTTCATCCCTCCCTTTGTGGTTGCGTAATGCTGTGATAGTCTTCACAATGTTCTGCAGGGCACGTAAGTGATCGAATGCTTCCCCTTCTTGTCTAGCCACCTAGACATGCTGTTTCTAGGTGGCTAGGGTTGTAGACGCCAGCTAAGCCACCCTCTCAGCTGGCGGCACATAGACCCGTCTCAGACGGTCTCAGCAGATGCCAAGTCTAGACCGCCTAGACTTGACAGATCTAGACGAATAGGCGCACATAGATGTCATATCGACGAATCTAGACCCGTCTCAGATGATCTAGAATTTCGGCAATCTAGGGGGGGGCTGAATGCAGTGCCTCTCTTTGTCTTTCTCTTCGTTGTGCTCAGCTGTGTCAGCACATGTTCAATCCATCACGAAACAGCTGAACAATGGACCTTTCATGTCTCTCTGTTTCCTGCCTATGTTCCGACATTTGTGGTTGCTTTTTCTTTCATGGCATTATAATTCTTCATATGTAACCTCCACCAACCGTCCTATGCCTCACACAAATACCTATCTCCCGCAGGATATCTGACATCATCTCTGATTATTAGCGTCGATGGTTCCGGGCACCATAGCACTGCCAGTAGGCTTGCTGATCACTGGGTGGACCATCAAGGCACATGTACATTGGATCGTCCCGGATCTTGTCAGTTCTCCTTCAATAAAGTTAACATACAAGCACGGCGAGCTCACTGCCTGAATCAGGGCATCGCACTCGTCGGCGCCGGTGTCATCCTCAATTTCCAGGTCAGAGGAAATGGTGGTACGCATATGTTCGCCGTATGACCTGACCTTCCAGACCATCCAGACTTATGTGATCGACTCATTCACGCTTTATGCCGCGTCTGGTCCGTATCACCTGCTTCTTCTGCATGCCAACTCTGCTTCACACCCTTCTCTAGCTCTTGCCGCGGTCTCTTTCCTCCGATCCCTGTGTGGGTTCGCATTCCCGCTCTTTGACGAGCAGATGCGCCGCAACGCACTTGGGTCACCAATTATGCCTCTGCATGATTTTCCCTCATCGTCCGCTTTTGCAGTGACTGACTCCAAGTTTTTATCACCCAGATTTCTTACAAAACTCGCTTATTCTGGTGAATTCTATGCAGTGTTGAACATAATTTTCTTCGAACAGAGCCTATTTGAAAATTCGGGCTTGAAGAATAAGCTTCACATTGTTGTAGCTCTCACTGTAGTAGCTTCATCCGAACCTTTAATATTACGAAACATTCCAGAAATCGTTCAAGGATCCTACTTACAACGTTGTAAAAATACAATCCCAGGTGCCGGAGCGAAGCGAAGGCATATCTTGTAAGGAAATAACGTGGCTAAACGTGACCTAACGCCGGTGTATACCCCCCTCTAACGCTCTGGATATTGACAAGGGGGTCCTCGGTCCATTCCCTACCCTCCCATTATAGCTACCGAACTCTCCGTTTTTCATTTTCCCCGATTTTTTTGATGCAGTATTCGATCATTAATGCCCAATTACATGTTTCTACACCCAATTTTGAGTTAGAAAAAGAAAGATTTTCAGATTCGGATTCAGCGCCCAAAAAAACTTAAAGACCGGGCTTGATGTACTTTTCAAGATTCCCGCCTGCCTCTTGATGTTTGGACAGTGGGATAATGTCATTTGTCAGCGGACACGTTGTATCTCGGCGCTCAAATTCCACGCCCTCCTCTCCCAGCATGTCGCTATCCCGCATCCTTGCAGCTCCAGCACATCCTGATTCGCCAGATCTTGACAGTTTCATGTCCGCCACTGCCAACATGAATGACAACGCCAATGAGCAAGGTGAGGAGGTGCGGCCAAATGCTGCCAGAAGACAATACTCGGCTTGTGGAGCGTGTCTCATGAGAGGGTACGTCCAATCCAGCACAACACAATGTGGAATTGTAGCTGATACCGCATTCGTTAGGGTTCGCTGCGATCTCAAGGACATTCCGCACGTTGATGGCCGAGTACCACCTTCGTGCTCCAACTGCCAGGAAGGTCTAAAATGCGTGTAGGTGCTGTCTGTTGTTTCCGTCGACAGACCCACTCACTCTGGCCTTGCGCAGCGGCGAATTCGCCGACGTTAAGGCCGTCAAGCTTCTCAGACGCGGCCGGCGCTTGCAACAAGTCGAGTACGGTCCCTTGTTTTCCGCCTACAACATTCATTGATGCGTGTCCTGCCGAAAGAGCGATCTACGGGAAAACCTGTGGCGATGACCAGTCTTTAACTACACCGTCGACGCCGCATCTTTCTGTGGGCGGGAATGACTGGGGTGAGTTTCGCGTGAGACTGGACCCTTTCTTTGTTCTGGCGTGACATTTTCGCGTTGATGCAGGACTGCAGCATGCCGCGACCCAATTCCAAGGCGACACCAGGAGTGGCACTGGTCAACTTGGTGATTCTGCCCTGAATAGTGACGGTGCGAGGGACCGCAACAATTTTAAAACAGTTCTCTCTCATTTAGAAACAGATGCCACAAAGTACTCTAGCAGCGATGAAGAGGAGGACACAGACCTTGAAGTCTCTGAGTTGCCCCACGGTCGCCCCGACGGCCAACCCAGTATTAGTAGGCACCAATACTCGGCTTGTGGCGCGTGTCGCACGAGCAGGCACGTCCCATCCAGCACAACACAATGGGGGTTCGAGCTGATACCGTATTCGTTAGGGTTCGCTGCGAGCTCAGGGACATTCCGCACGTGGATGGCCGAGTACCACCTTCGTACTCCAACTGCCAAGACCGCGGTCTGAAATGCGTGTGAGTGCTGTCTGTTCCATCGACAGACCTCTCACGCTGGCCTTGCGCAGCGACTAATTCGCCGACGTTGAGGCCGTCGAACCTCTACAGAAATAATCATGTTATTGGCTGGGGCGAAAACCCCCGATCCTGGAGGCGCCCGGAGGCACCCACCTGGGGGGGTCCAGAAAAAACTAGTGTATTCTGCCCGAAATCCAAGCCATCGTTACCCACATCTACTCCGAGTACCACACAGGTTTCCGGATATTCCGCTGCAAACCAGGGCTCAGAGTACTCTCTCCGATACACATTCACCCCAGACAACCTCACACATACTATGGCGGTAAATTTGCACATTTAATGTTCCGCTACTTTTTTTTGCACTTTTCCAAATTTCCTGCTACTATTGGTATTTTGAGCCCATTCCCTGCAAAAAAGAAAAGGGAAGATACATATGAGAACGTGGCAACAGCAACCTGAAGGACCAGATATGCTCAGAGTGAAATAATATGGTTATCTTAAGTTCCTGCAGTAAACACACCATTAGATCTTAGGAACTCAAGTTCTGCCTGTGCTTGCACCGCACCCTCCCAATGCCTTCCCCCTACCTCTCCCCCCCCCTCTCACTAGAACTTAAGCTGCACCCAACTTGAGTCCCATCGCGAACTTGAGATTCATTGACAAGCTTATATAAGTACTTAAGATTTTGAGCTACTTCAGTCCCATTTGCCCACTAAAGTCCTGCCGGACTCAAGTTATGCTACGGAATGAACATGAATAAAAGGTCGTCGAGTGTGTCCTGAATGAGTAGAATCAATGTTATCTTCAAAACCAGAATTAATTCGAAAGAGAACTGTACCTGGAATGAAAGTGAAAGCCAGGTAATTAATACTTCTATTAGTTTTCGATTAATTCCGTGTTTATCTCAAAGCGGGACGGCGTAAAACTTACTCAGGGGATATGTTAATAGACTCCGCGGCAGAAGTGTGCAACGCTCCCCAAATGCAGCTACAACATCACGCGCCAGTGCACGCATGAGGGAAGTCGAGGTAGCTGGAGAGGCTGAATACACAAGTTTGCCGTGGCGCTGCGCGGCAAAGCACGTCACAAAGTCGTCACAGAACCTCTGGAATATGTTATAAGTACAGAGAAAGAAAGGTGGATGAAAACAGCATACCGCGAGCATTTGGGACACTGAAAATAAGCCCGGGGCGGCACGGGAGCGCAGGAACTCCATAACGTGGAGAGGTTTTTCCGTGGCGATGCGGCGCACGGCAAACACGTCAGGAATATACATAGCGCATCGGGAAGTAGCTGGGAGTACTAAACATGACATGTGAATGAAACAGGTGTACCATTGATTGTGGGGACAGCAGAAGTCCAAGAAAATATGGCGGCGGGGGAGGAATGAACCTGAATTATGAGCAGTCAGATTCAATTCAGAGTGTTGCCCAAGTAATAGAATAAAACTTAGGCCGAGTACAATGGATTTTGTGAATGAAAACGGGCACACAACCGCTACTCGGTATTTCAGCAGCATATATTACTTACCTGCAGCAGGGATGCAACAACCTCACCATTTCAAAGAATACTGTGAAGGGCTGCCACTGAAGAACAAAGGTGATACCACGCAAGGTGGCAGCCAAGGTTAAGACCCCGAGAAGTCTCCTGACACGCAGTCAGGCCGAAGCATTGATGCTGAGGAGTTTATGAAAATGATGGTCCACGGAGTTCCTTCCCTGCATGGAATAGATGGTTGGGAGATGGTGAAAGAGAGGGCGATGTTTGGCATCAATGGCCCACCATTGTTATTGTTTTAACTTGGGGTAAAGGGCCGTAGCGGGGCCCGGCATGTCGACTCGTACTTCCCTTTTCTCTCTCTCTAGAGGTATTACGAGTCCTAATATCTTTTAGGATTCGTTCTTGCTGACGTCGATTCAGTGTTTTTTGATTGAGGTTAGAACTCCGACATCATGCACTGCTTTTCGGTCCGGGGTTCCGCCGGCTTTTCAATTTTATGCAATTTAGGCACGCAACCTGAGGGGAAAGTCCCGGGGAGGTCGACGGCAGATCAAAGGCTCAACTTACCTTACTGTCTGTCCGCTGAGAGTATACTTCACGTTAAACGTTAGACAAAAATCCGACGCGCGCGGCGCCAAGACATCACCTGATCAGCGAACTAAAACAAATGTGCCGTACTTAGGTCTCGGGGAGGCCTCGGCGGCAAATCTCAAGGCCTTCCAAGACTCAACTTACATTATTGTCTGTTCATTGAGGGTATACTTCACATTAAACGTTAGACAAAATCCGACACGCGCGGCGCCAAGACCAAGCCAAGACATCATCTGACTAAAACGAATTTGAAGGGTTCCGTACTTAAAGTTAAGCTCCGCGCAGAGGTTCCTCGCTCTTTGTCGTCTTCCCTCACTCTTCAGAGCTACCAGAATTTACAACAACACTCCAAGTTCGTCCGATTGGTTGAAATTCTCGAGCCTTTCTGATTCTTTCAAGTATGCATACCACAATCCACTTTGAGACTGAGCCTCTTGGTACGTTACTTGATATTTTGTGTGCCGCACAAACTGTAATATTCCGTGCCGTTGGTGCGCCAGTTTTATCTACTTTGCACCACTATCCACTAACAGCCACAGTAGGTGCGGACAGGATATCCACATCCTGTTTTCCCCTTATTTGTTCCACGCTGGGTGCCCTTCTGGGTGTATGGCCCACCGTGATGGCCCTTCGGGGTTTTTATGTATTATGTCCCACATCGGATGCCTTTTGGGGTATCGTGGTTGCCCTTCGGGGTTATTATGTTTTATGTTTATGTGCCATCATGGCAGCCCTTCGGGGTTTTTATGTATTATCACTGCGTTCAGGCCCCAGGTAGCAGGGCCCCGTGGCGAGCCGACTAGCCGAGAAGTAGTCGGTGTTAAATGTCGAGGCCACGCTAGCCACCTCGACGAGATCCGTCTAGCCGTGGCTAGCCCAAGGCTAGCCACCTAGCCAGAGCTAGCCAAGGATCTTGTCCCACCCGCATGTCTAGCTATGCTCTATGGCATTCAGAAGGTAGGATATTGAATCATAACTATGTTAAAGTTC
Organism: Mycena rebaudengoi; assembly: GCA_029282285.1. NCBI lineage: Eukaryota > Fungi > Basidiomycota > Agaricomycetes > Agaricales > Mycenaceae > Mycena > Mycena rebaudengoi. The sequence goes on along the minus strand of JARJCX010000089.1, from coordinate 441,828 downwards.
GTTGCAAGTTCGCCAATCGGCTGTGCAGTGTGTGTGGATGTTTGTTTGTCCGTTTGTTTGCCCCGTATCAAGTTATGTGATCCAAATGTTCTTTGTCCTGAATCTGCGCAGTACGTGGGCCATCCATAACAGGCTCCTCTGTTCCATTCCCGAGGCCCGTGTCTTGTACTACGATCCCATGCACTGGCCGCAATGAATATATTATCCCCGATATGAAGGTCCCATAGATATTCTTGGACCAAGGATGACTCGTCGTAGCCAGAGGAATGTCTAGCCCTGGCAGACCTAGCCAACTGGTGTCGAGGCTGTGCTACCCGTTTAGAAACACTACGTCGAGCTGAGCGTCGCGGACCTCGAAGCGGCTCGCATTTGCTCTGGCTAGCCGTTGTCTAGGTGACCGGGACGAGCTATTTCTCAGCTAGCCGGACCTCGCCGAAGCTAGCCGGGCCTAGAAGCGCCTAAAAATGGCTTCGGCTATCCGGCCCCTGAACGCAGTGATACATCTAATTGGGGCAACCATGCCCGCTACATGATGCCGGAAAAGTGAGGCTCCCAAAAGGGAATAAGTGCCATTTCAGCCTGAGTAAATTCCTGGGCCGCCGTTGCCTTGCCTATTGTTTAATCCAATTTTTTCAGTGGAAATGTTCTCGCAGGGGTTGCGCAAAGTAGAAGGCGAGAGCCAAGTTAGTCACTAAAGTCACATCTATCAAGTGGAGTCGCTTAAAAGTTGGGAGTGATGCCTCAGAACTTTTTGGCGCTGCGAATATGCTCTAATGTTAGCGATCTCCGCTGATCTCCGGCACCACATCATTAGCACTGATTCTTGTGCAACATCTATATTTGTGCCGTACAGAACGGCTTCTTGGGCTGTAAAAGATAGGCCGACTACGCCTCTCCCTGACAACAAGGCCCATCATGGCTACTACAGCGAAATTCAGCAATCTCATCCAATATACCATCCTGGCCGCAACAACGGCCAAGAACATTGCAGAGACAGCCAAAGTGCCTTTCCTCGGCTCGACTTCCGCATTGTGCTTGTCGATTACAAAGTGTATTGAAGTAAGCCGTTTCCTCTGACCATTGGCACATTATTTAAGGAATACAAATAGACAACTAAATTGAACAAGGAAGAATGTGCTGAGATTATGGAGCACATCCATGAAATCTTGTGCATCATTGTCCAGCTTCATGCAACTTCGGAATTCAAGGGTGTCCTTCCAACAGTAGTCTTGTATAACATTGCAAAGTTCACAGAGTGAGTGGGAAAATTGGAGGGTGAACTTGTGTTAATTTAATATTTTACACCAGGGCACTTGAAAGATTGTTCACAATGGTGAATGGGCAACAAAAGGGCACTCTAGGAAAAATAAAAGGTCTTTTTAGACAGCCAGAGGCTGCTGAGAGATTGAAAAATTGCAAGCAAGAGCTTCGCAGGATGGTTGAATTGTTCAAGGTTTGTTTTACAAATCTATTTCAATACATGTTAAAATCATTGGCTTTCATTGCAGGCTCAAGTCACAGGTTCAACCTTGTCTCAAATGGGGCAGATGAAAAAAGAGGCAAAGGAACAACATGAACAGCTTGTTGCCCTCTTGGAGACAGATTCTGACCTCACCAGTTCTGATCGCTCCTCAGTGAGTAGCAAATGATGATGGTTAACATTTTTAGCTCATAGCTATTAGGTGACCGGAACTCTGGCGAGCTTAGGCAATAGGTGAGCCAAGCCTGAAACCACAATCAATCTTACCAAAGTTCTGGAACAGCTCAGACTCCTTTGGTCTACTTCCACCCTGCCCACAAATCTTCTATGGCCGTGAAGCAGAGCTCCAAGATGTGGTAGATATTCTAGTATAGGATTCTGCCCACATTGCTATCCTCGGTGCAGGGGGTATGGGAAAGACGAGCCTCGCCACAGCAGTGCTCCATGATCCACAAGTGGAAGCCAAGTATTCACAGCGATACTTTGTCCCATGCCACTCAAGCCCCACTTGCAATGAGCTAGCAGCAACAATTGCAGATCATATTGGGTTGGAGAAGGGCCCAAACATGGCAAAGAAGATTGCACATTATTTTGCTCATGCTCCTCCTTCCCTTCTCATCCTTGATAATCTGGAGACCTCTTGGGAAAGCCTCTCATCTCACTCTGAGGTTGAAGAATTTCTATCTCTGCTGACTGACATCCCGCACTTGGGTCTCATGGTGAGTGATGTTTGCAAGTCATCAAACAATATCTTGAACTTGCTATAGATCACCCTTAGAGGTGCTGAGCGGCCGAGCAAAGTCAAGTGGACCAAGCCTTTCCTAGCCCCCCTCAAGCCACTTTCCAATGTGGCTGCTCGACAAACCTTTTATGCAGTTGCTGATGATGGCCATGATGATGTCAGTGTCACAGAACTCCTTGAGCTGACAGGGAATCTTCCACTTGCAGTCAGCCTCATTGCAAGTGTTGCTGATTCTGAGGGATGTGCCAAGGCACTTTCTCGTTGGAAATCTGAAAGTACTCAGATGCTTTCAGATGGGTATGACCAGAGATCAAGCCTGGACATATCCATTATGTTGTCATACACCAGCTCCAGGATGACTTCAGGTGCCCAGGAGTTTCTCAGCATTCTTTCCATGCTACCTGATGGGCTTTCAGATGCCGATTTGGTACAAGCCAAACTTCCCATCATCGACATCCTTGCCTGCAAGACAACTCTTATCCAGACATCATTGGCCTTTGTTGACCTGAATCAGCACCTGAAGGTGCTGGTTCCCATCAGAGAGCATATTCTCCATGCTCATCCTCCCGCAAATGCCTTGAAGCTAAAGTTACGGGAACACTTCCATCAAACTCTTGATCTTTGGAACCAATGGAAGGGTTTCAATGTAGCAGACATACTCCCTCAAATTTCACGAAATTTGGGCAATATCAAGGCTATTCTCCATGATGGATGGTTTGAGCCAGAGGGTCTTGGAATTGTCCAGAATATCAAGAGCATCCTGTTTCTCAATAGTTTCCTCCGTCGGGTTCAAGCCACATATTCACCTCTTCTGCTCCACCTTGCGGGGAAAATGCCTGATTGGAAAGACAGTCCAATTTTGGGGGAGTATCTTATCGAGCTATTGGAAAGCTCTCTAGTTTTGCCTGCCCTGGATCTCAATAGAGATATCATCCTAGGCACCCAGCATTTCAAATCAAAAGATACACTGGAACAAGGTAAGACACAATCACTGCCATTTTCCCCCCCTAAGCTCATTTCATATCAGCCCGGTGGTATTGTGCTCTGGGAATATACTTTCGAGGGGCAAAGTCAGATCTTACGAAAGCCCTCAAGTTTCATCAAGGAGCCTATTCTCTGGCAAAAAGTATAGGATACCCCACAATTGTTGGCACCCAGGCTCTGAACAGCATAGCCCAGATCCTGATTGTTACCGGAAAGCCTTTGAGTGCACTCACACATGCCAAGGAGGCATATCGAAATTCGGAGCACATAGGGGACATCTATGGGCAAGCATGGTCTCTGTATCGTCAAGCCAAATGTCATGAAATATTGGGAAACTATCAGCAGGCTCAATTTCTTCTCACAAAATCCAGAGACATGTTGACGGCTTGTGGTCAACAAGAGAGTCAATTTGGTCTTAGCATCCTCAATCATCAGGCTGAAATCTACCTCCTGAAATCGGAGTATCTGGAATCTCGGAAACTTCAAGTCACCATTGCATCCAGCTGTCAACTGACTTCGTACAAAGCCATCTTGGCAAATTTGAACATTGCTTTCATTGATATTACTACTGGTGTTGACACAGAAATCATTCACCAAAATCTACAAAGGACCCAGTCTCATTTGAATGCATTGCCTGGGTATGGTAGGAGGCAGACATCTGTTTTCAGTGATTATGCTGCTGCTGAACTCTGTCTTCGAGATGGCACTCCTGGGACTGCAAATGTAATGTTTGTAAAATGTTTTTCATTATCCCAGGATATCTCAACAGAAGTAGTGCTCATGTGCCTTGAAAGGCTTGGAGATCTTTCTACTGGAATGAATGATATCCCAACTACACTGCGATGGACTGTCATCTTCCTTGGACAGGCAGTCAAGTGCAAGGAAAAGCGCCAGACAATGCAAGCATTCCGATGCCTTGGCCAGCTTTTTGCTGCCGAAGGTGACAATGAAACTGCACTCAGCTTATTCAATATTGCTCTGGATGGATTCACCCTCATGGATGTCCATCGATGGAGGGCAGATTGCATGGTTCGAATTGCCGATATATTGAATAGACATGGAGAGGTCATGAAGGCAGTTGAGCTGTGGAAGGCTGCAAGGCCTCTGTTTGAAAGGTCTTCACAGATGAAGGATATAATCAAGATTGATGCCAAGCTAGAAGAGGTTGACTCTGCTATTTTGGTTGAGTATGAGGAACAACTTCAGCGACTTTCAGAATTGAATGTTCCTGGTAGTGCCCCAGAGCTGACATACATTGGGGAGGATGAGGAAGAGGACAATTTGGCTCAAACAAGCGATTTTGAAGACGAGGGGAAGCAGGGAGTCTCCGCTTGAGTTGCAATCGGGGTCTTAGATAGTCAGGGTTTGTGTTTCAGTTTTGTCGTTCTTCTCTCCGGCTTTCCTTAGCTCCAGATATTTTTGAACAAATAGATACCCACCTGTTCTCTGTGTGTACAGCATGCAATGTTCGGGTCGTAGCATTTTGTCCACTATGTAGTTGGTTTATTTATTTATGTACTGTGCTACCACTGCACTTGATACCAATTTTTTAAAACACATTGCTCCACAGTTGATGGTGGTGAGGAATGATGTCGCCTCGGAAATGGGGGTATTGATAGTCTTAATTTTTATGCAGTCATGTGGCAGGAACTCAGCCATAGAATATGGCTTGGGCTTGGTGACGGGATGCTCCTGCCGAATTTATGAATTGCAGTACATGTACATGCAGTACTTTAAGTGGTTGTCAGCAGAGTAAAGAGAATCCCAGGAAGGCTTGGTAGTAGCCTGGTGCGGGTCTTCTCCCAATGAATGCTGAGGCTGGTGAATGCAAGGAGAATGCTACCCCTTCGATTCGGGTCTGAGAAATTCAAGCCGGAGCTGACCTACAGTCAAACAAGCTGGGATTAATAAGGCTCGGGGGTATGTGCATCCGTAGTCCCTCTTACCCTGTTGAGCCGCAGCAAATTCGAACGGCTTGGGTGAATTGATTGCTACAATAGGAGATTGTATTCAAGGTAGAATGAATGGACTCATATATTACTCGGGATTGTTTTACTTCTCTTCATGAGCCCGTGTTCGCAGGGGCAGTTAGACCAGACAAGAGGAGGTGACTAAGTTTATAGGTCCATATACTCAAGTCCGGTCGAGTGTGGATGTCTGAGTGTTGACTTGATGCTTGCAATTGTGCTTTTCAAGATCACAGAGCGGTAGCTTTTTCTCGCTTATTTCTTTCACAGCTACATGCGATGCGAATATTTGTGCTGCGTTGCTTCAGTTATTTCTAAAACCTCACCAGCCATCGGTGGTCGCTTGCCTGTATTCATACGGCTATTATTACATTCAGCAGATAATGTTGTCTCTGCTAAAATTACTGTAAACCCATTTACAACTTGAATGTCGCGGTGTCCTAGTGCGAATGCCTCAGTGTGACTCCAAATAAATTTAACTAGAGTTGATACCTGGCGTAAATGGGCACCTTGTGACGGCCATGCAAAATTGACATGGCTGGGGTTTAATTTCCGAGTGCGGTTGTCGGCCATATGCATGCCATCGTCAGCCCAAAATATCTTTCTTCGGGTCCTTATTTTTTCTGAAAAAAATTATACCCGTTTTTTCTGTAGCCACCGGAACCAGAATGAGCACGCTCTAGCTGCTAAGAAAAAAAGAGACGCGCTGTTGTAGCTTGTTTATTCTTCCACGTGCCGACGCGTACTAGGGGCGCTCAATTCTTAGTTCAGTTCGTCCGTTCGTCAAATTAATTCATTATTTGTTCATGTAAACAAAGTACAAATAAAGTCACGCCTGCCGGTCCGGGGCCCGCAAACAGACGGAGAAAAAATCGGCGGACTTGGGTATCAAGTTATAGGGCCCCCTGAATCCAGTGTTTGCCATTTCTTCTGCAATTGTGATCCAATTCAGAGCAGAGAGCTCGAGGATCTCGGAGTTATCCTCTGCTATGAGATCGGCTTCAAACTCATCTTCATCAATGAATAGATCAAGATCAGGGGCGTCTTCGAGCGCGATTGAGGCCGCAAGAAGCCCTTCCACAACATGGCATCCGATTGAGTCTGCGCTTTCGTTGGATGCGGCATCAGAGAAGAGCGTGGCTTTATTTGTACTTTGTTTACACGAACAAATAATTAACGGACGGACGAACTGAACTAAGAATTGAGCGCCCCTACTAGCTTCTTTATCTCCTCTTTTAGAGCCGCGCTCGCCGCCGCCCTGACTCTAGATCCCACCGCAAACGGCTCTCCCCGCGATTTCACTTCATCGCCCATCGAACTGCGACAGCCTATCCAACGGAAGCTTGCGTCCTCATAGGACACACGGCGGCAGGTGCGCGCCCAATGCGCGCCTCGTTCGCTCCGAGCCCTTCCTACCCAATCCAATGCATCTGTACTCACCCGCCCTTAACCACGCACTAGGATGCCTTGTTTCCTTTGTGCATGCCTCGCCCGACGCCAAGCCCTGCAGTGGACACCGAAGATCTCGCACGCCCACAGAATGACTCGGTGTCTGCGTTCATGAGTACTAAGTCTACTATTACGAACACCACAACCTCACGCTCCCCGGCCGCTCACGCGCGCGCACCCACCTGCCCACTGCTCGCCTCACCGCACATCTACACAGCTACATCCACTATGCACCTGCCCAGCACCACCGCACGAGATCCCTCCTCAACGCCCTCTATTCGGTGCCATCAGCACTCCCATCTGGTTCCTACGGCAGTAGTACCTGAAACCTGCGACGCCCTCTACCCTCCCTACTTGTACGGCAAGACGCTCGAGAGCGCGCGCATGCAGGACTCCGTGCGAATCCCGACGCCTGTCGAGTCCACTGCCGCCTCCGCGTATACTTGGTCTTGCCACCTGGCCCACCTCCACCGAAGCGCTTCACGGATCCAATATCCAATTATTGCACAATCAACTCCAGTTATTGCATGACGACGCTCCCAATTACGCTCACCGTCGAATCTGCCTCGCGCTCGGAAGTTCTCGTGCTCAGATCCGTCCTCCTATCGTCCAACACCGCTGTGTCGACCGCGCATGATGAATCCGCGGAGCCGCAGCGCGCGCTCCAGTCGCATGGGAGAGCACAAAGCGAGATTCGGGTACGGAGGTGCGCGTCGCGGAATTTCACGCTGAGCACTACGCTGCGGGAGCACTCCACTGGTGCGCCCGTTCTCATTGCGAATATAGTCAATGTCGCCCCGGACTACTCCTCGCTCCCTCGACAAAAGGCTACCAGCGCGCAGTCTTCCACGCCGACTTGGGCAGTGGGACGCAGAGCGCGCAAAGGAGAAGAGGAGAAAAGTGGTTTGGGGGAATGAAAACGAGGAGATATTCGTTGTCCGGGGCGGCCGGTGCGTGCCGTGGAGTTCCTGCGACCTTCTGCCTCCTGCTCCACCGCGAGTACGCTGTGCGACTGCGTAAGACTACCACCCCGAGGGTACGATGTCGACATCCACCACTTCGACTGGCCCGGACGCGCTATTCGACTGCTCAACGCCCGTCCACGCCCACCGTCCAACCTAACCGACGCGCGCCGTACCCCTCGGGCGAGAAAGAGATCTTGTTAAGGGAAAAATCCAACTAAGTTACGACTGCGTTGGAAAAGGCTGGGAAGTTGCAGTCGTTAAATCAAGCTCGTCCCCGACGCCAGTTCTGCTGAATATTAATATTTGAATCCGATAATAGTTGTGGCCTTCCTGTGGGGAGCGAGTGTGGGGTCTGCGAATTAGTCAGAGGGACATTGACGTTGATTGGACCAATTGCGAACTGCGAGTTTGAGACAGCAAACGCTTGAGTACCTTGTGATACCATTCTTGGCTCTGGCTCTGACGGGTGCCGGTAGCTTTGTATACACATTGGGAGGCGCTTCACGGAGGGTAAAGATTGTGTTAGAATACGGTAGTATATTTCAATTTCGTTCCTTTTCCACGCCAATTACCTGTCACGCATGTCACCCTCAGCGCTCGTTTCCTTACGCGTTCGCTGAGGGTGCGTCTACCACATTCATTCTACCTATATCTTACTTACACCTTATGTAGAGCTCTCACGCTTTTAGGTATTTAATATAGCGCTCATTTCCTTACGCGTTCACTGAGGAGTTCTCACTCTTTTAGATTGCAGGATCGAAGTATTGCAGAAATTTCGTGGGAGGAGAGTTCTGCCGCTTTCATGTGGGAATTTTCTTCGCCGTAGTCTCTTCTAGACAGATACTTTAAAGGATCACTGAGCTCGTACTTCGCTTGTTAAACTTCGCCCTTCTCACTGCGTTCAGGCCCCTGGTAGCAGGGCCCCGTGGCGAGGCGACTAGCTGAGAAGTAGTCGGTGTTAAATATCGAGGCCACATTAGCCACCTCGACGAGATCCGTCTAGCCGTGGCTAGCCCAAGGCTAGCCACCTAGCCAGAGCTAGCCAAAGACCTTGTCCCACCCGCATGTCTAGCTATGCTCTATGGCATTCAGAAGGTAGGATATTGAATCATAACTATGTTAAAGTTCTCGCTTTCATATTCATTGGATCATCAGCACCAACTCAGGAAGATTTTGAACGGACTCCCATGCTAGTGCGAAGGGATAAAGTTCTTGCGGCTTTGGAATGGCTTAAACTGAACCATGAAGGATATTCCGATTTGGAAATCTCGGAGGAAAATTTACTGTCATATGCTCATCGGGGTATCCCCGTAGTTCCAGACTGCACTATACACGCTGAGAGCAAACCGGAACATTCGATACCTGTTGAAGCACGGAGTGTTTTTGGTGAGAATGAAAAGCATGGAACCTCGACCGGTGTTTGCACCTTCGCTGTACATGGACTGACCGGTGCAGAATATTCTAAGGCTCCTATGTCAACCATTAAGATGGTAGCCATTGATCATTTAACACGCAAGGGCCATATACTTGGAATCGGAAGAAGTAATATTCCTGAATCAATGTACAACAATGTTGCCGCATATCCTGGAATGTTCCCATGGTTATTCCCATATGGAAAAGGGGGAATTGGACATTCCACTCACAAAATAAAGTGAGTGATATGACCCGCAAAAGGAATCTCCTGATGTACCACGACAAACGCTTTCAGACAGACACATATTTTCCCATGGTTGCCTTTAACCACGAGCAATTAAAAGGATCTTCAACAGGAAGTAAGTTAATTGTGAAGCGTTCGAAGTTCACTGACATTTCCCAAAGACTGCTTGCAACCAACCCCGAAATTGCAGGAAACCTTGCTGACCATATGGCCACTGGGGAACATGTCAAACCATCGAATGATGCTGAACGCCAATGTTTTGAGTTACTCAGTGACTTGGATGGAATTGGAGCTCATGTACCGGGCTCTGCTACTTCGATGAAACATATGAGAAATGAAATATGGTCAAAAATTGCATTTTTGGGTGCCCCAACCTGGTTTATTACAATGTCATGGTCCGATGTAACTCATCCCATTTCACTGTACTATGCACAGACAGGCACAGTTTTTCGGCCCGAAATTCGTACTTCTAAGGAGAGGAACCTCTTAATGTCTCAAACCCAGTCGCAGCAGCCAGATTCTTTCATTTCATGGTCGAAGTCTTTCTGAAAGATATCTTGTGCTGGGAGTCTGAGATGCCGGGACTGTTCGGTCACACGGAGGCCTTCTATGGAACTGTAGAACAGCAAGGAAGGTTAACACTCCATTTACACCAATTATTGTGGATAATGAATGCATTTTCGCCACAGGAGATTCATGATAGAATCATGGGGAAAGATTCTGTATTTCAGTCGAAATTGATTGAATATTTAGAATCAGCGCATCAGGGAGAATTCACTCATGGGACACTTTATGATGTCCGAGAACGAGTAAAGGCTGACCCAGATGTCGAGGATCTTCAGTCTGGTAGTCCAGCATACAAAGCACCAACACAAATTTTGCCAGAAGTGCCACCGCCGATGTGCAAGGGAAGATGTGAAGAAGGGTCCCAAGGCTGTGTCAGATTAGCTCGCTGGTGGCAGAAATATAAGCATGAGGTTGATGATTTGCTTCTGCGCTCTAATGTACATAAGTGCAGACATTCTGTTCAAGACGAACAGGAAACTGAATCCAAAAAGGATTGGCGACATCTAAAGAAAAAGCGGAAAACAGAGCAAAAATATTATGAACGAAGGGGTTGTTTGAATCGACATGGTGTATGCAAGGCGCGTTTCCCACGGGATATCTTCGCCGAGACTAGCATTGACCAAGACAGCCACATTAATTTTAAAAAACAGGAGCCCAATATGAGCACTTTTTCGAGAATTATCACATACTGTTCCCGCTCCAAGACCGACGTAGGAAGTTTGTTATCTGGAACTGCCGTCAAAGCTGTTGTCCCTTATATCTCCGATTATGTCCTAAATTGGGACTAAAGACGTACCAGGCATTCACCTCAGTTTTCGATGTTTTTCAACAAAATTCTGAAATGCTTGACGCTGGAGTAGAAGGTGTGGAAGCAGCACGAACCCTGATGCGTCAGATGATTAACTCGATGTCGACAAAGATGGAAATTGGAAGTCCGATGGCTTCCATGTACATCCTGGGCAATCCAGACCATTACACAAGCCACAAATACGTAAATTTCGTATGGAGATCCTACATTACTTTCGTTAAAAATTTCTGGACTATCCCAAGTGCAATTGTAGAAGAAGAGCATAAACTCAAAGTAGAAGATCTGCTGACAATTCAAAACCAGGGTGGGACCTATGTTGCGGTTTCTGTTGTCGATGATTACAGGTATAGGCCACTTGTCTATGAAAGTCTAAATCTCTATGAGTGGATTCAATGCTCTGAGAAAAAAGCTCGAAATCGAAGAGAGCAACGTGAATTTCTGGAGCAGCTTGAGCTCCAAACCGAACTAAATGGTTTGACAACTCAGAGTGTCAGGCCCGACCAGGATAATGATGATAATAGTTCTGATGCTAGCACGGATTCATTTATAGACAGCGACATGGGATCGGCATACCCATCCGATGAGGAAGGCACAAATTCTATTGTCGACAGTGACTGGAGCCTAGATGATAGTTATGAAACTATATTTGCAAAAGAAAAAGAACGGACAAAGAAACAGTCCATAATTAGACACCCATTCTTGCACAGTCGCTCGCAATTCAAGTCGCATTCTGTTCATTGTGATTTTAAGAAACTTACTTCAATGATTCCTAATTTTATTGGTGGTGCTGCTGTTCCATGGGCAGACAAGGGGGACAGAGATTATTATTGCATGGCAATGATGACGATATTCAAACCATGGAGATCTCCGGCTGACTTGAAGGATGCTGAGTCCACCTGGGATCAGATTTTTACAGAACATGACGTCACGGACAGGCAGCATAAATTAATTAAGAACTTCAACCTGCGTTATGAGTGCAATGATGCCTGCGATGATCATTATTCAACCGTGAGAAAGAAGATGGCCCAAGCTGCCTATGGGCATTTCATGCCAGGTGTCAATAGGTTTCTTGGAACAAAAGACGATTTTTTGGATGATGTTGATGGAGTGGAATTCCGAGATGAAGATCTGGCCTCCGAACACCAGGTTTCAATAGGAAAAAAACCCGGTCCTTGATGAATTCCGGGAAAGAGATCAGACAAGTTCTACAAAATTCAAAATGGTTGAACAAATCTAGAGACGGGCTGCTCGATGTAGATACGACTAGGATTGTCCCACCCTACAAGACCCGCACCTCATGGGCCGCAATTGTGAAAGCAGAGCGTAAACTTTATACCACCAATAAACTGGCTGATATGCCACCTTCTTCTCCTAAAGGCAACACCAAAATCAACCCCGATAGAGTTGAAGTGCTGCCTCATGATTATTTGTTGCCTAAAAGTAAAATTGACCAGAAAAGCAACATAGAGTTGATTGATGATATACGGAAGGAATTTGGATTGAACCATGAACAACACCGGGCTTTCAAACTTGTCGCAGACCATGCATCATCCAACAAGTCCGGACCACTGAAAATGTTGGTGGGATGGGTGGTTCTGGGAAGTCAAGGGTTTTCAATGCTATCATTACATTTTTATCCAAAGAAATAAGGGCCATCGAGTAATAGTTCTCGGACCCACCGGATCAACTGCAGCGTTGTTAAATGGATCCACATATCATTCAGTGTTCAGGATCCCTCGGGATTCAAAAAGCAAGAATAGAGATGATGTAGATGGCTCATCAAACGAAGCAGCAACAATTGCAGCCATCAATGACTGTCTGCAAGGTGTTGAATATATTCTCCTTGATGAGATCTCAATGGTATCCTGTAATGATCTCCAACAATTAGCAAGTCAAGCGGCTAAAGCCCGTAATATTCACGATACAGAGTTGCTGGCTTGAGTGTTGTTGTTGCTGGAGACTTTGCTCAGTTGCCTCCGACTACAGGGCGATCATTATATGATAGAAAAGTTGCATTGAAGAATTCGGACTTGGGAACCCAGAGAGCGCAGAATGCGGTATTGGGTAGAATACTCTGGCACCAGTTCAACACTGTAGTTCTGCATCAAAATATGCGTCAAACTTCCCAAACGGCTCTAGATGCCCGGCTGCGTACTGCGTTGGAAAATATGAGATATGCGGCATGTACACCCAAAGATATAGAATTTTTGAGAGGTCGTGTAGCAAGTGATCGACCTGGTCATCCTCACCTTGATAGTAAGAAGTATCGTAATGTGTCTGTAATGACTGCCCTCAACATTCATAGAGATATGATCAATGATCTCGGAGTGGAACGTTTTGAGCAGGATACAGGGCAAGAACTTGTTGATTTTTATTCAGTGGACAAACTAAGCTCTCAAGCCATTGACAAGTTTAAATGGAAAAAGTGCGAACAGGCTCACTTCAGGACACTTGGTTCCAAATTGCAGCATAATCTCTGGCACGCAACTCCTTCGATGACAACTGATCACATTCCAGGCCGTCTGTTATGATTAAATCAAATGAGGCAACTGAACTTTGCATTACGAAAGGACAGGAAGCCGTTGTGACTGGGTGGGACTCTTCTATTGGCCCATCTGGTCAGCAGATACTTGACACTTTATTTGTGAAATTAATTGATCCACCGAGAGATATTCAAATTAAAGATCTGCCCCTGAATGTTGTGCCCTTAGGTCGGACATCCACTCATATCACTGCGCTGCTTCAAGATGATTCCCTCTTATCGTTGATGCAAGAACAAGTTGTGGTTCTCCCGAGCTTCTCTATGACAGATTATTCGTCTCAAGGAAAGTCACGAAACCCAAATGTTGTACATCTGAATAATTGCAAAGACCATCGAGCATACTATGTGGCCCTCTCTCGGGGGTTCACGGCAGAACACAGTGATTGTACAAGGCTTTGATCCGCGGAGGATTACGGGTGGAATTATGTCAGGCTGCCTGCGTCAAGAACTACGTGATTTAGAGATCTTGGATGAGATCACGTGGCTCAGGTTCGAAGGGTGCTTGCCATCTAAGATGCCTAAGCCTTTTACTGATGACGAGAAAGACTGCGGTCAGCAGCACGAATCATGATCCCGACGTCCGCCGCAGCACTGACGACTACTTATTACATGGATGTGGTTCACGTCGTGCATTTAAAATCAGCCGTCGAAGCCCCTCCGATTCGGAAGAAATAAATAATTGTGAACAGTGGGAAGATATAGGAAAATATCCTTGCGCGGCATGTGGCTGTGCCGATGTCGCCACGTTTATCACAAAACCACCTTGTTCTGACCACGTCTGACCAGCACAGTATGTCAGTCCTTCCCGTCGGGACTCATCCTTTGTTGAACGTATGGAGTTGTTTCTTCGATGACGGTCTCGTGGCTTACCAACGATTTGAGACACGGCCTGATTTTGTGCAAGGTGAACTCGTCAAGGCACAGGATATGGCGTGTTTCTACGAAGGGATACTAATAAAGTCACATTCTGAATCCGCGGAAATCATGTATATAAAGGCTCGGCTTTCCATTTTTTACAGCCTGCTCGGCGCAACTGGAAGCGCTATCAAGTATGATCATTCCGCATGAGTGAGCACTGAGGACAGGCGCTCAAAAAAATTCTACGAAATCCTTGCAAGCGCTCACGCTCTGGGACCAATGCAAGGATTTCGTAGAATTTTTTTTTCTGTTTTACCTGTTATATTCTGCCCATTCATTGCGATGTATTTAACATGCGACATAAAAATGGCATACATAATATATATACAGTGCAATTCCTTGTCCTACATAGCCTGTCTCCGATATGTGGTTCGCCACCTTCTAGCTGCTTGCAGCCGGATCGTCCTTGACAGTGCTATGGATATTTTTTGTGCATCTCTCGGGACACTGACCGCGGTGAACCATATTGAGTGCACGGAGAATCAATTGCTGTGTGAAAATGTCAACTTCGTGGTTACAACAATTAAATCCAGTTACCAATTGTTGATGGGGTTTAGGATGGAGCCGAGCGAGTTACCAAGGAGTCGAGTCGAGTCCATTTCCAGATTCCTCTGCTCATTCGGGCGATACAAGAACCTAAATTTAGGGGCACGGTGAAAGTGCCGTTGCTGCCGCAGATTGTCGCAGGTTGCCGCAGCCTCTGCGGCAGATATGTCACACTGCCGTAGAGTCACCCCCTGCTTTTGCAGGCTGCCGAAGGGCACTACAGGCGACAGTATTGAGTTCACAGCCACTGGCTGCGGCACTTTATCTTTGCCCTCGATGCGGGACTCGTTTACAACGTCAAAATCCAAAGGAATAAGCACGAGTATCCATAATGCGCTCTCCGCGCCGCTCAGATTTTCCGCTTCTCCTCTTCCGCAATCCTCTTATCCTTCTCCATCCGCGTCACGTTCGTCCCCACCATGATCTTATCCACCACCGTATCCGGGAAACACCCCACAAGCACGAAAGCAACAGCATGTCTCCACCACGGCACCAAAATGTGCCTCCCGCACCCAACCCGATCCAGCGCGCTCCGCGCTAACATCCTGGACGTGCATACGAACGGCCCCACGAGCTCCCGATGCCGAGATGACTGCACCTCGCCCACGAGGAGGCCCATGACTTCCACGTCCTTGCCCTCGGCACGCAGTTCGACAGCGAGGCTCCTGCTCCACTGCATGTTGAATGCTTTGCACCCCGCGTAGACGGTTAGCATGGGCCCGGGGACCTTGGCGACGAAGGAGCCGAGGTTCAGGATGAGCGCGGGCTCTTGCATGGCGGGCAAGAGCGTGCGCGTGAGCAGCGTGGGGAAGGCAACGTTGAAGTCGAAAAGCTTCTGCACATCGACGGGCAAGAGCTGGGCAAATGGCCGGAACGTAGGGCTGATGATCCCACCACCGCCGATGTTGTTCACCAGCACACGGATGTGCAAACCATCGTTCACCAGGCTGCGGACAAAGTCCTCGATGGCGGCGGCGTTGCTGGGGTAGACGTCGAGGACGAAGAGACGGGTGGAAATGCGTGGGTGTTCGGCCTTTAGTGCGGTTGCGACGGCTACGAGTTTGGTGGGAGAACGGCCGTGCAGGATGATGTTGAAGCCGTGGGATGCGAGCTCGTGTGCGAAGCCCAGACCGATGCCGTCGCTTGCACCCGTTATGAGGGCCCAGGGTTGAGAATCGGAGGCGGAGGCGGGGGGAGATGTGGGGGGTTGGAGGTAACGTGAGAGCGTGCTGCGGTGGAGTACGTAGAGATATAGAAAACAGGTGATGTTGTAGGCGTAGTACACGCCGATCAAGCTGCCCAAAACGGCGAGGACGATCGTAGAAGATGAGGGAGAGCTCGAGACAGCCATGTCGCAGGTTGGGTTGCTGGGTTACAAGCAGGACAATAGACAGCTAGACTGGTGCTGACGGTGGGAGTCGCGCTATTTTCAGCAGTGGCTGGGAACCCGGAAGATGTTGAAGCCATTGGGATTCTCAGATTCAGAAGCACCGGCACTGCGCGGCCCGCCCCTCCTAATCTTTTCTGTTTCTTCCGGTCCAACCCAAAATGGTCATTGTGGGCCTACCCATCGCAACTGAGTGCTTCAGAAGGCGTATTGAACGGTTTGCGAGTTGCGTGAGATGGAGAAAGCCAAGTTTGTCTGTGCACGTGGTGCCGTGATTGCCGTCTGCCGTGATTACCGAGGGTGTTGCCGCGACTCGGCTCGGCTCAGCTAAACAATGTTGACAAACAGCGCCCTAGTCATGCGGTAACGAGACAAGTTCCTGAAAGTTAACGCCCACCCCTTGCCCTCTTCTTATCCAATTTCTTCGTTCTCAGTCTATCCGGCCTCCGGCACTCTGTCATGGAATTCCCCTTCCCTGGTTCCCCCTGGCTGCCGGTAGATTACTTGCAAGTTGGGTACGCATATCGAGGGAACACGTCATCTCAAGATTACGCGTCCACTTCCTTGAGTCCTGGAAGCGGGACGACTGGGCCACTCGAGGACTCGGACCCGAAAAGGCTCATTACCGGCGCGTTCCTTGTAGCCCTCGCCGCCCTCATACTGCGTATCTTGGCCAGTCGAAAGGCCTCCGTGTGTCTCCTGAAACGGCTGGACGTCCTAGTGGCATTCAAAACGCTGTTCTGCATCGTTTACACTGCTGGAACCATAACTATCCTGGTTGACGCCGCCCAGAAGGAGCGAACTGAGTGGGTATTGTTGAGCACAGAGGTTGTGACGGCGGTGACTGCACCTTCCCTCTATGTACACTAGAACTAGCTCACGTCAGTCATCACCTAGATCGCTTTTACCCTGGCTTCGGTATCCGAGCACTACCATTCCATCGCACCTAGCACGGTGACCTCCCTCTACGCTGTCATCGGTACCGCATTCTACGCGTATCCACTCCGGGGTCTCCGGGACGTGCGCGCGCTCCCGGTGCATCTCTACGCCGATGCCGCCGCGGCCGTATCCCTATTTGTGCTCATTTTCCTTGAGAGCAGGAGCAAGCGCAGTCTCCTCATGCCGATGGATCCCGTACGTATCGTTGTCGTTCTCTTCTTCACATTCTAACCTCTTCCAGCCGCCCGCATACGAATCCACACTCTCCTTCTTTGTCAAGCCCTTCTTCCCTCACATTGTCCCACTTCTATACACTGGATTCCGTCGGCGGATCACCCTCCCGGAGCTGCGCGATATCCCCCTCTACCTGCGGTCGGACCCGGCGACGGCGAAGCTTCTCGCGGCGCTCGCGGTCGAGGACAAGACCAGCAGCCGGTATCTCGCGAAGGTCAGTCTACTCTCAACTTACGTACCAGGGTGATTCTGACACCGTTATAGAGCACGTTTAGGGCGTTTAGTGGTCATTTCTTGATCCCGATAGTCCCGAGGTTGCTCGTCCTCGCTGGAACATTTTGTATGTCTGCCCATCGCTGTTAACGCTTTGGACCGCTGACTCTGTTCGTTGAAGCGCAAGTCACGCTCGTGGAGCAAATGGTGTCGTACGTCTCCGACAAGTCCATCCCTAAGGAACGTGGAACCTGGCTCATCGCTGCGTACTTTGTTGTCTACAGTATTTCATCCCGTTCTTCAAAGTTTTCCGCTTTTTTCTGATGTTGATCATAGTCTCATTGACGATCTCGAACTACGTCTATGTCGAAAAGGTACGTAATCACTGGTGTCTTGGGCTTCTCTGTGATGCAATTCCTCAACTGCGCCTTAAAGGTCAACGCCTTCATCGTGCTCTATCGCTCGGCCCTCACCGGCTCCCTGTACGCCAAAACACTTCGCCTCACCTCCATGGCGGCGCGCGAGCTCGGGCAGGTGCGTATGCGTATTCAGATCCATTCTCCTTATGCTTTCCGGTGAGAGGGAGCCGCTGATTTACAGCTCAGGGTGCGGCAACGACATACATGTCCGTCGACGTCGAAAAAGTCACCAGCGGCTTTCAGACGCTGCAAGAACTCTGGGCTGCCGTGCTCACCATTATCGTTGCGTGCACCATGCTGTGGTATAAGGCTGGGTTCTATGTGATGTGCGCGCCATTGCTTTTTATAGCTGCGCTTATTGGATGCACGAGTAAGCCATATCGTCTTCGTACTTGCTTTACTCACTACTGAGTGCGACGGTCATGATAGGTTCGATTAGCCGCTTTGTCGGCGCGGCTCAGAAAGCGTGGCTCGAGGCCGTCGATGTCCGGATCAAGCTCCTGGTACGTCAATTCGCTATTCCATTTTGTGCAAAGAGCCACTGACCTTGACTGTAATAAATCTATAACAATAATACAACACAGACCTCCGTTCTCGGCCAACTCCTCCCCATCAAACTCGGCGCCTACGAACCCGCGCTCTCCGCGAAAATCAACGCCCTCCGCGGGGTCGAGACCGACGCGCTCAAAAGGTTCATGTACTACATCACCATCGCGGCCACCCTCTCGAACACCGGCGGACGCGCGTCGTTCTTGGTGACCCTTGCGGCGTATGCAGTGATGCTCGCGAAGGGGTGGGGTGATTTGGCGCCGCTGGACGTTACAAGGGTTTTTACGTGCGTTGGTTTCAGTTCGATTTCAAATGGAATGGGATTGGTCTGACTGACTAATGAACTTTGTGGGTTGTACATATACAGGCTGTACACGATCGTCAACCTGCTCAATGGTGCGTGCGCACGTTGAATTTATGCTATACCACGTTATCCGACCTTCGAACCAGGACCTTTAAATTCGATCGGGCAGCAGCTCCCCGCGCTCTTCGCGTCGTTCGCGTCCCTTGGACGTATCCAGGGCTTTTTACAGCTCCCCGAGAAGGCCGAGGCCGAGTCGGATGGCGCCACGAGTGACTTCGCCGACTTGGTCGATGTCAGTATCGACGGCGACGGCGTCAAGGAATCCACCGTCGAGGTTTCACTGAAAGGATGTACCTTTGCGTGGGAAGACAAGACTAAGAGCAATAACATCTTGAAGGACATCACACTCGAGCTTGCGCCGCGGGAGCTGCATATGGTTGTTGGGTCGGTCGCCAGTGTAAGTTGAAGATTACTTGTGATTGTGATTGCGGGTTTTGGGACTGAGACTGATGTCGCAATGCGTCGTAGGGTAAATCAAGCCTCCTCATGTCGATACTGGAGGAGACGACGCTGGTGACGGGTACCGTGAAGGTCAAGGCGCACAAGGTCAGTTGCGTTACTGGCTGTTTTTCTATTCTTTGCCTCGTTTCTCACATTGCCCCTCCTAGATCGCCCTTGCGAGCCAGACACCTTTCATTTACCCGGGGACTCTTCGCGCCAGTGAGCCGCCTGTCTTGTTTTGCTTGCACATACTTACGTCTTTGGCCGGTAGATATTCTCTTGGACAGCGCGTACGATGAGAGCTTCTACAACCAGGTGATCCACGCTTGCGGATTGCGTCAGGACATCGAGACGCTGCCGCGCCGGGACATGACCAAGCTCGGTGATAAGGGTATGGGAATAAATGGATTGAAATTTAATATCGACGGCGCTGATTTACGGGCAGGAACGACGCTTTCGGGCGGTCAACGACAAAGACTGGTGGGTCGCAATCCCACTTTTGACCCCTCCCATTGTGAACTATTAGTTAACTTACTTAGGCTATCGCTCGGGCTGTTTACGCACGAGCTGATCTCGTCTTGCTGGATGATGTGTTTAGCGCTCTAGATGGCGAGACCGAAGCCCATGGTGATAACATTCATTCTATTTGATACGAATGAGAAACTTACCTCATCCAAGTCTTTGCTGCCCTGTTCGGCCCGGATGGAGTGCTCAAGGGAAAGGTGCGTACCCGCTGGTGAATGTGAACTCGCTCGTAGCTTACCAGTTGTAATGCTCCAGACTACGGTGCTCGTGACGCATGGAATACACCACCTTCCGAGCGCCGACAAGGTAATTATCATGGATGCAGGGAGGATCACGCACTTTGGCTCGTTCGAGCAGGTGCGCGAAGCGGGCGCGACATTTGCATCGTTAGCTTCCACCGCAGAAGTAGGCGTCAGGAACGGGAACGGCCAGGTCTTGGCCAAGGAAGACGCAACGGCAGCCACCGTCGTTGACGAGGAACAAGACGAAGAACTTCATTGGACGAATGAACAGACCTCCAGAAGGGGCGCGTATGCGTTTTACATGAAGTGCACGGGTGTCGCGAGGGCTTGCGGCTTGTTTGCGCTCATTGCGGTGTGGGGCGGGACCAGCATTTTCTCGATGGCGTATTTGTCGAGTGCGTCCCCGTGGCTTCTTCATCGCTCAAGCTACCATAATCCATACAATGCCGTGTAGTGCTTGCATCCTCATCGGGTAAGCACCTGGGGCTTTGGGTCGCTGGATATGGAGGCGTCGTCGCCAGCCAGTGCGTTATATTATCCGGTTTGAGTTCAGCGCTCAACTAAGGTTTCTTGTAGGCTCTTGTTTACGGCGTTGACGGTCTTTTACTGGGGATACACCCTCGCAACGTGCACTGCGCCCAATATCCACAGGGTGCGCTGACTTCTATAGTTCTGATTCACAAAAACCGCTCAGACCTTTCTATCTTTGCAGATAGAGCTTGCAGGGGTCATGGCGTCTCCAATCTCGTGGATCACCAAAAATCCCGTGGGGAAGATCTTGAATCGGTATGATTTAACTACACGTTACCACCCACAATACTGAAGCGCTGTTCAAGCTTCTCTCAAGACATTCAAGTTGCCGATCAGGTAGGCGGGCAGGTACGATTTGCGCCGAGATTTCTGACTCCCTTTTCCAGGAATTCCCTTTCGCCTTCATAAATTTCGCAGTAAATATTCTCAGCATGGTCGGTACCTTTGCATTCATCACGATTGCGACGCCGTTGCTCGCTTTTGCCCTTCCCTTCCTGATTGTCCTTGGCGCATACTTTTTGAGGTTCTATCTCGCAACGAGCAAGGTACGATTGGCAGACTTGCGCGCTTCGCAGAATTTTTACGCCATTTTCAGCAATTCCGCAGACTCGAACTCGCATCAAAATCCCCGGTTTGTTCTGCATTTCTTTCCCACGGGACGCCGTTGACATTTTCCGCAGCTTTACACGCTATTTGGGACTACAGTCTCGGGTCTGATCACCGTGAGAGCGTATCGTGCCCAGGGCTTTTTCCGGTCACAGAATGCCACATTTGTCAACGAGTCTCAGGGGGCCCTCCATCACCGAGTTAGCGGCCAACTCTTCCTTAGCGTGTTCTTATTATGGTTCCAAACGATTCTGGCGTGCGGCGTCGCGGTGCTCACCGTATGGCTCAGAGATTCCACATCCGCTGCGTTCTTGGGTGTCGCTCTTTCAAGGTCTGTCCCATCTATCATCGATCCGTACCTATTCCTGAACGCTTTTCAGCCTCGTCTCTCTGGGAATGTCGTTGACGCATCTTCTCACCTCTTATGCCTCGGTGGAGAATGGTAGTATTGCCATTGACAGAATCGAGGAGTTCGCCAAGTTGCCCGCGGAGGAGAAGCCTAACGAGATTAAGATTGACGACCATTCTGCCTGGCCTTCAGCGGGAAGCTTGACCTTTTCGGACTTCTCCATGAAATATCGGTATTTCCTTTTGGCTCCTCTCGCTCAAGCATCATTTAACATGCTTTTCGTTCAGCGATGACCTTCCCCTTGCGCTCAAAAAACTCTCTTTCGACCTACGAGGCGGCCTGAAGATAGGTATCTGCGGCCGGTAATCATCCTTGAACATGAATCAAAACGCCCCTGATTTTGCGACCGGGTTTTAGCACTGGCTCTGGAAAGTCTTCGACTGTTCTTGCTCTATTCAGAGGCATTGATCAGGATCTCGTTACTGGCACGATTGCCATTGATGGCGTCGATATTTCGACTGTACCTTTGAAAGTCCTTCGGGATTCGATGAGGTGCGCCGAACATTATAAGCTGCAGTGTCATCGATCCGAGCCTGCTTTTTAAGCATCGTCACGCAAGACCCATTCCTGTGGCATGGGTCCATCCGCGAGAACCTCGACGTTACGAACGCGTGCAATGACTCGGAGATTTGGGAAACTCTCAAACTCGTCGAAATGTATGACGCGGTGTCTGCATTGGTTGGTACATCCCATCATCCGTGTTATTGTGGCTTACAAGACGCTGTCGTATAGGACGAAAAACTTGACCATCTTGTTGTGGACGAGGAAAGCTTCTCTAAAGGCCAGAGGCAGCTGCTCTGCCTCGCCAGAGCCCTGTTGAGAAAGAAGAAAATTATCGTATTAGACGAATCCACTTCCAGGCGAGTGAGCGCCATTAACTTTGGGCGACAGTCGCTGATATAGCTTCTCGACGCCAGCATGGATCACCTCACAGATGAGAAAATACGCTACGTTGTCGATACTCAAATGCAAGGCCTCACTGTCCTGGCCATTGCTCATCGCATATGTGTGTTCTGAAACTCTTACTACCTGTGCTTCTGACTAAAAGTCCTTTCCAGCAACCATCGTCAACTATGACAAGGTACGTGCAACTCCAGCCTTCGACTCGTATCCCTTACACCCTCCACCCAGATACTCGTCCTGGACGGTGGTTCCATGGCGGAGTTTGATGACCCTAAGGTTTTACTTTCCAATCCCGAGTCGCGCTTTGCTAGGCTTGCCGCTACGCAGGGCATTTACCATCCTGACCTTGTGCCTAACGGCGCTGCGGTCCAAGAGCTGAGCGACGGTACGGTCATGGTGGTTACCGAGAATTTGATAGACGTTTAGAGAAATCAAATATTTCAATGTTGTATCCATCGCAAACGTGAACAATGGGAGAGTCCGGTCCACAGTCGGTCAAAACCGCTTATGCGACATAGCCACCGTTTTGTACCACAGAACGGAGGGGCAAGTTAATTGGCAGGGCCGGTTTGATTCGATTCGACTCGTTTGGTCTGCTCACCGCGCTTAACGGACGCGGAATTGGTCGGACTACCGTACAATTCGTTCTTGATTGTCGCGCGTCACGTACCTATCGAAATCTGGTCGAGGTCGCGCGTCACGGCGGACTTGTCGAGTTCGCTCATAGGTTTGTAAAAAATGTTCGGGATCTGTTCCTTACACTGCAAAAAAACCCCAAACAGAGCCAAAACACGTTTTTTGTATTTCTGCACTGCTGAACAGTGAACACTTGGTGAACACCAAATTTAGGTAAATTCCTCATCCGACTCCCGATTGACGTCGTCCCTTAGGCTGTGGTGCCAAAAGCCAAGATACCTCCCATGCCCGCATCACCTGTCAAACCAGGCCCAGATCCTCGTCCGTCAGCAAGGTAATTACAGGACGAATGGGTGCCCACGGTGTTGGAAATAGAGCCGGCGACGTTATCACCGGTCTCAGGCGGACCCGCTGATCCGACACGGTGTTCGTTGCCCGCGCCTGATTTACTTATATTGCCCCTGTATCTGTCGCACTAGCTTACCTTTAGTCCCCCATGTCGCCTGCTTGATATATACTCCTTGGCCGTTGGCCTCCTGCAAACCTGCCGTTCCAACACCCGGGATGCCGAGAAATGTATGGAGGAGATCGACATAGTATGCGGACACACAAATCTGCGGAAATGTGTGGATGGGGGTCGTACACTGTATGTGCAGACGACCCTTCGGAACGCAGTGACTGTGTCTTTAATTAATGTGCAATGCTCCTGCCTTCGCGTAAACATGAGGCAACCCTCGGGCCACCTTGAGGCAACCATGAGGACGAACTTCGAGGGTCAGAGGCCTTCAATTTATAAAGAGGGTGATCTCGACTCGTATCCCCGCGTGGGCTGAGAGCGCCATTGTTGTCGCCTAGAACACCCTCCCCCTCACCCCCCTAGCTTCATACCATACAATGGGCTCAATATTCAGCGCTCCCGCTCGCGTCTCAGACGCCGCCGATCGCGCTTCAGACGCCGTCGTTCGCGCTTCAGACGCCGCCACACGCGCCACAGCGGAATTCGTAGCCTTCATACACCCTGACACCGACCTGGGAACTCATAATCCCTCATCATTTGGCGCTGCTGTCAACTCAGCGCGCATGACCTCGGACACAGTTCGTCATAGTGTCGAGCAGGCCAGTTTCGCTGCCAAATGCGCCGCTACATTCGGGGCATGTGCCGCTGTGCAGAGTGGCTTGAGCCAGAAGCGGGTGGTCCATGCAGTCGAGAGAATTGCTGACATGTTAGAAAAGATTGAAAAAAGAGCGGAGACAAGCATTAATTCATACCTCGCTGGGAATGAGGGTGAGTAGTACACGAAGTCACCCACTCCCCGTCTCCGTTACCAGCCCCATTGGCAGGATTCCCCGCTCAGATACTCGATTTCGCAAACAATGTCGCATCAAGGCATAGCTCACGTTTTATTCTCGTCTATCATCCAAGCAACCTCCCAACTGGTTGCATCCAACGCTACCTCACAGATGATCAAAGTTCAAAATGGACTCGCATCAGACAAGAAACCTGCTACCTTGAAGTATTTCAGGACTGGAGCAGACTAGTCGCACACATAGTCACGATTTGCAGCCAGCCTGATTACCACAGGCCAGAACCCATACTTGTTGTCTTCCCAGCTAGCTCTTCGACCATCCTCCGTGATTTTTGTGACCTACCTGGTCTCGATCCCGTGTCGGTGTATTTCTACGGACAAGTCGATGGCGATGGTAAGCCGTTGACATGGCTTCCAGGAGAGATCAAAATCGGGGGTACATCAGTATATGCATCCCCAAATGTTTTTGGTCTCGGGTTCATCGGCGTCGAGAAACACCCCCATCCCGTTGCGGCTCTCTTCGGCCTTCTGATTGCTGTATTTCTGTGGGGCCGTGCGTTGGGGGCCACTGTAGCAGGGGAAAATGGCGCGTTCCCGGTATTGATTTCGCTGGTATTTTCATGGATTTCGGTGCAAGCATCGGAAGGGGAAACGGTGGTTGTGCGCCGCATGCGCAAGTGCGACAGTGGGGTAGGCTTTATATCTTATCCATGGTTAATGGTCACGCCATACTAATAAACTGGTTGATGGTTAGATCCGTATGATTAATCACTCTAAAGACATTGATGCAGGTGCTAATTGTCGCTTTGAATTGGAAAATGTTGGGGTTTGATCTGCACATGTCCCTTGCCTCCTCTAGTCGTTTGATACATTTTTGGCATATTTATACAGTTCATAGGGCCCTCCGGGCATCCCTGGTACCTGGTATAAGGCCTATATATAATCTTCGATTTCAGACTACTCTCTACTATGCAGACAGATACTTAAATCAATCATTGAATCAATGCGGTTCGCTTGCACGGGATAATTTATCATGTAGGTACACCTTGAAGTTGATTTTTGACTGTCGCAAAGGTCAAAGTCCAGAAATCACGTTGGCCCGATGTTTCTCTGATCTTTCTAAAACGGAGAACACATATTACGCACTGATATCTCTTTGTGAGTTGTTTGAAGCTCGTTTTTCGCAGTTTCCGCAGTCTTCTAAGTACCTTTGGTAATCCACACTCAATGCGTAAAAATGGTGTTTAATTTGTTTTATATTTCACGACCCCGAGGTTTTAACTCCTCGGGAACTAACTAATGGGCAAGGGAAGGCGGCATGCCACCATCGCCGACTTTCTTGAAGCTACTCTAAAAAAACTGTAAAATGTAAAGTAAATCATCATCATCATACATCCAAGTTTTCGATATCTGTGGGCACCCATTTATTTTGCAGGCTTGCAACTTGTCCACTCGTTATCGATTTTCCGCCCTATTTCAAGACACCAGTGGTATTCCTCTGACCCTAGCAATTGTTCATGATAGCTAAGCAGATCCCTCTGGTGGCAGAACTCTGAGTCATGCATATTGAGTACCTCTGCAAGCGCACCGGTAGGATCTGGAGAATTGTATGAGTGGCACATTAACCTCAAGCTGTTGCTCACTTACCGCAATCCGGATCATTCTTCAGTCGGTTCCTTGCCGCTTCAATTTCTCTCCGGTATGTTTGTGCCTTGGGTCGAACACTTGACACTTTATCTCCTGCACCGCTCTCTGCCCCCTCGATGACTTCGAATTCTGTCTGCCAGTTCACGTTGCCTTCGTCCCCTTTGCGCATTCGATCGACATCCACTTGATTTATGCCAAGTCTCGCATATCTATATAAGAAAAGAGGTGGGTATCGAGGACAAACGTCAAAGTGGAGCGGGGTTCCACTCTCGGAGAAACGGACCGGCGGAGCCAAACACGGCACATCCGTATCATCGCCACCTGATCTTCGTCTCCGCTCATTTCCCGTTCCACCCTGCTCCAGCGCTCGCCGCAGTTATATACTTACAGTATCGAGTGAATATATCTCTCTTCACCAAACCACACACAGTGCACATAAGCAACCTCAACAAATCAGCAAGGACACTATTATAGCCTTGCAATGCGGTACGCTGCAACCAAAGACGACCCATGATGGCTGGCTAACGATATCTATATAAGAAGCAACGGGTTTGTGTAGACAAACCGGCTATCAGACTTATGATATCACCTGCTCCCCGGCTCCACCGGTTTCTATTTTGACTGTCAGGATGTCGTTGTCGTTGAACCGCAAATTCATTGTGAGGGCCGAGGGCAGCGAAGAACCAGGCTATAAAAATTCATCCGCTTATCCGCTATTGGTCAAACACCACATGAAGGCGGAATAATTTCCCGCGTAAGATGCATCAAGGAAGACTTGATGAAGGCGTCGTTTGATGTGAAATATGGCAAGATGAAAGCGGGCCAGTAGACGACCACAAAGGTTGATTTCTTTGGATGCACACCAGTCAATTCAAATAATTTTCTGACAAAGGCAATATTTCAATCCAAGATAGAGGTGACTTGAAGTTTGGATCTTACAAACACGCGCAACATTCAAGGATAGTTGGGTATAACACTCTATACTGAGTCTCCTCCCAAATAAGATATCACGATGAAGGCAGTCCAATCTAATGAAAGATTTTGGTCGCAAGATAAAGGTGGGATAATTACGAGGCGGCATGGCATATTTCTCGGGATGTAAACGAGGCGAGCAAGACCTCAAGATGAAGGCAAGGATGAAGGCGGTGTAACGTGCACTGGCAATGACACAAGATGAAGGCAGAAAAATGTTGCTTAAGATGACTTTTTTTCCCCTGACAGTTCTCAAGCCAAGCGCTTCCTCATCATGGATCAATTTTTTGGCGGAGAAATCCGCAGGTTGGTGCGAAATTAGGAAACTAGAAATGATCCAGGGGCCTAAAATCAAGCCGTATGGACTCTGGCGAATTTACTAATAGATGAGCCTGGGTTGAATGAAGATGGAGTAAATGGCCCAATTTTCCGTGGCGTAGCACGGGTAGCTGCTAGTATATATATATATACCGATATCGATACATTGCAACTCACTTGCATGTTTTTGGAGGTGGTTCGTTTTGTTGCCTTTCGTGGCTCCAGTGCCGGATCAATATTCTATGTTCTCCGTATTCTCAGTAGTATTACGGTGAGGAGAAATTGTTGAACGTACTTCAGAGAGGTCCGCAAAAGGCACAATGTTCTGGGTCTTGGATAGGCCTCGTACTTGCACTCCGCATTGTGATGTGATGTAAGTCAGTTGATGGCGGTACATTGAATACACTACAGCCATCGTCTCACCTCAGACAATGGTGGAGTATGGGTCCCAGATATATTCCTTGGTAGCAAAGGTCGCAATTGCTACCGACAACTTCAACTTCAGCGACGACGAGAGCCCATTTCAACAATTCCGACTATATCTAGACATTGATCGACTTGTTTTTAGTCATCTAAGGCCATGAAGAAAAATATTAACTGTTGTGCGTTGGTAGATTCGATCGGCTGACTTCAGAATCTGAAGTTTTGAAGGGTGCCCATCCCGCGTACCCTGCTGAATTGCTTTGGAGACATTTCAAGTTGTTATTTTTCAATACTTCCATGTTGAAAGTTGCAGCCTGCTCAAAGGTCCAGCCTTGAGCGGACATCATGCAGTTTAAAATAGAAAATAAACATCGAAACATCGACGCGAAAACTGGAGTCTGGTGGAGCGCATGACATCATGGTGGGGTTCGTCAACCAATCCGGTTATCTGGACACAAACTTGCAGGGACATGCCGTTGTCAATTCTTATATAGATGACACATCCCAAAAAAAAAAAAACTTTTGTAAGGGCAGGAAGGCAGGTTCGAACCCCGGCACGCGCGATCAACTTGCATTGATGCGCCATCAAGCAACTGCTGCACGGACATTTCTTTTCATTCCCCGCTCTCTGACTACCTATATGAGTAAGAAAAAAGGTTAAAGTGCACAATGCACTTTTCTAAATCAATAGAGCAACTTTGTTATGCCCCAGTCCTGCACGCTACAGTACATATTTAACAGTAACTATAGCACGATTGTTTAAACAATTTGCGTCTAGACGCAAATTGCTGTTTAAACGCGTGTTTAATCTAAACACGTTTAACGCAAGCGGTGCACGGGACCGCGTTCAAACGGGACGGTTTAAACATGGTTTAAACCGACAAAAAATGCATTTACACACCGTGATTTGAACCTGCGACCTCTAGCAAACAACTTTCTGAGGCCGCGCACACCTCAACCGGCTGGGCCAAAATATCCTTGCTCAGTATTTATTGGAGATGGCTTTTCTCTCGACCCCAAAGCATTTTTTTATCAGTGACAAGACTTGATTCTCGCTTCACCCTGCTTTCAAATATTCAAACCGGATTAAACTCTGACACGGAGGAAGAAATTCTGCAGTGGACAGCTGGCTATCGGCCGTTAAACATTGCAGCAAGTACAACCTTGTCAAATCAAATAGGGAGTTGAACCTCATTGATGTGGATGTTCCCCATGTCAGCTTGATGCGGATCCACACAATGTGCGGTTTTCCAGGCTAGCACATTTAAAGGCCTTCCTTGGCAAGATCCCTTGATTTGGGCAAAGCATCTTAGTGGGATAGTATGCACTTCTAATATCAACAATTCAACTTTGATATTCACTACGTAAGCCCTCAACAATTTGTGTTCTTATGAGGAAGAGAAATCAAATGCCAGAGTGTGCTGCTACCAGACCACTTATCTGAGCTTTATTACAACCAGAACATGAGGGAACGGATTCATGTTAAACTTCGGAAGAACACAGTACGGAGAAAAGGAAGGGCTCAAATAGGATTGGCTTTCTAAGGATAGTTAGTTACAATTGATAATCCGAGCCTTCCCTCCATCGACTGGAGGCTGGTGGAATTGAACAACGGCTTGGTAGTACTATTTGGTAGCCTAGCGTTCACGATCAGGGTGCCTCTCTCCTCGTTCTGAAGAAATCTATGTAGCTTGGAAATTCATTAATCAGTGCTGCGTGCCAAAGATGAATACTTGCACGCCGTACACGCTAAACCTAAGGGATATTATCTCAATCCCAGCTGGAACAGGAGCAGCACTGAGCACGTTCACATTTGACCTGATGCACAAATTTGAGCGCACCTTGCGAGTCAACAAATTGCATATCTGCCATCCACTGACTTATTTTTGAACAATTGGGTCGGTGTGCCTTGATATGCGTGCGCGAGAGTCTTGGATGGTATTTAGTACCTCGAATCGTTCTGGCCCCTTGTCCATATATTAGCCTTTTCCGAATTTAAAAAATATTAGTCCCTTTGAGCTGAGGTATTGGAAATGGATTCAAAATAGTATAACTATTGGTCTACCCTAAGTCGAACGGGACAATCCTATTAATTCGCCCACTCCTCGCCGAGAAGCTTGTGCAGGACAGCGCTGAGAGACCAGTATTCGGCTCCCTAATTTAGACTGCTTCAAGTCAGTTAGTCCGGTAAGAGACTGAAACCAATATGGACAGAAGAACTCAATAACCACTACATGCCATGGACCGTCTTTAGGAAATGCGGAAGTGGGCTGGGCTAGTAGCCGATATCCGCCTATTTAAACAAAAGATGCTGCCAGTAATGTGTTCGGTGAGAAAATAGAATTCCAACCTCAATGGGGACATGGGTTGAACGACCAGTTTTCGACCAGTTTTCCACGTATATGTGAGAAGCGGAAGAATCAGGTGCAAAATCCTCCGCACACTACCATGCCTTCCTTCCTTTATTTAAAGATGAGACAAATCATATATTTTTTCTCAGGGAAGAAGAAAAGATACCAAGACATGTATGGCTCACAGCGGAGGATAATGACATCCATGGATGGTGTAGATGCAGACTCACTTAGGATAGGCAGGGTAGATATGATACCAATGCTTGAATCTATATGACTTGCCACTAAACATAATACTGAGTGCTATGGACTTGATCCGATAGGCCTCTGAGTAAGTGAGCATCAACGGAAATAAAAAATGCAAAGGACATTGCCCGTGCTGAACTGGAATAGTGAGAGCCCCAAATTATGTTCGCTGGTTGTGCGGAAGTTGGACTTGACAAGTTTTGGGCTCAAAAAAAATCGGACTTAAGTAACTCATATTAGCGCATTTCCCCCTTCGCAATGGGTACGGGATCAACCTCAAATCACCTGTAACACACTCTGTTAACCAGTTACTTAATTAGAATAAAATGGGGATGGCCAGTCTCATACTTTGGATCAATGTAGGCTGGCTGCCTTGAAGTGTGATTATTGTTCAACTTCATTTTGGAAATGAACTGCGTGGAAAAAACAAATATTTCTTCGTCCCATCTCAAATGAGGGCTCTTCCCATCAGTTCTGACCCCTCTCGCCGGAGAGGAGCAGGCGCACACCATGCACAACGTGTATGTGTTTCAAGAACCGATTTTTGGGTGGCCGTAGGAAAGCACAGTCAGAGCTGTGATAAATAAAACATATGTGTGTACTTCGAGTCAGGAATAAGCTCATTAGTGACTGTTCAATCCAGGAGCTAGTTGTCCGCATCAAAGTTCAATCCGGTCTAAGTATTTGAAAGCAAGGCGAAGCGAGAATCAAGTCTTGTCACTGATAAAAAAATGCTTTGGGGTCGAGAGAAAAGCCATCTCCAATAGGTACTGAGTAAGGACATCTTGGCCCAGTTGGTTGAGGTGTGTGCGGCCTTAGAAAGTTGTTTGCCAGAGGTCGCAGGTTCAAATCACGGTGTGTAAATGCATTTTTTGTCGGTTTAAACCATGTTTAAACCGTCCCGTTTGAACGCGGTCCCGTGCACCGATTGCGTTAAACGTGTTTAGATTAAACACGCGTTTAAACAGCAATTTGCGTCTAGACGCAAATTGTTTAAACAATCGTGCTATAGATTCTTTATTTAAAATTTCTGAATTTAATGTAAACACTGTTCTGAATGTCCAATAATATAAGCAGAGCCATCCGAACGTGTTCAAATGGCTCTAGAAAGCTCTGGGAACTACTTTATCCTACTGGAGGAAAGATATGGCGGTTTTAGATATCATACTATTCAAAATGGAGCTAATTTGGATATTTGGATATTTGCATGATATAGACAATTTGCCGATTTTTTTTACATTGTACAGAGCCTCTGTCACATTGGAAGCTGCTTTGGGGTCAAATTTGTGCATATCCGCAGGCAGAGACAAAAATATGTCAAATAACACAAACAGTCACTTTCGGACTTGTAATGTGGTCCAAAAATCGTGATTAATGTTACAGCACATGTAGATACACATTAAATTATTTTGTGTGCTGACTTTGAGCCTGAGAACACCCCAGAGGCTGAGGAATGAAATGAAAAGTCCGTGCGACAGGTGATTTGATGGCGCATCAATGCAAATTGCGCCGCAGATCACAGCCTAAATCGGGCAATTTGATCAGTAGCACTCAATTCAATCTTTCTGACAATCTTTCTCTTGTATTGCACTTAAAAATTGCACTATGTACTACATTTTTTCTGCCTGTCTCGCGACTTGGAATATGTGGTGCTTGGTCATCGGCACTGATGGCAAGTACTTGCGGCATGATTCTGGTGCCGCCATCAAATTACTAAATCGAGACTGTGATCTTCGGCGGAATTTAAACAAGTGGCGCACTGCGCTTCTCGCCCTTGCAATTTTTTTTTTTTTTTTTGGATGTGCGCTCAATTCTTGGCTCGAACAAATAAAATTTCAATCTCCGCTCGAAAGAGATCACGTTACGCCTCTCTTTTTATCCGTTCCTCCCATTCTCCATCTTTGCTTGTCGGCAACGGCCACATGTGATACACTATTCTTCCACTACTTCTACTTCAATGAACAATCAGGCTCCCCAGGTGTGTTCGCTACATCCTGCTCAACACCAGGAATCTCATCGTCGCGTCTTTCAGTGGATTCGAACCACCGACTCTCCATTGTAGCCATTGTCACACTGGAACTTGTGGGAGTGGGTTCCCCTGAGCTCCAAGAAGACTTGATAGTCTCATTATTGACTTGGTTACAGTAAGTGTGTAACATTTAAAAAAAAATCCGGATCAGAGTTGAATATAGCAGCTGGATGTAACATGAATACGTTCGCGAGACAACCGGGCGTGCTGTGATATGAATGCTTCAGATGTTCGAAGCTTGTTAAATAAGTCAAAAAGAAAAAGCCCAATTTCGCCATGTCTTCGGCCGGATTCGAGCCACCGACTTTCCCTTGTAGCCAGTTTTCATACCAGAACTTGTGGGAGGGAGTTCCCCTGTGCTCCACAAAGACTTCATAGCCTCTTTGTGAGCCGGGATAAGCGTGCAATATTTTGTTAAAGGAGCCGAATCAGAAGAATTGATATGGGATCAAGGAGGAGTTGGGTGCCAGCGAATTATCCCACCCGTGAGGTAGTGGACGCGCTATCGATTCATCAGGCTTGGATGTGAAGTCCACAGTACTAGTCGGATCCTAAGCTGAAAAATGAGACAAAAAGGTTGAGGCAAGATATGTCTTCGGGTGGATTCGAACCACCAACTCTCCCCTGCGTAATTGACCAGTATCGCGAGTATTTCGGAGGAGCGAGTTCTCTTGTACTCCACGAAGGCTTCATAGCCTCTTTGTGAGCCGGGATAAGCTAGTCAAATTCTCTGTTAAATGAGCCGAATCAGAAGAATTGAAATGGGATCAAGGGGGAGTTGGGTGCCAGCAAACCGAAAGATCAGGAGGTACGACCCATATATAACTTCGTTTTCGTCGGAGGAGTGCACCGAAAATAAATGCATAAATCAAGCTAATTGACCAGTCCACCCACGTTCCTATCCTCCCATCATCACCAAAACACAGTAAATCCCTGATAGGTCCCGATCCCCACCCCGCACACGCAAAGACGTGTGTGCTGGTGCCCGAGACGGCCTAGAGTTGATACCTTGTTGTTTTTGCTGCTAGAGGAAGAGAACATGGGGAAAAAAAAAAAAAAAAATTGGCAAAAAAGACATTGCCAACGTGTGCTGTGCTCTCAGCACTCTGCTTTCAGCGCCGCTGTACTGCATATGTCCTCAGAGATCCATGTCCATAAATGCAGCGTAGATGCATGCCTCCCTCTCAAAATAAAATAAAATAAAGCTACATCCACTCTGCTGGATGCGCATCCGGCTCATTTGTGGTCGCCCGCACTCCGTTTCACCTCATATAGTATGGTATGAACATGAACTTTCAATGTACCCCAACTCTGTTGTGTTATACTGTGTGGTCGCCGCCGCTGCCTGCGTTTGCTTCCAATCCACTCTGCGCCCGCGATTTGCACTGCCACTTTGCCGATTCTGATCCGAACGCCAAACTGGCAAGTCTTTCGTAAGCTGGTGCAAATCATAAGTACACAAACTATTTCGTAAGTCCCACACTGTCAACCTATGTGCTCGCCTGCTTCTTCGTCCCCTTGGCCCAAATACTTTTGCCTCGGCAAACTGGGCTGTTTGATCGCAGACTTCTATGCCAGTCACCATTTAGTTTGAAGTTTGAATGCTTGCGCATGCAGCTCGGGTAGAGAAATAAATGCAAGTTTGTGTATTCGACACGGAGACGGTTCCGCACGGACACACAGAATATCCTGTCAGATCACTACACAGCCAAGGCACACACTGCGGCACTGTGGCCATAGGATCAAGGGAATTGAAGACATGACGGGCGCGCCAAAGCAAACCAAGGAACTGTTACTATACATGGCCAGCGTTGATCTCGCCGGACTGTGAAGACGTACACGTCAATCACTTATGTAAAGTTCAAATCAGCTTCATCCGTCAAATGCTCAGCCGATCTATGACCGCACCGCTATTCACATAAACAGGGATCATGCCTCTCCGAGTCCGTCGCTTGATTCTCGACCTCAGCCACCTGGTGTACTTTCTAGGCCTTAAAGATAACAGTTATGCCCGTGCAGCTCTTAATAGTTCAATTGAACTTGCCGCCAACGGAAAAAAGTCTTGGGCCAAAGATCTCATCACCGCTGTGACGAGAATGCCATTCGAGCTTCCCGAGCTAATTTTAACCAAGTCTACGACAATCGAAGAGATTGAGGAGTATTCTCAAGTGATAAAAAACTCGAACTTGAATTGGTTACAAGGTGAAATCAACTCTTCGGAAAAACTCTATTTGTTACATGGCCGTCGTGAACCTCAAAAGGACAAAGGACCCGCCCAGATAGTCTCCTGCATGCGGCACTACTTAATACTTGTGAAGACTCAGAAACACAGGGAGGCTCTGACCTCCCTGCTCACTTGTTAGCCGTGGAGATCTTGCGCTACGTCGATCACGCATTACCAAAAGTACCCCGCGCAGATCGGGTGTGTAGATTATGTAAATCTGAAGTTGAAACCCCTGAACATGGGTTAATGTTCGGATCAGCTGGGTCCTTATCTGGCAGTGGCTGTGAAGTTATCTGGCACTTCGCCTCGCTGGTGCATGTAGAGCTCTGTTCAAATCATCAGAATATTCACACACATTTTATAAACCATTCTTCTTTGAGCCCTCTATTCACAATCTTATTTTTTTGCTCTGCAGAACGAGTAGCTGTGGAATGTCGGATACCAGGGCCTGCCAGATAAGTGTGACGTCACAACGTTATCTGGCTCTCCTCTTCTCGAGAACGCATTTGCGGCCTCACCACACCTCAGCTCCTGGGATGCCCGTGGATGTATCCAAAGATGGTTCTTCAAGCCACCAATGACTCAAAAAAAACTGGTTTCTCGCACCAAACCCCTCCAAACCCTCGCCAAACCCGCCCGACTCGAGGCTGCGGCCACTCGGCCTCGGGCATCCACGGCTCTCTTTGGGAAATAGGCTGCACCAGCACCTCAAATCCGCCTCTTGGGTCCGAAATGAACCTGGAACAACGTCTAGAATTAGTATATCATGAAGTCCGAACTCCATTATTCCGTCGACGTCAAATCTATGGGCTATTCTGGGTCCTGGCCGTTGGAGGCTTTTTTCAAGACGTTTCGGGTGGCTTCCTATGCGCGTTAAAGAGGCCCACTTGAGCTTGATCTTTTGCTGATTTGTTCAGTGACTCGGACCGAAGCGATATTTCTAGTGGATTGGCTGGTGCAATACAACCTAATACTGCCCCCATTCTCCCTTCCCTCCACCATCCCTCCCCCACATCTTGGCCTCTAGGACATCGCTGATTCCACCTACCAGATAACGCCCACTCCAGCTGCGACTTGAACACCGGTGTGCTCGGTGTTTCCAGAGCAATGCGACATCCGTTCTAAGGACGCCGCTCCGAGTTCTTCGAATCACATATCACAGTAACATGTTATTT
Source organism: Mycena rebaudengoi (assembly GCA_029282285.1). Lineage (NCBI taxonomy): Eukaryota > Fungi > Basidiomycota > Agaricomycetes > Agaricales > Mycenaceae > Mycena > Mycena rebaudengoi. Next base: position 406,113 of record JARJCX010000089.1, on the reverse strand, counting down.
CTATTCCCATCAGCAGTTTTGACCCCGAGTTCACTGCCTGGGTACGGCGGGATACAGTGCACGACTGCTGATGTATTAAACTTCTAATTTCCCGTTTTCTCACTGTATTCATTTGACCATGAATATAACAGTGATGTGTGGAGTGAAAGCCATTAGTTCCCTGATTTTTTCCCTGAGTTCTCTTGAACTCTCTCGTCTTCCTTCCCTTTTTGAATTCTTTTTGGTGTTTTGCCGTCACGAGACCCAGTACAATGAAATAAAAACCTGAACATGCGCTGATCACCTATGCCTCTTCGGACGCACTCCTAGATCTCCACACAGCTTTTCTGGACAAACTCTTCAATGATTTACCTAATTTACGGCACCAGATGGCCGAACTGTCCAACACGGAGTTCCTAAAAGCCATCATCTATCCCCGATTTACCATTGCGCTGGTTGCTAAATTTGCGTCTGATGTCCTTCAGATATATTACGCCGTTCCTGTGTACCTTTTGAGTGAAGGCTAACCTGACTAATTTTTGCTTCTTTGTATTCGTCTAGTCTTACCCCGGCGTGTGGAAACATAGCGACCGGGAGCTTTGGCTAGCAGGGTGCGGAGAGGTCCAGGGACGATAGTATACTTAGTGCCTGTATGCTGGGATACTTCCTGGAAACCGGTGTTCATGAGTTGGACCGTGCCGTGTAATACTACCTACCTACTACCTACCTACCACGAGGCCGCGAGGAGTCAACCGAAGGTTGATGACAAGCGGCGTCTTCAATTATCTCTATACTTGACAATGTAAAGCCTGACTCAACTATCCGTGCATCCATGGCGTAGCACAGGTAACTGCAATGATTGAAAGTACAAGGAAAGCAAAAGGAAAGCGAACCACACGCCCGGATCAACTATCAAAGTAAGTATGGTTGTGTTTGTTCCTAATTAACTTTCGGTGAATTTGACACCTTTGTGGGCCTCGGAGGCCCTAGTTTGGGGGTAGATATTGCTCATGGCGTTCACATTGAACATCTTGCTCAACTATTTGACCCAGCCGCCCACCGGAAGAGAATGTTATCTTGAATTAGAGTGTTTGCGATGCAGCCATTGGAGCCACCCAATGGCTGATTTGCGTTGCGTGGCCCGATGGCTCCACCGCGCTAAATTTATACCCAACGGCTCCCACAGGCATCCACGGGTATTTTTAGCGGGCAGAGCCACCAGATGACGCAACGCGAATCAGCCATTGGGTGGCTCCAATGGCTGCATCGCAAAGTGGCTATTGATATTAGGCCGTCACGCCCCCAAATTGCTTACCGTAAAATGTCTTTATTTAACCCCTCTGTCCTTGGGTTTTCAACTTGGGAAATTTTATCTCTGCCTCTATTAAAATTTCGAACCCACGCAGAGGAAAATCTGTGCTGACACAATGATAGAAATGAGCAAATCTGATTTTGTGGTACTTCCGAAATTAGGGCGCCCTAAGACCCTTACCGAACGGTAGAGGGAATCGCTGACAGACATGTCCGCAAGATCTGGCAGAGAAAACAGAGATATGAGAGCACTGCCGTCACACAACTTTAATGCTGTATTGTTCCGCTGTATTGAACGTGCTACATGGCAAAGCTGTTTTTTCCTGGTGTATGACTGCTGTCTCAGTAGACTTTGACCTCCGTGTGTGCCCATTCACTAGCGCATATCACACACTTTCTCGCCTTCCGACGCCACAGGCGGTCCTCACTTTGCGCCCACAGGCTGTGGCGTTGATTCTATGGTTCTGCCCACCCGGAATGTTGCTCCCGCACCAGTGCCTCTGTGCCGCCCCACCGCTTCCGTCTCCCTCGTTTCTGTGGATAATTAGATACGGAGAGTGTCTTTCAGTTGAGTTCAGTTCAAAACGAAGGCTGTGCCTCACGAAGTCCGATACGATCTTTCTTCTCTGCGGGTCATCTAACATCTAAGAGCTCTATAAGGAACTGTTAGGTCAACCGGATGGAGCTCCTGGTACGCATCTATTTCGTTCCCATCGATAGGCGCCTCCTCCTGCGCGCCTCCAGGTGGAAATTTTGATGCCGCATTCTCGCTAGCGCGTGGGATTCGGTCCTATTGTGCCCACGGAATCATAAAAGGCGCAAAAGGTATTTTTTTTTAAAAGCGGGGGGAAGTGGTATGCGAGTTTACTAGCTAAAACCGTCGCCGGACTCCTGCAGGCAGCGACACTCAATCCATTGCCGGATTTCACAGCAGTACGGGACATATCAAGCCATCTTTATTTTTGTCGCTGCCTTATGGCTTAACTTTGACATGACAGCTCGCATGCACGAGGACATCGTGCGCTGAAACACCGCCTCACATATAAGAGCCTTCCTCGTCGACATAACCTCTCTCTCTTTCCGTTCAAGCATTGTGTGGCAAGCACTCTCTATCTTGGCCTGCATTTGAACATCACACTGTTACATTTCACCACAAGTAAAATCCATGGAGGACACTGCAATTTTAGGTCCAGCGGGTGAATCGGTGACAATTCTTCTGAAAAGGGTGTCGACTCTACTGATAGAATGCATAGCATAGTGACAATGTGGCCGCGGCCACCGAGGGAAATAGTGGCTGGACATCTGCTAGCGATGAAGATGTGAGTTACTGCCTTTTATCAACTGGCTCTGCTGAGACAATGGACACAGGACAATGAGGCTATCACCTTGCTGAGGGAGGAATTGGAGATGCGTGCCATGCCACATCCGGGCCGGGGCATGTCCCTCATCAATCTTGCCGATGCAGTGTACAAACGGTTTGAGCAGTGTGGCAATTCCCAGGACCTTGAGGACATAATTATGCTGCACAGAGAGGCACTGGAAATCCATGCTGCACCTCATCCATATCGGTTGGGCTCCCTCAACAATCTGGCCAATGCAGTCCAAGCCCAGTTTCTGCAGGGTGGTGATCCAAAGGACATTGATGAGGCAATCAGGCTGCACAGAGAGGCACTGGAGCTGTGTGCTGCACCTCATCCTTACCAGGCCGCCTCCCTCAGCAATCTGGCTGTTGCAGTTAAAACCCGGTTTGGACAGTGCGGTGATCTCAAGGACATTGATGAGGCAATCATGCTGCACAGAGAGGCACTGAAGATTTGTGCTGTACCTCATCCAAACCAGGGTGGCTGCCTCAATAATATGGCCAATGCAATCCAAGCACGGTTTGAGCAGTGCGGTGATCCCAAGGACATTGATGAAATTATCAGGCTGCACAGGGAGGCACTGGAGATCCACAAGGCACCCCATCCTGACCGGGGCATGTCCCTCAACAATCTAGCTGGTGCAGTCCGAACACGGTTTGAACAGTATGGTGATCCCAAGGACATTGATGAGGCAATCACCTTGCACACAGAAGCACTGGAGATCCATGCTGCATCTCATCCTGACCGGGGGATGTTGCTCAACAATCTGGCCAATGCAGTTAAAACACAGTTTGAGCAGCATGGCAATCCCAAGGACATTGATGAGTCGATCAGGCTGCACAGACAGGCGCTGCAGATCTATGCCTCACCTCATCCCGCCTGAGGAATGTCCCTCAACAATCTGGCTAGTGCGATCCAAACACGGTTTGAGCAGTGTGGTGATTCTAAAGACATTGAAGAGGCAATCACTCTGCACAGAGAGGCACTGCAGATTCATGCTTTACCTCATCCCCACCGGGGAAGCTCCCTCAACAATCTAGCCAATGCAGTCCAAACACGGTTTGAGCAGCACGGAGATCCCAAGGACATTGATGAGGCTATCACACTGCACAGAGAGGCACTGCAGATCCATGCCTCAAATCATCCCAGCCGGGGAAGCCCCCTCAACAATCTAGCCAGAGCAGTTAAAGCACGGTTTGAGCAGCGTGGCGATCCCAAGGACATTGATGAGGCAGTCATGCTGTACAGAGAGGCACTGGATATCTATACTGCACCCCATCCTGACCGGGGCATCTGCCTTAACAATCTGGCCAATGCAGTTAAAACACGGTTTGAGCAGCACGGCAATCTCAAAGACATTTATGAGGCAATCACACTGCACAGAGAGGCACTGCAGATCCATTCTTCACCTCATCCTAGCCGGGGAAACTCCCTCAACAATCTGGCTAATGCAGTTCAAACACGGTTTGAGCAGTGTGGTGATCCCAAGGACATTGATGAGGCAATCATGCTGCACAGAGAGGCACTGGAGATCTATACTGAGCCCCATCCTGGCCGAGGCATGTCCCTCAACAATTTAGCCAATGCAGTCCAAGCACGGTTTAAGCAGCGTGGAGATACCAAGGACATTGATGAGGCTATTATGCTACACAGAAGGGCACTGGAAATCCATGCTGTACCTCATCCCAATCGGGGTGGCTCACTCAACAATCTGGCCGTTGCAGTTAAAGCACGGTTTGAGCAGTGTGGCGATCCCAAGGACATTGATGAGGCAATTATTCTGCACAGAGAGGCACTGGTAATACATGCTGCACCCCATCCCGACCTGGGCATGTCCCTCAACAATCTGGCCAATGCAGTCCAAGCACGGTTTGAACAGTGCGGAGATCCCAAGGACATTGATGAGTCAATCATGCTGCACAGGGAGGCACTGGAGATCTATGCTGCACCCCATCCCAGCCGGAGCAGCTCTCTCAACAATCTCGCTGGTGCGGTCCAAACACGGTTTGAGCAGTGCGGTGATCCCAAGGACATTGATGAGACAATCATGCTGCACAGAGAGGCACTGGAGATCCGTGCTGTACCTCATCCCAATCGGGACAGCTCTCTCAGCAATCTGGCTATTGCAATCCGAACACGGCTCATCAAGCAACAGGGTGATCCCAAGGACATTGATGAGGCAATCATGCTGCACAGAGAGGCACTCGAGATCCGTGCCGCACCTCATCCCAGCCGGGGCATGTCCCTCATCAACCTGGCCAATGCAGTTAAAACACGGTTTGACCAGCATGGCAATCCCAAGGACATTGATGAGTCGATCAGGCTGCACAGAGAGGCGCTGGAAATCCTTGCTGCACCTCATCCCGACCGGGGTGTGTCCCTCAACAATCTGGCCATTGCATTCCAAACACAGTTTGAGCAGAGTGGTGATTCCAAGGACATTGATGAGGCAATCATGCTGCACAGAGAGGCACTCAAGATCCATGCTGCACCCCATCCCAGCAGGGGCATGTCCCTCAACAATCTGGCCATTGCAGTCCAAGCACGGTTTGAGCAGTGCGGGGATACCAACGACATTGATGAGGCTATTGTGTTGCACAGACAAGCGTCAACATACATCCATTCTTCTGCACTCACTCGCTTCTCTGCCTCACATCAATGGATCAGGAGTGCCACCAGACATGGCCATGGATCCTCTGTGGAGGCTTACCATACTGCCATTAATCTACTCCCACAGTTGGCTGCATTTTCCTTGGATCTTAAATCTCGTCAACAAATGTTGGCCAGACAGGATATTGTATCCCTTGCTTCTGCTGCCGCAACTTGTGCCATTGGCCTGAATGAGAAAAATCTAGCTGTAGAACTTTTGGAGGCCAGTCGCTCAATTTTCTGGTCACAGGCACTCCATCTCCGAACTCCGGTTGACAAGTTAGAAGATGTAAAACCGGAGCTTGCCAGCAAGCTCAGGCAGTTATCTCAAAAATTGGAGCAGGCATCTTTCCGAAACACCTCTCGAAACATCTTAAAGGACACTCAGCGCCAACTCATGTCAATTGAGGCTGTGGCAGCTCAGTATCGTCAACTCAATGAAGCATGGGATGAGACTATCAGTGCTGTTCGAAAAGCGCCAGGGTTTGAAGATTTCCTCCAGCCTAAAAGCATTGCCTCTCTCCAGCAGGCAGCAGTATCTGGGCCAATCATAATATTGCTTGCTAGTGACTCAGCTTGTTCAGCTCTGATTGTAAAGGCCTCCGAGGATGTTCAGCATGTGAAACTCCCCGCACTGAAGCTTCAGATGCTGCAGCAGCACTATGCAGATCTCCCTCGTGCATTGTCAGACCGAACTTTCAATGTCAAAGACTTTCTGGAAAACCATGGACATGGAGACAATTCTCATAATCAATCTGATTTGAAAGCTCGTCTCAAAATGTACCAAGAAGGCCGTGTCAACATGAGTCGAAATGATATCCTCCGCAGACTTCTGGCGGACATCTGGCAAACCATTGTGAAACCAGTGTTTGAGGTCCTCAAAGTGACAGTAAGTTTCCGCATTCTCTCCATTTTATGGGTGATTTAAGATTCCCCTCGTTGCAGAAGTCAGACAATCCCTCTCGCTTATGGTGGTGTCCGACAGGGCCATTCATTTTTGTTCCTATGCATGCAGCAGGAATTTATAACACAGATGGAACAGACTGTGTTTCAGACTATGTTATCTCATCCAACACTCCCACATTAACAGCCCTATTGAATCCTCCAGCTCACAAACCCGCCTTTTTCAAAATGACGGCTGTGATTGAACCGGATGCACCACATTGTGATCTGCTTCCAGGTACAGAGTTGGAGCTCGAAAAAATCAAGGCCAGAGTTCCCAGCCAATGGCTCACTCCCCTGGAGAGCTGTACTCGAGACACAGTCCTGCAGCATTTACATAATTCATCAGTGATTCACTTTGCATGCCATGGTACTCAAGATTTCGAAAACCCTCTAAATAGCGGCCTCATTCTCTCTGATGGCCGCCTTGACATGGCTGGGATCATGCACACACCAGTGAATGATCATACACACACAACGGAGAATACCATGAAGCTGGCCTTTCTCAGTGCCTGTGAAACAGCCAAGGGTGAGGCAAAGACACCGGATGAAGCCATGCACCTTGCTGCAAGCCTGCTTTTTGCAGGATTTGGTGGAGTGGTTGCCACAATGTGGTAAGTTTAGCCATTTGATGTGTTTCCCTCTGCAAATTCTGATCTGTGACATAGGAGGATGAATGACGATGATGGCCCCAAGATTGCAGATACATTCTATGAATATCTGTTCAAAGATTGCAGTCCACAATCAGTCCCTCCAAGACTCCCAGATCTCAGCAAAGCAGCTAAAGCGCTCCATCTCGCTGTGAAAGCGCTTTCCAGGGAACCAGGCATGACCTTTGAGCGCTGGGTTGCATTTGTCCATCATGGACTGTAGTCATTTGTGAATTTTCCATGTGTGAGGTATTTCCCTCTTTGATATCTCCAGGCAAAAAAATGACTCCTACTTCTACTATGGCCATTTCAGAGTATATTCGAATTTCTTGTAGTCCCCATGTCAGATACTATGTAGTTTCCAGGACCCTTTATATGGTATGGACATTCTGTAGTTGCCTACTCGATGAATGTCTTGTCCTGTAGCGATGCATGCAGGTGACAGGAGTTCTCTATGGCAAGTAACCAGTCATCAACTGGGCTAAGGGTTTTGTATCATGTATGCAAAATAAACTGTTGTTGGCAGCTTCTGATCGCAGCTTCGAAGTCGACGTCAAGGCCAGCACCAAGTCTGTGACACATCTGACGGCAACTGTCAATCGGCCCGCATATTCCATTTCGTTGAATATTTCAACATCGGTTTGAATTCTGGGACTCAATTTCAATTTCAATTTCTTTTTTTTTTCTTCATTTAAAATCTCCACCTACTTCTCAATATGAATTGCCGCAGAGTGTTGTAGGGTTCTGTTGATTATTCTCCTGTTTATTATAAACGGTTTTCCGTTTACTTTGTAAACAGGTGTTTATGAACAAGGCACGAAAGGGCTTGTTTCCGCGATTATTTGCTCCGTGCCCGACTCAAACCCAGTTCCTGGGGAAGAAATAGCAATCTTCCAACATTGAAGACCAATGTGGCTCAATTTTTGATAATTTTTTGATTTATTTAGTTTGCAGCCGATCGCAGATAACAGTATGTAGGCACTGCCAGCAACACAGGGACCACAATTTCTGTCGTTTTTTAATTGTCTTCAGCGTTTGTCCGCGTGGACACTGCCACATTGAAGTCCAACCGAGTGTTAAGCTGAAACATAAAAAATCGGGTTGAAAAAGGGAAGCCTGAATCGCCGTACATGATGACATTCGATTCCAATGCAAACAAGTGATTAGAACATGTATGAAACAATGTAGGCGCTATAGTGCTGCTACGTAGAAGAGAGTCCCGGCACAAACAGGTTTAGGCAAAAAAAAAAAGATCAATTTTACCGAAATGGTGGTGGGGCTGAATGTGGATCCTAAGACATTGTAGGAACGATATATAAGCCAAACCTTGTCGGAGTTGCTTCGCTTGACGATGGCTCACTTTTGTTTTTGTGAAAAATGTTGCACACTTGTCCCGGCCCACATAGAGGCTATCAAGTCTTCGTGGAGTACCCGAACCCGCTCCCCAAAATTGTGTGTACGGCAGCATTATGCATGGGAGAGACGGTGGTTCGAATCCACCCGAAGACATATCTTGCCGCTGCCTTTTTGTCTCATTTTTCAGCTTAGGATCCGACTAGTACTGTGGACTTCACACCGGAGCCTGAAGGATCGACAGTGCGCCAACATTCAGTAGTTTTACTTCTCGTAGCCCCTGATTGTTCGCTGGCACATAACTCCTCCTTGCTTCTATTTACTAAATTCTGATTCGGCTCATTCAACAGAAAATGTTGCTAGCTTTTCCCGGCCAACAAAGAGGCTATCAAGTCTTCGTGGAGTACAAGGGAACTCACTCCCTTAAATTGCTGGATAAATGTTCGATTATTCAGGGGAGAGTTGGTAGTTCAACTCCACCCGAAGACATGGTTAGAGTACCTGATTTTTTTTTGTCTCATCTTTCAGCTTAGGATCCGGCTAGTAATGTGGGCTTCCTGTACTCTGAAGCAATCAAATCACCCCATCCTGCAGTTCGGTCGTGCAAGTCAAGGGCATTCATTTTATCTAGCTCGCCGGTAATTGCCGACTCTTCTTTTTTTTTTTGGAAAATAGGGGAGTTCACGGTAGGGCATATTTTCCCATTTGTGAATATATATACTTGAGTGATAGGACCATTATTTTTTACAAACTAAAGATATTCCACAAACGAGTTTCAAACTCGTTTGTGGAATAAACACTCGTTTGTAAAATATATTCCTCTGCTTGAGTAAGCAAGCTGCCCGTGACTGCCGTGCCCCCACCCATCATCCTGCCCCATCATCCCGCCTCTCATCATCCCGCCTCATCCCGCACATCATCCCACCTTTCCTGCCCATTGTCTCACCTTGTCCCACCCATCATCCCATCCCTCTCCTGCCTGTCGTCCCACCTCTCCTGCTCATTGTCTGCAACAGTCCTGTCCTCCCATCAAAAAAAAATAGAAAAAAATACTCCCTGATCTAAATTGTTTAGCTGATATAGGGGTCTGTCAGATGACTAGATGGCGCACATAAGGTGGTTTGTGAGGTGCGTGTGCCTGGCAGGTGGAATTGATGCTACAGAAATATAATAATATCCTGGGACTCAAATGGGGTGATCATGCATTTATTCCACAAACAACAATTTTTATTTGTCTCATCAAATGAATATATTTATTCACAAATGGCAAATTCTGCCCTACCGTGAACTCCCCTAATGTCTGCACATTTATCCCGGTCCACAAAGAGGCTATGACGTCTTCGTGGAGTAGAAGGGAACTCGCTCCCAAAATTTGAGGGCGAATACTAGCATATATGCGGGAGAGTCGGTGGTTCGAATCCACCCAAAGACATTGTTGGTGTCCTTGGTGTTATTTTGGTCTCATTTTTCAGCTTAGGATCCGACTAAAGGTGTGGGCCATACAAACGTCGAAGACATGTGGAGATTGTGTTGCGTTTTTGTTTCATTTTTTGGCTCAGGATCTCTGACTAGTACTGTGGTCTTCATGTACTGTGAAGTAATCAAATCCCGCTGTCGTGCAGTTCGGTTTCGCAAGCCAAGCGCATTCATCTTATCCAGCTCACCGGTAATTGCCGACTCGTTTTTGTGAAAAACGTCGCACATTTGTCCCAGTCAACGAGGATGCTTCCAAGTCTTCGTGGAGTACAAGGAAACTCGCTCCCCCGCAATGGGGTCGATGCTGGTCAATTATGCATGGGAGAGTCGGTGGTTTGAATCCACCTGAAAACATGTTACGTTTCCTTCTGGCTTTTTGTTTTATTTTCCCCAGGCTTGATCTGATGCTGCAGGCTTCGCACATGTGAACGAGTCGCATCTTGGTCGCATCGCGCCAAATTCCTGTAATTATATCTACTGAATTATGCATACATGCTCCAAGTCACCTTGCGCTAACGTCTAAACTCGGCTGTTGATAAAATGATTACTCCCTCGCCGCGGTTCAGAGAGAGGCTTGCAGGTCTTCGTGGAGTACACGAACTCGCTCTCACTAGTTCTGGTATGACAGCTGGCTACAAGAGAGAGTCGGTGGTTCAAATCGATGGTTCACAAAGCAACTTACGCAAATCATTGCTGTTTTCAAATATACACTTTACTGCCAATGGTGACGAAAGCGGGGTGGAGGCAGGGCACTTACACGACGGCGGCGAAGAGGCAGGAGAGGGAGGCGCAGGCAACACATCTTGGAAGGGTATGAGGCCATAGAAGTGGTTGAGGGGTATGTACGGACCCTGAGGACTCAGACTGAGCTTCGCAAACGTCACGTGGAATTTCCTTTTTAAGGCAAATTCCAAAGAAAATCGTCGTAGATATTAATGGGAGATCTATGGTCTAATTCCTTTCATGAATTCATAGAATCATGTCTTTGGAACGATATTACCTACTCATATTTGTGACAAGAGTCTATGAAACACTGTAGATATTGTTGCAAGTCAGTGGGTCGAGCCATCAACAGGATGTTCCCAAGGTCCATCTCAACCTTGCGACAACATCTCCTCCTACAAATCAGATCCTCTGACGATATGGCCACGTATGAAGTATCTTATAGGGATTTTCTTGCGATTAACGGAAGGAATTTAGCTGGTTTGGCTCGGTGCTTATTTACAAGACTTTTCTTCCCAGAATGGATAATTCATGTGATATTTGCAACGCTTGTATGGCCCACACCTTAGTATTGTGGACTTCACGTCTCAAGAATCCCATCGCACCCAAATTCAATAGTGGTACCTCTCTTAGCTCCTGATTGTTCGCTGGCACACAACTCTTCCTTAATCCCATTCAATTCTTTTTCATTTAACAGAAAATGTTGCACACTTATCCCGGCCCACAAAGAGGCTACCAGGTCTTCGTGGAGTACAGCGGAAATCGCTCCCAAAAATTATGCACGCATGAATACCAGCTTATACGTGGGAGAGTTGGTGGTTCGAATCCACCCGAAGACATTTCGTTCCTCCTTGCATTTTTTGGTCTCATTCAGGAGGTTTCATCTGGTGCTGCAGGCTTCACGCCTGAAGAATCGCCATCCCGCCCTTAGTCAGTACATCAGGAAAACCGTTAGCCGAGCGTGCTATGGAGCCCTATGCAGTTGTGTGCGAGTGAACGATCAAGAGCTATGAGAGGTAGAGCTACATCCGGAAAACCGGGGCATGTACCTATGAGTGCTATGCGAACTATGCAGTACTGGATAGCAGTTCAGCCGAACGGATGTACCTATGCGAGTACTAGATAGTGCTGCATAGTATTCTTCCTTGATCCCATTTCAATTACTCTTATTCGGCTCATTTAACGGAAATGTTACACGCCTATCGCAGGAAGAAGAGATGCTACCAGGTCTTCGTGGAGTACAAGGGAACTCGCCCTTCCGAAACTGGTGCTGCGCCATGCATTTCTGCATGGGAGAGTCGGTGGTTCGAACCCACCCGAAGACATCGCCAGTGCTCCTCTAGTTTTTTTTGTCCCATTTTATCGCGGCTGGTATTGTGCAGTTCAAGTGATCTGAAGTATTCGCATGTCCTGCGGTTATGCTTCACGAAGAATTCATTACGCGGACCGATCTAATTCTGGCTTAATTTCGCCGGAGATTGTCAAGGGTTTTTACCGCTGGCATCCAAAGACATATACGCTCCTGTCGCTGCCAGACGGGCGCCGATGCGGCCCTCCACTGGTTTTCCTTTCGTCTTCGCCTCCGCCTCCCCTCCTCCCACCTAGACATGAGGTCTTATACATTCGCTCACTTCACCTAATTTGCGTATACGTGCCCCTTGACGCGGGTCAAGCGAACCGCGCCGTCGATGACTTTCCCCGTTGGTCTGGTATTCCCCTGTCGACGCCGAGACGCACTTGGATACCACCGACTTCGATGTGACGAGGCTGAACAACCGCACTGTCGCGATCAGCGTCTCATTCTTGGCCCTACGTTCTCGCTCAATGGCCGTACGCAGGCACTGCCCTCTGGCTCTTCATCGCCAACCCCGCCACCAGCGCCGGGAACACACCTACCGCATCGTACACCATCTTCCTCGACAGCGCAGTGGTGCTCGACGTCGGCATGACGCCTCTGGAGGCAGACGCGGTGCTCCGCGACTTGCACCAGCTAGAGTCGCGTTTCCGCCTGGAGAACTTGAAGCTCACCATATATTCGCGGAGACTTTTCCGATTGGCTTGGCCAATCGGCTTGCCCCTATATCGGAGTTTGAATTTGGCTCTGATGGCATTTTGGGCGTGCGCAAATTGGCTTGTTTGGCGTGCGCGGCTTGCGCGCAAATACACTCATGGCTAGCACTGTAGCAGATACAATCCTGATGGCATGAACACCAGTGTAGATATGATCCTACAATCCCACAGCTACATACAAACTACATCTGAAGAGGTTTATGCACGAATTGGCACCGCTCTACCATGCCGCTTTCATCTACCTACTGCATACTATATATCTCTATTGGCGTCCACTTTTACCCTTCAAACGGCTGCTCGTACGCGGCTTTGAAGAACCTCGGTGTTGCTCCTCCTCTGCTTCTCGTCTCCGTTTGGGTGGCCTTGACATCACCGCCGGGTCCGTATCCGTCTCAACTTCAGTCAGTGCTTTACGGGGGTCCAGGAGGATGGGGTTAATTTTTCCGAGAGGATTTTGGGTAGCTCCGACTCCAGCACGCAGTTCTTGGGCTGAGGACTGAGGATTCTCCCATACCTGGTGATCCAACGCAACGGAATCCGATTCTGAGAGACGTTTGACTGGTGGACGATGATGAATGTGGCGCCCACGGTGATGACGAACCGAATGTGCCATGCCGTTTTCGTCGTCGTACCTGTAGTAAGTTAATGTTGCATCACATGAAATATATCTCAGCTCAGAGCGACATATATGACAAGTTTGCGAGCGCTGATTCTCCCGCGCAGCTCAAACCAGATTGTGTAACCCAAGCCATTTTCGTTCAGAATTGGCTTTCCCTGCAAGCCGGTTTCCCCAGGACAAGCCGATATATATCCGGTGTCCAGTATCTGAATACAAGCCAAGTTAGCAACTCCAAGCCAAGTTAGGAAACACAAGCCAGTTCATTCACGACGAGGCTACTCAGTACTAGATTTGATATCTCAATGTTGAGATATCTCGAGATCTCGATGTTGGCACTTTGGATTTTCCCCCCTTCAAATCTATTTCCCCATAATGACCTGGTCTAATTCATTAGATTTATTTGTCAGCACGCCGTTCCCATGAGCACTAGTGCCCTAAATATTTCAAGATGTCGAAATTATCGCAGGTAATGGCACATTCAAACCCTTTATTTCCTACGGCTCGACCCCGCGCTCCGACGGCTGTAGCCCGGTATTGCACCCATCCACCGTGAGTCGTGCTTTCCTTTTACTTGTCCTTTTCCGTTAACGACCGTGTATTCAGCCTGGAAACTTACAGCTGTCTTGAACGTGTTAAATATTTCTGCGCCCCGCAGCCCCCTGATATGGCGCCTGGGCATCAAGTGTTAGAAGTGAGTTGATCATTCGGATTCGACATTCTTCTTAATTTTGACTCACCATTGCAGGTAAGTGATCTCGTCTAGTCAAATTTACTAATGCCCATGTCACATCCAAGTCAAGCTGGGCGCAAACGGTCCCCAGGCTCTTTTAATTCATGCTTTGGCCCAGACTATAATATTAGCTCCCCGTTTTTTATCGACTCTTTGGGCTGAGGAAGTCAAGATTTCACTTTACTAAATATCGCGGGCACTTCTGTAATGAGCCAGTAACTTCGAGGCCTGTATAGTTTTTAAATTAATTTTAGGACGCTGAAGATATTAGTATAGGATGTCAGCTGAAGCGGAACTATTCCGCTCACTCCGCTTCACAATCTTGGAAAAGAGCTTATTGAAAAACGGTTGTATACGGCGGCGTCATCTAAAAATATTGCAGGGGCCTGGGAAGAAAATTTAATGAGTCCGCCGCAGAGCTTGCTGAAAAGATTCAAGTATAAATTCAGGCACAGATGAAGGGTGGAAAGCACAGATAGCATACGGTGTGCATCCACAAATACTGTATGGTTTTGAGGCCGTCCTGAGTGGAAGGCCCGCGTTCGACTCGGGGCGGTGCATCTGGGTATTCGTCGGGAATCTTTTATTATTACGTACATGGTGTCCACTGGCAACCAATCCATAGCAATGCATTCCGTGGGCTCGTCGGCAGAGATTCTGCCGGTGAGATTCTTTAAAAAAGAACGTTATCATGCGACGTGGAGGGCCGTGGAATCATCATGATGACGTGTTCGGGGCGACATGTCATAGCGATGATTCAACGAGAAAATAGCTTTCTTCAGGAATCTCACCGCGCTGGTTTCACTAGTCTTCTGCCGTATTGAGATAGCCACCCCGACTCAACAACTTAGCAGTGCGATGACCGTTGCTTCAACGGTAGCCCTCGCCATCGGTGCTGCTCTCCTCATTCGATATCTAACTCGTCGGCGAAATTCTATCGCAAATGTTCCTGGTCCAGCGACCGCCTCCTGGAAATACGGCTCTCTTCTTGAGCTTCACCTTTCCCCGCACTATGGTTCGCATGAATTTCAATGGCAGAAACAGTACGGTCCGGTCTATCGGGTGAAAGGATGCTTTGGGGTAAGTGATAGACCGTCCCCGCCACCGACCCTTATTCATCTCGATGCAGGCAGACAATCTCGTAGTCTCTGACCCCCTTTGTCTCCAACGCATCTTTACGGGTTCATCATTCAAGCGCGCACCGGTCCAGCAAAAGTTGTCTGATTTGGTGAACGGCGAGGGCAGCGTCATGTCTTTGCACGGTGCGGTATCCTCTCTGATTGACTCGTTCCCGCGGCTAACCACTCTCGATGTCTTAGGGAACGATCATCGCCGGGCGCGTACCGCACTGGGCCCTGCATTCTCTGCAGGTGCGATGCGAAAGTTGATACCGATGTTTGAGGAAATAGCTTCCACAGTTAGGGCATATAATACCAGCTCTTCATGCTTGCTAACTTTTTGACCGCACAGCTGACAAGCCGGTTGGAAGCCGAACTCGAGAAAGGCTCCACGATTGATATTTGTCGGCCGTTGTACACCGCTACCTTGGCCGCAATTGGTGAAGGTATCATCAATTCGGCTGTTTGCCGATTGGACTCATGAACACAATACTCTCCGCAGCTGGGTTCGGCTGCTCTTTGGAGGATCTCGGGGAGGAGCTGGTCGAAAATTATCGCGTGGTGCTGTCGGTGTCCCTCGAGCTCTCTAGTACCCTATCTTACTATTCTATCAGGGAGATCTCTTCAAAGCAGTCTGCCGATCAACTGCTGGCAACCCCGATCCTCCCGTATATCCCACAATTCGTCCTGCGTGCAAGTCTGCGGCTTCCCAATCCCGCTTCACGCGCCCTTTTCAAGTCCAAGACCCTCTCGCATGAACTCGGTGCCCGTCTGGTGAAGGAGAAATTGGAGGCATTGGAAAAGGGACTCGAGCTGCCCGACGATGTGTACAGCTTTCTGCGTGAGTGCCGCTCTCTTTCTGCAGGTCAACCTCATAGCAAAGATCCTCTAGTAAAACCCGAAGGACCTGACAAGAAACAAGCCATGACTGGCGCAGAAGTCGCCGCACAAACGACTCTTCTACTGTTGGCAGGGCAGGACACGACCTCGAATACGCTCGCATTTGCCATCCGTGAACTCGGCAATGACCCCGAATTCCAGGGTAAACTGCGGGCTGAGATCAATGCAAATCTCGGGAGCAAAGCGTACGATAGTTTACCCCTTCTCAACGCGTTCATCAAGGTTCGTACAGACGTATTCCGAGTACATCGGGGTTTGTAAACGCCCGTTCAGGAGAGCCTTCGGTTGCACCCAATTCTACCTATCACAGAGCGAATAGCCGTTGAAGACACCATTCTGCCGCTGTCATACGGGATCACCACGACCACCGGGGAGCGGCTCACGGAGCTGCCGATCCAGAAGGGCCAGCTTGTCAAGGTTGCAATTGCAGCGTACCAAAGGTCTGCACTTTATTTGCGTGACTGTTAACGATTGACACGTCCGCCAGGCTTGAAGTGGTCTGGGGTTCGGACGCTGACGAGTTCAAGCCCATGCGTTGGATCGATGGGCCTGCGTATAAGGAGGACGCAGTGCACGTCGGGCCATACTGCAATCTGTGCGTGCCCCTCCCATCGTGCTGCAGATATCGACGATTGAGCTTTCCGAATTTCGCCTCCAGGATGAATTTTATCGCCGGGCCTGGTACTTGTCTGGGGTGAGTCAACTATCGTCCGTGTCACGTCGCCCGGTGTTGATTCAGTCCTCACCAGATGGCGTTTCGCGTGAGTCATCTGAATCCAGTCAGTCAAGTCGAAATAACGCCTAACTGATTCATTCGTTGGTTTAAGGCTGCTGGAGATGCAGGTGATATTGGTTGAGCTCGTCAGCAACTTCGCCTTCGCCGTCCCGAAGGACGATTGCGTTCGGCCCGTCATGGCGGGCACACTAATGCCGGCCTTGCCGAACGGTGAGAAAGGTCTGCCTATAATCGTTTCCCGTCTCGTGTAGACTTGCTCCATAAAATCACTATTACTACAGAAACTATGGACTCGCTGGATTTTTCAAAAATGACCTTTGTGTTGCCCATTCAACACTTTCTTTCTTCTAATGGCATCGTTGGGCACGTAAACTGCTGAAAGTAGATTCGAATTCATATCCCAGGGATGTCTCGGTCATCTAGTGTTTAGGGCGGCCGTATTGAGGAGCCCCCGCACCGCAGCCTGAGGCCTGCCGCTCAGACTGAAGTTAATTGAGTACCCGATTTCGATTTGCAGCTTGTTTGCAACGTTATGGCACATATATGGGCGATATATTCGGTGAAAAATACCCTTTTTCATGGGGGTTGAACCGGAATTTGCCTTCTCACCTTTTTGGGTGGAAATAATAATCAGTCTGCGCAGAGTTTGTTAAAAAGTAATGTATGAATCCTGGTGCAAAATAATGATAATGGAGAGCACCGATAGCACATGGCGTGCGGCCACACTATATTGACGATGTCGTGGGTATTGAGGGGAATGTCCCCCGTTCGACTCGGTGTTGGTGTATTGATCTCTTCCCCGGTGGAATTTTTGCTTTGACGCACTATCATGGTTCAAAAAATGTTGAATAAAACCAGGGGCATGGTATGAGGATGAAGGCATCTCACAGCACAGGGCGTGCGTTCACCGTATCTTCTTGAGAGTCCGCGTGTTTTCTGGAAGGTCCGCGGTCGCCTCGGGGTCGGTGCATTAATCACAAGCCGCTGCTTCCTTTTGAGTGGGTTGGTTGAAAATTGAAGTGCAAATCCAATAAAAGTGTATCACCAATGCACCTATGGATTAAGGTTAATGGAAAGAAAGCACCTGAAAGCGCGGGCGGTATCATTTAAAAATATTCAGCTGAAAGGCACTCACCTTCTCCACAAAATAAATAAATGGGCGTGAAACAAATGCGGTGCAGAATAAAGGTATGAAGCACCTGAAAGGTGTAGTGGACCGGTTGAATTTACCGAATCTTCCCTTCACATTCTTGGAAAAATAGTTATGAATAAGTCTAGCATAAAACCAGGCGCACAATAAAGGTATGGAGCACCTGATAACACGCTGGCGTGCATAAACGTACCACATGAGTGCAGATTGGCTGTCAGTGGAAGATTCCCGTTCGACTTAGGGTCGGTGCATATCGCTTTCCGGCTGTAAATTCCTTCTTTTCTGGCACACTGTTGTGGCTCAAAAAGACTGGCATAGCTCCAGGATAATAATGGTATGAAGGCACCGATAGCACAGTGGCGTGCGTCTACTAACCATGTATGAAGAAAGTGGATGAATATTCAGTGGAGGGTCCCCGCTCAACTCGGGGTCGGTGCATGTTAATGCAGAGATCTCTCTTCTTTTTTTTTTTGAGTGAATTGATTCGAGTGCCGTGGTTGGCTCAGAAGTCTGACATAGATACAAGGTAAGAGACTGGAAGGAAAGTATTTGATAGACTGCGGGGGCTGGCATCGGAAAAATATCTTTTAGACCTTCTTGGAAAAAAACATACTACACCCGCCCCAGAGCTCGGGTGAAAAGCCGAGCATAAATTAGGTGGTGATTAAGAGGAGGGAAGCACCGATAGCACGCGGAGTGCATCCACGTACCTGGAATTGTGGACTGGACACCGTCAGCGGAAGGCTCCCGTTCGACTCGAGGTCGGTGCATGTACGCTGTCACTTTGACTTTTTTTTCGACAGTGTCGAGTCGGATGGCGGAGTAGGTTCTAGAGGTGTTGTATAATTCAAGGTGCAGAGAAATGTGACAACACCTTATAGACTGCGTGGAGCTGGCATCGGAAAAATATTTAGACCTGCTGGAAAATTTTCTATTAATGAATCCACGCCAGAGTGTGGGCAGAAAGGTCTTGTATACATCGCGGGATAGTGAGAGGAGGAAAGCACCGATAACTCATGCTGTGCGTCCACATTAATTGCTATGAAACGATGCGTACGGCCAGTGGAAGCTCCCCGTTCGACTCGGGGTCGGTGCATATCAATGTAGAGATCTCTACTTTCTTAAAGGTAAATTGAGTCGGGTGCCCCAGGTGGCTGAAATTTTAAAAAATCTAGCCTAAATCCAGCTATCAGAGAACCTGGTCAAAGGTGAGGGCGGCGTGAATGATTAAGTCGTTGGTTCAAAAGCGAACTATAAATTAGGGGTACAGAAGAGATGAATAAACACCTTATAGGACACTTTAAATATTGCTGGGACTCAGTTAAACCTGAATTTACTGGATCGCTCTCACCTTCTTGGACAATATATCAATGCGCCGCATCAGAGCCTAGCTGAAAAAGTGTTCGAAACCCGGTGTATAAGAAATGAATTAAAGCACCGATATCCACGCCCGGTGAGAGGTACATCTAGCGGTGCTGGTGTGGAGGGCCCGTTCGACTTGGGGTCGGTGCATTGGCGAATGTAACTCATGTATGCACCTATGTCACGGTTACCTTCGGAGTTTGCCTGCTTGGTTGCATTGAAATGAATCCGAATGCATTCGCGTCGGAGATCTGGGCCCTGAGGAGACGACGAGAAGCTTGCCTGCCGCAGGAGACGACTATCTTCACTACAGGCATGGCTTGATGAGTGTTGTAGTGACCTTAGTGCGGGAGGCGATCTTTCATGACCACCGCAGTCAATGAGCCTTGATTCTGTGAAGAGAAGACCGTTAGCTATGAGCCGGTGAACTCAACAGTACAAGGTGTTCTTCCCATGACAGGTTGGACATCTCTTCGACGCTGAGGTGCACGAGATCATAACGACATCGATGTATAGTCCTCCTTTTACATGGTGCATTTATTTTGGTTTAATTGAACCACAAAACGTCCAATCTAGCAGTTCAGCTAAATGCTGACCGGAGCGCTCCCAAACACTAGATAATATACATGGAACCTGATTACAACATATGTTCATGCCCTGACATTTCAGATCACTGCTATTGTGGTTGCATCGCAAAGCCATTCAGTGATCTGACAGTGTAACTTACCTCGGGAATAGTAACCTGAGCGTGGGCTGACGTGGAGGGTTCCCTGCACCGGAGGCGAACACAGCGTTGCTCATCCTGGTTTTCAAGACGTTGTAGGGGGCGGTAGATGATGCATACTTGCGACCCGCACTGACGGAGAACATGATTGATGTATCCCCCCTTTTCTTCCCCGCTGGTTTTCAGGATTCCCTCACCCGTCAGCCTATTGTCTAACTCGTGAGATGTCTACCTACTAATAAGTAGGTTCAAGGGCTACCGCAGCGCCGTGACAGCCGATGACTGTAGCGTACATTTGGACGTTGTGTACGTAGGTACAGTACCTGCTTGTTCCTTTTAGGGACCACCGCAGTAATACATCCTCCTCCTCCTCCTCCTCCTCCTGGTACCTGGTATAAGGCCTCTATATAATCTTCGATCTCAGACTACTCTCTCCTATGTAGACAGATGCTTAAATCAATGATTGAATCAATGCGGCTCGTTTGCACGGGATAATTTATCATGTAGGTACACCTTGAAGTTGATTTTTGACTGTCGCAAAGGTTAAAGTCCAGAAATCACGTTGGCCCGATGTTTCTCTGATTTTTCTAAAACAGAGAACACATATTACGCACTGGTCTCTTTTTGTGAGTTGTTTGAAGCTCGTTTTTCGCAGTTTCCGCAGTCCTCTAAGTACCTTTGGTAAATTATTATTATCCACACTCAGTGCGTAAAAATGGTGTTTAATTTGTTTTATATTTCACGACCCCGAGGTTTTAACTCCTCGGGAACCAACTAATGGGCAAGGGAAGGCGGTATGCCACCATCGCCGACTGTCTTGAAGCTACTCTAAAAAAATGTAAAATGTAAAGTAAATCATCATCATCATACATCCAAGTTTTCGATATCTGTGGGCACCCTGATCGGTGCACTCCTCCAACAAAAACGAAGTTATATATGGGTTGTACCTCTTGATCATTCGATTCGCTGCCACCCAACTCGCCCTTGATCCCATTTCAATTCTTCTGATTCGGCTCATTTAACAGAGAATTTGGCTAGTTTATCCCGGCTCACAAAGAGGCTATGAAGCCTTCGTGGAGTAAAAGGGAACTCGCTCCCCCGAAATACTCGCGATACTGGTCAATTATGCAGGGGAGAGTTGGTGGTTCGAATCCACCCGAAGACATATCTTGCCTCCACATTTTTGTCTCATTTTTCAGGTTGGGATCCGACTAGTACTGTGGACTTCACATCCGAGCCTGATGAATCGATAGCGCGTCCACTACCTCACGGGTGGGATAACTCGCTGGCACCCAACTCCTCCTTGATCCCATATCAATTCTTCTGATTCGGCTCCTTTAACAAAATATTGCACGCTTATCCCGGCTCACAAAGAAGCTATGAAGTCTGGAGCACAGGGGAACTCCCTCCCACAAGTTCTGGTATGAAAACTGGCTACAAGGAGAGTCGGTGGTTCGAATCCGGCCGAAGAAGACATGGCCAAATTGGGCTTTTCTTTTTGTCTTATTTAATAAGCTTCGAACATCTGAAGCATTCATATCACAGCACGCCCGGTTGTCTCACGAACGTATTCATGTTACATCCAGCTGGTATATTCAACTCCGATTCGGATTTTTTTTTAAATGTTGCACACTTACTGTAACCAAGTCAATAATGACGCTATCAAGTCTTCTTGGAGTTCAGGGGAACACACTCCCACAAATTCTAGTATGACAATGGCTACAATGGGAGGTTGGTGGTTCGAATCCACCCGAAGACATGATGGAGTTTGTATTCTCTTTTTTTTGTCTCATCTTTCAGCTTAGGAACCGACTAGTACTGTGGTCTTCATGTGTGGAGAATTGACATCGTGCCTACAGTCTGTCGTAGCTCCTGATTGTCCGCTGGCACCTTGATCCCATTTCAATTCTTCTGATTCGGCTCATTTAACAGAAAATGTTGCACCTTATCCTGTCCCACAAAGAGGCTATGAAGTCTTCGTGGAGTACAAGAGAACTCGCTCCCGCGCAATATGTCGTGAACCCCGCGATTATAGGGAGGGTCGGTGGTTCGAATCCACCCGAAGACATAGGCAAAATTCTTCCGAATTTTTTTGTCTCATTCGGCAGGATTTATCTGATGCTGCAACCTTTATATAGGAACGAGTCACATCGCGCCAATTTTCTGTACTGAATTATGCATGCAGGCTCCAAGTCACCTTGCGCTAACGTCTAAACCCCGCTGTTCTCAAAATAATTACTCCCTCCGCGATTCAGAGAGAGGCTCCTAAATATTAATGGGCTGTACGTGGTAATTATACATGGGGTTCCAATCCACCCGAAGACACCGCCAGAGGTCTATTCTGTCTCATTTTCCAGCTCAATGCCTGATTCGGTTTAATTTCGCCGGAAATTGCCGAGCTTTTAACCGCTGCCATCCAAAGCATATACTGCCAGACGGGCGCTGAAGCGGCCCTGCACTACTTTTCCTTTCGCCTTCGCCTCCCCTCCTCCTACCCAGACATGGGGTCTTGTACACTCGCTCTTTTCACCCTAATTTGCGTATACGCATCCCTTGTCGCGGGTCAAGCAAACCGCACCGTCGATGACTTCTCCCCGCTGCTCTCGTATTCCCCCGTCGACGCCGTGACGCATTTGGACACCACCGACTTCGATGTGACGAGGCTGAACAACCGCACCGTCGCGGTCATGAACTCAGGCTCGACGGCCAGCGCATCGCTCAGTATGACGCTCAAGTTTACCGGTGCGTCGCGTCGAGTCCTTCTTGGCCCTATGTTCTCGCTCAATGGCCGTACGCAGGCACTGCCCTCTGGCTCTTCTTCGCCAAGCCCGCCACCGCCGCCGGGCGCACATCCACCGCATCGTATACCATCTTCCTCGACGGCGCAGTGGTGCTCGACGTCGGCACGACGCCTCTGGATGCAGACGCGGTGTACGGCGCGCTTGCGTACTCGAACACGTCGCTCCGCCTCGGAGCGCACGAGGTGACGCTGCGCATCAACGATGGCGGCACAACGTACTTCGACTACGCCGTCTTTACGTGAGTCACAACTCTCCACTTCCTTCTTTGCGGCACAGGTGAAGTGTTGCTGCACAGGTCAGACGATCCCAACCCCGAGACATCGATTACCCCTCCCGTGCAGCCCCCGGCATCCACTGGCACGCAACCGAAGGGCACAGGAACGCCGGATGAAGAGTCCACAGCTACGGGCGGCGGAAAGCCGAAGACGAACATCGCCGTCATCGCGGGCGCCGTTGCAGGCGGCGTCTTCCTGCTCCTTGCCGCCTGTCTCGCTATGCTGTTTCTCCGCCGCCGCCGCCGCCGCGGCGGCGTCCATCCCCGGCCCATCTACAACTCTCCGCAGCGGAAACCAGCGCAGGCTTCGAAGGAGTCTGCGTCGAGCGGATCCACCGACAAATTGACGCTCGCCGGGGGAGGGGCTCTCCCACATCTACCGCAACACTTCGCGGCCCAGCAGCCGCACAAACTGGAGTACAAGCCCGCCTATGGATATAGCGAGGACAGCGACAGCGTGACGGGCACGAGCGCCTCGGACCCGGACGCAGAGATGCGGCGTATGCTCGCGGAGCAGCGCGAGATCGTGGCGGAATACGCACGTCCCGACCCCGCGGCTTGGGGCGCGGACGAGAAGAAGGCCCCCCTGGGGGCTCAGACGCTGGCCCCGCCGGCGCCGCCAAGTTCAAGCTCAACCTCGCTCGCGCCTTCAACCTCGCTCGGGATCTCGAACCCAGACCCCGCGGCTTGGGGCGTGGACGAGAAGAAGAAGGCCTTACCCCTCACGCAACAGCCGGGCGCTCCGCCGGCGCCGCCAAGTTCAACCTCGCTCGCGCATTCATCCGCGCTCGAATCCGCGCGCCCCGACCCCACGGCTTGGGGCGTGGACGAGAAGAAGAAAGCCCCACTCACGTCAACCTCGCTCGGGATCGCGAACCCAGACCCACTCGCGCATTCACCCTCCTCGCTCGCCCCATCAGCGTCCGCGTCAACCTCGCTCGCACATTCACCCTCGCTCGGGATCTTGAACCCAGACCCAGACCCAGAGATGTCGAGGATCGCGGCGCAGATGCGGGCGCTTCAGGCGCAGGTGGCGCGGCTCGAAGTCGAGCGCGGGACCCAATTACAACTGTATCCCGCCGGGGAGGAGGTGCCGCCGCCTGCGTATGCCGGGATATAACTTGTCGGCGTGGCTCCCTCGTGAATCGTGACGAGGTGGACGACCAGCTCCGCCTTCATTAATGAAGGGAGCTGCATTCCTTGCTCGTGTACTAATAGCCTTCCGGTATTAATAGCATCAAATGCATTTCTTGAAGCGTCGGTGAATAAAAGCGATGAACACGTATATTCAGCTCAATTTAACGAATTTTTGCGTTGATAAACTGTTTCAAAGCAACACAAAACAAAACGCTTAGTCAACAATGAATCTTTATAAAGAAACGGCACCTCCTCTCCCTCAGGAAGTTGTGGTTTCTGGTCTCCCCTCCAGCTATTTCCCTCTCCTCCGCTCAGATGTTGGATCTACGCCCGATTTTTCCCGAATCAGCGCCTTCTTCGGGTTCTAGGTCAATTCCGTGTGCGTTTTCTAGCCAAATTTTATTCCTCTGTGGCTTTTTTGTCTGGCGAGAAGTCGTCACTGAGCGCGCGCCAAGCACGAATTAGTCTCCATGGAGTACAAGGGAACTGGCTCCCCCAAAGTAACATGTGGCCTTCACTTCTGCATGGTAGAGTGTGGTTCCACCCGAAGACTGGTTTGATGACGGATGCTCCGCTTTGCGGTGTTGTCCTCGTTATCGTTATTTTTCTTTCCGTGGAATCCTTTTTTTTTTTTCATCGAATTTCCTAGCTTCGGCTATGAAGGCCGCCATCGGACAAAAATGACTTGATTTTGCTATCCGGATCAATCATCAGGGATCATCGGCATTCATTACGATTCACTGCCTTTCCTCGTGCTTCACGATGGCATTCCCAACAAATCCTGGCCCATCACAATATCCTGCAGTAATTTAGTTCCCATCATTAGGAATGGTTGTGAGTCTCATTAGGATGCCTCATAATGATATTTCATAACACATGTTAGCGGTGAATGTCTGATGGTCCGCAATTCACAATCCTCCTAACCATTCCTAACCATTCATTATGTGTCCCGATGATGCCAATTTCGCCAAGGCTTCCTTCCAGACACCTATATAAGACAGGCAGTGTGTTTAATCCCTTTTCCCATCACCCTCATCCTCCGCTCATGTCTAGGCTCTTGGGGCTGCGCACTGCCTGCAGTACTAGGGCATGCACTTGTGATGTGTTTATCCTTGAAGACCCCGACATATCTCCCCGTTATACTGTGCATTTTTTCTGTTCGCAGAATAACTATGGATCACTCAGAATTGCCAGGACTTTGAAAATGTGGAAGCACTCTGCTTTGGGTGCAACCACACGTGGCTCTCCCATGGACTCGATCGGGACACTGTGGCGCAAACGAATGTCCGACTTATTCGTGGTGGTGCCAGTCATGGGCGATGCGGGGGTTTTACATCTGTAAGTTCATGCACATCCGATCATGCGCGGTTGAATGACGCACTTCCCAGCTCCAACCCAGTTGGAATATGCGGCTCACCTGCATGTGTGGTCTTTTGTGGACCGTCCATGATCTCGCGGGACGCCCAAGCAATTCAGGGTTCGTACTTGATAACTTATCCTTCTTCCCATCTCACACCTCGAAGGTCTTCCACTTCCGCCATAATGCCGCCCATCTCATCATCGTCCTCGACTGTCTCCACTGTCATGCCTCAACGTCCCGTGATGGCGTTTACGGGCCTTCCTCGTCCGGCGGTCTCTGTTGCTCAACAACGTCGCGACTCAATGCACCGCAACCTTCCGCAGCACCAACCTACTGGCAGCGATGCGAGAAAGGTAAAGAAGGCGAGGCTGTCAGGCCCTCCCCGTTTTTCCGGATCCGCTTCATCGAGCTCTGCCTTCAATTGGGACGACTTTGCCTCGCCATCGGCATCGTCCTCGGCTGTTCAACCATCCTTACTCACAGTCTGCATTGTGCCCAAGGTGGTGCGTGTCAAAGCTTTGTCCTCGGAAAGCATCACACTCATTTATTTTCACACAGTTGAATACCTCGAATCATAACAACACTCTCGATCCTTCCCCGCACTACTTCTGGCCAGGATTGGAGGATCTGGAAGAAGCTCAGCAGCGCCTGCAGGTCTCCAATCTCGTCTTCACTGTCACCGTTCCTCTTACCGGTCCCATCTTCAAACAAATCAACACCGAGTTTATCCACCACTGCCAAACCAACAATATCGACTATCTTGCTTCGGCTACAACTTCTGCAACTGGTCCAACACCCAACATGATGCCATGGGTACTCCTTGGTCCGAAAGGCCGTTCAGGTAATCGCTGCTGGGTTGAAGATCCCAAAGGCCTCACAAAATTCACCTCATCTTCGCTGCGCTGTGTGCTTCTCCCTTCATTAATACCCCGAATCACCTAGGCGAGGGCCATTTAATTTTTATTGGTGAGAATCATCCCTTTATATATTTATATATTGCTTCGATACTAACCTTCATTTTAGCCCCGCGCTTGCGAAATCTTTATGACCCCATCGACTCGCTTTTCACTCCGATGAAGCGCCTGCCTGACTACATTCTCAGTCATCGCTGCTTCGGCCGGCGTGTTCTTTGGCCTATACTTGAATCTCTGTGTGCGGACCATCGTGCTCTCGCGGTTCACTGCCAGCCATACGTACTACTCGACCATTTCCCCTCACATTACCTGACAGCGATGACGATGAAGATTTCACCCCTTCTGACTCTGATGTTCATGTAAGTAACTCCACCTGTGTTTTTTCTGTTGAGCTCTTACACCCTTCAGTTTCCTGAAGCCGAGGAGCTCATAGATCAGGTGAATGCAGCTACGTTCTGTAAAAATAACCTACTCACAGTTCTTCATAGATGGTCATAGATGGCCTTCCGCCCCTCAACAATCATACTGCCCAATCGAGTTCTTCCAAACTGACACCTCATTCCCGAGATGAATCTGAGACCGCTGTTGCTCCAGTGCTCTTATTTTATTTTCTTCCTGCGGTGTTTGTAGTACTGATGTCTTTTAGGTTCCTATTACAACACGCGCAGCCAGTCGCCGTCAATGGCAGGAGGTACAGGATTTTACATTCGCATTTCGAACTATCTCAGACATTTCGTTCATTTAGGAGGCAGCGGCAGAGTTCCCTGCTGGGGAGAACACCATCGCCCCACTGCTTGTTGGACCACTATTATTATCTGCGGTTGACCGGAGCAGTGGGGAGTCAAAGTGTGTTGTCCACGTTCACATTATATATGCATGGGTTAACGAGATTCCTTTTATAAACGTAGAATCGCACCTTTATTATGGGAGGTCCCGTGGATCTCACAATTCATCTGGTGCCAGGGGCAGGGGCAGCGTCTCTCGCCGCATGACAGATGTACATGCAGGCGCTTCACAGTGTGGATTCCGAGCTCAAGCTTGAAGCCAGCACCGTCGATGAAGCTGCCCGCGTGCTTATTTTATATTGTATCTGGGTTCATGCAGGTCGTCCACATGGCCTCAAGTTCAAGGAGATTGTTCAGGAGCAGTTCACGGCTCCCCGACCCACAATTGACTCTGATGGTCCTCATGTACCGTTCAGTCTTTTGTCACTTCATGTTCAAATGTTCGTACTCTGTTTCTTTCTCCGCTAATAGTTGACTCAACCGATCACCCAGCGGCCCAGGTTTTGGGAAGGGTCCAAGGGCGGAGGTACTCTCCCGTGCCATTGAGATACTCATGGCAGATCCCCATTACTGGACAGATGTCGGGGAATATAAAACACTTCGACTTCATCCCTCGCACACTTCCTTTCCCCGCCGTTCTTGCATTTTAAAGGTGAAGTGGCTGCTCTTCCTTGTACACAATATTCTCACTGGTGTTTAAAGGCGACTGGGTTAATCTTCCTTGTTCACTATATCCTCATCGCTGCACCGATCCCGGCCTCTCCTTTCCTCTATTTGATGGCCGATTGGCGACTTCCCGCTAGAACCTCGAATTTCTCTCACGTTTCATATCCCCGTCTTCTTTGGCTATGGTTTCTACACTCCATTCCACGGACTTGACAGACCTGCTATATACCTCAGAGATGCCCACATGCACCGAATTCCAGTATTTACTTAACGTTCCAGAATGTGATGTGAGTGGCTGTTCTCTTACTTGTTCCTACACTGCTGAAATGTGTCCAGCCAACCGTCATTTCCTCCTCTCGCCGCTCTCAGGAAGAGCAAGACGGTATTTCCACCTCATTGGTCAGCTTTATCACCCTTGGCTCAATCAACATTGAACGCCATCCTGACTTCTTGGACTTTTGTGATGGCTTCAATGTGGCTTTGGAACCTAGCGGCACACCCAAAGTGTGCACCATGTTTTGGGGGTGAGTTTTTCTTCATAGTGTTTTCTCACCACTGACAGCTTTTGTCATGAACACGAATTCCGAGGACAAAACGGGAGTAGCCGTCAATAATACAATGTATAACCATCTTGTACTGAATTAGACCTTGAACAGGGATCAGCGTCGATTTTTTTTTAAATGTTCTGAGGAAACTTGCCGTGCTGGCCATCTAAATGCGCGAGCAACAAAGGTCCTGGAACACGGTAGTGCTTGCGACTGATCTGACGGTCCTCAAATATCGCCGGTGCACCATGAACACGCAGATATGAAAGGCTTATGCGCTCATTGGGGATCCGATAGCCTTGGGACTTGAGGTGCCCCCGAATCATGCGTCGGCCGAACTAAGGAAAGCTCTCGAGAGTAGAAGCAGTCAGTGCATCTAGTTCATTGTCTGAGATTAACGATACTGGAGGTGTCGTGGAGGTGTGAACACATTCAATGTCACCATCGGGATTGACGTGGGGTTGGAATACAGGAGCGCCCACCTCGACGAGTCCCGCCTCCAAAGCGCAACGCCGGATGGTTCGCGAGCTCATACCGAGCTCTGGAGCAATCCCTGTTGGCCCGCGAAGATCCAACGCCACACTCAGAAAATTTGGGTTGATCTCAATGCGAGGCCGCCCTCAGTCCGAACCCGGTGGGCGACGACCAGAGGCGGAGCATCAGGCGGATCGAGAGACTCGTGGCGTGCCAAATCAAGTGCCGCCACCATTTCTGATATAGACGTCTGCAGAATTCCATACTCAGCAGCGGGAAAGACAGTGATATGCTATTGGGAAAATAAGCACGGGAACGACATTCACCTTGCGAACACACCTGTTCCGCGGCCGCTGCCAGCGATAGACCCTGATCTCGGAGGGCATTTAGGCGAGGTGTATCACCAAGCATTGTGCGCAAGGCAAGGAGTACATGTTCATGGTAGGTGTGATATGCTAGGTGTAAGTTGTTCAGTCTGTCCTCGTCGGAGTCCATAGCGGGAAGGGAGAGTCGCGTAGAGGGAGTTGAGATATATATATATCAGTAACTGTGGCAGCGGATGTGATGGGAAGTGTGTTGTGAATAGTTAGGAACTGTAAGGAATTCATGTTTGATGAGAATGTGCACAATATTGGGAATTGTTATGAATGCCAATGAGAAGGTTGTGAATGCATCAGAATGGTTGTGAATCAATGTGAATGTGATTGGGAAAAAATATTGGGAATGCTGATGAATGCATTCAGGACTTGTTGTGAAAAGCTGTGTTTTGCTAGGATCTGCGAGGAATCCCGATGAACGGCTGGGATGAGTTAGGAACCACTATGAAGTGCAATGATTTGTGATGAACTGTGATGAAATTAAGGAGAAGCGCTATTTTGTCCGACACCGGCCACGAAATTCGGCAGCCTCTGAGTAGCAAAAACATAATATTTTCTCTGAACCTGAGCTACGGCCCCGACCCTGAAGGAGCGGAATCCGACTCGAGTAGTAGATCCACGTACATTGAGGTAAAGGTGTTGTTCGAGAAACATTTTTTCCCGCTTTGTTTGGCAGTGTTTTGGTGCGCGACGAGATCACGAGGCGCCAATCACATCTCTCTCGTACCACAATGTCCACAGGGAGGCTGCGACTTGAGGACCTTACTGAGGACGTTCTATATCCTATGTTGTGTTTCTGTGATGTATACACAGTACTGTCATTGTCTCAGGTATGCCGAAATGCCTGCCTTGTGTATGATAGCACTGATTCGGATCCTGGTGTTTCTGCTTCATTCAGGTCAACAGGAACTTCAGGAGGATCGCGTACGCAAAGCATCTATGGACATATTTGATACAAAATCTAGTTGCTCGGAGGCTCATCGACCTTCCTCACAATCGCGCTGTTACAGACTATTCCATTGCCGAGCTGATTGAGGAGGTCAAGAGAGTCGTTCTTGGGCCCAAAACGTGGTCCGATGAGTCGTCCGTTGCGCCCGTCGTCTCTCGGGAGCTCCAGATTCTCCGTACCTTCACGGAGTTTTTGTTCCCACATTTCCGATTGCTACGCGGAGGCAAATACCTCCTCGTGGAGGTTGCCTCGCATATAGAGCTGCAGCTGTGGGATGTCACCGCTTGCGCCGTCGTGTGGAGCCTCCAGGGTGGATCGCTAGAGAGGTCCCAGGTCGAGGTTATAGATGAAGACACGGCCATCTTCGTGGGGCTGGAATCATCGTACCGGCTTGTGCGGGTGATCCAGATCACTCTCAGCACTGGAGACTCCTCCGAACTCTTCCGAGTGGAAGCCCCGCCGGATACGTTCTGGGAGCACTACCTAGCGGTATCTGGCGAGTTTTACATGTGCGTCCTCGCAGTGAGCGGTCGCCCTCGACACCTTGTCATTGGCAATTGGCGTACTGAGACGACCGCCGTCTTGAAGTACGAGCACTCAGAACTAGTACGTGCCTCAGAGGCCTCTTTCCCCTAATGTGGTCGGTGATCTTTATTGGCAGGCTGCTCGGACCCTGGAAGAGCGACTGCAACTTGCAGCGGGGCACATCTTTTTCACGGCCATTGCTGGCCACCCATTTCCACCCCATCATCTGCGACTTTCCGTGGTTTCGGCGAACGAATGTCTCAACCGGCATCAACCCAATCGCCCGATTTCCACCGACGACGCCATCAGTATCTACGATCTGCCTGCGGTCGTCCTGCAAGATCTGCCATTCCGTCACAAGATATACCAGACGAAGCTGGTAGTTCACGAATCCCCCCTCCGACATGATACCTACAAATGCACGATCCTCCTTGTCGGCAAAGCCGTGCCCAAATCATTTCTTCGACAGATGCGCTGGAGACTATCCAGTGGGAATACACACGCTTATCCCTTGCCCGAGCACCCGTGCAATTTATATACGTTCCATTTGTCAACAGCTCGCTCGAACAATCGTTTCGTTGGCTGGCAACAAACCTCCTTTGCAGCCGGCGTGCCATGTCTACTGTGGAGGCACGGTATCATCTCATACGCGGGATATGTGGATGCCGCCCCCGGCTTGTCTATGCCATGCAGCCTCGCCAATGTGCATTTGCGGGATCCGCGGTCAGGACGGGAACGCATCGGCAAAGAAGAAAAACCACTGCTCCGTGCACCAACTTGTCTGGGGACTCGATATCTGTCGCCGCATAGCCATGCCGTCGTTACTCACACAAATTCACACTATGTAATTTCTTATCATGTGTGACGGAGGTTTCTTTGCGTCATAGTATGTTTTTAACCCAAATACACCAGTGGCAGAACTCACCTCATTCCAGGCATCTTTTCTGTGCAAGGGATCCGCAGAGGGAGAGAAGCCAACACAAGTAATGCTTTGAGCTTTTAATTCTACATAGGGCCTCTTAACCTGTCGAATTCATCATTCTTAGACTTTGGCCGTTTGAATTATTTTATCGGTGCACCGATGAATTTGGCTCGAATATTGCTCAACATTTGGCTCGGCTTCACTTCTTTCGAAGGACCTGCCATCTCGATCCTTTGACTCCAGACTAGACTCGAGCCAGTAGCGATTTTTTCTAAGATTGATGACAGTCGATCAATCCGTGATTAAAATAGCGACTGGAATAATTTAACCGTTGCCTAGTACGGTCGGGAATTGCCGACAATAATAAAATGTCTTAGCCAAAATTTCGACGACCTCAGGACAAAGTTGTCCGTTCCACGAATTTGAACCGGTCATTCTGTAGAGCTCAAAATTCTAAGGTACGTGATGTTCTTAAATTTCCGAGGCATGTACGGCTCATCCCGTAAAATCGACCTCTTTGCTCGTTCAGGGGCTTTTCCTGTGGAGATGCCGTTCACTCCTCTCGCGACTCTCGATCCCGAGCGCCTCCGCATAACCGCCCAAACCCTGTGCGACGTCTTTGGCATCCCATCCCTGCACCCACACCAAGAGGAGACAGGCCAGAACATCCTGAAAGGCATCAGCACACTTCTGGATGTCCCGACTGGCGGTGGCAAAACTTTGGCTTTCTGGTATGCACTCTTCTACCACTGGAGCCCCGGGAACACACGCGAGGAGTGCCAGAAAATCGTTCTCGTCATCGGGCCGCTGGTTGCGCTGCTAGAATCTCAGGCAAAGACACTGAATGGGAAGGGCATACCGGCTGTGGCAATCACGAAGACAAGTAAAAATATCACCCAAGCGTTAACGGTGTGTGGCGCCAAACGATCTCAAGCTTTTATACACGGACTGACATACCATTGCTAAGGACTTGGGCAACAACAAGTACCGTGTTGGTCTCTTGGGTCCCGAAATGGCGCTCGGCAATGAATTTCATGAATTAGTCGCAAATAATGTCCGCTTCGCCAATAATATTATCTGTCTTGTAATCGATGAGGCCCACTGCATCTGCGAGTGGGGAACCGATGATTTTCGGCCCGACTATCGCGAAATTGTCAAGATGGTGGCCCGTGTGCCGAGCGGCCTCCCCATCCTCACTGCCACGGCTACGGCACCTCGGGATGTTATTAGCGACATCATGCATTACCTCGGCCTTCCACCCGACTGTGCTCGCGTCCAGGTCTCGAATGAGAAGCTCAATATATCGCTCTCTGTCCGCATTCTTCAGAACGAGCCCGATTCATACGCAGATCTTCTCACACTCTTCGGCGAGGACATGCTGGATCCCAAGGACTTTCCTCAGACCCTACTATACGCGAACGAGCGCCAAGTGGTCGAGAAAATCCAAGATGTCTTGCGTCGCCTCAAGCCGGAAGGATGGGACCCCGAGATTTTCGAATTCTATCACCTCCACATCGACGAGGCAAGGAAAAAATTGCTTCAAGAGCGCATAAGCAGCGGCTTCTTGCGAGCCGTTGCTTCTACCGATGCTCTAGGTCTGGTGAGTGATCAACACCTCGTCTCGCATACTCACTAACTATTCCTGCAGGGAATGGACTTTCACGCCATTCTACGAGTGATATTGTATGGCAAGCCACGTACTTTCTTGTCGCTTGTCCAGAAGCTGGGATGCTGCGTTCGGGACCACAGCCTGCGTGGCGAGGGAGTACTTTATATCACCAAGGCGATGTACACCCGCGCCTGCATTGAGCTCGATATTCTCAACGAGGCGGAGGCCAGCGATCAGTCCGACAACTCTGATGAGGACGACATTAACATCGACGTTGCGGAAGGGGTGCAGGCAGACCGGGATGCAGCTGCCGCAAGAGAAGACGCATCCGATGAGGAAGAGGAGGGCTCTCCGCCCCCTAAGCGGCGCAAGTATGCGAAGAAGACAAAGAAGAAGCTGTCTCGAATGGAGGCAAGAGATCGACGGTACCTTTTGGAATACATGACGACTACCAAGTGTCGCAGAATTCCCTGGAACAAGTTCTTTGGAAACAAGTATAAACGTACGTGTTCTGAAGTCTGATGTTTCGCTTATTTTCTCACATGTATTTAGGGCGATTGGACCACCCTGTCCCCGACGGCCCGTGTTGCGATAATTGTAATCCAGAACTGTTCCAGGTGGAAACCATCGTCTTGACGGGCGGACATCAGCTCAAAACCGGACGTCGCGGAAAGAGCTCCCCTGAACTCGAGACCACCGTCCGCAGCCGTCTTAACGAGCTCCGAGACCAACTCATGGCACGCGACTATCCCAATCAGCACTTCCTCACTGGCAGCGCAATTCTTGCTGACGACATCGTGGATGTATTGGCTCAGCGTGCGCGATCAATTACCTCCGTCGAGACGATCCTTCAACACACCCGGTGGAGATTAGCCCCGAAATATGGTGATGCGGTGGCCGAAGCGATTCAAGACGTTCTTCTCGACTTCCCCGACCTTGCAAAGGCAGCTCGTGAAGAAGCAGCTGCGGAACGCACTCAAAAAACACTGGATGCTGCGGAGTTGAAGGAACTACGCTCACGGCTGTTACTCGTCTTTGACGGCTGTCATGCGGCCGTAATTTCAGAGTACAAGAACGTTGCCGCAGGCCCAAAGAAGAACAGACGGATCGAACGCCGGCAAGTATGCAAACCCTTCATGGCCGTTCCCCGCATCGATGTAGGATAATATTACAATCACAGCATGTTTTCCCTCTCACGTTTATGCTTTACCAGCACTTCCCGGACTATCATGAGGTCATCCTCGAGCCGATTTCAATCAAGCAAATACACACCTTCTCGCACAAGCCAACACATTATCTGAGTATACTTGAGTATCGGGAGGCATGGCATCTCCTCTTTGCCAACGCTCGACAGTACAACGAGCCGGGTTCCGAGATTGTTCAGGATGCTGACCGGCTGCAGAAGGTCTTCGATGACAAGCTATATATGCTCAGCACGATATACGAGCTGCCGGGATATGAGACTCTATCAGGTATTTTTCAGGCAATTTGTGCAAGCGGCCGACTGATGTTCCTTTCCAGGAGATGTACCATCTCCGGCTGCCAGCGGTGGCCCGCCCTCGCCGACTCGTGACATAACCACCATTCTACTCCTAGTAGATTAACAATACATGTGAATTTTTGCTACACTACTCAGACATTGAGTCTACAAGGTCCATTGCCCGAGCCAAGAGCTCCAAAGGCTCCGCCATGTAGAAGAACTCCTCGTCGTCAGTCCGCAGGTCATCCTCGGTGGGGGTGTAATCCTCCTCCTGCCCGTCTTCCTCTTCATGCTCAGGGGCTTCAGAATCCCGCTCTGCAGGTGAAAAACCACGCCTCTCAGCAGTACGCTTCTCCCGTGTGAAGCGCCAGAAGGCTTTGCGAGAGTTGGGGTACCGTGCGCCCTCCTTGATGAGATCGCGGTCAGGGAGTACGTGGTCGTTGGTGGGGCGGTTGGCTACAAAGGACTGGATCTTCTCCTTGCAGAGACCGTTGGCCAGCTCGGTGACTTCCATAGCAACATCGGGGGTCTTGTGCTTGTCACCATACGCAGGGATCTCGAAGGCGGTCTGGACAGTCCTCATGGCATCCCGTAGGGTGAAGATGCACACGGTGATCATTGAGAGCCACTCCCAGCTCTTATTGGTACCCTTCGCATTGTAGATAATCTTCGCCCAGAAGTTCTGGTGCTCTTGCAGCAAATCCACGGGCTTGAAGCCGAATTTCTGTCCAGTTAGATTAACGAGCCAGTTGACAAGAAAGAGCTCTCTGTAAATTCATTAGCACACATATGCTTGAGGCGATTTGCGGCCTACCGAAGCTTGGGAGGGAACTGCTTCAGCCGCACGAGTGTCTCGAACATGGCGTCAGCGTAGCGAGGCATTGTCTTGGGTGTTCTCATCATGACCATCCATATCCCGAGAACGTTCAAGACACGCCCGATGTCACCTTTCTTGATGGCCCAGACGAATTCCAGATAAAAGAGGGCGTCGCGGTTGTAGAGGATCGCGTTCTCGAGTGTGATGTCACGCTCCGCATCGGGACATGACCGCAACTTGTCCACCGCCGCCGTGGAGAACAGATTGTCGAATACTAGCTTGGAGACTCTGTTGAACTGGTCCATGGTCGCCGTCTCCGCCCACACTGCAAGATCCTCATGGCCGCAGTGAATTCTGAATCCGTCGACAATGTGGGCCGGAAGGGATACTGTAATCAGGTCGTGAGCTGGCTGCCACGGCGTCGCCTTCTTCGCGGACCAGCCGGCTGAGAGAGGCTTCCGCTTCAGCAGCTTGTTATGCTCCCACCAGAGCCCGCCTGGCCAGAGCGAATTTGGTGTTCCCCAATGCTCGTTGACTGTGAGCCGACCACCTGCCATTTTCCCATGGAACAAGCCCCAGCGCCGCACACTTGCTCGCAGTCCAGCCAACGGAGTTTCACTGTTCCTTCTGGCAGATTCCATCTGAGGGCAGGCTCATAAGTGAAGAGCTGGATCAAATTTCGAGGACACTCGGCGTACCTTTTCTTTCAGAGAATCTGTCAAGAGATCTCCATCATCGAACATGAGGCCGTGGGCCTCCAGCTCTGCATCACCCATGCCCATATTGCTCAAGATCTTGTAGTAGACTGTGAACGAGCCCTCCAGAGTTGACTCCTCATCGTTCATTGCTGGCAGCGGAAACTGGTCCGTTTTGTGAAGCGGGATCTGGTTGACCACGGGACACTCGCGGTAATCTTTCTTGAGTCGATTCAGGCCAGCGATATGGTCCAGTGCAAGGCTTTGAAAAAGCCAGTAACAGCTCGTCGAGAGCTGCTCAGCACTCTCAGGCGAAGGGAGCACATCGTCCTCGGACCAGTCGAGAACGGGGAGTGTCTGCTCGCGCGGCGGCTTCATCGAAAGGGGAATAGTCCCATGGGGCACCCTGCCTCCCGTGGCCGGATCGAAGGTGGGTATGACAGTTGCTGTTGTGCCGTTATCAAAATGGTTCTTTGAATTAAGGCGTTCGGATGCGACACGGAATGCGATGTTAAGGTTGTCCCACACAATCTGGACCATGCAAGTCTTCACCAGCTCTCGTATCCTCGTCATCCCCTCCTTCGACAACTTCTTGACGTGTCTTGTGATGGTCGTGTAAGATATCGACAATCCGGCGTGAGCCAGGACCTCCATTTCTCGCTTGGATGCCCCGGAGCCGAGGAGAAATAGGCCGATGACCAGCTGAAAGTTGTTTGCTTGCTGAGAGCGTAAAATGCTGATAAGAGCGCAGATTGTGGTGAAAACCTGCCGGTGGATAGTCAGACACTTCAATGTGGGTGCACGGAAAAACGACATACTAGGCCCTTGTTCCTACGAGGCTCGCCACTAGTCTCCCGACGTGTCGACTCATCCGGTGTGGCTAGTACCACAAGTGCCATCCACAACTTGGGTGCTGCCGCTTCAATCTCGGTTGCTAGTTGGTCCATGGAGAATTGTTTCAAGAGGTCGGTCACCGTGGTTGTAGAATTGCGTGTCAGGATCTGCTGAATAGCGCGGCCTTCTTTCTGGAAAATTTCGGCCAGCTCGCCGTCGATATATTCCTCCTTTGCTGGTTCTGAGCGTGCAAACATGTCCTTGGCATGCTGTGCTCCATGGCTGTTGACATAGCGGGAGATGTTCGCCGACATTTGGGCATCTCCGCCGCTGCGAAAAATTGACGAGAAAAATTCGTTGAGGTCCTTGAAGTTGTAGCCGCCATCCTCGGTCGAGGATGTAACATCTGCCAGCACTTTCTGAGCATCACGGGTCTTTTGTGCCTCCAGCGCCAGTTTCTCTGCGGCAGCCTT
Source organism: Mycena rebaudengoi (assembly GCA_029282285.1). Classification (NCBI taxonomy): domain Eukaryota; kingdom Fungi; phylum Basidiomycota; class Agaricomycetes; order Agaricales; family Mycenaceae; genus Mycena; species Mycena rebaudengoi. The sequence goes on along the minus strand of JARJCX010000089.1, from coordinate 368,623 downwards.
TTCCCACTCGTATTTGGCGACACGCTCCGCAGCCTCAGCCTCTTCTTTGAGGGCTGCAGCTCTGCGCTCAGCACTCACAGCTCGTTTACGCTGCAGAGTTTCGCTTGCACGACGGAACTCCTCTTGCTGTGCCGGTGTCGACTGCCCTGACCCACGGAGATGCCGAAGTGTCGAGTGGAGTATGTGGGTCTCCGGAGAATGCTGGGGTCGACCTGGCCTTCGCTTCACGGGCTTTGGCTTCACGGGGGTCAAATTCATGACCGACATCGGGGACGAAGCTGGCGGCTCAATAGATTGCCCACGGTGGGGTGTTTCTGGGAAACTTGTCGTGCTCGCACGCAGTGGAGAACCATAGGGGTCCGGGAAAAGAGCAGGAAGAGGAGGTAGTGGTAGGAGTGGTCGTTCCGCCTCTGGTGTCACAGGTTCGGGGCTGTCGTGAGTGTGAACTGGAGGGCCAGGGGAGCTGGGCGGCATGCTGACTGCCCTCTCAGTGATGATAGGCGGCGCCTTCTTGCGGCGTTTCGACGCAGGAGGGGCGTAGTCGACATCAGAGTCCTCGCGGGTGCGTGAAAATGGCATGGTAGGCCCAGAGGATGTGGAAATCGAAGGCCTCGTTGTGTAGCCCCTAAAAGTTAAAACCGAATTTTACGCGTTCAATTTTAATTTACTCGGAAATTCAAAAACATCACGAGCCTTAGAATTTGAGGCACGACAGAACTGCCTCTTTAGATTTGTGGAACGAGGAACTTGGTCCTGGAGTCGTCGAAATTTTGGCTAAGATATTTTATTATCCTCGGCAATCTCCGACCGTACTCGGTTACGGTTAAATGATTCCAGTCGCTACATCTTTGATCAAACGATTATCTTTGCTCATTTTACAGTAGCGACTGGTTCGAGTCTAACTCCAGACCGGCTTCTAAATCCGTGAGAACCCGGATCTAGCCTCGATCTGGTCGAGCGAAACAATGCACCTTCCCTCGCATGAGAGGGACACTATGATCAAGGCCAATATTTCCTGACGGCTAAACACTCAACCTTCATCCCTGCAATTCAGCGGCACAATGCCCTGGCGTAAACTCCTCCAACTCGCAAGCAGCTGCAAATCCCACGGTACGCTTCTACTACGTAGCTCCTTCCGCGATCTACTGCTCTTCCTGTGCGGAGATGAATTTCGTGCGGCGAATGAGGCCATTTTGCTGGGTATTAAAGGTCTCGGGTCGAGCGCGGCTCTTCAACCAACCACACCATGCGCCCCATAGCCAACATTCTCACGTCTTTCACCTTTGCTCTCGCCGCGCTTGCGAACAATCGCAGGCCGCAGGAGGGACACAATGGGACCGGTGCGTGCGGGGCCTGCACTTCCATATATGCCAACTGACCATTGTTTCCGGTTCCAGTATTCTACTTCGAGCCCGGCGAGGGTGCTTGCGGGTTCATCAACAATGCCACTGAGCACGTCGGGACTGTCTCCATGTCCTTCTGCAATGCATTCCCGTGAGCACACATTTCGATTTTTTTTTTCTACTTCACGCCTTGCGGTGTTCTCAAACTCATTATTTATTCAGCGGCGCCACAGCTAACCCTAACAAGTGCGATATCCTCGATCGTAGGGTCCTTTATCTTATTCATTTTGCCCCAGGAACCCAATATGCAATCGCACTCTGTCGATCCGAGGTGCGTTCGCCGTTTCTCCCTCCACTTGTGTGATATATAAATCTACAGTTAACAATAAAACCTTGAACGTGAAAGTCGTGGACTGCTTCCAGGAAGACAAGGACGCAGGCCCGAACGACATTGGCATTACTAAGATGGATTTCGAGACGCTGGCACCGTTGCGGGACGGGATTATCCCGAATGCGATGTGGAGCATCGTTTAGTCTTCGGTTCGATAACGTAGCTACGTAAGTACGTAGCATTGAGACATTTTTGAGACGTTGAATTTTGGCTGCGTTCTCATGTAACTTCGGGCAATTTAGAACTGTCCGTTGTTGTCGGCTGTTGTTCATTTTGAATGGGCGCGATGAGTCACATGTAAGCATTTAATACTAAAGCTATGCGCAGGAGCGCATAGAATATTGATTTGGTAACCAATCAACCAACTTACCGCCATATATTTCACGTCTCGAAGTCTCTCTAAGCCCGCACAATACGTAAATTGGAGCGATCACGCCACATGAACATTCTGCACCGATTCACTGACCACACTGGACGGCAGGTTGCGGCCGTTGCGGGCCGTATATACGGCAAATTTACTACTTTTTCCTGAATCGCGGTTAATTGTGTTACAGTTGGTGGCCAAATGGAATTCCCCAAACAGTCAAGTCGCGGTCACGTGGCTAAAGATGGACACGGGTCGCGGGTTTGTACCCACGGATATGGGCGGGTTGGGGTACGGGTCGCGATTTCAGACCCGTGCTCAACCCGTACCCGACCCGAGCCGACGGCCGTGACGGGGGTATCTGGCTACTCCGCGCGTAAAAACTGATGACCCCATGAAATGGTGGTGGGCCCATCGACGCGAATATCCCGTCCTTCATCATCTTGCGCTGGACTATCTTAGTGTGCCATGTGAGTATTTTTTTAATGCTTCATTCCATAACACTAGACATTAACCAATACATACGGAAGCCACTTCTGTCGCCGTCGAGCGTGTCTTCTCGCACGGGCGCCGTCTGCTGCACTTCACTCGCAACCGCATGTCCGCTGCCTCTTTCCGCCGCCTGTTTAAAGTTTGTTTGGGATCTTGGGGACGCCGCGACTTGCTTCGGATAAACGACTTGATATCAGCATGCAGCCCAAAAAAGCGCAAGCGCGTTCGAGCCCAGGATGGCGCAGATATCTCGGGAAATGAAAGTGTTGAGATTGTCGAGTAGTCTACATTTTACCGCACCGTATTTGGCAATAAAATATTATTTCTGCTGGAAATTCCGCAGGTAACTTATACCCGACGGTTTGGGGACCCGCGGGTGCGTTGAGGACCCGCGGGTAACCGTGCGGGTTTTAGATCCGACCCGTACATGGGTACGGTTTTTGCGGGTCCGGGTACGGGTTGGCCCCAAGGTACCCGCGGGTGTACTCGTGTCCATCCTTACACCTGGCTCCATTGCTCTGCCACCCGAAGAGAAAAATATTAAATCAATCATACCATACCATATAACCCCTCGTCATCCACGTGCGTACAGAGATCTCCGAACAACATGCGAGGCCCGACTTGGAGTGTCTGACTAAGAGGGCTTTGTTTATAATTCCCGAGGCATTAAAGATGTTCATAAACAAGCATTAAAAACAAAGCTCTATTGCAGGCTGTCACGAATACTCAAGGGCATTTTATTCGGGCTTCGCAAACGTATATTAACCTAGATACTTCAATGGTGTCCTCAATGCGGCACCTGGGCATCAGTAGCCGCAATCATCCAATCCCTCCGATGCCACACAGGCCGGTCCGAGTTGCACAACACGACGCCACTGATATAGAGGTCTCCTTTTGCTCAAGAGAACTGTCTGCCGGATGTTCGGACTAAATCTGAAGCACTTGCAGTCGACATCAACACCAATGCAGAAGGGCAGTTTCGGACGTTTTTAATTCCAAGTCCACTCCCGGGCCGGGTGCAAACTTGGACCTGGAATTTAATTTAATCAGCACCTTTAATAGCCGGTATTAAAGGTGCTGATTAAATTAACCATGCATCCGCGAAGTTTTCATAAATGTAAGCAAGGCCCTTCGACTTCTCAATTTCCTCCGTGGTGATTGCCTTGTGAAGTGCTGCTCGGTTCTCTGATCCCCCAAACCCAGTTCATTTCCACATCCGTCTGTCTATTCTCGCTATTTTTCCCAGCATCTCCCAGAGAATTCATAAGGCATTAATATTGCGGTGGTGGCGTCGAATGGGCCCCATTCGACCCTCGCTTCGCCGCTATCCGCGGAGGATGCGCATGGAGCAGGTGGGGGGAAGCCCGGTTCGAATGTATTCTCCGTATATATGTACATAAGCACGAAAATATTCTCTCCACGCCCCTCAAAAGTGTGACGCGTCTTCAACCTCATTGGATAATCAAACTTCATATCTGCCTTGGTCCAAGTGACGACTAAGGCGGCCGCACTGCCCAGTGCCCACAGACCTTCACACCACGTTCCCGCCTCATGTGCCCGCCTCATGTCCCATGGATGACTGGGACATTGCTAGCACGACGTACGTCATCTCAATTTTTCAAATCATCGCTACAATCGAATGTCCGCAGCCCCTTCTGGCGGAGCTTTCACCATTACCACCATTACCGCCTCTAGTACCACAATCTATCGCCTCACCATCCTCGGCATGGTGCTCGGCTTCGGCTACCTCTCGCGCACCTTCCACCGGGGCTCAAAGGACACGCGACGTGCGCAGGCGGATGTACTAGCGCTCCGGAAGGAGATCGAGCGCAAGGACAGTGAGGTGGCGGCTCTGCAGCGATCGGTGGACGCTGCGAAGAGCGAAAGCGCTGCGCTCGCGCGGGACGTGGCGCGGCTGCGGAACGCGGAAAGGGAGGCGGAAGAGGGGAGACGTGTGTTAGAGGGCGAGCTAGAGGCGGAGCGACGGCGGGGGGAGGCGGAACGAGGGCAGGTGGTGGCGGCTTATGAGGAGGCGGTAGGGACGCTGGCCGCGCAGACGGCGAATCTGGAGGATGCAGTGGCGAGGCTGCAAGTGGGAACGGACCGGGTGACGGAGCAAGGCGTGCTCGAGAGGCTCAACGCGCTGAATACGGAGATTGGGGAAACGGCTACATTCCTGGCGGATTCGTTCGAGTTCAGGGGAACTCAAAGCGGGGGCGGGGGTGGGGGTGCGGAAAATTCGGAGGAGATGACAGAGGCGTATGAGCGCGCGACAGAGATCCTGGGGCAAGATCTGGTCGAGATACTGCGGCGTGCGGACCACCAGGAGGATCCCGCGCTGGTGCGGCTTGGGTTCCAGGGCGGTATGATCGAGTATGCGCGTTGGATGAGCGCGTCGTGGTTCTTTGAGGATCCGGAGGACGAGCAGATCCTCACGGATATCTACCGGCGCGTGCGCGCTACGCAGGACCAGGCCGTCACTGGGCGGTGGCGCGCGCTGACACACCAGCACGTTCAGGAGCTCATCGACGGGGAGCCCGAGTTGGGGGACTACTTCGTCGATGCTTTCGTCAACGTGCTGATCACGGCGGGCTTCCGGAGCAGCTCCGGTGCACTGCACGAGCTGATCGCGGTGCGTTTTGCGCAGAAGATCACGGCACTGGTGCGCCTGGCGCTCGCGCTGAACAAAGCGGTGGGCGCGGAGGTCACGGCATACGAGCTCAAAACGCTCTCAGTTGCCCCCGGATCGCCTTTCGACGCCGCCACGATGATCGAGACGACTGGGACGATACCAGAACCCGGCGAAACGGTCCTGTGCACATGTGAACTGGGACTCTCCCGGGCGGACAAAATCAACGGGGTGTGGACAAAAAGGATGCTGCTGAAGCCGCGAGTCGTTGTTGAGTCCGGACTGGAGGAACTGTTGACAGGGGAGACGACGCCAACGAAGACGAAACCAGGCACAACTAAAATTACAGTGCATGATGATTTGGATAAGACATAGCATAGACCGTAGATCACGAACATGCAGAACTTTACGAAGCTCAATGCACCTTATTGTTGCAGAATAGAGTAGGAGAGCGCTTGAATATAATGAAATACTTGTCCGATGAGGAAACTCACCAATGATTCAGATCCGAAGATAGACACACACAGTGGCAGTACGAATCTCAATCTTTTTGTGGCAGGATCGACTGGAAGAGACACTGAATACAACAAAACACCCATCTACTGGGAAGAACTCACTTTACACGAGAGCATACCAGATATCATATGTCACGCTTTGGGGTTCCGTCGCAAAAGAAAGGGATTATCTAAGCCATAGCTAAATTCCAAGAACTAGAGGAAAAGTCAACGATATGGATATATTCAAAGTCTTGGATAGGAAAGGGAGACAGGTATGCGCCAGCCTGTTGCGGAGGGTCGATGGATCGGCGTTTCCGCGGAGAGCGACGATCTTGGAGTACATACTCGTTTCTGCGTAGATGTAACCCAGATGTCGTGAAGGAGGTGGAATTCCGCAGAAAGAGGGAATGAAACGGAGATCAACGAGGCGCCCACTGAGATCTACGAGGGAGTCCTGCAGAAACGTCGTCGCACAGTTCATCATGGTGTGAGAGGAGACAAGTCCGGGAATCTCCGATGGGACAAAGACAGACATACAAACCCCAAATAAACAAACCTCCTTTGAGGATCGAGCTATCTAAGCGGACCACGCACTTGGAAGATAGTCGTTCACCAGTGCTATGCTGAGTATAGAGGCTGGAGTTTGATAAGCGTAGCGAACCGTAGGTGCCTCGGAGTTTGAAAAATATGATGGACATCTGTTGAGATCTTTTATCGTTTTTTGAAGGTTGTTTTTTGTAAAAGTGGAGGGAATCTTATTTTTTACCGTGATTTTTTTCATAAGAAATGGGCAAGTTGATAAAGGACCTTGAGGCATTTCTTTTCAGCGCCTTTTCGGCCATGCAAGCGAGGCATATCAGTGATGGCCCTACTTAAATTTTCAAACTCCGAGGCACTTACGGTTCGCTACGGTTATCAAATCCTAGCCTACTTTGAGCTTCCTTTTTCCTCGTCGATTTGGTGGAAATGCTACAACGGTAATTACATTCTGCTATGACTGTAAGTAATTTGATGTCACAATTCGATGCCAAATCTAATCTAATCGAGACAACGCCGACATCCCCTATCTTAACGCCCAAGATCATAAGTGCCCAGACTATATATATCGATGACGACAACGATGTCGGGATTAGCCAAGAGGACTGGGAGATGGCCGGTTAAGGCGAGGCATGACATCATGGATATATCTATCCTCGTAGAACGTTGTGGAACATTGAAGAACATTTGGACACGAGGCTACGGGACATTTACATACAGGCTTCCATATGTACATAGTTCACACGGTTGCGACCGTCTAGTATAAGTAGAGTAGTGTTTCGACTGTAGTAGTTAACCTTTTATTCCATCATCTTCGAGCTCTACACATCTCACTACCCAATCCCTCTCATCTTACCGAGAGTGGACGAGATTGAGTCTTGACTGTGACATAATAAAAGGTTACCCATCATACCCTCGTACCACCCCTACCGACCTCCTTTCCTCGCCATCCCCCCACTCTTCCTTTTACCTCTTTCTGCCGTCGTGGCAGCCTCTTACCTGAAGATCCACTCCCCCATACCAACATTCACGTCGTCCACACCAACATTAAACAATTGCAGCGACCATCGTTCATGGTTCACTCGAACAGACAGACGCTAGGCCACGGGAAACGTTGAGACCGTCCCCAGCCCTATAGCAGTCGCAGGAGCACTAGCCTGACCTTTGGGGAGGACTATCTCGCTATCGCCGGGGGTGTCGTAGAAGACCCGGGGTAGTTCTGTTAGCAACAAACCACATCAACTCCACCATCCGCTCTGTGCGGACTCGTACCGAAAGCCGTGACGTTTCGCGTACCCTCGAACGGGTCTTCGACCCCTGACTCTGTCCACGAGTGGATAGACGACAGAGCTCGATCCGCCTCACCACCAGGAGAAACCTTTCTCTCCTTTCCTACCTTCACACAAATCACCTACGCATCCACCCCTCCGCCCGCCTCCGACATGTCGAGACAAGGGTCCCCCATACATATGAGGACTCCTAATCCACCACCCGCACCCCAACCCTACCAAACGTTCTACGTCCAATTACCAGATGGAAGTTTCGTACCCGCCCCGACCCCCTTCATTCCTAGATCACCACCACGACCCCTCCCCCGCGTACCCACACCGCCTACCCCTCCGCAACAATCCCCGAGGACGTTCCTCACAGGATTATTCCACAACGCCGCACCGAGACAGGCATCAAAAATAGTCTTGGCAAAGACCCCGCCGTTGTTCGACGGCAACAACAAAGCCAGGTGGGACACCTGGTACGACGCCCTCACGACCTATGCGGCGGCATACGGATCCGAGTTCACCCTCGAATCCACCAAGATCTTCTTCACCCTCTCACTATTGAGGGACGAAGATGGAAAGGCTTGCCCGGCCTCAAACTGGGTACGAAATTGGAAGCGACAGAATATCGCTTTCAGGACGTTGCACCCGTCTGCAACATTTGAAGGGCTCATTGCTGGGCTCGAGAAGACGTTCAGGGACACTAACGTCAAGGAAACAGCGCACCTGCGCCTAATCAACACCCGGCAGGGAAAGGACCCCCTCGCCGACTTTCTGCAGAAATTCGAATTAACTGCAGAGGAGGCCGGATACACACCCGGCAACCCAATCTTTGACACTTTCCTGTGTCAACTATTGGAGACCCGGCACCATCTATACGCCGGAGCGACCGAGATTCCCGGAGAGTACTGGGAACTGAAGAAAAGGATGCTCGTCATCAACGGCATCATGGAGCGAGGAAGGTTCCTAAAAGGAAACATGTTCTGGACCCCGGCAGGGCCCAGTCAGAAGAACACCGGGGCGTCCCAACCCCGTCAACAAAATGAGGGACCAGATCAGACAAAAATCCCGATCTCGAAAGGCAGCGACGCCATGGACATCGACAGGGCAAAGGCGGCAGCCAAGCCCTTTTTATGCTATGACTGTGGCAAGGAAGGCCACATGAAGCGCGAGTGCCTGGAGCCTCGCAAGAATAAATTTGATATCCGGTCTATCAAGGCCGACGACTACTCACAGGAGGACCTGCAGGCCCTGGCTGCCATACTCCACGAGAAGGGTTTTTAAAGGGGCCCCCGCTTGTGGCCAAAGCGGCGCCCCCTCTTCCGGTTACGAAGACTGTTCGCTTCTCAGACTTAAATATTGATACATATGATACCACGGACTCTGTAGTTATGGACGATGACATGTACACGGAAGAAAATTCTAGCTTACGAAAGAACATAAACGATTTCCTAGTAGCCAGTGTAGAAAACAACAAAAAAATACATATCTTGGAGAATCAGAATCGGAAACGTAATTTAAAGAACAAAGCTATGGATGAAGCGAACAAGTGCTGGAGCGCTTTCAAAAAGGCCCCTGGAATGCAAACCAGTGATAAAAATACGGAGACGAAAAAGGGTGACGATGTCACGACGGATCAATCCTTACAGAAGGAGGAAGCGCCGAAGAAGGAAGGGAAGGGGCCGACAGTACCGGCCGGATTGACTGGGCTAAAGGCAGTGAAGTGGTTGTCCCATAAGGCAATGGGCGTCACAGAGGACAAGCTCGTGAAGGAACTCAGGGAATACCAATGGCAATGGAAACATCATGAGATGATGGTCAACATCCAGATAACCATGTTGGATACCGGGAAGACGCACGCAGTCAAGGCTCTTCTCGATAACGGAAGCACAACATCGTGCATCGATCGAGATTATGCCAAGGCTGAAGACTTCGAGCTCCATGAGCTTGAAGCACACATCGTTGCCCACAACGCGGACAGGACAGACAACGCCAGAGGCAAGATCACTCACTACGTTGAGTTGATCATGGCAGTCGGACCACACTGGGAGAAGCATCGCTTCCTGGTGACCGGGCTAGGAAAGGCCCGGATGTTCATCGGATATGATTGGTTGTTCAAGCACAACCCCGTGATCGACTGGAGAGCACAGAAAATACTCTTCAGCCAATGCCCCCCCGAGTGTAACATGACGGGCACGGAATCCGGAATCGGCGCAAGCCGAACGAGCGAGCTAGAGGAAGGGGAGTCTTTACTCCTGGTAGACTTTGCGGAAGCAATCGACCTTAGGGTCAAAGAGACGCAAGCGCAGCGTATGGCGCAGGAGGAGAACCGTGGGAAAGAGCGGATGACGGAGGAGAAGATCCCGGAACAGTACCGCGAATATGTCAAAGTCTTCTCCAAGGAATCGTTCGACTCCCTACCCGAGAAGAGACCATGGGATCACGCGATCGAACTCAAGCCAGAGTCAAAGGCTGTAGATTGCAAGATATACCCACTCTCGGTCATGGAGCAGGAAAAGCTCAATGAGTTTTTGGAAGAGAACTTAAAGAGCGGACGGATTCGACCATCAAAGTCACCGATGGCCTCGGCATTCTTCTTCATCAAGAAGAAAGACGGCAGCTTGCGGCCTGTACAGGATTATCGGAAACTCAACGAGATGATGATTAAAAACCGTTATCCACTTCCGTTGATCTCGGAGCTAGTAAATAAGCTTCGCGGCGCTAAGTACTTCACAAAGCTGGACATACGCTGGGGGTACAACAACGTACGGATCAAGGAGGGAGACGAGTGGAAGGCGGCTTTCCGCACCAACCGAGGGCTGTTCGAGCCGCTCGTAATGTTCTTCAGACTCACAAATTCACCGGCAACATTCCAGACAATGATGAACGACATCCTCCGAGATCTAATCAACGGGGGAAAAGTCATTGTCTACCTGGACGACATCCTGATCTTCACAGACATGATAGAAGAACACCAAGTTCTCACTAAACGAGTATTGAAAATACTCCAGGATAATAAACTCTTTCTCAAACCCGAGAAGTGCGAGTTCAAACGCATGGAGATTGAGTACCTGGGAGTGATAATCTCGTACAACTCGATGAGGATGGACCCCGCCAAGATAAAAGGCGTGATGGAATGGCCTGAACCCAAAAACCTTAAACAGACACAGGCGTTTTTGGGGTTCACGAACTTCTATCGAAGATTCGTCCGGGGATACAGCGAGATTGCGAAGGCGCTCACATGGCTGACAGGGAAAGAGGGGTTCTCGTGGGGAGACGAGCAGAAGAAGGCGTTCCAAAAGCTCAAGGATCGCATAGCAGAGGATGTGGTGTTGGCGCTTCCGACAGATAACAGGAAGTTCCGAGTAGAGGCGGACACGTCGGAAGGTGCAACGGGAGCAATCCTGGAGCAGGAGCAGGAGGGCAAATGGCGCCCTGTAGCATTCCAGTCGCACGGACTGAATGAGACCGAGCGGAATTACGAGATCTATGACAAAGAGATGCTCGCGATCATGCTCGCCCTAGATGAATGGAGACAGATGTTGATGGGAGCGCGGCAGACGTTCGAGGTTCTAACGGATCACCAGAACCTTGAGTATTTCAGGAAGCCGCAGAAGCTCAATTGGAGACAAGCCCGATGGATTACGGAACTCGCGGAGTACGATTTCACTCTGCGGCATCGGGCCGGAGTGTTGAACAAGAAGGCGGATCTCTTATCTCGGAGATCAGATCACGACCAGGGGAAAAGCGACAATGAAAACGTCGTGATGCTAAAACCCGACCACTTCCGAACACAAGACATCACGCTCGAAGGACTGGAGGCAGAGATACTGGAAGAGATCATAAAGGAGAAAAAGATAGATAAGAGCGTCAAGCTTGCGCTCGAGAAAAATTACAAGCATGGGAAAAGAAGGACGGAGTTATTTATTATAACGGACTTATATATGTTCCCCGAAATGAGGAACTTCGCGATAAGATTATCGGGTTACATCACGACCCCCCGCTACTCGGTCATCCCGGAGAGAATTGAATGCAGGAGATGATCGAACGTAATTATTGGTGGCCTAGGATAGGCAACCAGGTTTCCAAATATGTAAAATCTTGCAAGGCGTGCCAGAGAACGCGAGTGCAGCAATATCATCAGGGAAAGCTGAATCCGCACAAGATCGCCGAGGGGCCTTGGCAAATCATATCCATGGACATGATCGGACCGCTGCTGGACAGCAACGGATTTAACGCTATTCAAGTTTGGGTGGATACATTCTCGAAGATGATCCACACCGAACCGACCACGATGGAGATGACGAGTGAGGGAGTGGCCCGGTTGACCCGGGACAGAGTGATTAGATATCATGGGATACTGCGGAAGATTATCTCGGACCGAGACATGAGATATGTCTCAGGATTCATGAAGGAGTTAAATCGCCTTCTCGGGACCGAAATGAACCCCTCGACGGTGTTCCACCCGATCACGGACGGCCAGACCGAACGGATGAATCAGGAGATCGAGAAATATCTCCGCATATTTGTAAATTATAGACAATCGGATTGGGCGGAGTGGCTCGCACTAGCCAAGTTCACACACAACGACAAAGCCAGCTCGTCGATGAGCATGTTGCCGTTCTACACGAACATGGGATACCACCCCTGGAAAGGGATAGAAATGCAGTCGAGTCGTGCAACGAGGCCGCGAATGACTTTGCCGAGAAAATGAAAAAGATCCACGACGAAGCGGCAGCTGCGCTGGAGAAAATGCAGAAAACAATGAAAAAACAGTACAACGGAAAGAGGCACGATGCGCCGGAGTTCCAGGTCGGCAATAAAGTGTGGTTGGATGGTAGAGACATCACCACAGATCGGCCGACGAAGAAGCTGGACGATAGAAGGCTAGGGCCTTACAAAATCCTGGAGAAAGTCGGAGCATCGGCATACAAGCTTAAGCTGCCGGAGACAGACCAGTCACATCCGGTCTTCAACGAGGTAAAGCTGACACCGTATGTGGAACCACCGGCACACAGAAGGGAGGAACGGCCCGGACCAGAGATAGTCAGCGGATTCAAGGAATACGAGGTGGAGGAGATTTTAAAACACCGAAAACGCGGCAGAGGTTATCAATACCTCATCAAATGGAAGAATTACCCAAAGGGAGAACGGACGTGGGAACCACGAAGGCATTTGACGCACGTGCAGGAGCTCTTAGACAGTTATAATGTCGAGCACAATCTGCAGATACGTGCGGTGCTGATCCTGCCGAAGGGATTTTGAGACAAAACCATTTGCCGATACATTACAAAGACGGAGAAGTTGCCATATCCGGAACGGAAACTATTTAATCCAGAAACGGGGGCTTTCACCATGGTCGCCGAGGACATCGACCCTAAGAGGGGGGTAATGTCACGATTCGATGCCAAATCTAATCTAATCGAGACAACACCGACATCCCCTATCTTAACGCCCAAGATCGGTGCAGACGCTGACGGAGGCAACGTCCTTCGTGCAGGACCTGAAGCTGGGGCACTACGTCAAGGTCCCCCCGCACGCGTCCTTCCTCGTGCAGCTCGTCGGCACATTCCTCGCCACGTTCCTCCAGGTCGGCGTCAAGACCTGGATCTTCGCCAACGTTGAGGACATCTGCATACCCTCCTAGAAGAGCCAGCTGACGTGTCCGCACAACCAAGTCTTCTTCACCGCCTCGGCCGTTTGGTGCGTCCCCTCCTTTATCTTGTCGTATATCGTATCACTTACGCGTGCTACCACCACAGGGGCCTCATAGGGCCCTCGCGGCAGTTTGGCAACGGCTCGATATACCACCCGCACCTGTACGCGCTGGCGGTCGGCGCGCTGCTGCCTTTGCCGTTCTATCTGTGGCAGCGACGGTACCCGAAGTCGTGGATCAATTACGTGAGCACGCCCGTGGTGCTGAACGGCGTGTCGGGCATCCCACCCGCGACGGGGATCAACTACTCGGCGTGTTCCAGTATTTCATACGGGCATATTTCTGACTCGGTGAGTCACATTCTCTGGGTTGAGCCCTTTAACTTACAAGTTTAACAGGTGAGCGCTTATTTGAGCAAATCCTTGGCCATTTTAGCGCTCACAGTCTCCATCATTGCCTCCAAGAAGGCAAGTACCTGCTCCTTTATGTTGCCTTCTGTTTTTCCCTTGTCATACTCGCCGCTATCCACCCGTGCAAGCATCAAGGTGTCTGTTGCTTGTACTCCTAGATACACTTCATCTAACATCAAGCTCTATGTCCTCTCCGTCTTCATGGAAGACTGCCATCCGTTCCTGGAGGTCCTCAAGAAGAAGGGCTTAGAGGTCCTCTTCTGGCGAACTGATCAAGGAGTTCCTCTTTGTATTAGTTATGTACCTAGCAGATAATAAGATATACTATTTGCCACAAATTGATTTCAGTGGCAGTGATTATTCCTAAAAGTAGGCCACAATACCTAGGTTATATACCTCATACCTAGGTTATATACCGCGGTTTAGCAACCGGGGGTTTTGACCACACACCGCGGTGGGAAACCCGTTTAACTGTACCCGCCATCAAACGGGTACGGTATAGGCGGGTCCGGGTCCGGTACGGCCCGGATCCACCCGCGGTTTACCCGTGTCACACACTAATCATAAGCGCCCAGACTATATATATCGATGACGACAACGATGTCGGGATTAGCCGAGAGGACTGGGAGATGGCCGGTTAAGGCGAGGCATGACATCATGGATATATCTATCCTCGTAGAACGTTGTGGAACATTGAAGAACATTCGGACACGAGGCTACGGGACGTTTACATACAGGCTTCCATATGTACATAGTTCACACGGTTGCGACCATCTAGTATAAGTAGAGTAGTGTTTCGACTGTAGTAGTTAACCTTTTATTCCATCATCTTCGAGCTCTACACATCTCACTACCCAATCCCTCTCATCTTACCGAGAGTGGACGAGATTGAGTCTTGACTGTGACATTTGATGGGCAAACTCACTCATCAGCCTTTTCACAAAAAAGTTGTGGGGTTGTCAAGTTTTTTGGATTAGGGACAGTCAGAGTAAGGGTTTCAGATGTACTTCACGCATGTGTTTCGAAAGTGCTTCATCATTTATTAAAGTGTGGGAAAACCCTTTTGAAACACTGAAGCACCTCTGGAGGCGATTCACTGTCCTTTAGAGAATTTATTTCGTTCTTCAAGGCACTCATCCCATTCGGCTTGGCGGAGAGTGACAGGTATATAGTATTTGGCCATGTATTACGACACCATTAGATTGTAGAGCTTACGTAGACATTCCACCTCTTCCACTCCGTCTCCAACCATCTCGTCCAGGATTGCGCATGTCCACCGTGTTGCTGACCAAGTAAATAAGATTACATTTCAAAGTCTGATCCTTGCTCCTCGTCATCCAATCATGGTCTCCCGAGAGCAGCTACAGGGCCAAGGGGGCGCCACTATCGCTGCCTCCGAGACCAATGAGGCTGATTAAGAAGCGCCACCTGCGTGCGTAGCCGGAACTGAGCAGCCGCACGTCGACAGAGAACAGTCCGTTGCCGGCATTTAGCACTGTGCTGAGCGTAGGCCTTGAAAAGGGCCCTCGCCCTTGCGGCACGTCGAGCTCCCGGAGGCAATCCACTGGATGATTATCTTGCGGCAACTTGAGAGCAGTCCAGCGCGATTTCGGCATATCCAAGTTATATCAGTGATGGCCGATACTTATTTTTAAGTCAGAAACATATCTGAAGCGCAATTTGAAAAGGGATGGTCAGACTTCATAAGTGTTTCTCGCACGCTTCTGATGCTAAATTAATCCCAGAAACACATCTGAAGCACCTAATTAAAAATGCATGAAGCACATCTGAAACCCCTACTGACTGTCCCTATTGTTTGGGTTTTTTACAAAAAAAAAAGTGGTCAGAAAAGCAAAATCATCCATCATGGAAATGACAGGGGATAAAAAAAGTAGGAGGTTGTCAAAAATGACCTTGATGTTGTCAAGTTACCAGCTTTCCCAAGTTTTCGGGTTGTTTGGGCTTTTTTGGGCTTGTACAACCCCAAACAACCTCCACAACTTTTTTGCGAAAAGTCTGATGCTGCGTCACTAAACAATAAAATAATTTACAAGGATTAACTTATGCTTATTCATAGTCTCTCGTAGACAGACGCTTTAACAAATGAAGCTCGTACCTCGTAGCTTATTCGTGGCATGGGTGCGGAATTATCCGTTCTCTTAACAAAATCTCTCGAATCAGATTGTACATGTTTGTAAAGCATCCCCGTGTGTCTATTCCTATGCCTAGTATTCCTCCTCTCGCACAGTATGCCAACAGCCATGTTGCATTTTCAGCCGCGGAGCTTCGCTAACCCGTCACCAGATCGTACCTACTGACCCTGGCAGTTTTACCGCAAGCTCCATTATCTGAGCACCAGACCTGTACCACAGTTAAATAGAGTCAGGAGGGCATTTTCCGCAGTGCCACAGCCAGGCGGCGATGCTGCGGCCACGTATTCTTGCGTGGCTTGCTGCGGTATAAAACGGTTGGCCCCGTTCTCATCTGCCCGCCCCTGTCTCTGAGCCAAAATTTCCCCGGCACTCAAGCTCTTTCTGTTTTCATATGCTGCAAGCAAAAGCCCCAACCACCTCCTCTTATAATGCACAAACACAGATCCGTGTTCGAAAGACTAGCCACAACCTCTCATTAAACCCACTCCAAAACCGTGCTTTCTCACCCCGCATTGCTGTGCTCTGTTGGTTCGACTCATGATCATGAAACAATGTGGTGCCAGGCCCCAATCTGAACAAGATTCAAGAGACCTCTGACTGTGTTCAAACTGCGCCCGAGATTGGTTTAGAATCATTCGCAGGATCGGAATTCCTCATATACAGACTTCACCACTGGCAGCTACACAGTGAGTTCTCCAATTGTACCTCGGCATTTTCTTTCGCTTAATCTACATCGGCTTTGTAGTGACTCTCGAGTCGGGATTCGAGTTTTTCTACCCAAATTTTTGACAAAACTCGCTCTTATTCTGGTGAGTGCCAGCTAGCGCAGAGTTTTCGGATTCTGCCCCCGCTTTGACATGTGTGCAGGACTGCACGCCTCGCCTGTGCGCGGCGTCATTGTGGTTTGGACGCAGGCACGCGGCGGACGGGGTCTCAAATTCTTGAAGACTTTGTTGATTTTTGAGATTGTACATGGCTGAATCCACTAAATCTCTTGATTATGACTCTGCGCGTCGGTGCAGGCTTCTGACTTCAACTGCCATTCGAGATACTGATAGTGTATATGCGTGACATAAATTTGGTGAGGAAACATCGAAAGATACGCGTACATGTACGCTTCGTGAAGATACTGTCCCGTTTGACATCTGATCTTTATTGTTTGCCCGCGGTTATACCGTACTAAACATGCGACGTAAAAGTTGAACCGTAGGTGTCATACGTACATTTTGATGTACTGGGACCCTGAATGCACTCTACCTGAGTCGACATTCGTGCAGCGCTCTTGTGCATCCAGCTTAAATTGCCAAGGATTGACGGAATCATACATGTGTAATTTACAACCATCACTCAGAGCAAACAGTTCCAGTAAACTGGTGGGCTTGTCAGCACCAGAAGAACAAATTGCAACAGGGATTTCCCACAGGCATTGGCCACCCGGCATGTGAAGCCGGGTGCGCAGGTGTCACATCCAGCGTACTCGCCAGCCGTCCACCCTTGGCCGCCGCACTGACACCACTCCGGTATGCTAGATGGTCGATGGATCACTCGACGTCTGGAGGTATCATAATTGGAGACGAACCAGGCACCAGAGGGAGTTGCACTTGGGGTCGTCACAGTCGCCTGCGGCGCTGCCCAAGTAACTGCAGCTAAGATGGCCACCACAGTAACGGTAGATAAAACAGGGAAGACTTTGGTCATAGCTGGATGGTATCAGATGGACGTAGCGATGGGTTGGAGCCACTGCCTTTCGCTTGACCCACCGGCTTTTATCTGACGGCCGAGTCCGAACTTCTCGCGATCACGGGACGCAGACTAGTGAATATCACAGCAATCCCCGCGGTGGTGCCGAGGTTCTTCGCCCAGCGACATCGCAGGTGACCATCGCCAGTTGATAAACAGAGCCCCGTGGCTATGGTGTCAGATTCGATTGAATTGAAATTTTGGTGAGCGCAAAAAATAGACGGCACACCGATCTGAGTTGGTGATGGAAGTCAGCCCAGGGCCTCCAGCATGCGATGGTTTTGTTCACCACCACGAGTTTGAATAGTGTTCTGCGGCTGCATCTCGGAACCTTTATTCTTTCGCACGTCGCTGCAACCTAGTCGGCGCCTTGATGTCGTCGGTGACCCCGAGTGAGACCGGCCTCTGTTAACTCGCAAAGGAACTTCCGTCTTCTCTTGTTGAACCAGTGAATTCCCTGCTTCCCGGATGAACCTGTTCTGCCCGGAGGAGAATCCTATTGCGATGGCAAGCCAACAACCCTCATGAGGGTGTCCGACTTCCTAGTCTCCTGCAGTAAGGAAGAGCCAATACTACACCCAACAGCGCTACTTGGGGGCGCCGAAGAATATTGTTACTAATCTCGTGAGGGAGATGAAGTAAAACATGATACCCAAGAAAGCTGGCCCGGGTATCCGGCGCCGCAAACATACAGGGGTGGCTGCTTTGGCAAATATCCTGGGCCAAACGTTCGCGGCGCACCCGAGGAGTTTTTGATATTGGCGGTGCGGCAGGGAAACATTATAGCTATAGCTAGAACTAGGATAAATACTAGGGGACATTCATGTATTCCATGTAACAGATCCCCTCTCCGAAGTATGAGTTAGAAAGACATGTAGTTTGGGACCAACTGGAAGCCGCACCTCACTCAGAATATCTCCACGCCGTTTCGGGTCAATGAAGCTGTCTGCTTGTATCCAAAGGTCGGCATAACCCCACGCACTCTCAAACCAGTCCTCCGTTGAGCGGTTGTAGAAACTGATAACAAATCGTGTGTCGTACGCCAGATCGTAGTCATCTGGAAGCTGACGCGGGTCCAATAACACGATGAGTGCTTGCAGGCGCATGCACTGGCTGAGAAGCAGATGAAAGATCTCGACGAGCGGTTTGAGTAGCAGATCGCTGGAGGGGTCGAAACACAGGTGGGTGAGACAAGGAAGCAGCGCGAGATTCTTCCACGACTCGTCGGGGAATATGATCGTGGAGTCCAAAACATCGAGATGTGTGATCTGGGTGAACATGGGGCGGGAAAAATCGGCAGAGCCGTTGAATAGATGTCGAATGTTGATACTCAATCGAGTAGGGCGGATGCGGTCGAGGTGAGGTATGAACGAAGGTTCGACGTCTATTAAAAACGCGAGACCGGTGAGTCCAGAACAGATACTGAGGATATCGAAGATTTCAGGGAACTCTCGCGTGAAGACAAGATGTCGAACATGGCGTTCAACAAAATCTGTCGATCCTGGGGATGCTTCTTCATTCAAGATCTCTTGGAGGCGATGTGGCCCGGGGACTTCACAACCCGAGCGGCCACCCCAAAAGAGAACACGATACAGCAGCGGCTCCAACCTGAGGAACGAGAGTGAGAAAAAGTGGAAAAATATAACCGCAATCTTCATTACCAGGTGTGAACCCTCGGCGCCACCAGTAACAACTACGGGATGTTTTTGTAGTCAAGAAATGCGGCAGCCTCAAAGACTGCTCGCTCAAGTTCTGGGGGAAAGAGGATCCCACCGAGTTCCATGACCAGAAATAGCGATGCTCGAGAAGAGAGAAGATGCCAGCTGTCTGTGAAGCGGCTTCCGCGGCAGGCTGTGCAGAGAGTGTGTTTTTTTGATCCCTATATCCGCCGATTCAAACTCCGACCTTACACATTGAACAAATACACACATTTCCTGCTTCCACATGTTCAAGGTTTGATGTTAGCTGGAGGTTCGCAAACTCGACGTAAGAAATTATATAACCCGTAGACGGAGTACACAATCAGATGGGAAATTTTTCAATAGTAAACCGACCAGTGGGGAAATTTCAACAAGGGTAGCGCGGAGTCAGAAAATTCTCGACTTTTCCTGATGTAATCATGGGCATGAGCAAACCGACAACAGGACTAATTATCATACACCCACTTTCGTTGCAACCAGCCGCGCGATCTTGGCCATTGCAGGCATGCGATCTCTCAGTATGGGTGCTAGATCGAGCGCAGGTACATCTGTGGAACGGTATAGCATGTGGATGACTACGGTCACTAGTGCCGGCCACGGAAGCACGGCAAGCGGCGCATCTAGATGTTCAAGGGTCGTTTCCACTGCTTCCGATGGTTCCACGGAGGAAAGATTGCTGCATGTGAACGTTACATGCTGAACTACGTTGGCTGGTCCGAGCTGTGCGAGGGTGGGGAGTGCGAGGAGGAGCTCGCTGGACTCGCCGGCGTTTATAGTGATTTCGGAAAGTGCGGAGAATCCACTGATATCGATCGCGGCGATATCAACTGGAGGGGAGCGCGAGGGAGTCAGTTGCGACCTTGAGATGTAAGGGCGGGAAGAACGTACGCGCCTCGCATCCGAGCTTTTGGATGCTCGATCTCGCAGCCTGCAGAACTCCGGCAAGCTCGGGGCTCATGGAGTGGGATATAGTGACGTCGGTCAGCTTACTGAAATCCAGATAGCATTGTGGGCCCAGAAACAACGCCATGAGCTGAGGAGACAACGCAAGGTGAAGTTGTTTGATTTCAGGACGGGATCCTGTGCGCGGGAGTGGGGAGTCAACTGGAGCGTCGTAGGGCGCACTGTTGAAAAAGCGCATGGATGAAAGATTAGGGGATGGGGCGTGAAATATTGTCGGGGAGAAAGGACCCGCAATGATCAGGGTTGTGATCGTTTGAATCCCCATGAGACGAGCGAGGTGTGCAGTGCATCCGGTGTCGCGAACAGTGCTGTAGAATGGGCCGGGCACAAAGAAAACCTCCCTCAGATGCATGAGCCCCATCTCAACAACCACGGCGATAACGGCCGCCAGTTCAGAGAGGACGACGGAGTGAATGTATCTCTTAAGGTGCGGAGATTCGCGCAATACCGTTGCCAGCCGATGCGAGGCAGCAATTGCAAGTTGGTGGTCATGCGGAGCCCCGCGCCTGCCAAAGGCGATGTCTTTAAAGAGGTGGGATTGGGCCGTGGACGTAAATGAGCGGGAGGCCAGGGCGCACGAGCGAAGAGACTCGGGCTCTGTTTTCATGAACCCCAGGACGTGGTCCTGGAGCTCTTGGATGGGGAGGCGATGGGATGGGTGGCACGACCTGGCCATTCTATGAGAATCACGTTCAAAAGGCGGGTTACGGAGGATCAGAAGTGAATTCACCGATTACTGTATATATATGTGGACGCTGACGTTGCCAGTGATTATTTGTTCGAATCAAGAAGTACACAACTCCAATCAATAGACATCAGGCGCAAATTTGATCGTGCCACTTGCACCCAATGTCACCTTTCACCGTATGTCGTCTCCATCCTACTTAACCACCTTCCCAGCATTCCATTCCCTTCGCTGAGATGGCTGCCTTAGCGCCAGGCTCTCATCACCTGCCCCAAGAGCTCCTCGACTACGCTGTGGAGTTCTTACAGGCGGGGCCCGAATCTCTGCGAGCATGTGCCCCGGCTTCTCGTTCACTCACTCCCGCCGCACAATCCCAGATCTTTAGCTACATTCCTTTCCCGCGCTCACCTACGGGTGCGCGAAATCATGAAATAGCTTGCCTTTCGGCTGGCACGGATATAGAGGGACTCTCCACACCTCAAACGATACATCAAAGTCGTAGTGCTTCCGCACATCCCGGCCGTCACCGACATGGTAGCTGACATGGGCCTCACGAATGTACTTGATATTTATTTTCTCCCTAATGGGGCCACCGGTGGTAGTGGCGCATTGAGATGAGCTACGGGTCTCGCACGTCTCTTGGGGCTCCAAAAGATTAGTGGCCTGGCCATCGGAGGCCTATTCTCGTCCGAAATTTTGCCTCCCCTTCCGTGCTGAACTAACAACGCTTTGCCTCGAGTCGTCTCCTCGGGTCATTGCCTCGTTTCTTGAACCGCGTTGCCATCTGGATTTCAACAAGCTCGTCGATGTCACCATCTCTCGCTCTGTGAGTCCTGCACTCGTAGATGTTCTGCAGGCAGCGCGTTCAACCATCCAGATTCTCACGTGTAACGCTTGTACGTCCCTCCGCCTGCGCCTCTCGTCACACCACTCAATCCCTTACTCCAGTCGATCTCGCCCTCCTCGATATCAGCGGATTCACTGCTTTGACCACGCTAAATATAAAGGGGGACAAGTCCACTGAACTCCTCCTAGCGGTCCCCACCCTCTGCCAGCTCGGGGCGACGAACGTCCTCCGGTGCATGACACTTGCGTCCAGCGAGTTTTGCTCTGTCGACGCGCCCGAAACGATAAAAATGATGATCAGGGATCTGGACACGCGGTTGGCCGCGCTTCCACGGCCAGCGCTTCACACTGTGTACATTGAGTCCGACGCCAGTGTCCTGAACACACATATCTTCGACATAGCGCAGATAGTCAAAGGGAGTATGCCGGCGATGGCCAACATTGCGCAGGTGGTTGTGACGACGGTACGTTTACGATCAATTCAGTTTGCGGTTTCCTCATTTGCTCTCTAATTACATCAGAAAATTGCGCGAGCGTTGCTTCCATGAGCCGCATCTACCTGCGACTCTCGACAACACAATTATCGGCGGCGTCTTCTGTCGGTTCTGGACATAAACTCTTATCCCGGCCTGTTTCTCATTCCATATGCGTCTCGAACCTACAATAAGTTTGGTTCCTTCTGAACCCCATTATTTTAATTTCCTCCCTAGCTATTGATTGAACGACCATGTCCTGACGGGGTCTTTTCGTCTTGGAACAGAACAGTGTCTGGACTTATGCGTATCTGCCTGCTCTTACCTCCCGCTATCGTAACCGAGTCGTCCATCTTTATCCTAACCTAAGTAGCACGGCTGGATTCATTGCGATATTTACCTACCTACTACCTACATACCTCGGCATTAACATCGAGAGCACTTCCAAAAACGTGAGAACGGAAACTATCTGACACCTGTAATAATTGACCCCGGATCTTAGCTGGACCTAATATACTCTGATATCCGTCAGCCAGTCCATTTCTTCTTTTTCACAAGTACTGACCGGTGTCCGCCTGTAGGATCCCGAATGGATTCAGGCTAAAATAAGTCCCTCAAAATCGGCGTAGACGCTATAGAAATGGCTATGAAGCCCAAAGGATACTATCTTTGGCCCACTTATGCAATTCAGCCCACTTATGCAAGATTTCAATGTGGCAGGTGGAATATGAACTCAAAGCCTCCATTAAAAAGGAGGGTTACTCTCCTGATATGATAAGTGCTGTTTCCAAGTTTGTAGAGCATTCCAAGAAGATTTGCACCCACCAGAAAATCGAATCCGGTTTTTCTGCAGATTTTGATGAAATGATCGCCTGCCAAATTACCAATCAAAAATCTTGCAGAAGCCCAAGGGGTGACTGATCTCTGGATCGGGCACACTCATCAGCTCGCGTGGCAAATCACGTGAAATGACGTTGCTGGTTCAAAACATTGCTTGACGGCGACAGAATGAACAATATATAATTGCGACATGGTTTAGAGAGTGATAGAGAGTGCATTTCAGCTTTTTTTGCGGTGAGGGGGAGCAAGAGTTCGTGCAAGGTAGACAAGCCAGATCACGTTTTCTTTCCCGATTTGGGGGGAGGGAGGTGTCGGATCAGTGTACCCGATCCAGAGATCTGTCGCCCCTTGCAGAAGCCGGTATTTGGTCGTTTTGCCTCGGCGATACTCCCGCAAGTGCAGTTGAAGCTCAGAAATTAGGCCACTTCACACAATTGAAATTCATATATTAAGGATGCTCCATCTGCATTCCGGTGGCCGTTGGGTAAACGGTTTTTGAGAACACGGCCGATCAAAGAAATCTTGCATAAGTGGGCCAACAATAGTACTTGAAGTTGATCGTGGTTTTTTTTTAACTAGACGTGTCGAATAACCGATGTCAGCGCCCGAATCCAAGTACAGACTAGATCTGACTGTATGCGGTTCTTGTAATTTAGGCGGAGCACACACACACATATATATCGCAACGTTACCACTTCTCTTCCTACCCCGCAAAGATGCTCCCCACGAAGCTTGGCACCCTTCTGAGCCTCACCTTCATTGTTCTCGCTGCCGCACGACCTCTTGTCAACAGTGAACGTGCACTTGATTCACCTCGCCGTTCAACCAACACAGAGATTGCGAAGGAGGTCAGCCTCTAGCGTACAAAATAGAAAGTCACCAAGCTATAGACTTCTTTTTCCCAGGTTCCTGCCGCACCCATCATAGATACTTGTAGGTGATGGGATTTTGGATTTCTCCGATTTTAATTGTAGCCCAGTAAACGCCTCCTGGCACGTGGATCCCGCGAAGCGTGTTGCCGCGGATTGCCGCTCTACCACGTCAGGAAATTTTTGCGATTAATATGAACGAAGTCCAAGATGCTCGTGAGTGCATATGTGATCGTACCCACTCAGGACAAGAACTGAATGAGCAAAGCATCGGTAGTAGACGGCCACGCAGTTCCTCCAGAACAATTGGAAACGACGAATGGGAGAGGGAGGAGTTCGTATGGCGGAGATTTATTTTGATGCTACGTATGAAAATCGCCCACATATTGGAGCACGATAAGTACAGGGCTATTTTAAGCAAACGTTTCGAATTTGCAATGGAAATCGCCTCTTACACGCATCCGCAATACATACATAACAAAATGCGCTCAACAAAAAAAAGCGTTCCAGCTCAGGTGGCAGGACGAGTTACATGGGTAGGAGCAGGAGTTTGAATTTTGGTAGTTCCAGCTGGTAGGTAGTGTTTATCTGCGTTGTAAACAACGTGCTAGTCGTAGAGAAGGCGAGGGTATTGGTAGTTGATTTTCATCTGTACATAATCTGATCTGATCTGATCTAATCTAATCTAATCTCCATTTGTCAGCTAACGCCGAGGATGACCGACATTTTCAAACCTTGTTAGTCATGCGCTCGGGGATGCTGACGGGCATCACAATCTCGTATTTAAGCATTGACAATTTCGGGCATAGATTGACCCACCAGATCTCCTCCCGTTGATACCAAGTCGCGGTTTACATAAAACTTCAACATACTAATGGCTCCATCGGTCCTCCTCATCGGCGCAAGCGGGACTGTCGGTCGTCCCCTTGTTCAGGAGTTCCTCAAAAATAAAACGCGTTTCGCACGTATTTCTGTCCTATCTGACCCGGCCAAAGTCGACCGCTTCGCAGACGCGCAGAAAGCGGGTATCGACTTGGTCGTGGGCTCCTTCCTCGAAGCCAACTCATATAAAGGTGAGGGCTATCCCCTCCGTACCTGGGCAATAATGTTTATGGGTGAAAATCCAGGATTTGACACCGTAATTTCGCTCGCGGGGAACACCGCAATGAAGTTGCAGCCAGGCATGGTCGACGCCGCCATCGCTGGCGGGGCACGGCACTTTTACCCCTCAGAGCTCGGCGGGGACATCGCGTACGGAGCGATCGGGAAGATGCGGTACTTCCGCGACAAGGTCGCGACGCGCGAGCACCTACGCCAGCGCGCACGCGAGGTCCCGGGATTCACGTACACATTGCTGATGACGGGTTCGTTTACGGAGTTCACCGCGTCCGAGTTCAATGGCGTGGACGTCGAAAAGCATACAGCGAGCCCGTACGGAAAGCCTGACGCGCAGGTGACGGTGACGGCGATGCCGGAGTGCGTGTTTATTTCTTCTCGTGCATGAAACCCGGCTAATCGTTGCCGTTGGATGTAGCATCATGAGGTATGTGGTCGAAAGCGCGCTGCTGCCGCTGGAGGCGGGGCAGACGTGCCGCGAGCTGCGGGTGGCAGGCGAAACCCTTACGTGGGGCACACTTATGAACATCCTGGGAGAGGTCCAAGGCGTGAAATACGTGACGACGTACCTCGATCCGGCGGAGGCAGCGGTGAAGGAGGAAGCTGCGCGCGTCGCCGGGGATGTAGATGCCGAGCTGTTGTGGGCGGGGAAGACGCTCATGGCGACGGGCGTGGGGCTCGTACCGGGACCGTACGATAATGCCCGATTTTCTTTCACGCCCGAGAGTGTGCGGGAGACTTTCCAGCGCCTCTACGGTAGCTATAAGCATTAGTATTAGCGCGATATATTCTGTATTCTTAGTACTCTGAAAATTGAAGTTGTATCTGCTAAGTCGGAGATTGCGAAGTGAAGACATCGGCCAGCGTGAGTGAAATTCCCGTGGGCTGGTTGTGACCTTGAGTATGTAAATGACTCGCGCCAGCCCCACCCCGAGGCCTGCTGCGCACACTGCGCCAACTACGTCTCGTCCATACCCGCCGTCCTTGGCTGCGACAGGGGTCGCCGGTTTCACAATAGCGGTATTCACCACCACAAAAATTCATTTCGAACACGGAGCTTGCGAGGCAGCAGGTACGAACCTATGGGATTATTATAAGTTAGTGGTTTGAATTGAGATCCACACCGACTGTCCGGAAATTGTTGAATAAATATCCGAAAGGTAAAGGTAACCTACCAATCAGACAAGATTTTGCTTCAGTATTTCTGGACGCAGCGTATAAAGCGAGATTTATGTGCAGGGTTGATAAGTACTTCCCCATCAACTCGGAATACAACTTCATTTTAAAGTCGATGAATCAGGTCGTGGCGCTGAATTCTTACATGAGTAAACAATCATTTCCAGAGGCTCAAATATTTAAAATAATATGGGAGCGAACCTCCTAGACAAAAGCAATCCTATCTAACTCATACTCCTTCACTCTCCTTCACTCAGTTCGTCATAGCCGTCGTTGTATCGGCCACCCTCGAGAAATAGGGACGGGGCCTCATCCCAATCTCCTTATAGCCATCTCTCCGGAGCAGGGAACTTAGTGTTAGAACGGAGTTTGAGTGAAACAAACATCAGTACGCCTCAGACTGACGGCCTGTTAAGATGCTGACTACAACACGTGATGTGTCGCGTCGGGCAAAGATGAACAACAGACCACAACAGTGAACAATTTCGTTGAAGTTCTTCCTCTCGTAACGTATACGTGACCAACCGCTCTTCATCCACTGCTGTTGTCTACACAGCGCATTACACCATCTGGCCTGCGAACTCCTCTTGTCCGCTAGGCTGTGTCAGGTACTTCACGCGCCGAGTTTGCTGCGACGTTCGCTGCCGCCGCTGCCCACCACGTACAGTCCATGCAGAGCCACCGGACATGCGCGAAAAGGGAAGGGTGATTTGATAATTGTAAACCGGTGAGGGAGGATGGATGACGGATGGAAATATGCGCTGGTGCGAGGAGGAGTACCGTCCTCCTCTCCGAGACGAGGTGGTGACTCGGACGAAGGGGAGGAAGGATAGATAAATCGTAAAGCGCAAGGGAGGAAGGACGACGGAGGAGGGCGAGGCGGAGGAAAGGTGGTAAAACGCCACGCTGGGACAACCCGGTGAACGGAAGGATGACAGAAGGGATGACGGTCGTACGTACCGGACGGACGAAAACAAAATCAGTGCGCGGTTTCGATAGTGCTTTTTCGAATCATTGTTTGCAGCGTGCTTGAGTCGATGCGCGGTCTTATGTTGTCTTTTGGGCCTCCTTTGACTTACCTCCGTCGGCAAGAGCAAGGCCATTGCGAGCACGTCCGCAATGGCCTTGCTCATGCCGACCATGGGGTCCAGGTGGCGCGGGGCGTGCGTGAAGGTGGCTGTGTCGTTGAGCTGTAGGAGGGAGGTTAGTATGGTGTGAGTGGGGGGTAGGAAGGGTTAGTATGGGTGGGGACGAAGAGCACGCGTAGGCCAGAACGGGACGGAAGTACGCGTGGGAATAGTGTGCGCGACGGACGCATGCTCTACGGAGACACGAATAGGCGCGAGCCAAAGTGTGCGAAGCGCACCAGTACGCAAGAAATGCGGACAGAATGCGCGAGGAAGGGTATGGGTGCGGCGGGCGAGGGCGAGCGACGTGCGCCGAATGGATGTATGGTCGATGGACACGAGTGCACGGGAAAGGCGCACACGTTAGCACCAGCAGCGCACACAAGTACGCACGCAACCACATGAGAACAAAAATGACGTACCTCAAGCTTTACGCAGTGCACCTGCCGCAGAGCGCGCTGCATGGCGCCGGGGCCGCGATAGTTGAAGGCGACGCACAGCTCGTCGCGGCCGTTGTGGAGGAAGAGCGTGGGCTGGACGTGCACGTAGAACTGAGGCGAGCCAATCAATCCCCAGAGAGCGAAAATACAAAATGGCCCGTAAAAACAAAAGAATAGGAAGCGAGTGAGAGGATATATAATGAATGGATGAGAAATGTGAAGTGAAAGGATAATACAAGAATGACGGAAAGGGAAACGTACCCGTCTCAGCATCCACGACCCGGTATGTGCCCACCCGTCCTCCACCGAGCTCCGTAGTCTGTGTCCTAAAGCTGCACACGCCCTCGCACCCGCATACGTGTACGTACCCAAAATAACACGTACCCGCTACGCCATCCTTTCCAGCATCCGGCGGGGAAAGCGTGCCCGGGCGGAGGAGGCTGCGACGAAGGTATCAGTTCTATCACCGTGAGCAAGAAGCGCAGAGAGGGGCTTGTCGTGCTCCATTTGTTCTTGGCGGCTGGGCGAGGTCGGGCAAGTGCACAGTCATCACCCTCAAGGCTCGAGGCTGGAGCTCGTACTCGTCGTCGTCGTCGCTGCACGAGCAGCCGCGGGCGAGCAGCGGGACGTCGTGCGCGTGCACGTCCTAGATGGGTCGGGGAAAGGCCAGGGGGAGTGCTTGAGTAGGTTCATCGTGGTGAGCGGGAGAGAATGTGGTGTACGCGTGATTAGGGCGGTGGGATTTTCTAACACCGGTAAATACAAAACAATTCAGGGTTGAAAAAAGTACTATGTTACCAGTGGCCACAGTTGCGCTACGCTGCTCGTCGCCTGTAAACGGCCCCACTGCACACTTTACTGCGGAATAAGTACGCAACACTAAATAGGAATCAGGATGTCGGCATCGCCGTGGCATATCGGGATTCGGGAAGGACGGCAAGGGGTGTTAATTTGCCTGCCACACCTCTAGATCTACTTCTTCGCCGACGTGTTAGCTCTGCCGCGCAACTTCATCCATCTCTTCTACCTGTACTTTACTGAGGTGTCTACGATGTGCCTGATTCCTTTTCGAGTTCTTCTGCTTATGGTTTTCATCCTCCACGCCTCCTCTACTTCTTAGATTTCATGCTCCTGCCTTGCGCGTCTCGCTCTCCAGTTCTCCTCTAGAGAATGAGGTGATAGATCATAGGTATTTGCAAGTTTAAAGCCATCCTCCCAACGATTGATCACATCTTGCGGAGCTCCTGGGTATGTCTGAGAGGATTATTATTAATCTAATGTGCATTATACAGGATCGGTGAATGAACCAACCTTGAGCCATTGTATAACATTGTGGTAATTCTCTGCGTCCATATAACTTCCGGGAGGAAGCAGGGTGTTTCGAAGGTCAAGTAAAAGCTCCCGACAAGGGGGAGATGATCGTACATAGAAACCCCAGGGCTCATCGCGTGTACTGCACAATTGTGAGCCTGGAAAAGACTGGCAGAATTTTCTCACCCAAACCTCTCGGAGACCTTTCCAACCGCAATGCGTCCCAGAATCCGAATACAGCTACGAGCTACCATCGTGGATGCTGACGGCCCCGGATAAAACTCTGGAATGACTGAGGGATCTCCAAAGATGCGACCCATATTGGCTGGATGATCGCCAGTGACTTCCCGTAGAGAACCTGCAATCCTCCCGAAATGCTCCCATGTGACATTTAAATGAATCCGCAGTTCATGCTGGTCTAAGCGTGGCATAAGCTTCACATACTGAAAAAAGCGGACAAGTTCGGGGGACCCCTTGAAGACGTCACGGCAGTCCTGAGGAGAGAAAAGCGGGGGCGTCAGGGTTGTCCGCCAATCGAGCGATCGATCCAAACGTAGCAAAAATAGATAATCTTTCCATCGTTCAATTAAAGCCTCAGGTATGGGTTGAATTTCCTAGATTTAGATCAGAAAGCAGAATGATGTGCGGAAATTAGTGCGCACTTTCAACCACGATAGTAGTTGATGGGTCAAGTCTTCTGGCTCGCCCTCCGTGCTCACAATGAAGTCGGGCTTCCCAAAAATGAAGTCCGGTTTGACCAATTCAATGAAAGGGAGAAGCTCTGTGGAGGGCGGAATGCAGGAAGTGATGAATGGAATCCCGTTATAAACGAAAGACCTGCGATAATGCATGGTTATACGGAGTGACACGAAAATTGCCATAAATCACGAACCGCCCATAATTGCTCCCATCATATGGTGCATCGCACATATCAAAATCAGGAATGGCAGTGAGAATTTTTTGCCCAAGTTCCAGTTTGTGCTCTGAGCGGATAAAGAATTGACCAGAACGTGCCGGATCCTGAAGGAAATCACCGAATGAGGCATGGTGCATTCGGATCTGTCCATCATTAATTGACAAAACGGAATGCAGAGGACGGAGAGCTAGTTCAACGTCGCCCGGCTGTAGCTGCAAACAGCCTTCAATATCCAATAACGAAAACTTTGTAACGTGAATCAGACAGCATAGGATGCTGAGAACACGATGTTGTCTGGAAAGGGGAACCTCCGACAGGACTGAGGATTTGTGTGTACAGCTGGTCGAGAGCGCCAAAGGGTGTCTCGAATTCCGTTGCTTGAGATTCCATCACGGCTTTCAGTCGCTCCACTGGTCGATAGTCTCTGTCGTCAATGTACTTGATTATTGTAGAAGCGTAGATGAAATGTCCGGATGACTTGTCGACCAGGTGCTGGATGGCCGCTTCATAGGGCCACGGGCGGGGAATAGTGGCCATAGTTTGGGTATCACTGCGTTGAAGCCGTTTGTAGTCACAGGGTGTGGCTATGGGGGTAGACAAGGGGGTAGACACGGACCTATGTGTACAGGGGTAAAATCGTGTAGACACAGTATGTCTACGCATGGTCTACCCTATCCAAGCTGTGTCTACCTGGGAGTACCTTGGTAGACCCAGGTACACCAAGTTGGAGAACCATCTTTGAGCTCCCATTTACATTGGTAGGCTTGTACCAGTATTTTCCCAGTATTTGTCTAATGATTCTCATCCTAAATTCTGATGTGGGCCATGATTGTCGAAGTTATGACATGTTTGGTTCCCTGATGCGGCGCGCTAACCGCACGTGGCGCCATTTCAGACACGCTCTGCAGAGTCTGCCTACAGAGTGTAATCGATATCTGCATATAGATAGATGTCAAATTGTTATATTGTATTCATATATGGTGTGTCGACATGGGTCTACATGGGTCTACATGGCGTAGCCCAATGTAGTCACACCTGTGACAGCATGTGACTACCGTGTGTAGACCAGGCTCCACAAACGTAGACAAACATACATGTCGATCCCCCTCGTCTACGGGGGTAGACAAGGGGTAGACCAAGGTAGACCAAGGTAGGCAAACGTAGCCTACCCTCTGACTACAAACGGCCTCAACGCAGTGTATGTTCATCGTGAATCCGTGCAAAATTGTCGCGTAAATACTTGTCGACATCCTCGAACGATTGTTCAATATCGAGGGCCTCAAGTAATCCCTTGAAGTGCTCGTTTCCGAAGCACTCTTCAATGTGGGATTCTGGTCGACTGGCAAGAAGCCGAAGACGAAGCGAGTTGGTCGAGAGTGAGTTGCACAGAAGGCGTAATATTTCCTTTTGATTGTCTCGACCTTCGCATTCATCCAGCCCGTCAATAACGACGATCCACGGCCCCGAATCGGTCGGGATAAGGCATGGACCAGCAAGAAGCCTCTGCAGTTGAACATCCATGTTTCTTTCAACGATGGAGGGATCGTTATACACTCCCCGAGAAATAGCGGCTTTAAGACTAGGGATCTTGAGGGCAAGCTGATATGCAATGGTAGCAAACAGCATTTTCCCATGACCGCGAGTCACATGGCCACGTTTGAAGAAAAAACTGCCCCCTAATTGCCCAGCATCCTGCAACCGTTGACACAGTGTTCTCATGATCGCAGATTTGCCTGCACCAGCAGGTCCGTGAAGCCCAAAGAGTTCAGTGGGAATATTGGGTTTATGACCTCTCGCCGAGGAGAGAATTCCCGTAGTCGCCCATTCGAATAAGTCGTCCAACATTTTCGTACGTGTTTCCGGGTGACAGCGTGGCTGGGGAAAACTTTCCGATGAATCATGCAGTACATCCAACGAAACTGCATCACGTAGGATATCGAATCCTGTATGCCTTGTAAATTTGGCAAAGCACATCGGAGTGTTCTCGATGCGTACCTGAGCGCCCCTGCCTCTTGATATGGTTGATATTTCCGCCGACAAATGTACTACCATGGATTCTTGTTGTTGGCGTGTGTAGTAGATCGTCTCGAGATGTAAAGCTTCCAAGGGAATTTTTCGTAGCGTCTTCGTTCTGATTGCTAAATTGTTCATCCCTCGGTTTATGGACTGTAATAGGAGTGGTATTGAAGCTACTGGAGGGATATTCTCTGCTAGGCCGAGTATGGGGACTGATGGGCGGCGGGTGTTCAACCACGGCCTGTGTGTGATGACTGAGGGGAACAGTGGACAACTTGGTCTCTAGCCTTAGACTGCCTATAGGAGGAACGGCAGGGGGATGTATGGGATGATGAAACTGTGGCGTGGATGAAGAATTAACCAAGAATCCAGCTGGGGTAGCGGGGTTCTCCTCAAAGGGAGGTAAATGCTGGCAGGAATTTTGGTCCTGGTGGTCAACGCTGCAATCTTCCGATCCCAAGATACTTCGACCAAGGCCAAAATGCGTAGCGGGGTATTCGGTCGCGGAATGAGGATTCCACATAGATGACGAGTTAACCACCTCGAGAGGAGGTAAATGCAGGAAGAGCTGAGGGCGTAGCGATGTATCTTAAAACCATCAGTTAAAGAAAGGCTACGTAATGCAGAGCGCACCGCAAGGTCCAAACCGCCTGATCTTGCCGGTTCTATTTTTTCGCACAGCACCCGAATGCTGCTTGTCGGACGAGTCGGTTCCACCGATTGATGCGTCCGACCGCGAGGAGATGTCGCCAACGACATCGACGGAGCTTGCGATGAAGTGCGATGGAGCCGATATCCTTTGCCACTGATTATCCGGAATTGCATTGTGATGGTGGTGGACATCGACGTTCCCACTGTAGAAAGTGCCGCCATCTATCTGAAAGTGGGAACTTTGGACGAACATTGCGTATCGGGATGGGGGTGGACGTTGGGTAGACGACGGGGGGAGATGGTGAGATTAAGAAGCTGTCGAATGGCCACGCTGAAGACACTGTCTATTTTCAATTTTACAGCTGTTCCCTGCAAGACGGGTGGCTGTGGGACATCCGCCAGGACGCCGCGCTGAAGACACAGCCACAGTGTCTCTTTTTAATTTTACAGCTGTTCCTTCAAAGTTCAACAAGTTGTCGAATGGCTGTGGGACAGCACGCCCAAACTGCAGATACGAGACTGTTCCGATTGGCCTGGTCAATGTGATCTTGAGTATGTAAAAGACTCGCGCCAGCCCCACCCCGAGGCCTGCTGCGCACACTACGCCAACTACGTCCCGTCCATACCCGGCACCGCCATTTGCTGCGACAGGTGTCGCCGGTTTCACAATAGCGGTATTAACCACCACAGAAATTCATTCGAACACGGAGCTTTCGGGACAGCAGGTGCGAGCCTATGGGATTATTATAAGTTAGAGGTTTGAATCGAGATTCACACGGACTGCCCGGAAATTGCTGAATAAATATCCGAAAGTGGCATGGGTGGCTTCGATTGGAACAGCCAACAGGACCAAAACGGGGCCTCATCCCAGTCTCCTTATATCGATCTCTCCGGAACAGGGAACTTAGTGTTAGAACGGAGTTTGAATGAAAAAGACATCAGTACACCTCAGACTGGTGGCCTCTTAAGAGCAGGGCCGAGGCTGGCCGAGGGGAGACCTAGGGGAGAGCCTTTGGGAAATGGGACACGTGAATGCACTTGAGCCGAGATTCCAGACGCGTCTGGAATAGTACGGCGGAGAGCCATTAGGTGCGAGTTGCTAACTGTCTGTTTCCTGGGAGTAAATGCTGGTCGGAGAGCTGGCTGTTGACGTGGGTGTGGAATACAACACGTGCTGTGTCGCGTCAGGGCAAAGATGAACAACAGTCCACAACAGTGAACAGCTTCCTTGAAGTTCTTCCAGTTAGGGGGCAATGCCCTAAAAATCATTTAAACCCTAAATATTTTCAAAAATGCGACACTCAGAGCGGCGTCCTGAGACCGGGAAGCAATCCCATAATAGTCCACGACGTTCACGTCGCACGTCTAGCAGCTAGCCAGCAAGTCTTAGAAGCCTTTGAATCAACCCAGAAGCGCTAAAGCCAGGGTTTCTTCCATGAAAATTGTTGGAATTTCGAGGCCTGCTCGCTGTCATTGACGGCGTTCAACTTCATGTTTCACAGAATGCCGTCGCCACCTTCATTCTTTCTTTCTCCGTCGCTTGTAGCTTTAATCGCGCCTTATTCTTACTAATAAGTCTTTACCTTTTGTGTATTTAAGCCGTAGATGCTCAATGAATCCCCTGCGTGTTTGCGAGGGTCTTCTGCTATATCCCGAGTAAAGATTTCAACAAA
The DNA here is from genome assembly GCA_029282285.1 of Mycena rebaudengoi. Classification (NCBI taxonomy): domain Eukaryota; kingdom Fungi; phylum Basidiomycota; class Agaricomycetes; order Agaricales; family Mycenaceae; genus Mycena; species Mycena rebaudengoi. Next base: position 334,335 of record JARJCX010000089.1, on the reverse strand, counting down.
AATAGAATAAAGCCACACGTTGATTCAACTCAGGCTCCTCTGCGGTAGCAAGCAATGGGCCTGACGAAAGCCGGGACATATAATGTTATAGTATATTCATTTACGGCACAACAAAAGTATTACTGTAGTGTTGAGAATTATTTAGGTAGTTGTCGTTATTGCGTAGTTCATCGGCCGTCCAGACTCGGATTGTAGGTTAAAAGGAAAGAAATATCTAGGTGACCTCATGAGAGTATGATGTCGGCGGCCTGCAATCTGGGATTAGCATGGCCAAGGGGGTCAGATAAATTGACGCACGCGTTCCCCGATCATGTAAACGGTGGACGACTAAAGAGAGCATATGAGCATAATATTACAGCAATAAGGATTAAAAACCAACCAAGTGAGCGCTGATCGGGAATGGGATGATGGAAGCATCTGTATAATTCAGAGTCAAGAATCTGCGACACATGGCTGAAACAGAACACACCAGCAATGCGGACATTTGCAGTCCCATACACTTTCAACGACGTGTCGACAACGCCGCCCAAGCTCTGGGGCATCATAGAAAGCGAACCAACTTCGTGATTGTCGCTGGCCACAACATTCCGCAACCAATCTTCGATCTTGTCGTCTGTGTCTTTCTCCGCTCCGGGTTCAAATTCTCCAGAGTAGATGCTGTCGAGCGGTGGGGCGACTAACATCTTGCGCGCTAGTTTTATTCCGCCAACTTGAGCCGCGACATCGATGGGATGGGCCCAGTAAGCCGGGTCAACAGCGGGAGGCGTCAGCGGATTAGACGACGTGATATGCGTTCTTCCACGGGATAGTGGCGCGTATAAAACGGAGTTAATCGTTGTGTAGTTACGCGCGGGCCTAGCCGTGAAATTGGTGGGACCCGAGTAGCCCGGCTCTGTGAAACAAATGAGTAGGTCATATATATAGTATAAGCGCCGATGTCATTTACCCAAATTCATCTCAAGCGGGAGCTCCTTGTTATTCTGGTACAGAGAAAGTGCAATCCTATGCTGCGCAGCGATTCCTTTGGCGAGCGCGGGGTTGCCGTTGGAGAACTGCTCTGCGTAGTGGGCCAGGTCTGATTGAGCTTGGCTGATCAATGCCGTCAATTGGCTGCGGGTGAAAACGTCGGACGGGGCAGCGATACTCAAGGAACGGGGCGCGGCCGAGTATAATCCTACCCCGGGTGAGCCGCCAGTAATTGATTCGAAATAGATAAAATACCTGTGCGATTGTTGAACCAAAGAGCTCTCTGCTCTGCCGCAAAAGTGAGGTTAAGCAGAAGTGCGTCCTTCGTCAATCTAACCAAAGTTAAGACATTATTAATGGACTTGGTCTTAAACCGACTGACGTGATATTCGTAAACGCATTTGCCCAACTGTGAACGTGATCTGATTTTTGTAATTTTTGTAAGACAACAGGGAATCACAAAGCCTTCGTCTCATACCGGCAAAATTTTATCCAACTGTGGGGAGATCCAGTACTGGTGTGACGCCGGCCGCCTTCAAAATTCTATATCACAACGTGAGATTATTTCCAGTAAATGCAGGAGAATCAACAGACGTCGCGTTTCCGACCCCTGATAGTTCCAATACTTTAGCTGCATGCGAAGTTGAGTGACGGATGCGCGATAAAATCAGCTATGACACGAACGGCTCCCAATTGTTCCTGCGGATAATATTACTTCCTGTGACACATTAACCGTCTTGGTCTGATTGTTCACGAGATATTCCACGCCACTGGCTTCGAGTTTCGAACCGGCCTTGGATTTATTCCACAGAATGCGTGTCACAGTCGCATTGGTGATGACGACCAGGTTCGGCCTATTCTGGAATGGTGTATAGTATGCACAGGCGGCGGAACATCTGCATCGCCCACGTCAGTGTATGTTCCAAGAGATCAACACCTTACTTGCCTGGTATTATTCGCCGCATCGAGAGAATTCGGCGAAATACCCACCGCGTGGGGGTCACCATTAGACAAGTCCGGAGACGCAGGGAAACCGAGGCTTTCTGCGGCTTTGCGCCACAGGGCCGATTGTGTGAAGTAGAAGTTGGGGAACCCCACTTTGACTCTGCCCGAAAATCCGTGCACGGACGGCAAAAATCGGACACCGCTCTCTGTCTGGAATTTATTCGGAGGAGTGAACAGCCACTGCATTCCAAGGCCCCCTAGACTCAGTGAGCCTAACTTTGTCTAGGGTCAGTCTAGGTGTGTTTGGTCCCTAGGCAGACCCTGTGTAGGGTCCTAGACAGATATTTTGCCTAGGAGTCTCCAACTCTGTGTAGCCTCTGTGTAGTTGTGTTCGGGTGTCTCTGTCTAGCCAAGTGTAAGTCAGTCTAGGTTAGTTTGGGTGAGTGTAGGTGCCTAGTCAGACCAAAACAGACATACTTTTATGCCTTTTGCTCCAAAATCCTTATAGGGGGTTCCGTTGATCATCAGCGCATCAACGTTGATCCTGCCGTCGGCGCATCGCACGTGAGACGACAAAGATGCCACAACAATGCCAGCCACAACATTCGCTTGCGGCTTGTCGCTCGGAGTTCATTTAGGTCCTCCTTTGGGCTCAAGCACGTGGTTCCTCCTTCGTTCCTCCTCTTCCACCTGCCCAGTACATGTACCGGGTGTTTCCACAACTAGTCCATGACTCATGATGCAAGTGTCTGGCGGCAAGGGAGTCACTAATGTTATATAGCCAATTAGAACTCGTCTGTATTGAATTTGAACACATCGGTGTAACTCCATTTAAGTCGGACGGAAGCCGGATGGACGATACCATTAATCATTCATTTTAAATTTGTGATTAGATCTTGCTTCCAGATTCGAGTTTATGTGCTACTTCCGATGACTCAAAATACTTCTATACATTGTGGGAGGATGTTTAGCAACTTATTTTGACGCAACAAGTAGATGGTGAGTCTGTCTAGGTACTATACTGACCTAGACTGACCCGAACTGAGTTCGGCAGACCGAGTCTGACCTAGACAGAGCTACAAAGAGCCTAAACAGACCTACACAGACTCTGTCTAGTTACCTAGGCGCAGATCTGTGTGTAGGTATGTCTAGAACACCTAGACTCAGCTGAGTCTAGGGGGCCTTGGAATGCAGTGAGCTCGCTCTTCTTGAAGAACGGGAGCAGATTGTTCCATGTCCAGGAGCTGTCGTTGTTTAACTGGCCCCAAGCATCGTACTGCTCTTTCTCGGCTCTGGGCTGTGTAAAGAGGTAAATCTAAAATGCGGCTTCCATTACGATCAAACACTCACGAAAATCATACTGTTGATTATAGTGCTCCCTCCTAGGGCTTTGCCAGCGTTGACTGTAAGAACACGGCCATTGAGGTTGGCTTGTGGAACCGTAGGATAAGCCTGTCGTAATTCAAATCAACGGCAATTAAATTATATGATCATGAGTGGTGCATTACCCAGTTGAGAGTAGTAAACGCAATCCCAGTGCCGATGAGTCCTGGTACAAAGACCTGCAGGTTATATGTCAGGGATGGAAATTTCGCGAATTGTTGAGCCGCTGTACCTCTGGAAGTCCTTCGGCGTTGAACCCTGCCTCCAGGACCGCCACGGTGATATGCTTGTCTTCGGTAAGCCTGTTCGCCACCGTCAAACCACTGAAGTAAAAATTAGCGATGGTTTGTGAACGAGGGAAAGATTCTACGCGGTCCCACCACCGATAACCACATAGTCGTAGCTCGGTGTCGATACCGCCTGTGCGACACCGGCGGCAAGTGCGATGATGGAGGCCCTCATTGAGATGAAGGAAGAGCTAGTAGATCGGAAAGCGCATATTACTCACTAGCTTATATAGTCAGACGAAGGCGCCTTTAGCGGATGCTACTTACCGAAACCCGGGTACTCAGACCATTAAGCCCATTCGAAGAGCGCGTTTCAACTTGCGATGTTGACGCTATCAAGGTTTTCCACTCACCTCTCCAATACTTCAATGACTGCCGCCCATCCCCGCCAGGCACAGTGATCCGTTCGCAGAAATTATACATGAATGTTAGGGCCGTTACTTGGATGGGAATATACCTCAGTCCACCGCGAGCAGACTATTCCGTTCCCGTATAGTTGCCTCGGTGTTTCAAGGTGTTTAGTTATGGAGAATTCCTAAACGGAGGATAGTTCGGCCTACCGTAAGCGGTAAATCCGACGGTGTGCTCAGCACGGAGGCTATTTTGACCATGTCTTATTCTTGGGGCCGATGGTGCTGCGAAACGTGAATAATTTTACACTGCGGGCAAATGCCGTGACGGTCAAATGTTGACCGTCACGGTGACGGTTGCTGGACGGTCGCCCAGCGGTTGAATTTTGATTGGATTATGTATCTGATGATGGGCCACGAGGCGGACGCATGTATGAACAAAGGTGAAGACTGTCCTTAGATAAACGGCAACCCCTCCGGACTGGGTCCACTGTACTAAGTAGAATTGGGAAAGAGGCTGGTTATCCTTTTGGGCGGCCTGGGTACGGAAATCTGCCCCCAAATTGAACAAGAATGGTTGCAAAGGATATTTTGAGCAGCATTGCCAGAGGCTGGTTATCCTTTTGGGCGGCTTGGGTACGGAAATCTGCCCCCAAATTGAACAAGAATGGTTGCAAAGGATATTTTGAGCAGCATTTCCAGAGGCTGGTTATCCTTTTGGGCGGCCTGGGTACGGAAACCTGCCCCCAAATTGAACAAGAATGGCTGCAAAGGATATTTTGAGCAGCATTGCCATGCACGTCACACAAAAAAAGAACACAAGTTATGAAATCAAACACGCATTAACCTCATGGCGCATCACAGATGACGGGAGACATCAAGGTTTTGACCGTGAACCAACCGTCACCGTGCCGGTCAAAATCTGACCGTCATGGTGTTTGCCCGTAGTGTTAATTAGTGCGGAAGTTTAATTTTGAACGGACAATAAAAATAGAGGGAGTACGGGGGAATTCATTGGATGCCGGTGAACACTGCGGCACTCCTGAATGTTTCGAGCGATGTGCGCTGTTGGTCGGCGCCAAGTTCCAATAACACACACGCACCGACGAGGACGGGTGTTATTAATGCCCGGTGTCTAGATGCGGGACACGTTTGGCTGTGCTTGTGGAAAAAAGAGATGTCTCTTGAGCTGGCGTCATCGCCAATAAGATCGCCGAGTAGATGATCACAATAGGACCCGAGCCACGGGGTCGAGTAAATAGGATCGTACATGCTGCTGCGGGTGCTTATAACTCCCATAATCATTACATATCTGATGGATAACCTTTCAGGAACTGAAGATTGGCTTTGGTGGCATTTGCGTCCAACAACACAGTCCAGCAGGCTTGAAGGAAGTCAAGCAGTGGTTGTCAGGCACAGGGTATCGGATACAAACTTCAAAGAGTTATAAAAAGAAATGTAATCGCCGGTGACTCAGGTAGCCGCCTAGTTTCGGAGTCCGGACCGATCGTAAAAGCCGTTTCGATACAGCGGTTCATCCGGTCCGGAAGCCTCCGACGAATTGTTGAACTTTCTCGACTTGCCAAGGAAATGCAATGAAGGCAGTTAATTGCTTCGTCATCCAAGAGCCACCTCTGGGCCGGTTGTAGGCCTGTTTAACATCGCAGGTATCAGGTAACGCCCCTAGTCTCTAGACAGACGCCACGACCGAATCAATCATTGACCGCTCTCCTTTCAAGTTGCGGTCTCAATATTTCAACGCCAAGGTTTTCACTTTTCAGATAGTTTCACCTTCCCGCGGCATCAACTCCGGAACTAAAAATAACCAGCAGCAGGAACCACCTTGTTAACGCCGAAAGTGAATGTTGGCGTGATGAGTGATTCCAAGTGTCTGTTACTCAATTATAAGAAAGTTCTCAATTCATTGATTTGAATCCAACTCTCTGGCCAGTACCACTGATGGACTCGGTCGAGAAAAATCGATAATAATCACTAACGCCAATCTCCGCAACATACCGTCACGGTCGCCTAGCCCTCGTTTGCTTCAAGCTCACCTTATCGACCTTGTTTTCAGAATCTCCATTGGATCCTTGATCGCCAGGCCAAGGCATTTTCCAGGCGTTATCTACCTTGTTTTCAGGAACCCATTTGGACCCATACTCGGCCTAAACGACCAGTGTATCCGATCCCATGTATCATTGGTCCCCTTCTCGACCTTGTTGCAAATCTTTCTTTAGGAGCTCATTCGTCTTCTTCCGTTTTTCAAACCGCGATAGAAGTCGGGGATTCTGCGGGAGAGAGTATAATATACGATAGAGGCTCTCACACCTGTCCGAACTCCGTCGGCAGCTCGGCATGTCCGTCATGTTGCACGTATGTCAGCTTATGTCACTTCGTGACAACCATCACCGATCGTGGCGACGATCTAACAACGCACAAGATGAACAAAATCGGCAGGGTCTGGTCCAGACGCTGTCGGTCTCCAGCTCCCCTTCCTGTCGTTTTCCGGTAAGGTCCCTAGAGGACCCCAATGCGGCGCTTTACATTCTTTACATCGTGGCTGGACCTCGTTCTCGTCTGTGCAACTTTGGTAACGACTGGCTACGCCAAAATTGTTCCCTTCCTGGAGCCAGTATGTCGTCTGGAGGGATTGGTCGGCTCTAGGATTAAGCTCGCATTTGCAGGGCTTCTTCTTTGACTACAATATCGGCACACCCCCAATCCCCGTAACAGGTGCGCTACCAGGTATCTCGCGGTGAATATATATAGTCTGATTCCATCTCCCTTAGAACAATGCGAAACGATTCATCTCAAGTGGGGTAGACGTGAGTGCCTTTTTGGGTATCGAATTACCTGTGGAGATCTCAAACCTCCGTTTTCCTAGAGGGGGCAATTGGGTACGCACACGAATCCTCTTCTGTTTCCGCGGGACCTTATCGTCCTCATTAGCGCAAACCCGGTGGCGCCCTACTCTTTCACGGTCTATACATCGTTCGTGATGATTGCAAACTCTCATCCCTTGCCTTTATTTACCGAATGTTAGAATATCTACCACTCCGATCACCATCGCGGCTGGGTCCGGTCTCTCATTTGTACGCCTCATTGTTACTTTTGCAAACAAAAATTCAAACGTCCATTGGAACTTCAGGATTGGACAGTGCCATTCGCTCCTGGGACTCAGGTGTGTACTTTTTTCTCCAGCCAACTCGTCTTCTAACCGCCAGCTCAGTATCAAATCTGCATGGTCAGTCCCGGCACGATCTCTGTTCATGACTTGATTCTCATTGCCACACAGTGGGACAAGAATGGGCTGAGTGGTGGATGCCAGTCTACCTATACGGTCGTACGAAATACGACAGTAGTGGATACACCCACGTGAGCTGATCTACTTCAATTTTTTCAATGAAGCGACTAACCATCGGTTGGCATCCTCAAGCTGCCAGAACGTCACGTTTCCCCGTGCATTGGATGTTGACGCCAGGGTGCCGAGTGGACCAATGTCGCAGTTCGGATTTATTGACCAGGTCAGTCAGTACATCCGCGCCCAGGAACTATTTTTCATTCCGCATCATTCAGTGCACAGACCTTTCCGTACGGCCGAAGGCGGGAAAACCGCCCTTTATTCTGACTGTACGCCGCATCATGAACCCTTACTCTTGACCCATTAATAGTTGACTCAAAGGTCGCACCGGCCCTTCATCCTCCTTATAACATCACCTCTAACACCATGGACCCTATCGTTTGGACGGTATCCCTAGTACGTTTATTTATTTGACCTCATAAAATAATTTGCTGATAACCTTCCAGTCCCGCGCATTCCCTTTCTTCCTGTCCATGGCCAGCGCTGATGGACTCTTGTGGTCGAACGGGCCCCAGCACGCGGGCGGGTTCGGGCCCACCGATTGCTGTACGTCCATGTTTTATTACCCTCCTCTTACATTCTATTAATCACCTCAAATCCGATGGCAGTGGCCCCCGGAACTATGTGAGCTTGTCCTGCAACATAATGTTATTAATCCTCACCTCATTCCCCTTTCCAGCCCGCAATCGAAAGCAACTACATTAGCATTGGCAGCCGGTCTCGGTGGCAGCCTCGGGGTTGCCATCGTCGCTCTTCTTCTTGCCTTCCTATTCCTTCGCTATCGTCGTCGGAAGGAAAATATCCGGCCCTTCCCCCTTCAAATGGCCTACAAGCACGACTCGGGCACTTCAGCCGGCAATCAGGGCTTCACGGCGTCTTCCCCGGACTCTTACCGTCCTCCCGCACGCATGCGCCAGAACACCGACGTCGCCGCCTTCCCCCCAGGCCAAAACCGGACCAACTCCTTCTCCTCCATATCTAGGCTCTCCGAGCCCCCGAACTTCTCCACCGGGCAGACCGACTATTCTGCCCCCTCGCGCTCCCGCACCTACGTCCTGCATCACGATGCGGGGCAAGCGCCGGTGACGGTTATCACGCCCGAGGAGACGGACATTGTCGAGCTCCCACCTCGATACCAGAATACGAATGGGCTGCCGCAGCGTCCCGAGAAAGGCGGGGTCCGTCCCTCAAATTCAAATTCAAACTGGGCAGGACCGTCGACTTGGGAGGGACCATCGGTGTAAATTTACATGCCTTGTAAACTATTCTCTTTATTTCATTTACTTGGTTGCACATTGATCGTGACCGTGGCAGGCGAGGAAACCAATCGCCCCCGTTGGCTCGATACCACATAGCGCCAATTAATGATCGTAATCCATGTCTGGTGGCAAAGATCTAACCGAATCCTCAAATCAATACTCACATCCGCTTCGCATTGGACTTCAGTCGCTTCATTTAGTGGAGGACTCAACTGGACACTTACATATTACGCATAATGATAATATGTTCAATTCTACTGTTTGTGTTGAATACTAATACCAATTGTCCGTTTCTTGAGACCAGGGTGACGCGATCTCGAATAATCGGCATGAATCATGGTCTGCACCGAATGCTTGAGCCATGTACCATATACCCCATCATACCAAGCATTGATGATGGATGAGAAGAACGCCGAGGATCTGCATTCCGCGTCTTTTCCGAGCCGCCGCCGGGGATCGGCTGCAGATCACCTGGAGGGTCCCAGGAAACGAATACACGGTGAGCTGAGACAAGTCGCGGACAGCTGAAGTTTAACTGAGGCTATGCCCACAGCAACGAACATGCAACTGCCAAAAAAGGATCATCTATTGCCTTTTCAGAACAGGCGAAGTAAAAGTAGGCAGTTATGTAAAAACAGGGAGAGATACCACAGCTTCGTCGTTCAGAATAATCACCGGCGCCACGGGCTACTGCTGATAGATGTGCGTCCTACCAGATGCGCGTCTCTAGCAACAGGTCGCTGTTGCCCTCTAAACCGATACAGGCCTTCAGGAACGTCTCGAGCGCGTTGCGCTGCCGGTTCAGACTGTTGACGACCTCCGTGCCTAGTGAAAATGTTCAGGATGGGGAGTAGGTGGCGTTAAGGACGGCGCGTTCACCTGGTTTGACAAGGGGGGCTTTGAGCATGTAGGAGAGAAGTGAGAGCACCGGGTAGAGTGGAGCGAATTGCGGCTCCCCGTCGTTCGCGGCTTTCATCTTGCGGTACTTAACGCGCGTTAGAAGCTCAGTGAGGATAGCGAGATCAAGGATGAGCGGTGTGGCGAGGAGAGAGTCCTGCGGATGATAGTAAGGAGGGATCCAATATTAAAATACGACAAGCGCACCTCGCATTCGTTGAAGATATTGATGGTTGACCGCCCGCCACAGAAGATCTCGGAGTAATACTCGTCGATGGCACGCTTCGAATCTCCAACAGCGGGGACATACTTAATGACCACCTGGTAAAATATGTCAGAGGAGGGACATCTGCATCGAGACCGGTACTTACGATGTGGTCAGGATGCTCACCCTTTCCCTTAGCGATGCCCTTAGGCCCAATCTCTGGTGCCTCGTAAAGAAGCCGGTTAGCATCCACCATATCGTCGACGACGTTGCTCTTGCTGATCTCCTTGCTCCTGAACTGGCGTTCCGCGGACAAATTCCGCCCGTCGTTGTTCCCCAGATGATTGTACGACGCGATGGAAAGCGGCTTGATGCCCGCGTTGACGAGAAACTCTGCGAGGACGGACTTGAGCTTCGTCTGTCCAGACTTGAGGTCGTCGCCGCCGATGAACGACTGGTGGCGCTCCGCGAGTTGAATTACGCCCGGAACGAAGGTGTTCTGCGGGGCACCGTTTACGAAGGGGGCGCCCTCGAGGATGGCCGCGACGGCGAAGAGCGTGGAAGGCGACACCTCGTCATGCGACGTCTTGATGGCTGCAAGGAGATTGTCGGCCGTGTCGTTCACCCCAGGGATCACGTCGCTGTACCGCTCAGTGTTCGCGGTCCAGAAGACAACGGTGGAGTCGAGGGCGTTGTCTGTTTGGAAGTTGCGGATGTCAGCGCGGATATGCTCGAGGTGAACTTGCTTGTCGCCTCCCGGGATGAGGTTGTCGGCGCGCGCCTCTTGGTTCGCAGCGATGAAGTCAGGGTAGTAGATAGAGGGAAGCGGCGCGCCGAGGCTCGCCATGTGCGGGGCAACCTGGCGCTGCAGATCCCAGTCGAGGACCTGCGCGCGCTCCATAGCTTTTTCCATGGGCAAACCAGAGATGTCCCATCCGCCCAGCACCAAGTCGTCTGGGTGGACCATGGGGAGGACATCGGAAATGGGTACGTGAACGTCTTTCCCGGTGGCTGCGTCCGTTCCGATGCGCACAGTGGACGCGCGGAGCACCGACCCAATGTAATTGGGCTGCTGGATTCCAGACTTGGTGTACCAGACGATGTTGTGGCGATTCGCCAGAACGGTCGCGCACAAGGTGCTGCCATTGTTGCCGCCCAGCCCAATCATCATTAGACTATGAAGGTGGTTAATTAATATGTGCCGGATACCTAGTATTCGAAATACATGACTCACCCTGTCTTTCCAATAGTCCGCTCGGTCTGAAACTCGTACTCCTCGACCGTGGGGGTGACGGTGAATTGTCCGGCCGCAACAGTGACAGTAGAGCCACGGTTATGGAACCTGGCGGTGATATGCTCCTCGGTATACTGCGTGTTATCGGACTAGAGATAGATATAATACGTGAGGGATCGGGGAACTAGAAGGAGAACAAACTGCTAACCTGAACCAGGACCGCGTTGGGTCGCCGAGTCGCAGTGGGATGAATGGGTAGGATGGATTCAAGTTCGGATTGGGGCGTGTTCAATGCCGACGAGTTTCTGGGAGCCATGACCATGGAGGTATAGATCGAGAGTTGGGAGGGGAGAGGGGGGCTCATTCAAATGACAAGCTTGGGCGGGGCCATTTTACAAGAGGAATTTATATGCCTTCTTAGGAGCGTGGCGGATGAGGTGAAGACGGCGGTGTTTACAGACATCTAGTTGGGCGAGCTGGCACGGAAATGCGGAAATTCTCCTCCCGATTGGGTTACGATTTACGGCGGCGAATCCTACGGGGAACGAGATAATGACTCTCTAGGCCTATACCCGAAAGGCACCTTTTACCGAAGGGTCGGCGGAGGTCGCAAAGTGGCGAGGAACTTCGAACAAACTTCCTGCGATAAGGGGTAGCCTCCCTCAATGAGGTGATCAGGAGAGTCGACTCCGTGGTACAGGGAAGACACGTACTGCCACCCGTAAGTCGAGAATATTAACAGGAATGAGGTGGTGCGGACTGTTTCGCTAAGCCATGCATTGAATATTCACACATTGCCGAGCTGACACACAAAGTTGAATCGTGCGTCATCACCGGGGGAGTCGACTCCGAGGTACGGAGGTAGATAAACGGCTTGAAGCGAGTCTTGAGAAGTTAGCCTCGATTTGAAATCATCGCGCCGGTGTGAAGAACCTACATGCATGCCAAATGCATGCACTATCAAGGCCACCGCGAGGCACGCGAGGTGGTACAGATGGCGCAAATATCTGACAAGATCTATCTGTATGCGTCCGGTGTGGGCGAGAAGCAAGGAATGTATGGAATTTATTTTGTTTATTTCCCATCCAACAAGTTAAGCACTTGCTCGTTATGACCGGGTCTGAGATGGCTCGTACGTCGAGGTTCCCCATATATTTAATGGCACGCATGCTATTCCACGATACCCCGTCTCGCGTGGACAGAAAGCTAATATTTGAAGCCACTCAGTGATGGAATAGGGGGAACGAATTAACACATTCACTCTTATCGCCGCCGATTGAGGCGCCCAGATTAGCAAGAGGGCTCCTTGGGAAGAATGGGATTATTATATCCGCATGTCGAGGACGAAAAAAGTACGGGTCGGGCCGCCCGGGCGTCGGATCGCTGCCCCCCCGATTCGAGTCGATTCGAGTTGAGAGGTAACCAAGTGTGAATTCGAGTTCCAGTAAAGTGCAGAGAATGGATTGTAGAACTCGAATTCAATTTGTCGCCAGCATCCAGAGAAGCCCTCGCTATCAGCCAAGTCTTGGACTCTTGGCCAAGTCGGAAGTCCAAGGAAAAGAATTTAGCTTGCGGTGGCTCACAATGAGGCAACATACATGCTGCCAAATTTCCAGACAGCGCGACACCATCAACGAGCTGAGCCCGAAGCCTGGAGGCGGAAGGAGGTGACCGTGAGATGGATCAACATCAATCAACATGCACAAGCTTTGCACAGCCTTTTGCTTCCCGACATTCTCGCCAATGATGGAGCTCAATGGGATCGCACTTCCAACTGAGCTGGAGCGCGCAGTGTTTGAGGCGGCTGCATTTCTGGACTATAAAAACATTCCCAGATTGTTGCTGGTAGCCCATAGAGTTCACACGTGGTAAATACTGAAGATTCCGCTAATGTTTTTCCGCTCAGTTTTCTCCTCTGTTTCTCAGGCTAGCACCCCTGGTGTATCATGATCTCGTCTGCCGGGTCCATTGTCTCGCGCCATACCGTACCGCATACCAGCCATCTTGTATGATAGCGCCGCAGGATCGACACTTCGACTTCGTCAGACGCCATGTCTGACATCTCGCCTTCACGGACTCCGATTTCCCTCACATCGGTAGATACTACAGGGCCTGTTCTGGAGCCACTGATATCGCATTTTTCGTCACTGCCTCGCCTTCATTCTTACCCGATCTCGACCAGATCCGCCCGCTCAAATTGAGCGTCTGCATCGGCGACCTGTTTGGCGGCCGTCCCTACTTTTCACACTCTATGTTTACCAACATCACCCACCTTGATGTGTCGGACGGCATGATCCCCTCCGGCGCGGACAGCGAGTCTTGGAACGGCATTACGTCGCTTCCCCGCCTCACCCACCTGGCGTTCAATTGCTCCGATAAGGTTCCCGATAGGTTCCTTGATATTATTCTCAGCGGATGCCAGCTCCTACAGGCACTCATCCTAATAGTGCACCCAGGTGAGTTGCAGGAGCTCCAAGCTCCAGAGGATTATGCGGACTGTCCGGCGTTCCCAATGCATGACGTACGGTTCATGATCTCTTGGTGCCCTGGCTATTTGAGAGACTGGGTTACGGGCGCGTGAGGGGGCACCGACATTTGGGTTCAGGCGGATAAATTCATCCGCCTGAAACGGCACGGAGATATTTCTAGTGAGTGGTCAGGAGTGGTCCCAGTTTTTTTTGTCTATTTCTTGGAACGGCTCTGGACGTGAGCATTTCCTTCTGAAATTTCCGATATTTATGGAATACCACGACGCCAAGGCTGTTATTGAATACTTAGTGTTACATAGGACGTCACGGCGATTTGTAGTACACCTGGTGCGGTCACCCATATAATTGAGACATACTTAGCCTCGTTGATATCACTGAGGGGGGCTGTCAAGAGGTGGGCACACGAAAGAAAACGGCTATCCAGCTCTTTTCAATTAGGTAGCCTTCTGAATAGCTTGCATCCCAAAAAAAAAAAAATTATAAAGCGTGGTTATTGGGGGGTGGGCATTTTATTTGCTGTTTGATCTAGGTCTCACCAACGGATCATTCAATAAATGTTGTAAAAATACGAGGAAGCGGCGACTGTGTCGCCAAAGACCTTGCTTGCGAAAAATATAGTACAGGAACAAAATATTTCGATAACATCATTACTGTTAATGTATTTCTGGCTGCAATGTCGCAAAAAGCCTTTGTTGGAGATAAGCCAATATAGGTTAATATAAGGCGGTATAAGTCTGTAAGATCATTGGGGGGTCTATAACCTTCAAAATTGCGCTATCCTGGGTTATAAGGACTTACGGAGGTTATAGGGTTATACAGGGTTATAGGAGGTTATAGCGGCTTATAACTGGCCGAAGTAAAATTTCGAGAAGATCTTGCTCCCCCCTGCTGGTACTTTGTAGTACCAGCGGGAAGGAGAGTAGTTACTTTACTAGTTAGAATCATTGTTATTAAGTATCAGTTAACAAGGTAGGTCAGGGTCAGTCTTCAGTAATTATATTATAAAGTGTTGAGGACTCAAATTACATTCAGAGTATCTGTTATCAGTGCAGGGAAAAGCTCAGATGTCACCAACACAGTTTTGCACCGTGCTCAGCACTCGGGTTGGAGCCCCACTCCACCCAGCTCCACCCGCTCCACAACTGACCAAAGTGCCTGTAAATTCACCCCCAAAACGGCGTTTTTTTTGGTGACTGAGGCCGACTTGGCAGATTAGGATATTGGGAGAATATATAGATGCCTCTCAGCCCTCAATGCCCCACAATATCACTCAAGGATATATTGAATTATAACTACTTATACCCTAGTTGTAAGCCTAGTATAAGTCGCTGTAACTCGCTTATAAGCCTGTAACCCATCCTAACCCCTTATAGGCGACCAGGCCCTTTTGCGACAAAGACGGAGTGGCGTTGAGTGCTTTTTAAAAAAAAGTAGAATAAGTAGTTATAGTGCATTCAAGAGGTATGTTCAGAGTCTGGTACTACTACTTGACTCATTTGAATTTTTGAATTGGTTGGTCGGATATTCTAGCAAGTAGATTAGCGTTGTGGATATATGAAGGTGGGGGAATACAACATACTTCAGTGAGTGTGGCGCTTCTTCGACGGGCTAGACGGGCCCGGGTCTGTCGCCATGATCTTGCGCTTGCGGGACGGGGTGGAAGGGTTGGGAAATTTTGGTGCAGGAACCAAAACACGAAAGCCTTCGATGTCTGCTGCGTAGATGTCGCTTCCTGTATCGGTAGTGTCTTTCTTGGGTGCAATGCTCCAGTGCGAGAGGGTGATCGTTGCGCGGACGACAGCACCCATCAACGCGGTACGATATTCGGCCGGGGAATAAGGTTCCCGTTGGTGTCGTATGCCGGTACAGGAGTACACGATGAGTGGATGTCATTTGACGTAGGGCCTTTTGAGCAACATCGCTTGTGGCAGGCCAGTCTTTGATTTTGAAGTCGTCTTCGGAATCATCTGTAAAAAGAATATTTTTACAATTGATACTCATTTGCCACATCAAGGTCGAATCATTCTTACCCGAATCATCTCCCCGTTTCTGTTCATGTAAGATGTTGGTTAAGTATCAGAATAGTGAGAGAATTGAGCAGCGTACCTCAAATAAAACATGGCGGACTCTGATAGTGGCAATAGGTTTCTCGCCGGCGTCAAATACACCCTTTTTTTTGTTTCCTTCGGTTTGAGAGTTTGCCATGAGCCATTTCATATTTTCCAGCACATTTCCGAAGTCAGCGGCAAACGGCGGAAGTTCTGGCGCGACCAGTCGGCAGTTGAGTTTGACATCTGCAAGGGTGGGAGTGTATTCAGTTGGACCCTTCCAGGCCCCATCCGACATGAGCCAAAAATTGTCTGGCGAGATTTTCGCAACGAATGTGAGGGAGGCGGGGGATGAGAGTGACTGCGATGTCATCGTTGTTTTCAGCTTCATCAATTTCATCGCCTTCAGCGTCTCGGACGTGAGCGGTATCCGCTGCCGTGGCAGACTCTTTCGTGACCAATGCATTCTGCCGCCCAATCCTGCGCCATACAACTTGATTGCGAATAGCTGGAGAACCAAGATAATTTGTGTCTGCAATTAGGGTCTTTCGAAGGGACTCCATGTCGTTGGTCCTCGTCGGCGGAGAGCTAGGTGGCAAATGCGATTGTGGTGGGAGAGAAAGAGAAAATTTGCGGCTTGAAAGTTTATTAGACAACCTCCTTGATCGTTTTTGTTTGCAACAAAATGTTTTAGTGCATTTCTGGAACATGCGAATGAATGAATGGAAAATTCCCTTCTTCTGAGTTCTTCTGCGTATAATGGCCTCTTCTACTCAGGAATTCTCCATCTCGACTTTGACTGTGAAGGAGATTCTTGAAGTTGTTCGTACGCATTTGGTTGTTCTTCGCGCAGTTAGAGCGAGCAAAGACCAGTTGGTCGAACATATTCAGATTTATGGGTCTCCAGAGATTACCTACCTTCTCCATAAAGCAGCACAAGAAAAGATGGACAGGCTAGAATGTGAAAACGGTAGCAAGAAACGGAAGAGACAGGACGCCCACAATACACGCCGTGTAGCTCTTAGAGAGGATGAGCTAGAGTTGCATGAAACATACAATATTAACAGGTTCCTTCAGTTTCTTGAGACGAGGATGTGAATATCTAACTCGTACCTTGGATATTGTGCAGGTTTTTTCAACTTCCCACTGCGGACGAAACAAAAGGACTGTATCGCAAATATTATGTTGCAACGTCGAATGGAGGGGTGGCTATGGCGATTTGCGCTGTATGTGCTCGAGAAGTTGACTTGCCGACAGGCGAGATGATGACGGGAGCATTGGGCGACATTCCCAACTCGCATCATCTTGTCCCGGAAGTACCACATCCAGCACATGATCTGTTCGACGGCAAATTACTGGAACCTGCTGGGATAACTGGGGAAGGCAACTCAGCTCAAGTGAACATTTGTGGGCAATGTTTTCGCAGCTTACGAGATAGCAGCGAAAGTGTTCCTCGGTATTCACTGGTGAATAATTTGTGGATCGGGCGGATTCCCTGGGAACTTCAGGTCCTCACATTTCCCGAGCAGCTACTCGTCGCACTCTTGTATCCGCGTGTCTATGTCTTCAAGCTACATCCGAAGTGTAGAGGACGCTTTGATCCTTCTACGCTTCAGCGGGGTATGCGGGGTACCGTCAGCACATTTGATCTGGATTCCGAAGGGATTTCAGCGATGATAGCGGGTGACCTGATGCCGCGCCCACCGGAGGTGTTGGCGTCGGTTATTGCGGTTACATATACTGAACTTGGGGAATTGCCGAAGAATTGGCTGCACAATACATTCCGAGTTCGACGGGATGTCGTGCGTCGTGCATTATGTTGGCTCAAGGCATACAATCCCAAGTATTACGGTCACATTACCATCGATGCCGCGCGCATTCAAGCGTTACCCGAGGATGATGTGCCAGTGGCGATTACCGGTGTCATACGGCAATCCACAGATACGGGAATAATTGAGCAAGAGAGTGATGGTTACGTTCCTCAGTATGAAGAAGCAGGTAAGGGTCTGGTTTCAAAGGTTTTGCATTTATTTACTTGGATTCCAGGGTGTGGTGCAATGCCATCCGATGTCGAAGTTATATCCCCAGATCCAGGAGGAGCTCCAACTGACGGTAAATCCGAGGTCTTAAGGCATGCTTTTTGGAATGCTAACTTGCAAAATTTAGATCCAGACGTTATCCCGTTGCAGGTTACAGGTACCATCGATACGGACCTTTCGTCACTGAGCGCCAACGAAATGATGACCTGGGGCCTACAGAATCTTTGGAAGGAGGACAATGAGGGTGGATATGCGGTACGACATGGGCGTCGACCTGTCAACGACTTTGGGCAGCCACGGCCTGAGACCCAAGCCGGGGATCAGTCAGAGGAATTGGACCCGAATCGTCCAAATTTCTTTGAGAAGGCGTTTCCTTGTCTTTTCCCGTATGGAAAGGGGGGGCTTGGAAGCAGATAATCCCGTCAAGCTGGGGTTTGGAGAGCATATCAAGTGGGCATTGCAATATCACGATCGTCGTTTCCGTCGGCATGAAACATTCCCCTTCGTTGTGTTTGGAATTTTGCAACGTCGCCAAGCTCTCATGTCTGCGCGGATTCAGATGTGTCGGAAGAATTTCGAGAAGGATGCTTGGATCATGGCAACAATAACGAAAGAGAAATTGCAGAAGGCTTGCGAGGAGGAGGCCCAAAAGATTCCTATTTCGGATCCCGCCGTTCGTTTTTTGAGACAGCATGTTCACGCGACAGTTGGACGTGTCAGCGGCTCAAATCAGTCGCCCGCTATTTTTGCGACCGTGGAATCTCTGGATCACCATCAACCCCACCGATATCCATGATCCAATTGCGCAAATTTTTGCTGGTGAAAATATCGATTTGGACAACTTCCTGGCTGAAATCGGACCCGACAATGACAGGCGGGCGCAGAATATTGCTGCTGATCCGTACGCCGCTGCCAAGTTTTTCCATTTCACGATACGGACCATCCTCGAGACTCTGTTCGGAATCGAAGTCACCGCGTTCCAAGTTCACAGTTCAATGGGTATACTCGGAGAGGTCGCCGCCTATTTTGGTTTGGTTGAGGCGCAAAATCGTGCCTCTCTTCATTTTCACGTATTGCTGGCGCTGAAACATGCCCCAAATGCCGATGAAATGTTGGAGCTCTTGAAGCAGGAGAATTTTCGT
This sequence comes from Mycena rebaudengoi, assembly GCA_029282285.1. Classification (NCBI taxonomy): domain Eukaryota; kingdom Fungi; phylum Basidiomycota; class Agaricomycetes; order Agaricales; family Mycenaceae; genus Mycena; species Mycena rebaudengoi. The sequence goes on along the minus strand of JARJCX010000089.1, from coordinate 315,730 downwards.
GCGCGAATATCGGCGTACATTCAAGCGAATCTCAGAGCCTATCTGCCTGGGCTGGAAACAGCGGAGTCTGTTAAACAGATTCCTGTGGAAAAGGCTATCGCTTATAGTCGTCCACCAAACCCAGATTCTCCTGACTACGACAAGCAGCTTCGTGATTTCGAGGACGGAGCAAGTCCATACATGTCAACCAAGGCGCTGTCTAGTCTCGACGAAATCTGGAGGATACCGATACAAACGAAGGGCACCCTTCGAACGCGCCACAGAGGATTTTATTGATGAAACAGGGAACTGGCGGCAGAAGCGACTTTACGAATTCATGAATGGGTGGATTCCGGGTATTCTCATCAACGTGCGGTGCAATAATGACGCAAAATTACTCACAAACGGCGCTGAGACGATGAACATCACATATTATGTGTCCGGCTACGCAATCAAGCCGCAGATCCAAAACAACAACATATCAGCTATTCTTGCGAAGGGTTATGCTTACCATCTCGCGAATCTGAACGATGTCTCAGTAAAATATGTCGATGATCTTCGAGACACACAGCGTCTTCTCCTGTTTCGACTGGTGCATGCGATCAATAGGGAACAGGAACTTGGTGCGCCAATGGTGATGTCGTACCTCATGGGATGGGGCGACACATATCGGTCGCATCATTATACACCCATTTATTGGTCTTCTTTTGTTGGTGCGTTGCTGAAGGAATTTCCTGCCTTGAGAAAAGCTCGGTCGACGTATGCATGACTTCCTTTTATACTATTAGGTGCTAAAGTTCGTGGTTTAGTGACAACGGCGTACCACATCCACAAAACACAGCAAGAGAAGAAGGAGACGAAAATGAAGAGCAAGGATCCCGAGAATCATCGGATTTGGCTGAACGCGTAGAGGCACGCGAGGCCGAGGTAAGCTTGATCATCTTGAAGTTTGTAACTACGGGAATCTTAGCTTTTCTTTTAGGATGGAAATGATATAGTTACCCTCGGTGTCAATTCTGCTGGAGGGATATTTGCCAAATGCCAAGTGACCGACTATTCATTTCGCGGCGAAGAATTGGCCGAGTACAATCTGGTCGACTTCTTTGTCAATACCTATGAGGTGGACATTGGCAAGCACGGGGAGTTGGATGCAGATACCGAAGAGACAGATAATCGGCGGCGGCCTGGTCGTCCAAGAGCCGCTCGTGTCAAGTATTAAGTCCGCCACGAGGCGCATAAGAAGAAACAGAGAATAATCAGGTCACGTGGACACAACACACTCCCAAATTTCATCGGCAATTCTTTTCCGCGACAAGATGATCCAGAAACCTATGACTTCTACTGCGCGTGCATGTTGGTTTTGCTCAAGCCTTGGTGGGATTTGAGGACAGATTTGAAGGGGCCGGTCGAAAATTGGTCTCATGCATTCGACACATTTCAAGCAACGGCGCCCAAACACATTCACGACATTCTCTCCGGTATTCAATATTTTCACAGCTGTCGGTCAGCAGCTTTAGCCAGTCGCAGTTCCGACGACGATGTACTCCAGCAGGAGACAGCCGCGGACACAGAACATCACGAGCTCGGGGAAGGTATCGACATCCCAGATGCGACACTCAGTGAAGAGGGACTTGCATAGTGCTGGCCAAATACGAATACGATACGCAAAATGCCGTATCGTATTCATATCCATATCGTATTCAGTCCTCAAACCCGTATCGTATCTGTATCGTATCGTATTCATATTCAGGCCTATGAATACGAATATATTTTGAATATATTTAAATATATTCTACTTTATATGAATCTTGATAAAATCTGTGTAGTTCACACCTTCACCAAGCTCCGACTTCAACAACTCCTTGGTAACGATGTCCAGCGCGGTGGGTGGACGACTGGGAATCGGTTAACGTGTGTTTCAAACTCGAAAAGAGGCGCTCCACAAAAATGCTTACGCCCGGGATGGCCAAAATATTGTGCGCGAGAAGAGTAATGAACTGCAATGTACCCTGCATTTTCTGTACCACAGAATTAGTTGCCGTTTGACCTGTGATTCAGTGAAACTCACCTTCCACCAACCTAGCGGATCGTCGAAGTCTCGTTCCACTGGAGAAATATTACCTGTATATAGATCCACTCCCGCCTTGCTTCCACCTTACCATCGGGGACAGCACTTGTGGACGATGCTTTGCCCTGTAGTTCCATCGCCATCCTGAACTGGTCATGGCCTCAATGTAGACGTAGGAAGGCTGTTGATGGCAGCGAGAAGGCTTGCCAAGGCGTCGTCGACAGAGCTTGTAGCAGACATGGCCAAAAATATGACAGGAAGAAGGGTCGGAAGTGAAGGCACAAGTCCACTTCAAAGTCCGCTTCAAGTCCGCTTCGAAGTCCGCCGCTATGCAGCAGGATGATCCGCTAGGTGGCCAGCCGGGCCGGCAGCTGCAGCTTTGCCGGGGATCCGGCAGGTCCGAGAAGCCGGTGAGTAGTATGGAAAACAAAAAAAGGTATTAAGGAGGATTGGACCGGCCGCTACAAGCAAGAGGAACACCACATCCAACTGATCTAAAATGACTACCTAAACCACTGGTGGGAATATTATAGTGGCGGACATATTTGAATATATTTGAATACGACAGACCCCGTATCATATTATATTCATATCATATCGTATTCATATTCAGTCATATTCATATCTTGTGGGTGACCTAAACCCCGTATCGTATCCGTATTCAACTGAATATATTCAAAATATATTCAACCGTATCGTATTTTTGGCCAGCACTAGACTTGCACAGTTAATTGCATCCCAAGTTCCCTTGCGCGAGGAGTTACATGCACGGATGGCTCTCGAATATGCACGGGCAGCGAAGATTTTCTCAAATGATTCTTCGGATTGGGAACTCCGCCCTGGAGAACCAGTTGTAGCAACTGCGACAGGGAATGATCTATCGAACCTAATGAAATGGCGAGCTCAGTTGGCTCAAGATGTGGAAACACAAAACACCGTCCCAGAATTTGTGGAGCCTGCGGAACCAATTAACAGTGGAGCGGATGTGATCCAGATCGATGATCTTACTACCGGTGAAGCTCAAGTAACCACGCTTCCAGGTCCGGTTTCGGACACGTCATTGTCGGCGGCGCATCCATCCGAGCTGAAAGCTGACCAGTTGCGAGCATATCAGATTATTGTATGGCATCTTGACGAAACACTTGCTGGTAAAGAACCGCCACCATTGCGAATGTTGTTGCACGGCGAAGGCGGTACCGGAAAGTCGAAGGTCATACAAACCGTCACGCAAGCTTTTGTGGATCGTGCCGTTTTTCACTGGCTTCTGAAGGCAGCGTATACCGGTGTTTCCGGTTCGCTGATAAATGGGAAAACAATCCATATTATTGGCGGTATATCTGTCAAAGGAGATAAACTCAGTGACGAGACCAAGGCGAAGTTGCAACGTTTTTGGCAACATTACCGCTATCTCATTATCAATGAAACTTCGATGCTAGGCAAGGAGTTTTTCGCACTTCTGTCCAGGAATATCAGCATTGCGAAAGGCGGAACATCTCCTCACTCGTTTGGTGGTGTCAATGTGATCATTTGCGGCAATTTTCATCAATTCCCTCCCGTCGCGGTTGGACCATCAGAAGCTCTATACTATCCCACCAACGCTATCCAGGACTCCCTTGAATCGAAACTTGGGCGCATGATCTACGAAGAGTTCAGTACAGTGGTGCTTTTAAAGGAGCAAATGAGGGTTACCGACGAAGTCTGGCTGGATTTTCTTCGACACCTGAGGGTAGGTGATGTCCAGAAGCATCATCTTGACATGTTGCGTACCCTTATCGTGGGGAGGGACGACCCAGCCACTGCAGTTGATTTCAATAGCCATCCTTGGAATGACACAGCACTCGTTACTCCAAGACATGCGGTGCGTATCCAATGGAACCAAGAGGCCGTGCGCAGGAGCGAGGACGGCGGGTTTATATTTGTCCAGCAGAGGACACTTACAGAGGGCGGCCGTTGAATCTGGCGGAACGATACACTTTAGCGTCACATCTCGGGAAACAGAAAACTGGACGGAAACACAGCCAAGTGAAAGACTTGCCAAATGTGATTGAAATTGCCATTGGGATGAAGGTGATGGTGACCGACAACATCGAAACGGATCTGGATCTCACAAATGGAGCTCGAGGGGAGATTGTTGATATTGTATTGGATCCTGACGAGCCACCCATCGGGGACGACCCTATTGTGCACTTGACAAAGTTGCCTGCCTACATCCTGGTGAAGTTATCACGCACAAGGGCGACTCAGCTGGACGGATTGGATGAGCATGTCATCCCGATAGAGCCTGCACAGACGACGTACCGTGTCAAATTCCAACTTCCCGAGGGGAAGTTAGCCAGCGGACAATTCGACGTCGTCAATTCCCAATGACAGGTGCGAGCCCAGTCCTTGTAAATTGTCGTTTTAGTCTAATTATATTTATTTCGCTGAAGGTGCATAGGCATTCACAGATTATAGGTTCCAAGGTCAAACCATTCCGTATGTGTTGGTGGACATAGGGAAACCACCAACCGGAACCCTCAGTCTATTTAATCTCTACGTTGCACTTTCTCGGAGCTCAGGAAGAGCGACAATCCGTTTACTGAGGGATTTCGAAGACGAGTTGTTCATGAAAGGACATGATCCATTGTTATTGGCAGAGGATGATAGGTTGGAACAACTGAACGACCAGACGAAAAGATGGTGGCATGAGATGTGTACATAGTAGTAGATGAGATCAAGATAAGATCAAAGTTGAGAATCGGGAGGAACCGGGATCAGGGACTTCGGATCAATGGGTGAGTCGAAAAGTGCGCCAATTATGAGGGTGGAGAGACCTTGCAAGCAAGGTGACGTGCAGATAGCGAAGACCTATTTATACCCAGGTCGGCTGACTCGAATTTTGAGTAGGGCGACTCTTCGTGAGATACTAGGCATTTTGCATCCGGCGTCCTAAAAGGGAAAGTGGCTAACCAAGCTTCTTTTATTGAGGAATTTTCATAGGCAGATAGGGACTATGCGAAAATGAGGCGTGTCATCTATAACACTTTTGGATCTGAGCGCAATCGAGAGAGAGAAAGCGCTTTCACGAGCCATCGGACCGGCTCAGCCGATATCCCGGAATTTGCCGGTACCTGCCTCTTGGGGGCTGTTCAGACAAATGTCAGTGCACCCATCCCAATCGCATACCCCAAGACATCGTGAAGAATTGTGTTAAACATTAGAGCTTAGGAAAGAGCAGCGGCCTAAAGGTGGGGTGGGTGTCAAACTAAATGCTAAGTCCTCGACACGGCATGACAGAGCATGACAGACGCCGTGATATGGATCCGGTCGAGTTTCGGCCCGACGGGTATAAATACAGCCTCGACGAAGCATGCTGTCGCTACCCAAAGATCCCCACAATGCAACCTCCTGGAACGTTGAAGAATCTTATTGAATATACAACCCTTGCGGCAACCACGGCCCAGGCAATAGGAACTTCGGCCCAAGTTCCCTTCCTTCCTTCGACGGCTGCATTGACTCTAGCAATCTTGAAATGTGCCCAGGTGAGCCGGACCCTTCCATATTTTACTTGGGCTGACTTTCACAGTCTGTCCGATCGAATAGGGATGAATGTGCTCAATTGCTAGAGCAGATTCACGAAATTCTCTGCCTTATTGTGAAACTTTATTCAACCTCTGAGATCAATGGTGTACTTTCGCCCGCTCTGCTGTATGACATCGCACAATTTACAGAGTATGAGAAATCCTTAATTCAATCTGCTTCTATTTCATTTTTCAAATTAGGACCCTCCAAAAGGTTTTGACTTTTCTGAGCGGGAAGCAAGGAATAGGAAAGCTCAAGCAGCTGTTCAAAAAACTCGATACTGCTAGGACCCTCACTGTTTGCAGACAAGAGCTGAATACTCTTCTCCATAAATTCAAGGTGCGTTTAATGTCCTTCAGAAGAGTCCATATTAAACACCTTTCTTTATTCAGATCCAAGCAATTGGGTCAATAATGTCCGAAATAGCACAAGTGAGGCAGGATGCAAAGCAACAGCATGAAGAGCTTGTTTTCCTCTTACAGTCCCACCCATCCCTCACCAATTCTGATGTTTCTTCGGTTGGTGCTGGGTGCCACCTACTTTATTTGGTGCTGAAGACCTTTTAGATGACGGAGACTTTATCGAGTTTTGGGCTCAGGTGAGTTCAAACTTCAAACGGTGTGTAAGAAAATGGTAAACCATACCCTGATACAGTTCTGGATCCTTATCCCTGCTCCCCGTCACTCCTAAAATCTTCTATGGCCGTGACCTGGAGCTCAAGAGTGCTGTAAATATTCTAATCCAGGATTCTGCCCGCATTGCAATCCTAGGCATGGGAGGCATGGGAAAGACGAATCTGGCTACAGCAGCCCTCCATGATCCTCAAGTTGAAACAAAATATTCATACCGCTACTTTGTTCCGTGTCACTCAAGCCCCACTTGCACTGAGCTGGTGGCAGCAATTGCAGATCATATTGGGTTGGAGAAGGGCACAAACATGACAAAGAAGATTGCACAGCATTTTGCACATGCTCCACCTTCTCTTCTTGTCTTGGACAATTTAGAAACTCCTTGGGAATCTGTGTCTTCTCGAAGTCAAGTTGAAGACTTTCTGTCACTCCTTACTGATATTCCCCATTTGGGTCTCATGGTCAGTGTTATTATCTTCAGCTACTCCAATTCACTTAATCTTTAACAGATCACCATGAGGGGTGCAGAGCGACCTGCCAAGGTTAAATGGACTCGTCCTTTTCTGGATCCTCTAGAGCCACTTTCCACTTCTGCTGCTTTCCAGACCTTCGTTGCTATCACCGATGACGGCCACAATGAGGATAGTATCAATAAACTCCTGGAACTGACGGGAAATATGCCCTTGGCTGTCAACCTCATTGCCAATGTTGCCGCATATGAAGGCTGTGACATGGCACTTTCACGGTGGAAATCAGAAAGCACCCGTATGCTCTCAGATGGATATGACAAGAGATCTAGTCTGGACATTTCCATCATGTTGTCCCTCACCAGCTCGCGGATGACATCAGGAGCCCAAGACCTCCTTGGCATTATTTCAATGCTCCCAGATGGAGTAACAGATGCAGATTTGGTACAAGCTGAACTTCCTGTGCCCAACATCCTATCCTGCAAAACCACGCTGCTGCAGACATCACTCGCATTTATCGACAAAGATAGGAAGCTGAAGGTCCTGGTTCCTATTCGAGAGCATATTCTCAGTACCCATGCTCCAACCAATGCAGTAAAGCTCCAGCTACGCCACCATTTTCATAAACTCCTTGATCTTTGGAATCAATCATGCAGGCTGAATGCCATTGGTATAACCCCTCAGATTGTGCAAAATCTGGGTAATATGAACGGTGTGTTTTGGGAAGCCCTCAGCACAAATTCCCCTGACATGATCCAGACTGTGAGGAGTATCCTCTTTCTGAATCATTTTTATGGAAGGACATATGCCTCAGCTTCACCATTCCTGCCAAAGCTCTCTGCGTATGTGGAAAACCTCCAAGACCACCCAATTTTTGGAGAGTATCTGGTCGAGCTCTTCAACAGCTCCGACCACTTACCTGTGATTGATTCACAAAACCTGATTGCATTGGGGAACCGATATTTTGAATCCAAGGCACCATTGGAACAGGGTGAGCCAAGGCCTGCTGTCTGTTGTGTTTTGAGAAAATTGACTTTTTCTTAGCCAAATGGTATCGCGCTCTTGGAGTCCATGTACTCTGGGGTAACTCTGGTGTAAGGACTGCCCTGGATTTCTTCCAAGAGTCAATTTCTCTGTCGGACACTAGTGGGTCTCCGAGTGTGGTTGGCCATCAGTGTCTGGTTACAATATCCCAGATGATGATTACCTCCGGAAATCGTGCCGTTGCACTGGAATATGCAAAAAAAGCAGAAGAATATGCGTACTTTCTTGGGGACATATATGGACAGGCATTTGCCCTTACTATTCAAGGCAGATGCTATGTGTTGTTAGCAAACCATCAGTGTGCGCAAATTCTGCTTCAAAATGCCACAAACCTCCTGCATTCCTGTGGTCTCAAGGACTCCTTTTTGGCCGTACAGATCCAGAATTTGATGGCAGAGATACATCTTTTGAAAACACAATATCAGGAGTCTCGAGATATCCAGGTGTTAATCTTATCCAATCTCCAGCCACAAACATATCATGCAATTGCAACAAACCTCAACATTGTGTCAATTGATACTGCAACTGGTGTTGATTCTGAAATTATCAAAAGTGCGATAGACACTTGTTGTTTGAGCATCAAATCATTACATGGGTACACTCAAACACATATGTACCTGTGGATTGACCTCAGATTGGCCGAAATATTCCTTCAGGATGGGGATCACACAGCTGCATATGAGTTGTTTGCAAGGACTTTTACTTCAGCTTCAGCCCAGGATACATTCATTGAGGAGGTCCTGCTCTGCCTTGAAAGGCTTGCAGACCTTTCCACAAACATGAACAATATTCAGAACACACTTAGATGGGCCGGGATATACTTTGCACTGGCATCAAAGTCCAAGGAATTGCTTGCCACGATGAAAGCTCTTTACTGTGTTGGCCAGATACTTTCTGCTCAAGGGGATGTCAATGCAGCACTCAGCATTTTAACTGTTGCTTTGGATGGATTCACTTTCATGGATGTCCATCGCTGGAGAGGAGATTGCATGGTTCAGATTGCTGGGATCATGGAGCAGCGAGGGGCCACTAAGCAGTCTGTCGAGTTGCTGAAGGCAGCAAGACCACTGTTCGAGCGGTCTTCACAGGCAAACAACATCACTCAAATTGATGCAAAGCTGCAATTTGTTGATGCACAAATTTTGGAGCAGTATGGCCAGAGTCTTCAAATTGGCATGTCAAAAGGGAATGTTTGAGACTAGCAGATGATGAATACGGAGTGATACTAATTCATATCTGCGGTGGGAACGGGTTCACAATGCAGTTGAATTCTGGATGTTGTAGCTGTTGTTTCGAACATTTCTTACAATTCCACATGGAGCAAATATAATCTAAGCTTCAGTATTTATGATGGGTTTTCACCGTTTAGACTGTATCCCGGAGGGAGTGGAGTAAGCGAACGAGTTACTTTGCTCTGACAATATCTACCCACCTTTAAGCCCGCATACATATGTCCCTACTTTTTTTCCTGTAAGTGAAACAACTTCTACATCGTCAAGCTCTGACGGGTGGATCGACTGGAGCCATGGTCTAATTCCGTTGAATAAATTCTATAATCCACGAGTTTGAAGACCTATCTATTATCCGCTTACCTTGAATCCTGGATAAACTCAATTTTTTTCCACTGGAAAGGAAAGAACCTGCGTCATCACAAAGTAATGTATTTGAACCACCGACTCTCCTTTGCATTTCCACTGTCGCGAATCTCATATGATGCAGGAACTAGTTACAGTCCTCCACGAAGATGATTTATGCGTGCCTTGAATGCCGAATAAATCCCCCGTTCAGCAGGTTCCTAAACCTAAAAACTGTAGAACCTGTCAGACGTAGACAGCTATGGGCAGACATAGACGGATCGAGACCTCTCTGCCCAAGCCCGTCTAGCTGCGTCTAGCTTCGCCTATGCAAGTTCGAGGTTAGTCTATGCCGTCTCACAACTTCTCGGCAATTTCGGGTTTATGAACCCGCTGAACGCAGTGAATTCAGGAAGAACTTCGAAGAGAAGGAGCATGTCTTCCGGTGGACTCGAGCCACCAACTCTCTTTTAACTCCCTGAGATGGCAAATGATGAATGCGGGAGCAAGTGGCAGTACTCCACGAAGACGATAGTATGTGCTCACCTGGTCCCTTGAATAATCACACAAAAGAAGTTGCGGCACGGGGAGAAAAAAGGAACTGGCCAGCACTATCACATATGTCTTCGGGCAGATTCGAACCACCGATTCTCCATCAAACGGCTGGCCTGAGAGCTATGACACAGGAGTTAATTGCCTTACCACGGGAAGACGATATTGGTGTATCTTGAATGCTGAATAAATCCTAATAATTTTGCAACAAGGAGAGGCAAAAAAGGGACTGCCAGCACCCAGCCTATGTCTTCGAGTGCATTCGAACCACCGCGCTCCCCGGATCAATTCTGCAATCGCTACTCGGATTACTCCACAAGTACGTCATCTCCGTACCTCGGACCTTCTCCACATTCCATTTTCTTCGCCGCAATGGCAGCGAGTCGGCGTTCGGCCCGATTTTTCTTGATGGTGGCAGTGCTCTCCACTTATCCTCCCTCTCCCACGCCAATGTTTGCCGTTCTTGCACGAGCTATGCGACTCCGACTCCGACGACAGCCCGTTTGGCGCCGACGCCGAGACGGACCTGCAGGCCTGTAAGATTAGATCAGGGTGCGCTGCGCCACATCCCCTAGCTTTTCTTACTGAGGTCTCGTAGGGAGAACTAGTGCACTGCCCGCCGCCTCCTTCTGCCCCTCCCCACTCTCGCCCCTCCTAAACCTAAGTAGCCTACGCCCCCGACTAACCTTCCACTAACTAATATATTCCTCTTCTGCTTGCCGTCCGAGCCCTGTTCCCTCCCCGCTGTGCGTGCTGCCAGTCGCCGCGTAGGTCTCCTCGTCGCTTTGTACCTGCCACCCTGGCTGGATCTAGACCACCGTTCCGAGCGCTTGCGGAGGAAAGACAAAAATGTCCCAAGATGCCGCTCCCGCGTCCAAAGCAAGTCGGCTGTGCTTCCCCCAAATGGAATAGTCGAGCGATATTTTCATCAGCACTAGACGTGGGGCAGCGATCCGGAACTCTGGCCGTATTCAATACCTGGGTCCCTGGATGAGTTACCGGAAGCAAGTCAGTCTTAAACGCAATTCTCGACGTATAACGATTAAATTGAATAGTGCATCGGACACATAGGTATGTAGTTCTTTGGGAACAATACCGGAAACATCGCGTGCGAAATGTTATTCGACTTTCTCGGCTGGGTTGGCGAACGTACCCGTAGTGTTTGCCAGATGTATCAATAGGTGAAATCTATTTCCGTCTTACTCGGCATGTCTGTATCTTCGCCGCCCACCGGGCGAGGTCATAAAGTACCCCGCAGGTCATGTGTTGGGGCTGTTCAACCGGCTCATCGAAGCATTCTGTCGAATCTGTCGGGTTCGCCGAATGCAGGAGGGATGAAACATGCCCAGGTCCACAGTACGTGGAGTAGTGACACGGACCTCTGCCTGCATTCTACACCTGGGCCCCACGGTGAGTTACCGGAGATGCAAGTCGATGTTGAACGCTTCATCGATGTAGAGTACAGGTCATTAACCACTTCGAGCGGGCATTCTATGCGCGTATTCTAGTTGTTGACTTCTGAACCCATCGCTTAGATATGCACGAAGAAAAAGTACAATAAACAGGAACTCCACCAGCCGCAAGAATGAATGCTGAACTACGTTCTGATCGGCGGAAACTGTGTGGTATGCTGTTTTCCAATGGCCGATGAACATATGTATTCATGGACTAACATCCCCATCGTCTCCTAGGCTGGCTCATGATGATTCTTTCAGGCTGGAATATATGTGGGCCCACCCCAAAATAAAAGGGTGGTATCAACGATCAGGCCGGAACTTGAAAAGTGCATTTTGCCTCCCGCATTTCAATGCGTTCACGGTCAAATATCCCCATCGGTATTTTCAGTTTTTGCGCTATAAAGGCGACCGTCGACTCCCCACTTTGACCAGTAAGCTTTCGAAGCATTTACTACTATCTCACTCAACCATGCGCTCGTTCAACAATATCAACTCTCTCGCCGTCGCAGCCGTGGCCTTCATCGTGCTTTGCATGGCCCCTTCCCAAGCCAGAGCAGACATCATCACATACACTGGCGATGAGTGCGCCGGCAAAGCAAGCGTCGACTTCCCATGTGACGGCATCTGTCGCAGCTTTGCCAACCAGCGTTCGTTCAAGGTGGGTACAGGGCCGAAAACCCCTCCGTTTTCTAATCGTCATTCTCATAATACTTTACCAGATTGACGTCCCCGGCAACCATTGCGTGAAGATTTTCCAGGATGCGGTCTGCAAGACCCCGGTTACGGCCTTCGGGAACCCGCCCGCGGCTAACGGTATCTGTATTGAGGTTTCGACTGGCACCCCGCAGCTGAGCTACTCTTGCGTCGCCAACACCAACTGCAATAACTAAGGTGAGTTTTGCTTTTGAATCTGTGAAGCGCATTTATACCTATGCAATCAAAGCCAATAGCGAATATATTTCCGCCCGACGTAGTTGGAGCCGAGAGTACCTTTTACTTTATCCAGAACAGAAACTCGTAGAAAACCTATAAAAAATGATTGTGGAGTATTTTGTTGTGTTGAATGTAATCTTGTGACGGTTTTGTGGAGAACAGGATTTTGAATCCTCTGAGCTGAAACACAGCAAGCAGGGAAATCAGCCATTAAAACTCGTTTTTCCCACCCCAAACAATAATCCCAGGCCGGGGCCAGAACTGGAAAGTTGAATCTATTTAAGGTAAATATCATGCAATGGATACTTGCATTCAAATGTTCGGTAGCACGCCTTAGATTCTCAACTGCCTGGGCGGAAGGATCTCAGCGCCTTCCAACATATTGGCGAGTGCAGTGAGCTTGCCGAGGCTTTCTTTGATTCAATCACCCACATGGTTCGAAGTCTTTTCGTGCCCGACCAGATATTCAGCAGCATTCCAAAACTTCGGAAGGGAATTTCTACTATACATATGGACATTGTACTTCCTTCAGCCCGACGGAAAAAATTTCGTCGTGCTTGGCGCAAGCTTCATATTCAGTGGATGGTTGATGCAAGGTTGGAGGAGATGGAAGCGGAGGAGAGCAGAGAACCCGTGGGGCTGTCTGAGCCCCCGGCTTCAGCGGGCGCATCGAGGTGGCTCCCTTGTCCCTTGTCTCACCTTTTTGGTGGGACCATCGCGCGCCATATTCAACGGCGATCGAGGGCGGCCTTCACCGAAGAGGAGCGTCTAATGGAGCTACTTGGGGCCGAGCACTCGGACGAAGAATCGGATGATGGAGAGCTTGAAGGATCTGGCGACGGTTATGACGAGTAGTTAGTCTAAGCCGATAATTTACTGTAGCTGCTAAAATTGCAGCGAAAAAAACACATTAATGCCTTAATATACCTTTAAGTTAAGTGCCCTTAATAAGACTTAAGGGCTTAACAAAAATTTTGACCTGGCCTTAAGGGAGAACACTGCGGAGAATAAACGAGGCTCCATCTTAATTGCACTGGCAAGCTATTCTGGAACTTAATGTGATGCATGAGTGAGTTAATACTCCGAAACTTAACTGCTGGTAATCTACCGCCTCAGATGGAGTCTCAAAAAAAATACCTCTAAGGGGGCGATACTGTACATACACCATCGGGTCACGGATGACAGCGTGGGAGATAAGATAAGATCATATCCATGACAACACCAAACATGTACAAATCTTTCTCTGACAGTGCCGCCACCTAGGTTCGGTCCAAGCCCCGTTCTGACGATGCCGCGCAATGCCGGACACAGAAAACATTCGCAAATAACAACCAAATAGACCACGCGCGCTTTCGTCAGCGAAGGGCCGGCGTGCCGGGCCGGAGCGGCACAGGCTTGCTCCGAACCTAGCCGCCACCTTTATTCTTCTTACTATCGCAACTTCAAGTAAGAAGAACGTATTCAGGGCATGCTCGAATCCCGATCGAATGATCACCAGATATTCAAACGCTGCAAGTCTGTAACTGCTGCGGGACTGCGGCAATCCAGTGTGGCAGGCTGCGGCCTGTCCGCCATATCTGGGCGCGCAGTTCGCCAATTTCTTGGCTGTCAGTCCTCATTGTGATCACTGTCGTCCTCTTGAAGACTCGGATTGCCGCCTGCGGCAAGAATTTCCTTAACTGGGTTCTGGTCGTGGCGGGATCCGTCGGAGGGTCCGTCGGAAGATCAATGAATCCCGGCTTGCATATCCCACCGAGGCTCAACGAGTTTCACATTTGACATTGATCTTATCCTGCCGAACTATGCACTGCGCAATCCTGTGCTGTTGCCGATAACCGTGATGTGTCATCACTCACGGCAATACGGTTCGTTCCTTATTAAAAGGTTTCTTCAGGAAAACAAACCCCTCATTCCCTCTAATACCATGGTCGCCCTTCAAAATCTAGGTATGCTATCAATTTTTATTCACCTCTTCGTCACGATGCTGATTCTGTCTAGCCACCCTCATGCAATTAGCAAGTCGCCAGCTTGACCCCGCTGACGCCGCCGCTCTCAAGGCTGCTGAAGACACCGCTCAATATGGATACATCCCTCAAGAAAGCGTCGCAATTTTATTCCTCGTACTCTTTGGGATCAGTACCAGTAATTCCTCGTCCCTCGTCTGAACACAGCAAGCCCTCTGACAGCCTCTTGTTACAGTCCTTCACCTCGGACAGGCTACTTATTTCCGCACCTGGTGGCTCCTGCCCACTGCATGGTACGTCCTCGCGAGTTTCCCAAAATCTTGACCTGACTTTACCACTACCAGCCTTTGCGGAGTCGGAGAATTGGCGGGGTGGGGAGGACGCCTGTGGTCCTCTTTTTCACCACAAGCCGGCGATCCATTTTTAATGCAGTACGTGATTTTGTCGCCCCGAGCTCGCCACAGTATATTTATAGCGGCTCAGAATAACGACCACAATCATTTCGCCCACTCCGCTTTTGGCGGTGAACTTCATCCTTTTATCCCGCCTCGTACAGCGCCTCGGGATATCCTACTCGTGGCTCCCCCCCAAGTGGTGTACGTGATCAACTGCTGTTGCCATTCGTCCACTTACCAGTGCACCTACAGATACCATCATCTTCCTGACATGCGTACGGCTGTTGTATCTGGCAGTTTTGTATCTATCTGACAATAAACCCGCACAGGACATCGTCGCTCTGGTTGTGCAAGGCGTCGGTGGCGGCATGGCCTCCAGCGCGGAAGATCTCGCCGGCGCTAATAGGGCAAGTTCCTTCTGACACCTCTTGCACCATCTAAATTCCGACCAGGGTGCGAACGTAATGCTTGCGGGCATCATCTTCCAATTGGGTATGTACACATGCCCACCCTTTCCCCACTATCACTCATTCCCGCTCCAGTGGCAATAATCGTGTACTCCGCCTTAGCCGGCGACTACTTCAGACGCTATCTCACGGACAGCCCCGCACGCACCAGTGTCTCGAGCACCCGCGGCGTCCTCACCCCGCGCCTCAAAATCATGATTGGTGCCCTCCTGTTCTCCACCACCGTCTTATTCATTCGGTATGTCCCTCAAGCCCAATCAACGTAATGTGTATTGATACAGATCACTTTGCGCAGCTCCATATACCGAACGATCGAGCTCCAGAACGGCTGGAACGGGCGCATCATCCACACCGAGGTCTACTTCAACGTGCTGGACGGTGGCATGGTCGTGCTGGCCATCTTCACGATGAACTTTGCACACCCTGGGTTCCTTCTCCGAGAGCCACCGGCAGCGGCCCACGAGATTAAAATGGTGGGGAGTCGCGACGATAGCCCCGAACACACACTACGCGAAGAAAGCATAAGTAATATGTATCAACCGAAGGCACAGTAGTAGATGTGTTGGACTTTTTCTCGTTTTCTCGGGGACTTGATAGAAACATTTTTAGATGTAATGAATGGGTTGTATTAATATAGGTGGTTGTATTACGTAGTGTTGGGAGTTAATTTTACTCCGAAAAGCGAAGTTCGCTAGGAAAAAATATATTATAATATTGCATCGATGACAGGCTGCAAGTTGAGTAGCTAAATGAGTAGCTGCCAGTCACAACTACAACGATCGGCTCAAGGGGGATTTCTCTGAGTATCCTTCGACCCGTTTTCCTAGTTTGTGAGTTGTGGGAAGTCACTCATTGGTATTCAGCTCAGTGCGAAGTTGCATAAGTAAATATCACCCGCGGTCTCGGGCTTTATTCGATTCTGGCCTCTGCCTAAGTTGGCGAGTGAATCAAAAAGGAAATGCCACAGTTCTTTTAGCGACCAGATTCTCGGGGAACTTATTCGGACATGGTCCTATTACCCTAGTTGAAAATTACGTACAGAAAACAGATGAGAGAAGGAAGGAACGAATACGGAGATTGGACGAGAGGTAAAGCCACACGACCAAGAGCACGAGATTTTCTTTACGAGAACGGAGCTACGTTCCTTTCACAGCGGTGCGATATTCTGGCATCACCACAAGTATAATATGGACGACGACTGGGAAAGGAGATAAACACGAAGTCGTTACATTTGCACATTCTCATCCACCAACAAATAGTTGCCCTCTTCCAGTTGGAAGTGCAAGTTAGAAAATGTGTTGTGTTAAAGAATAAGGACTCACTAGGAATATCTCCCCGCTGTCTCATACGAATGAAGTTGTCTGCTCGGACCCAAAGGTCGGCACGGTTCCATGTGCCGCCGCGCCAGTCTTCGACGCAGTTGGCATAGCCGCCGCTGTTGGTCACGACGAATCGTGCGTCATGCGTCGGATAAGTCTCCGAAAAGTCGGCGTCCACAAATTTCGCGTGCTCCTCGACCGGCGTGTACACGATGAGGGCCTGTACGAGGTTGCACTCGCTGAGAAGTGTCTTAAAGATTCTACCCTTAGGCAGGATAAATAAATTGAACGAGAGGTGGGGGAGAGCAGGAAGGCTCGCAAGGGGCATCCAAGAGTCGTCGATATCGGCATCTATCACATCGAGGTGCGTGATGCGGCTGAACATGGGGCAGGAAAAATTGATAGTGCCGGCGAAAAGAGAATCGGGCTCGATGCTTAATCGATGGGGACGGATATGATCGAGGTGGGTTACGATCGACGGCCAGAGGTCCGAATAAAATACCAAATCTGTCGCTCTAGAGCAGACGCTGAGGGTTTTTTCGATGTAGGGGAAATCATCCGTGAACAGGATATGTCGGACATGACGCTGAACGAAATCTGTCGATCTTGCGGATGTTTTACCAGGCACATTCCAAATGACCCACAGGTGATGCGGGATGGCACTCCCCCGACAGACAAGAACACGATACAACAGTGGCTCCAGCCTGAAGAATGGGTGTAAAAATGTACGGAAGCGCATATGATGAATCTTCACTACCATGTGTGAACCCTGCGGGCCACCAGCAGCAATCTCGGGATATTTTTGTAGTCGAAAATGCAGCGGCCTCAAAGACTGCGCGCTCCAGCTCAAGGGGGAGGACAATATCACTGATGCGCATGGGCCACTCAGACAGCTGTGAGATGTTACAGAGGGCCGGTGGATGCTTTCAGAACGATGCTTGGGAAAGTAAAAAGGCAAGGGAGTGGTGAAGGCTGTGCAAACATTGTACATGTTGACAGATTTAAACTCCGACAATCCTGTCTTCCCGCAAGGTACTTACTATCAACTTCCCGTGGACGCTTTAAGTAAGTTCCGACTCGCTCTCAGGCTGATACAGAATTCTTCTCGCAACTACGTAGTCCTCTTCCACTCACTCATGAAGGACTTCCCCCAAGAACTGCTGGACCACGTCATTGACGATGTAGCCTCCTCCAAGAACACTATGGATCTCAGCGCATGCGGATGTGTCTGCAGGCGATGGCTTCATCGCCGCCGCGTACATCTCTTCTCCCATATCACACTTTCCGACACCAGTAGCGCTGCCGTCGAGAGATTCCTGACTCTCGTCGATGGTTCGTCGGTGCCACTTTTGTCCTTTGTGCAATCTCTCGATATGCATTTTGCTCGAAGGCCCTTCCGCGACGGGGATATGGCGCGGTTGCAGAATTGCACCGCGCTCACCAACCTGTGCATCTACGCGCGCGCAAATTTAAGGTATCCATTCGACCGTTGGTTGCAGACCCACATCCCGCGATTCGGAGCCGCTTGCCCGTATCTCTCGCACCTCGAACTGATGGGCCTGGGATCCGATGTACTGCTTTGCACTATCGTGGATGTCATTTTGGCTCTGCCCGCCCTCACACATTTGAGAATCTGCGGCGGTGCCTACAAGTCGGAACCTGAATACGGTGTTCTTGGAGGCGGGGCCATCCTGGCGACGGACGCGTTTCCCCGACACCTGCACACGCTCGACATCGCGCTGTACCGAGGAATGGACTTTTTCTTTCAATGGCTGCTTGCGCAGGAACAACTCCCAGTCTTCACGTCCCTAAAACTCGGTGGGCGGGCGAACGGTGCCCCCATCGAGCCGCTAAATACCTACTTCCAACTCGTTGGTTCCAAAATTGAGTCTCTGTCTTTGGACTACTGGGTAGATGGAGTGGACGGTTGGTTGAACGTTCAACACTCTTCGCTTTACATCTATGCTGATCAGTGCCACTCCCCCCTGGTATCCAGCTACCGATGCATTCGAGGAGCGCGCCATGACCCTCACCACCAATCTAGTTCACCTCTCCCGCGCGCGGCAATACCCCTTGTACCTCCATACCACGTTTACCTCCTTATCCTCCGTCCGACTCGCCACAATCAGCATAGAAGTGTGGCCCATGCCAGCATTTGGACGTGCAGATTGGCTCGCGATCGACGAGGTCCTGGCGGCGCCGCAGTTCTCCGCCCTGCGACGGATCACCTTTACAGACCAACGTACCAAAACGTCGATGGTCACAGCGTTGGTGAGGGAGTGGATGCCCCAAGTAACTGCGCGCGGCATTCTGGATTAGTTGAGCATGTATGTTGAATATTATCTCTACGACGCCCTCACGCGTCCGGTGTTGCCACGCCTCCACGGTGGCACCTCGCTCCATAACTGTTCGAGGTCTCGCAGCCAGAGGACTTTTGATCATATACTGTTTGAAAATAAAAAGCACTAAGAGCCGACATATAGTTCAAGATATTTTGGGTGCGTCGTTCAAGTAATGGATATAAAGTAGCCGGTGAGAAGAGATGTCTTCGGGGATTGGAGTAACTTAACTCACTCCTCCTTGTAAAACGTTGCATCTGCAAGTCGATTGACAAAGTAAATGGTTCAAATCTACTCGGAGACCAACAGGACCTTTTTCCCAGCCGAGAACACACGGTCGATGGGACACAGAAGTTACTTTCGTTAGCGCCGGTCATGCGTAGGTGAAACGCTGCGCATTTACAGCTCACAGCGTGCAGGACATAAGCCTCGAATTACCTTCATCTGTGATGGCGGAAGCATCGGCATCAGGATGGAGCAACCGTGGTGGCCCATAATTTTGTGCCCGGGTTGAAAGCTGTGGTTACCAATGAAAAGGATGGAATGTTGTACGACAACTGCTTTAACGTATCCGCAGATGAACTGGTCTACATCTTCCTAGCCTTCCTTTATGCAATTTTGAGGAGTAAAAAAACGCTGTATTACGGAGAAAAAAACAGGAATGTCTTCGAGTGGATTCGAACCACCGACTCTCCTCCCCATATGGGCTGACCGATTTAAAGACGCAGGAGCGAGTTTCATTGCTCCACAAAGACGATATACCTACACCTTGAACCCTGAATACATACCTTCGATAAAATTCCGCGGCTCGCGTGAAGGGCGAGGAGATGTAAATATGGTTCATCGGATCGAGTGGCCGAATATGCATAGAGCATTATCCATCTCATTCGAATAAGCCTGGATAAATCATAATTTAATCCGCCCCTCTAACCAAAAAAACACAACCAGATCCCGTCGGTCATGTCTTTTATGCGGGGGGAGAAAGCCCGACTGGGTGGCTGGCGCTGCGCAAGTCAGTCAGGCTGGCGCGGCATGATACGGGAGCCGGGCAGTGAGTGGGACGAAATATCCAAGGCCTTAGGAGCAGAGGAGGAGTGAACACAGACGTGCATTAAGGTTCGAAGCGTAAGCAGACTGCTCGAGAGTCAAATCCACGCAAAATCGATGGTGGTAGATCTACTAAGTAGGCTCGGAGGCGGTGCGCGTCACGCGTTACTCGTGACTCCCAACCACCACAATGGGACTCTGGATTTCACGATCTAGCCTCTTAGAACGAAGACGAAGCTTGTGAATCTACTCGGCTTTTCATGGATCCTTGACTTTACCTCGGGTCCATAACCGACAAACTGGAGGACATTACGTTATAGACCGCGGTTTTTCTCAATCTGCACGCTGCTCTCGATAGTGCCGAATATCAGGACGGGAGGGGTGCGCTGCTCGACTCTTAGATCCTTGCAACCCCTCTGAAATCCGTAATCCGCAGATAAGATTCGCGTATTTTTCTAGCTTTTATTTCTTGTGGCTTGGGACGATTTTGTGAAGGCGACGCCAGGATACGCATGTACTGCGCCATCTTGTCTACAGGGACGCCATATGTACGTCGCAATATCTTCAACTGAACGGAAGTCTCATCACATTGTGTTGCAGGAATATTTTGCGACGCTCATGACAGGACGAGGTCCACAATCCGATTTATGTACGCTACTTTTTCGCTCTCTGTTCCAGTGTCATGCAAGTCTTTTTTATGTGTCGCCGAGTTCTCCCGTGTTTTGTGGTACTCTGTCGTCTATCTTTATTTCTTCATCTGGTCTCCATTTTCATTTACGCTAACGCCTTGTCCAGTTCTTGCCACTCGTGTTGGGTATCGCCTCTTGTCCTGGCCCCAGCCATCGGTGCGTATTTCACTTGTTGCCGGGTTCTCCTTCCGTCCGCTCATTCATTTATACCCCACGCCATCCTGTAAACACCTCCGCTTCCATCCTTTCCCGCCATCATCCTTCGCTCCGCCTCCTTCCGCCCATATCCTCCTCGTCACGCTCGCAGCTAACTTAGCTACTCTTTTCAGAACCACGCTCACGCAGCTCCACGGTCCGCCCGATTCAGCCTTAGTGGTCAGGCGTACCCGCAACATCCTTGCGAAGACCCCGCGCAGCTCTACCTTTGGCCCTCCAGCGTGGCGTACCCATCCCGCCCTCCGCCCCGGACGACACCGTCTTTGCACGACGCCCGCGCTACTTCGCAGCTCCGCGACATGGAGAAGCAGCTATACCTGTCGCGGGGCCTTCCTGGATGGGGACGGAGGGTTCATACCACTACGACGAGCCCAGTCCAGCGCAACGCCGTGCCCAGCGTGACGTCTCTGCGGGCTTGGTCTTCGCGCTCTTCAAGTCGTGCCGCCACTATCGCGGGCCCGAGAACGTGTCGCGCAGCATGTCTTGCGCCGCTAGGGCTTAATCATGAGCCTCGATCGCGACACCAACGCCCTCCGGGACGAACGTGAGGCCCGGGAGCGCTGGGACGACCTCAGCTCTGCGCTTTAATCCAGGGTGATAACCCTAACCCTAGTCTCCTCCGCCTCGAGCGCCGCTTGGAGCGCGCCCACCTCGCACACTTGACATCTTTGTTCAAAGACATCACGAAGGATGCAGCACGAAGTCCATCCTCGGCGTCCAGCCCACCACGATCTTCCGTCTTCTTTACGCGATGACAGCGCGTCGCGCGCGACTACAATCTCGACCGACGTGCGCCCGACAGCGACCGTGCTGATTCACCCCTGCTTATCCACCTCCGTTCCCCGCGATGCTGCCTTTCCCCATACCGCTCTCCAAGGCACAAGGACGCAGCTTCTGCGTACGTCGTTCTCGTCCGCCGAAATCTCCTGCGACGCCCGCGAAGGCGCAGTGACGAATATTTCCGGCTCTCCTTTGCATCTCCCCGCCCTCCACCGCCTCCATATTCTTCTCCTGCCTCGCCTTCGCCTTCGCCTCCGCCTCCGCCTCCACCTCCAGCTTGCACCACACATGTGATGTACCGCCGAGATGGCAGCGCCCACACCTGGTCCTCGTCGCGCGCGCTGGAAATGTCGAGGACGCCGCAAGAGCAATGCGCTCGCGGCTGGGGCCGCACGATGTCGGCGCGCCGTCCGCGGTTATCTCATGGCTGATACTCGTGTGGAAGCTCGCACCAGGATACGTGGACGGTCCCTCGCGCAGGATAGATCACGGACTTGTTGGGGGGGTGGCCGTGGTGAGTGATGACGCGGCGACGAAGACCCGGACCCCCGCAGTCGTGACGGAGAGAGCAACGCAGGCCGGGCGAACGTCGAGCAGGGATACTTACGAGGGTCCAGAGCGAGGTGGGTGTGACTGGGCGGATGGGGCTTTGGGTGGATGTGCCCGGGCTGGTCGTCGCGGAGAAGGAGGTACGCATTTTCCTGATCGCGCAGTGGACGTCGTGCTTATTCCCTTTCCAGGTGTGGAGGGACTAGATTAATGAGCGAATTGTATGCTGCGGGGGGCCGCTCTCGAATTTCCTCCGATGCGCCTCGTCGCTAACTGGTGTATCCAGCCATGGCCTGACAATCTCGCAGTTGCCGCACAATCTACCACCGACGTCCCTCACCATGTCAAGCCCCATTGTCACCGACGCGTCCACTCGCGGTGGCAGTGCTCCATTCCGATCGGCTCTCGCTTTTTCCATCCAGATCGCAGCATAACACATTTCGCCGGCTTACTTACACGCACGACCACCCGCGCCATCCACCCCTAGGACTTCGACGATGGAAGCCCACAACGAACAAAGAACAAAGCACAAAGACCTCAAGGCGCGTTCCGTCACACCGCGTTTGTGACCCCGGCGCTTATTCTCTTTGACTCTCGCCACCACTGCGCGCCACTCGACACCACCAGCCCGAACGATGGCGTACCGCCATGCGGTCCCCGCGCCGCTCTTCGAGTGCTCCGGTATCGCGGCCGACGGCCGGGGATGCGGAGTACCGCTGATGAACGGGCACAGATTCTGCGCCGCGCACGCCGCGCAAGGGGTCTGGACCGTGCCCCGTGCGATGAGCATCACCAGCGCAGGCGCCGCGCTGCTGCGGGCTCGCGCTGAAGCACGCGCTATGCAGGAACAAAAACCAGGCAGAAGTTTGCGTTCTGCTACCTGCATCGCGCGCAGGCGGGGCCGGCATTGGTGCGGGCGGCGCTGGGCGTCGAGTGGCGGGAGCGGGCGGTCGTGAAGGAGCGGCTGAGGCAGTTTGCGCGGATGAGGGAGGAGCATGTGCGGGAGGGGACACGGCGGCAGGAGGAATGGACGGCGAGGGTAGCGGCAGGAGGAGGCACGTAGAGCTAGGGAGAAACAGCAGCGTCAGTCTGAATACAACCAGCAATATCAGCGTCGAGACTGGGAGCGTGCAGCGCGAGCGGCGGCAGGAACACGAACGCGAACGCGATCGGGCACGACAGCAACAGCGTGAACGCGAACAACAGCAGCAGCGCAAGCGCGAGGCTGAATGGGAACGACTGCGACGGGAGCGAGTGCAGGCGCAGCGCGCTGAACGGGAGACCCAAAGCCGGGCTGAATACCTCAAGCACCCTCTCGGCCGATGCGCCGCCTTCGATGCGACGGTTTTCTCCACCAACAAGCCTAACTCCTTCGCTCACATCCCTTGGCCTGTGTTCGCGCGTCCGGACGGCACGATCCACATCGAGGACATCACGGCCCAAAATGTGCGCGACTTTTACAATCCGAGCCAGTAGATACGCACCAGGCCAAAGGACTCATATTCCCTCCATGCTAATGAATTTCCCATTCTTTCTCCTCAGGTGCTTGAAATTCCCTTTAATCCCCTATTATTTTGTGAATTGCCTGATAAGATACAAAGGGCTTTTCCTGTCGGCAAAAAAAAAAACACCGGACCGCGAATGAATCGAACGAGGAGTCCTGCATGTGTTTCCACTAGAGCTCCCGTTTTTTAGCAGATGCACACCAACACCACGCTAGAGTCCAGGAACACAAGGATGGACTGTGGGGTGGGTGCGCGTCGGCCCCATCTGCTTCAGGTCTTTTTTGGGGGTGTACAGCAAAATAAGAAATAGGCTTCTTAGCTGGCTTTTAAGTGCCCCGATTCGAACGAGGTTCCCGCTTGTATATCTTTTATGTCATCCCAAATCATTGCACCAGATGCGCACCAGCGCCCCGGGTCTTGTATTCCCTTTCCCGTCTCTGGATAAGTTGCCAATTAGTTTCCTGTGGACACAGCCCTCGAATCGACGGAGGACCGGCATGCATCTGGATCAAGGCCCGTCATTTGTCACGGGTGCACAGAATGGATACGACTCGTGTCCCCTGCTCTTACATCGTGATCAAATTCCAAATATCTGCCACTTTGCACGTTCCGCCTGGTAATCATCATGTTGATTCGACCATTTGAGGCATATTGTCAGAGATAGATAGTTTGCGAGTGCACAGAATGGATACGACTCGTGTCCCCTGCTCTTCCATCGTGATCAAATTCAAAATATCTGCCACTTTGCACGTTCCGCCTAGTAATCATCATGTTGATTCGACCGTTTGAGGCATATTGTCAGAGATAGATGGTTGTCACTGGGATTCAATAATGCATTGACAGAGAGAACCAGAATACTACTGGCTCCTGTTTTTATGACCATTCTTCGATGGACCGGGATGAAACCCTGATGGCTCTTCTTGTTCCAGGTAGTGGAAATTCAAGGTTGACTATTCAAACCTGGTGTTTCAATCCATATTCCTCCGTTCATTCACACAAGCCTCGTTGAAGGGAATGCCACACCACACCACTTCGCGCATGGCCGCCATCTTCATCTGAGCTGTCACAGCGAGTATTGCTGGGATCACCACATCGGGTTATCTTTGTCTGTGGGAACACCAAAAGACATATATAAGGACAGGGTCTACTGCCGCTTCTATCACATTGGACCTTCCCACAATGCAGCCATCCGTAACCTTCAAAAAGGTGCTTCAATATGTCACTCTTGCAGCTACCACTGCACAAGAAATTGCGGATATCAGCCAGGTCCCTTTCCTGGTATCTATCGCAGCATTGACTTCGTCAATTGTGAAATGTGTGGAGGCAAGCCAACCCCTATTCTTGATGTGCAGGGATTTATCAGGCACAGACTGTTCATTTGAACAAGGATGAATGTTCTCAAATGATGGAGTCAATCCATGAAATTCTCTGCACCATTTTGAAACTATACTTCATATCTGACACGAAGGGGGCGCTCCCGGACACATTGTTGTACGATATCGGAAAGTTCACAGGGTAGGTGAAAACTCTACCACGTATGACACTTTGAATTGAGAATGTTTTCATAGAACCCTTCAAAAATTGTTCACCTTTCTCAAAAGTCAACAAAGGATGGGAAAAATGAAACAGTTCTTTAAGCAACTGAATAATGCTGAAAAATTGGCCGAATGCAAGCAGGAACTCAACCGTTCTCAAGAGACATTCAAGGTAGAGCACTCATACACAGTCTCATAGCCTCAAATCATTTCAGATTCATGCTACTCGTTCAAACTTGTTTCATTTAATGCAAATGGGGAAGGATGCAAAACAGCAGCATGAAAAGCTTGTGGCTGTCCTCAAGAGTCACACAGACCCCACCACTTCTGACTGCTCCTCGGTCGGTCCAACTTATGTTTCTATGTGGTCTCAGCTGAGGGTTCCTAGGTTACTGGGACATTATCAAGCTCATACCCTAGGTAGATGGAGTGCTATGCGACTACATTTCCTTCTGAGCATGGTTTATAGCTCAGATTCTTTTTCCATGCTCCCCCCATCTCCTCAAATCTTCCATGGCTGTGAGACAGAGCTTCAGGAGGTGGTAAACATTCTCACTCAAGACTCTGCCCACGTTGCCATCCTCGGTGCCGGCGGAATGGGGAAGACTAGTCTTGCCAGAGCAGCCCTCCATGATGCCACAGTGGTAGCAAAATACCCATCCCGATACTTTGTCCCATGTGACTCTTCTGCCACATGTATTGCCCTGGTTTCAAGTATCGCAGATCATGTTCAAATCGAGAAGGGTTCAAATATGTCGCGAGACATTGTCCAATACCTGATGCTGGCTCCTCCAACTCTTCTGGTTTTGGATAACTTCGAAACTGCATGGGAATCCATCTCATCTCGAGATGAAGTTGAAGAATTCCTATCTCTCTTGACAGATGTTCCTCATTTGGGGCTGATGGTGAGCATTCCATTGTGATGAGGGAATACAGGACTCATGTTGCTCATAGATCACAATGCGGGGAGCTGAGCATCCAGCAAAAGTCAGATGGAGTCGCCCATTCCTGGCCCCTCTCAAACCGCTTCCCAGTCATGCCGCACTCCAGACCTTCTTTGATATTGCAGACAACAGTCATGAAGAGGAGAATGTTAAGCAACTCCTAGAGCTCACGGGGAATCTACCTCTAGCAGTTAGCCTCATGGCAAGTGTTGCTTCCCATGAAAGATGTAGCATGGTACTCTCTCGATGGAGAAGTGAAAGCACCCGCATGCTCTCCAATGGACATAACAAGACATCCAGTCTGGACATGTCAATAATGTTATCATTCACAAGTTCACGCATGACCAAAGGAGCCCAGGAGCTCCTCAGCATTCTTTCAATGCTTCCAGATGGGGTCACAGATGTTGATCTTCTCCACTTCAACCTTCCACTTCCCCATATTCTGGCTTCCAAGGCTGTTTTGATAAAGACAGCTTTGGCATTCGTCGACCAGGAGCAGCGACTCAAGGTTCTTGCTCCAATCCGAGAGCATACTTTGACTCTGCACCCTCCAAAAAGTACAATGAAGCTGAAACTACACCAACACTTTCATAAACTTCTAAATCTTTGGAGTGAATTCCGATATCTGAATCCCAAAGCCATAGTTCCCCGCATCTCGGGCAACTTGGGTAATCTTGCCAGTGTTCTTGGGGATGCAGTGGGAGCTGAGTACCCTGATGCTGCCGAGAATTTTCAGGCCATTTTGTTTCTGAACAATTTTTACCGAAGCATACACAACACATATTCCCCTCTCATCTTGTCCCTATCTGCACAAATGGGAAATTGGAAAAACCATCCCATCTTTGGTGACTACCTAGTTGAACTGTTTGAAAGCTGCTATTCTTTGCCGCTAGAGGATGCTCAAGCCCAGATCGTAATGGGGAATCAATATTTCAGTGGAAAGAGTCATGTTGAACAAGGTGAGCTACAGTCATCGTGCATGAAGCTGTGGAAATGAATTATCATCAGCCAAGTGGAATCTAGCTCTTGGAAACTATCTGTTTGATGGAGAAGCAAATGCGGCTGCTGCTCTCAAGTTTTATTGCCTGGCGCTTTCTTGGTCAGACATGACCGGATCCCCTACCATCCCTGGTGCACATATCTTGTACAACATATCCCGTGTTATGATCAGGGTAGGAAATATGTTGGGGGCGCTTCAGCATGCACAAAAATCGGAGCAATATGCAGAACACGTTGGAGATATCTATGGACAAGCCCGATGCCTCTGCCTGCAGGGTGATTGCCTGATAATACTTGGAAACTACCAGCAGGCACAGATTCTTCTCCAAACTAGCAGGGAGCTTATGCATTCCGCTGGTATACACGATGGAGTTGTGCATATAGACATCAAAAACCACCAGGCACAGATATATCTGATGAAAACCGAGTATCATGAGTCTCGACAAATTCAGGTCTCCCTGGCATCCCATGTGCAGCAACCGACATATCAGGCAATTACAATCAATCTGAACATTGCACTCATTGATACCCTCACTGGTGTGGACTCCAACATGGTTTTGCAAAATCTGGACACTTGCAGGCTCCACATAAAAGGATTAAACGGATTGGACAAGATAGTGCTGGGCTTTCAGGTTGACCAAATTTTTGCTGACCTGGCTCTTCGGGATGGGGACCACATGACTGCCTATCTACTATTTGCACAAATTTTCACATTATCTCGAGATATAAGCATGGAGGAGGCCCTGGTATGCCTGTCGAGATTGGCAGATCTTTCAGCCGAATTGGGCAATGCGAAAACCACCATGCATTGGGCAGGAATATTTCTCATTTTGGCTCTGAAATCTGAGGACAAACTCTCTCTAATGAAGTCATTCCTCTGCCTGGGTCAAATTTTTTTTGCTCAAGGGGATGATGAAACAGCTCTCAGTCTATTTAATGTTGCCCTTGAAGGATTGACATTTATGGATGTCCATCAGTGTATGGCAGACTGCATGGTCCGAATTGCAGATATCTTCGAGCGCCGGGGAGAGTTCATGAAGTCAGTGAAGCTCTGGAAGGAAGCAAGACCGCTGTTCAAAAGGTCTTCACAATTGAAGGAGGTCATTCGAATTGATACGAAGCTTACAGCTGTCGTTGATTTCAAGGAGACTGGACAACAACTTCAGGAGCCTGCAGAGTAAATGATACCTGTCGCTTTTGAGCATCCGGTGTCAGGCATAAGTGTGATTTGATCCTTCAAGTTTCAGCTCCAACAGTTTGTTCTATTGCTTTTGACAATTTTGGATACATATTCCCGTTCTGTCATGTACTGCCCATAGCTAGGGTTCATATCATCCTACCCAGAATTTAGTCTTCCAATGGATCTTCTCCTTGCTTGCCCACATCATTCAGGAAGGCAGCGAGCAATGAGGGAAGGGAGCATTAACTTTGCTTTTGGTAGATACACCGTCACCACCTTTTGATCATATTTACGAGTGCTTATGTTTACATATGTTATCATCCCTTTCATAACTCCTTTGATTGTTAACTTTACTTGATGCCAAAAAACGTTGAGGGACTTTTTAATGGCAATGACGACTGTACCATTAATATTTTTATGCTTGTCGCCGTGATCCAGTGCGTATATGGCAGGCCAAGGATAAATTAATGCTTCCATCGGTAGCAGCGGCACCGTGTTGATGGTTGGGCGCAAATAAGGCTGTGCAAGGTTGTGCGTATTGATCCATGTTGATCCGATCATTTTAGTGCTATCTCTCCAGTGTCCACTCCAGGTCTTGGTTGGACTGTGTGTGGCAACTGTGTTAAATTTGCTTCATGTGGCACTCAGGCTCGATTTTTCTCGTCGGATGCTATCAAGTTTCTGTACTCCTGTCGATGAGTTCCGGGTTCTATTATTCATTCTCCCCTGCCCGGATACTCTATCTGAACTTTTGAGCTCACGGTTGGGTGCGTCCCAAATCAGATCGACTCGAATCGGCGGGGAGAGAGATACAACGCGCGTTATCTGGGTGTTTCGATTCCTGAGGGGAATTACTCAGTGCAGATGGGCTCTTGAAAATATTCTCAACAACCCCACGGTCCATCAGAGCGGCGGAGATAAGAGTAAGTACACGCATGAATATTTTCACGTGTTAATATTGTCTTTACCTGCAATTTAACTCACATCTGACTGACTGGCTCCGAGGAATAAAAATACGCATTTATGAATCATGTCTTCGGGTGGATTTCAACCACCTGCTTTCCCGTGAATGTAGCACAGAAGAACTTTATCAAATGGGAGAGAGTTCCAGCACTCCACGAAGACGCTATGTGCTAGCCTTGAACCCCGAATAGACTCCCAATTTCTTTCGCTGGAGGAGTAAAAATAGACGAAGCGGCGCGGATAGATTCGAACCACCGACTCTCTCATGAATAGAGTGATGATGATGATAAAATGGGGAGCGAGTCTCAACACTCCACGAAGACGCTACGTGCTAACTTTGAACCCCGAATAGATTCCCAATTTTTTTGGGCTGGAGGAATAAAAATGGACGATCTCGCCTCATGTCTTCGGGTGGATTCGAACCACCGACTCTCCCGTGAATTGACACTCCGCAACGATGAGTTCATTATTCCATGAAGACGATATATCCTTACCTTCAACCCTGAATACATACCTTCGAGAAAACTTCCACGGCTCGGGAATGCTTCGTAAATACAGTTCCTGGGACTATTTAATACTCCGTGTGCCGAAGGAGCACTCATCTCATTCAATTTGTCCGGAGAGACTCGGCCTCCGAAATTACCGTTCGAGGTCTCCGAGATAACCATTCGAACACCGAATGAGCAACCAGCCCACTCCAAGTTTTCTCTCTCTTTTTTGCACCAGAAACGTTCGATGTTATCAAATTGAAAAATTATAAACGCGACTCACGCAGATCTAAATGATTACGACTAACGCAAATATATGTCCACCCACACCAAGCACACCGACTTCGAATACGCCCGCGCAGGCGTGAAGTGGCTAAAAGGAGCGCGCATTGCCTTTTTGAGGTGCCAAGTCTACCATCCTCGTTCAGCTCATATTCACGAAACTACACATACAGGTGGACGTGCCGGAGACAGTACAGCACTGGTAGATACACGCAGAAATCCCCGTCCCGTTGCCCCGCGCCTGGGCAGGCATCTGCGGCTGAGTATCGACACAGGTACCGCAATGACATGAACCCCCATCTCGCTTCCGCGTCTGGCTTCAGTGATATGGCCGCCAGCGCATACAGCCCTTAGGCGGCTAGCGCATCCACGCACATGCGTAATCTCCTCCGCATGTGCGGCGCGTGATCGTCGGGACGTGGAGTGTGGTATCGATCGCAGCGCGAGGTGACAAGGCGCGATCGCGCCGGAGCGCTTGATATGGCGGTCGCATGCGATGTGATACGAGCCGCGCAGGAAGGTAGTGAGTGGGTAGGACTCGGAGTGTCCGGGGCCGAAGGAGCCGCGGGAGGGGCGCTGTTGTTATGGAGTAGGCGCGAGGGCGTGGTGGTGCTTGTGCGAGGGCGCAGGGCGTCGACGAGCACAAGCGCTGCTGTGCCGCATCGACGCCCCGAACATCCGCGCCACTCCCCCCTTCCCCTCGCCTCCGCACTCAGTGGGCAGCGGCGTTCGTGCTGCGTCGATCGCGTGGTGCTGTACTCGTACCTTCATGTAAGTAGCTGCACGCGGCGCAGGAAAGCGGGCGCCCTTCCAGTGACGTGCGCGGCGTTGGACTGTATTCGTAGCTACAGACGGCGCGGGGGCGGAGTCAAAAGCGGGTAGTGCGGCGCGCGCAGTGTCGGACTCGGGCTGGTGCTGCGTCGTCGGGGCGCGTCGTGCGTGATGTGAGGGCGGCTTGGCGAGAAGCGGGCGCGCACGCCAAAAGCAAGTGGTGGTGCGCGCGCACGGCGCGGTGGGTTGCGTCATTCCTGCGACGTGCGCAGGCGTCGTGGGCGTCGGGCTGGTGCTGTGTCGAGTGCACCCGCCTCAAACCCGGCGGCGGTGAGCTTTTGCACCAGTGCCCCAGTAACTCCGCGTCGAGCGGGTGCACCATCCCAGCGACGTGCGCGCCGCTCCGTTGTTGCAGCTGTGCTGGCGCACTCGCAGCTTCGAATGGCGCGGCTGCAGACGCCAAAAAGAAGGTGGTGGTGCGGCGGGCGCCGTTCCTGAAACGTGTGCGGTTCTAGCCATGTGTGACTGGGTGCTGCGGCGGGTGGCGCGGAGCTTGTACTTCCAACGGCTGCCGATGACGCAGCTGTGGACGGCAAAAAGCACGGCGGTGGCGGGTGGTTGTCCTCGGCATCGAGAGCGTCGTGGTGCTGGTACTGTACTGCACCAGAAAGCGGGAGAAGGACGGGTTTTTAGCGCGTAGGTTAGGGTTTGTGTACGAAGAACATCTCTGCAGCACTTGGATGTGAGGAAAGTCCAGGAACAAGCATCGGTTTGGTATTCCATTCGATGCAAAACGGGCGTTCGTTGGTCGGCGGAGGAACAAGTCGGGTCGACACTGCCACCATCAACAACTTGGGGTAGTGGGCCGTGGCTGCACCCGGCATGACCCCGTCCTTAACTTTTGTATGTAATAGCAATGATGAACAAATTCATTATCCAAAAAAGAAGGGTTTAGAGTGGGTGACTTTCCATAACAATAAAATATTCCAGTACAATATCTGAGCTTACTTGAGGGTGCCAGTGATTGCATCAACCCAGTTACGAGTCCTAATCCCATTAGGAATCGTTCTTGTCCGTGGTGTTACTTTGGTGTTACTGCAAAAAAATCGTCATGTTTTCAGTTTGATGTGAAACGTGATGTGAATTTTCCTGTCATATTTGAACGTCGTGTGAACTCGCTGCTTATTATAATATTTTGGACTTTTGGCTCTATCATTGCGCTACGGTTTTTGCTTCGTGAGTGTGATCTTTATTTATGTGGTTAGTTGGTGCCTTTTTTGGGCTGTCCACTCGACTTCAAATCCTGCCCTCTCAAGTTTTGGGTCTTATCGCTAGGTAACCAGCCGGAGATCCTCCGTGGTCCCGGAAAAATCCGATTGATAGCTCGGCATGATTGGCACACGTGATCATGTTGCGTCAACACGTTCTTCATCGTTTGAGTTAATTCAACGTGTTTTTTTAATAATGTATGGACCGCTGCACGCGTATGCATATGCATACACAAAGCTTGCGGCGTCATCTATGACTTACTACAAGGCAATCAGAGCATGAAATACAGCAAATTCTTGAAAAGTGCCAACAAATTGAGCTATTGAATGAAATAAAATACTTGCGGGGTTTCTGGGGGTTTGAAATCATGACCTATCATGTATTTAGATATTAACTCGAGTTTCACAAGCACAATGACGGATTTTACATTTTTTTCCAGTCCATACTAGAGAAATATTTTGGTTCTGAGATCTCACTGGTTGACTTTTCATAAGCATAAACAAAATATGGCGATGTCAGCATGTCATTGTATTCCAATAATCTAGTCCATCTGGGTTCCTGCAAGCACTTGAATCGATTATATCTCCCAGAATATAAAAAGTCCTCAATGTGCCGCTGCGGTCAGTAAATAACACACATTGACATGTCTCAGCTTGTCCACAACCGCCCGCACATCTCCACTCCTGATAAATGGCTATCGATGCGTCACTGTCATCACCTGGAGGAGATTCTGGAGGACAAATTGCCAAGGACGAAACAGCCGTGATCTTTGCATCACGGGCAACGCAACAAACGGAGGAGACCCTCGTTTCTGGTGCACGATGCCAGTTATCCTCCTCTGGAAATGCAGGGGTTCTTGAGTGTGGGTATGAGGAGCGACCAGAGGTCTGTTGTTGTTGTTGAGAAGAAGGCTGACATGTACAACATCCCAATCTGGCCCGATTTCCGGACGATGCTTGACGAATCGGTTTAGTGAGAGCAATTGCATCTAATATAATCTATTGAGGGGGAGGGACCCCTTACAGATTAAAATCAATTAGAGTTTATTAAAGGTTCAATGTGACATCAAGGTCAGATCCAAGTCCAATGGGGTCTTGAAAGCTGCCTCAGCATCCTGATGGAAAATACATAGGTCCAAGAATCATATCTCAGAAGCTGCAGTATCAGTGTTTGATTTTCCATGAGCATAGAAAAATGTTTTGGAATATGCTCTGAGAGAATAGACATATGTTATACATTTCAAGCACTTTTAATCCATTTTTGTGCCTTCTCAAAAAGATATTGGTCCACCTTTGATTACTGAACCTGTAATTAAATCAGGTTCAAGTATCTATGCACATTAACCGATCAGATATGCCTGAGAAATACACTGGTACTTTCAGAACACATTTCAGACCTATCAGATACGATCCGGAGCTGGAAATTGCAAGAATAAATTGTGCATGATTGATTGACATGCACAATTGTGACTGTGAACATCCTCTGATCGAACCCAATCATGTTCGTTGAAGGCGATTAAATCAACAAGTTCAATTGAACACTTTTTAAAATGTGTCCAATCAACATGAATCAATTAAACATTGGATGACTTTCCATAAGGCTAGAAATATTCCAGGGAATATCTGAGCGGTGCCAGTCATGCCGTCAGGCCATTTATTCCAATAATCTACCACGATCTGGTTTCCCATAAGCCACCGTACAGAATAGATTGCACTTTAGTTATATCTATTTATTGTTTGACATCAGCCATCAGTGTGTCTTTCTCACCCTCCATCTGACGCGTCCCAGCACGTCCCCTCATCAGCAACATGGATCTCGACGCGCCAATTCTTTACCGCCAGCTGGAAGACGAAATTCAGGATGAACAGCTCATGGCTGGCACAGCAATGGCAATTCTAGTGCTTGGCGCGATCGAGTCCCACAGACTGCGCACGGAGCGACTGTGCCGTCCTCAGTTGGCTCGAAACCCACGGGGACCTACAGCATGGCAGATACTGTACAACAGTCGCAATGACAGAGCATACATTACGACAATGGGGTTTGATGTGTTCCACAGCATGGCGACTCTCGACCTTGTTTCGGCAGGAAAATCAGGGCATTCGGGGTGGATCGAGGGTGTATCTTCTGGTACACATCAGAGGAATGAATCGACGCGACGAGGTTAGCTGAAGGTTGGACGTTGGACACTGGATATTGGTTGAGAAGGGAGGCTAGGAAGAGGGAACGCCGGCGTATGTTTCCGTTTGTTTGAGCAGTGACATCTGTGACAATCATGATGACCTTCCGAAAGAGGGACCAGCACCGCGGAAATTCTTCTATTCAAGTATGAAATAATCTAGAGGGGGGGTAGCTACCCCCCCTCCAGATTCTACTAAATTTAAGCTCTGGAAGAGGGTCTGAGGTGACAGCTGCGAGATCTGAGGCCGATGGGGTCCTGACAGCTGCCTCGGCATCTCGCCGAAACGTCGAAAAAAATGCCCAGGAATTTATCTAGGCTTATGGAAAGTCAACCATTCAGATATTAGACCGGAATATACATAGTTTTGGTTAATGTTCAATCAGATTGAACATAGCTTTCAGTTTGAGATGTCCAATGTGTTCGATTGAGAGGCCTTTAGTGGAGTTCTTCTTCATTGGGTGGGCCTTCAACGAGGTCTGTATTTGACCCCCTCTTTATGGCGGGCAAAGGGCCACGAGTGGGATAACCTAGACAGATGCTATAACAAATGACGCTTATACCTCCTAGGATAACCCGGAGGGAACCGCGGGGGTCAGGTCACGCTAGTTCTTCTAATTAACAAAACATGCTTTGTTACACTCCGGCAGTAATTTAAATAAATATTGTATTGAGGTTAAACAAACCGGGTAATGATAAAACCGATGGTTTATCATGGAATACTACTACTGGCTCCTGACCACCATGTCACCGCACGAGAGACTTTCCTTGATGCTGGATATCCATTGGCAGGCCACATGTAGCATGGTGCAGCGACAACTCAACTGCAGGGAAGATATTCTCCCAATCTACCGCCGATTCGGAACAGAATCACATCTAGCAAGTCAATGAAGACTGAATGCCTTGAAGGCTTGAACACCGAATTGGATGAAACTCACTGAGTCCATACTCTGGGTCTTGCTCCAAGGCTGAAGTATACTTTGCCTTAAAGATGGCATTCGGGCTGTTTCGGACAGCAAAGGATGTCTCGGAAGCCCCTATCGGGAGCCCCCGAATCATGAAGGGCTTTGCCGAGCTAAGGGCATCAACGTATACCCATTTTTATCTTTCCTACGTGATCCATGTGTAGAGCCTCTGAAGACAGGGATGCTGGAGCCACACCTGAATATATGAATATTCTGCCAGTGGCCCGCATTGCTCAGAATCGCAGCTATTTATTTCCCGTCTGCATTCGAGAGCTGCGAGACGATTTCTTTGTACTTTTATCACAACAGCTTAAGATGTAGATGACTGTAGCATACACTGTAGAGGCAAGTGAATGTAGGTATAGTACCCGTATGTTCCTCAATGGGACCACCGCAGTAATACATCCCCCTCCTCCTCCTCCTCCTCCTCCTACATGCAAGTATTCGAATTGAAAATCTGCGAAAGAAGTAACACCTGTCCGAAATTTTTTGCACTCCTCAGTTGTTCCAGGTCCTGCATAAATTCTGCCTTAGGTCCACTGGTGAGAAGAGGAAGCAATGATTAGTTTGCGGTGGAAAGTATTATCAAGATCCCGCAATAAATAAAGACTGTCCCCGGAGGTCTGATTTTGGCAACTTTTGAGCATTTAGCGTGAACCCGATGTGGGAGTGGGCCTTGTTGTTGGATTTTGTAGTGTCAGATGTGCGATGATTCGGAAATCGGCAAAATGCCAGATGGATTTTTTCCCCCGACGGTCCGAGGAACAGTAAAAGGGTCCACAATACGCCAGCCAGCGGAAGATTTTTTGCTTGATGTCTTTGTCATACATATATATTTTGCAGAGGTATTTGGAGAACTATTTAAGGAGCGGCCCGAGCGGATGGGCAGAAGAAGATGTGACAACAATTTTCAGTGAAGGAATTCTGAGGAATGCAGGACAATGCCGGGATTTCATATGATAACACACAATGGTACCTGGCTGCAGCAACATCTTCTCCTGTGGCACAGCACAGCACCGGAACTTACGAATCATGTGTCGTGGCGGCACAGTCAATGCTTCAGACGTGGAGTTGGTCTCGGGCTGTGAGTTCAACACATGATGTCTGTTAATTTTTGCTTTTAACCTCCTGAGCTGTAGCACAGCAGGAATGTAAAGTAGATGGGTTGTCCGGAACATAAGCCGGGGCGCAATTTTTGAAAATCCTTGTCCAAAGATTTGCCAAAGATAAGCCTTTTTTAGGCCCGATATCCAAAAAGCCTGTCTGGTATATGCTTTTTTTTTTGGACGGTTTCTTGCACCCGCAGGGCGGAAATTTTCGGGTATCTGCGGCATGATCCGGGCCAGAATTTTCGGCATTTCGACAGCAGAGAATCAGATATAAGCTTTTTTAGGCCGAAAAGTTGTCAAAGGATAAGCATTTTCCCCTTAGCGGGAGCTTCATGGAGCAAGGCAAGGCTGTATTGTTCAAGTTGCTGTGGGATCATGGTGAGAGCTGAACTTACTATCGATCACCTACCTCTGCAAAAGTACCTACCTTTGCAAAACAAAGTTGAATTATTTTGTGACATAAATACTAGCTCAATCAACTCGAAATAAAATATGCAAGGATGCTTCTGGTTCCTAGGAATCTAGTGGTATTTTCTTTAGAGAATGTGGAGACGAATTGAGTCCAGCAGAAACTAATACTTTCTTTTGCAAAGGTAGGACATTTTGATGGCTAGCTCGGTAACTTCACTGCCGCCTCAATTCGATCCCAAAGCTTAAATAACCCGGTGTGCGACATCTTCTGGTGGAAATACCGCCTGCTGTGAATTCCGAGCCCCATCTGACATGAATTGCGGGTGTAGTATTGCCATCAATATTTCTTTTGCAAAGCTGGGTGATCGATAGTATGTTGCACGAAGAATTCTTGAGGATGGAGATAATATTGATGGCCAAAGACATGCAAACGAATTGGAGATATCGTCAAGACTCCGAATTTACTATTGATCGCCCACCTTTGCACAAGAATATTGATGGCAATGCTACACCCGGAGCTCATGACGGATGGGGTTCGGAATCAACCGCCAGTATCATTACCACCAAAAGATGCTGAACCCCGAGTTGTTCAAGTTTTGGGGTCGAATTGAGGCGGCAGTGAAGTTGCCGAGCCAGCCATCAAATTCGCCTACCTTTGTAAAAGAAAGTATCAATTTCTGCTGCACTCAATTCGTCTCCACATTCTGTATAAAAATACCACTAGATTCCTGGGAACCAGAAGCATCCCCGCGTCTTTTAGTTCGAGTTGATTGAGGCAGTATTTATGCCATAAAATCATTCAACTTTGTTTGGCGACGGTAGGTAATTTTGCAAAGGTGGGTGATCGATAGTACTGAATTTACTTAGACTCGGATCCAGCCCTACGTTGAGGAACAAGACAGCGGAGTCTTGATTGAAGATTGAATCCCAAAAAAAAAAAAGAAGAGGTTAATAATGGTTCCTCGGCTACGTTCGAGTACAACATGACACATTTTTTCTATCTTTCTCAATTTTCATCCAAATGCCTTGAAAAAAAATTGTGCAGCCTCCTCTATATATTTACTCAACGTAGCGGCTGGTTACGAGCCTGGAATTTACTTGAAGAGAACGGATAAATTTCACGACGCAAACTCGAACACTCATCGATCTGATCATCAGCTGAGTTTTAAAAAAGGACAGGACTCGTCCTGCCATGCGTAAGCAATGGCCTACACACCACGTTCTTGTACTGCAAAAAAATCGTTACCTTTTCAGTTTGATGTGAAACGTGATGTGAATTTTTCTGTCATCTTTGAGCGTCGTGTGACCTCACTGCTTATTATAATATTTGCACATTTGGCTCTATCGTTGCGCTATGTTTGCTTTGTGAGTGTGATCTTTATTTATGTCGTTAGTTGGTGCCTTTTGGGGGCTGTCCACTCATCTTTATTATCGTCAAATCCTACTCTTTCAAGTTTCGGGTCTTATCGCTAGGTAACCAGCCGGATATTATCCGGGGTCCCGGGAAAATCCGATTGATGGCTCAGCACGAGTTTCACACGTGATCATGTCGCGTCAACGCGTTCTTCATCGTTGGAGCTAATTCGACGTGTTTTTGAATAATGTATGGACCGCTGGTAATCATCATGTTGATTCGACCGTTGAGGCATATTGTCAGAGATAGATGGTTGTCACTGGGATTCAATAATGCATTGACAGAGAGAACCAGAATACTACTGGCTCCTGTTTTTATGACCATTCTTCGATGGACTGGGATGAAACCCTGATGGCTCTTCTTGTTCCAGGTAGTGGAAGTTCAAGGTTGACTGCTCAAACCTGGTGTTTCAACCCATATTCTTCTGTTCATTCACAAAGCCTCGTTGAAGGGAATGCCACACCACACCACTTCGCGCATGGCCGCCATCTTCATCTGAGCTGTCACAGCGAGTATTTCTGGAATCACCACATCGGGTTATCTTTGTCTGTGGGAACACCAAAAGACATATACAAGGACAGGGTCTACTGCCGCTTCTATCACATTGGACCTTCTCACAATGCAGCCATCCGTAATCTTCAAAAAGCTGCTTCAATATGTCACTCTCGCAGCTACCACTGCACAAGAAATTGCGGATATCAGCCAGGTCCCTTTCCTGGTATCTATCGCAGCATTGACTTCGTCAATTGTGAAATGTGTGGAGGCAAGCCATCCCCTATTCTTGATGCGCAGGGATTTATCAGGCACAGACTGTTCATTTGAACAAGGATGAATGTTCTCAAATGATGGAGTCAATCCATGAAATTCTCTGCACCATTTTGAAACTATACTTCATATCTGACACGAAGGGGGCGTTCCCGGACACACTGTTGTACGATATCGGAAAGTTCACAGGGTAGGCGAAAACTCTACCACGTATGACACTTTGAGTTGATAAAGTTTCATAGAACCCTTCAAAAGTTGTTCGCCTTTCTCAAAAGCCAACAAAGGATGGGAAAAATGAAACAGTTCTTTAAGCAACTGAATAATGCTGAAAAATTGGCCGAATGCAAGCAGGAATTCAGCCGTTCTCAAGAGACATTCAAGGTAGAGCACCCATACACAGTCTCATAGCCTCAAATCATTTCAGATTCATGCTACTCGTTCAAACTTGTCTCATCTAATGCAAATGGGGAAGGATGCAAAGCAGCAGCATGAAGAGCTTGTGGCTGTCCTCAAGAGTCACACAGACCCCACCACTTCTGACTGCTCCTCGGTCGGTCCAACTTATGTTTTTATGTGGTCTCAGCTGAGGGTTCCTAGGTTACTGGGACATTATCAAGCTCATACCCTAGGTAGATGGAGTGCCATGCGACTACATTTCCTTCTGAGTATGGTTTATAGCTCAGATTCTTTTTCCATGCTCCCCCCATCTCCTCAAATCTTCCATGGCTATGAGACAGAGCTTCAGGAGGTGGTAAAGATTCTTGCTCAAGACTCTGCTCGCGTTGCCATCCTCGGTGCCGGCGGAATGGGGAAGACTAGTCTTGCCAGAGCAGCCCTCCATGATGCCACAGTGGTAGCAAAATACCCATCCCGATACTTTGTCCCATGTGACTCTTCTGCCACATGTATTGCCCTGGTTTCAAGTATCGCAGATCATGTTCAAATCGAGAAGGGTTCAAATATGTCGCGAGACATTGTCCAATACCTGATGCTGGCTCCTCCATCTCTTCTGGTTTTAGATAACTTCAAAACCGCATGGGAATCCATCTCATCTCGAGATGAAGTTGAAGAATTCCTATCCCTCTTGACAGATGTTCCTCATTTGGGGCTGATGGTGAGCATTCCATTGTGATGAGAGAATACAGGACTCATACTGCTCATAGATCACAATTCGGGGAGCTGAGCATCAAGAGGTAGGCGGAAAGCCTCAAAAAGACACCAACCTCTTTTATATAATTTCAGACTAATTCAAGGTGTGTTAGCGGTCTCCGAAGGCCTACGGTGTCGAATTCGTTGATCGTAGGGGGGTGTACATTATTTTCGCACGCTTTTCGGCATCTCTGCAGGTACCGTACTGTTGGAACATCGGAATTTTCTTTGCGAGGGCACCCCCCATTTTCGGGGTCGGCCTATCGATTGAGCGATTCAGATTTTTGTTATCTGTAGCGGACAGAGCGCACAACGATTTTTGATCCTTACCATATTGATGGCAAACTTGGTCGAGTCCAAGATGAGAATTTTGCAACTGCAAAACTCCTCCGTTTCACTCGCTTCAAGTTGGATATACACGCGCAGCTAGCCTCCCATGAATTTTGCCGCTTCACTTTTGCCTTCAGTGGCCGGATGCCTGCCCGAAGAAGCCATCAGATCAAAAATGAGGGCTATGTCTGATCGGGAATTTCCGCCTACCTCTTGCTGAGCATCCAGCAAAAGTCAGATGGGCTCGCCCATTCCTGGCCCCTCTCAAACCGATTCCCAGTCATGCCGCACTCCAGACCTTCTTTGATATTGCAGACAACAGTCATGAAGAGGAGAATGTTAAGTAACTCCTAGAGCTCGCAGGGAATCTACCTCTAGCAGTTAGCTTCATGGCAAGTGTTGCTTCCCATGAAGGATGTAGCATGGTACTCTCTCGATGGAGAAGTGAAAGCACCCGCATGCTCTCCAATGGACATAACAAGACATCCAGTCTGGACATGTCAATAATGTTATCATTCACAAGTTCACGCATGACCAAAGGAGCCCAGGAGCTCCTCAGCATTCTTTCAATGCTTCCAGATGGGGTCACAGATGTTGATCTTCTCCACTTCAACCTTCCACTTCCCCATATTCTGGCTTCCAAGGCTGTTTTGATAAAGACAGCTTTGGCATTTGTCAACCAGGAGCAGCGACTCAAGGTTCTTGTTCCAATCCGAGAGCATACTTTGACTCTGCACCCTCCAAAAAGTACAATGAAGCTGAAACTACACCAACACTTTCATAAACTTCTAAATCTTTGGAGTGAATTCCGATATCTGAATCCCAAAGCCATAGTTCCCCGGATCTCGGGCAACTTGGGTAATCTTGCCAGTGTTCTTGGGGATGCAGTGGGAGCTGAGTACCCTGATGCTGCCGAGAATTTTCAGGCCATTTTGTTTCTGAACAATTTTTGCGGAAGCATACACAACACATATTCCCCTCTCATCTTGTCCCTACCTGCACAAATGGGAAATTGGAAAAACCATCCCGTCTTTGGTGACTACCTAGTTGAACTGTTTGAAAGCTGCTATTCTTTGCCGCTAGAGGATGCTCAAGCCCAGATCGTAATGGGGAATCAATATTTCAGTGGAAAGAGTCATGTTGAATAAGGTGAACTGCAGTCATCATGCATGAGGCTGTGGAAATGAATTATCATCAGCCAGGTGGAATCTAGCTCTTGGAAACTATCTGTTTGATGGAGAAGCAAATGCGGCTGCTGCTCTCAAGTTTTATCGCCTGGCACTTTCTTGGTCAGACATGACCGGATCCCCCACCATTCCTGGCTCATGTATCTTGTACAACATATCCCGTGTTATGATCAGGGTAGGAGATATGTTGGGGGCGCTTCAGCATGCACAAAAATCGGAGCAATATGCAGAACACGTTGGAGATATCTATGGACAAGCCCGATGCCTCTGCCTGCAGGGTGATTGCCTGATAATACTTGGAAACTACCAGCAGGCACAGATTCTTCTCCAAACTAGCAGGGAGCTTATGCATTCCGCTGGTATACACGATGGAGTTGTGGACATAGTCATCAGAAACCACCAGGCTCAGATACATCTGATGAAAACCGAGTATCATGAGTCTCGACAAATTCAGGTCTCCCTGGCATCCCATGTGCAGCAACCGACATATCAGGCAATTACAATCAATCCGAACATTGCACTCATTGATACCCTCACTGGTGTGGACTCCAACATGGTTTTGCAAAATCTGGACACTTGCAGGCTCCACATAAAAGGATTAAACGGATTGGACAAGATAGTGCGGGGCTTTCAGGTTGATCAGATTTTTGCTGACCTGGCTCTTCGGGATGGGGACCACATGACTGCCTATCTCCTATTTGCACAAATTTTCACATTATCTCGAGATATATGCATGGAGGAAGCCCTGGTATGCCTGTCGAGACTGGCAGATCTTTCAGCAGAATTGGGCAATGCAAAAACCACCATGCATTGAAGAATCTATAGGACGATTGTTTAAACAATTTGTGTCTAGACGCAAATTGCCGTTTAAACGCGTGTTTAATCTAAACACGTTTAACGCAGGTGGCGCACGGGACCGTGTTTAAACAGGGGCGGTTTAAACACTGTTTAAACCGACAAAAACCCAATTACACCGCCAACGGTCAGACACATGGGTGCCACGTGGACCGAAAGTATGAGCCACATACCAGACCCAGCTGGGCGCCAGAAGTTGATCAGCTGGGCTCAGCTGTAGTCGCCTATAGGTCCATCGTGGGGCCAGGTCCAACTGGCCACCAGCTGTCGCTAGAATGTGGACACATCTGAGCTGCTATCTGCTGATATTTGTTTCATTGGGTGATCATTGGGTCGGTATTTGGTAAATCATAATGAATTCGAGCATTGAATACATGAATCTATGGACAACTGTGGACCC
The DNA here is from genome assembly GCA_029282285.1 of Mycena rebaudengoi. Taxonomy (NCBI): domain Eukaryota; kingdom Fungi; phylum Basidiomycota; class Agaricomycetes; order Agaricales; family Mycenaceae; genus Mycena; species Mycena rebaudengoi. Next base: position 273,004 of record JARJCX010000089.1, on the reverse strand, counting down.
TGCCCTGCATTTCAATGTTATGAAATAAAACACACCAGACGGAATCGAGAGATATAGTCAGTACGTTTTGGATGGCGAAGTTTTCTGTTTTGTGCGCTGCTTTGAATCTTCAGATTTGACGAGAATCCCACAGGAGTCTTGAACAGCTTGAAACCAGCTTCCCATCCGGCCATTGCTCGCATGTTGATGGTGCTCCCCCAAAGTCCGATGCGGTCTATCTTGGCCCTTCTTGTCGACAGTTGACGGGTTTCCACTGATATTGAGCCACCTCGCTACATTGGTTTGCGCCTCATCGAGCCTCTTTTTGCCGTCCGCAGCGTAGCTCTGATCGCACTGCTTTGACCTTAATGCGTCTCTTGTTGGGGTTCTGTGTACGAAGATCTTGAGCACGCTACCCATCAGGCTTGATCTTGATGTCTTCTGCACCGCCGCGTGAGTTCTCGAATGGGGTTGAGGAGAGTATTCTGGGGAGGGAATAGGTTCGCGAGCTTGGATAGACGAGAGTATGACACCGGTGGGCGTGGAAGCGGGACCAGCTAGAGGATAGTAGCATGGTGTAGTCGGAACAAACGACGGTGGGTCTTGAATCGAAGTTGAAGTCTTGCTGATCACAAATCTTGCAGCTTGAATGGTCTTGGATCTTGAATGGTCCCCCTCGGAGCTCTTGAATAGAATGCACGGTCACGGTCGCCGAAGGTCTCGCCAAAAACTTTGTCGTCGCCAGAGCCGTCGGACGGTAGTCGTGGTGGGAGAAAGCTGTGGGATATATCCGAACCGGAACATATCAGATTGTCGTTGACTGCTGCTACAATCAGAATGCGACTATGCAGAGCAGGCAGTGGCAGCAGACACGCACCCGGCAGCGTCTTCAAACTGTACCAAACCAGTCTGATGCATCTTGGATGTAGTGGCGGAGGATAAGGTCGGTCTTCAAGCTTCAAGCCTCAAGGCTTCGAGTGAGCTGTTGAGACCCATAGACCGCGATGAGGAAAGAGGAGTAAAGAAAGAGAGCCAACATGCACGTGAGAAGATACACAAACAAACATCACGCACGGACCAACTGATCATATATTTGACGCCGACTTTCAAACCGCCCATATTCGCCATTAAAAAATCTTTCTGCTGGTCCCATATCAATCGTTGAGCAGGAATCCATGGCCACTGTGATGCTAGTGCATATGCTTTACTTATTATTTGGGATTGTCAGACCACCGTACGCATGCAGCTCCTGGATAAGCATTCCCATTGGTTTTATAAAAAAAAAAGGTCTGGAACCAAATAAAGATAGCGGAACTATCTGTGTGCTTCAAATTCTCGGATTTTTTACACTGTGGCTCCAGAGTGTTCAAAAACATGTGAGCCGTGTGGACGTTCATATGGTGGCCAGCTGGATCTTCGACTGGAATAATCAGCTGTATACAGCTGGCTGAAGCCTGGAACCAGCTTTCCGAAAATATGGCTACCATGTGATAGCTCCAGGTGGGGCCAACGTGGGAGCACTTTGGCGGTGTACACACCGTGGTTCGAACTTGCGACCTCATGTAAGCAGGGTAGTGCAAGCAGTGAACAGTGTAACCAACTGGCCCAAAAAGTCCTTTGGATATTCCAATTTGGGATGCCCTTTATGTTGGCCGCGGAGGGTTTAGATATGGCAATAAAAATAGTAATGATGGGACACAGAGCGTTAAATATCAGCTTCCTTGAATGATATTCAGACAGACTCTTGGATTAAACAGATGCTCAATCCGCTCTTAATGAACCCCTTGAGTATTTATTCTTCCAAAATACAAGTTCTCATATAAAAAGGAGACTCTAGCCATACCGGGCTAGACTCTGCTGTTGGATAAATATCTATATCTGTGATACTGTGATACCGTGTCAGTTGAATATAACCAATGCTCACAAAATGATTTGGAGTCACAATTATGGGAAGGTCGTTGTTTTGAACTTTACTTTACTTGACGTGACTTTTCCCACGCATGGTAAATTTAACTTGTACGTGCACGGTTAGGTGGATTTCCGCCCCTGGGGCTGCAGTCCCCTCTAGGACTTCATATGACCATTTGTATGGCATATAAGACATGAATTATCCCCTCCTCAAGTACTATGGTAACAAATGAGATAGATGAATTATTGACTGGTATCACTCAGCGTTTCGGTGTGAACAGCCATCGAGAATAATGCTAAGATTCACACACCAGCATGGGTACAGTGCATCTGACCAGGGAATGCACCCATTAGAGATCAAGACTTCATTGGACCACTTCTGGTGCACTGCTAGCCCAAGTTCAGTATTTAATATCCAGTATCTACCCCGTCGCTGTCGGTTACTGCATATCCCTTATGATCTGCAGTATTTCAGTCCATTGGTTGGCCCTGAGTTGAAGGAAGCCACCTTGAGTGTTATATGACCTCCCACAATCACTGATCAGCCCCTACGGCTCATTGATTTTCCCCCACCGTTTAAACCGTTTACAAACGGTTTGTTTATCATTTAGGCCCCTGGCTACACTAAACGGAAATAAAAACGCCTATAATCGAGTATATACGTTTGCACACGTTGAAAACTGTTCGAGCCTTAAAAGCTTGATTCATTCCCAACAAGAGAGTCTGTGGTTCGAATTCTGGCCATGCTTAATTAATGATGCTCATGATGGCTTCATAAGTTTACTAACTCAAAAATAAATCCTACACGGTAGACGAAATAACGCGCGGTACCCAGACATTTCCCTTCAACCTCATGCACTTGTCACCACATACGTTGCACCCTTAGTCGTGGACAGAGGCCCCGTGTACGCGACCCCATCCACCAACACCTCCCTCGTACCATCTCCCACCCTCAGCGCCAAACTCCGCCCACTCCCGCTCGTAATCTTCGCATTCAATAACACGCCATCCTCCCACTCAATATCCACCTCAAAGTTCCCCCGACCCAACAATCCCGTCACCGACCCTGTCGGCACAGCTTCCACCGGCAAGGCCGGCAACAGGTGCACCACACCCGCATGACTCTGCAAAAGCATCTCCGTTACGCCGCTGACAAACCCAAAGTTCCCATCGATCTGGAAGAAGAACCCATCCGTACCGCCTGTATTGTACAGGCTGTATGGTGGCGGGAACAGAGCGAACCATCGGCCGAGCTGTGTCCACGCGTCCGCACCGCGGAAGGCCCTCGCGTACTGGGAGATGAGCCAGGTGCGGCTCCAGCCGGTGCCCCCTGAGCCGCGCGACACGCGCCGGTCGAGCAGCACCTGTGCCGCATCGAAGAGTGTACCGTTGATGAGGGGAGAAAAGGCGCGGCCCGGCATGAGTGCCCAAAGCGGCGAGAGATGTTTCTGCCCAGGGACTGCTTCGGTGTATTCTACCCGCCATTCGAGGATCTGTCCCAGCGAGCCGATCTGCTGCGGTTTTATGGTGGGAAGGAATGCCCGCGCAGCCGCGACGGCGGGGTCCGAATCGGGGATTCCAAGCACGGAGGCGGCTTCCAGCAAGCCCTGGAAGATTTCCATCATGAGCTGGCCATCCATGGCCGGCGCAATGTCGACGGATTCGCCCGCGCGGGGCACGCTCTCGTTCAGCGGCACCGTGAAGGTGTTCTCCGGGCTGAGGGAAGGCCCCGTGACGTTGTACCCGTCATTTTCAAAGGCATAGCACTCGTAGAAGGACGTGACCTCGCTGAGGAACGGGTAGGCGACGTCCTGCAGGAAGGTTTTGTCCTGCGTGAAGCGGTAATGGTCGATGGCGTGCCAGGCGAACCACGCGGATCCGAAGGGCCACATCGTGCTTGCGGTGAAGTTGTCCGTCGGCGCAGGGTCGCCCCATAAATCCAGGTTGTGATGGAACACTGTTCCCGGACAGCCGTACATCCTCTCCGCCACAGACTGTCCCCGGGGGGTCGCCACACTGATCAAATCGAACAGCGGTAACTCTGTCTCGATCATATTTGTAGGCCCCGCAGGCCAATAGTTCATCTCGATGTTGATATTGATAGTGTACTTGCCCCCAAACGGCGCAGAGGTCGAGTTGTTCCAGATGCCCTGGAGGTTGGCAGGCAAAGCGACCGTGCCGTCGTTACTGGGCCGAGAGGATGCCGCGAGCAGGTGTCGGCCAAAGTTGAAGACGAGTGTGCTCAGCTGCACGTCCTCCGAGGTGTTTCGCGCGATTGCGAGACGCTGGTCCGTCGGGAGGGCTGCCCAACCGTTGGGCGAGGTGCCCAGGTCCAGCGTCACACGGCCCAGGAGAGCGGTGGTGTCCACAAGTGCGGCGGATTTGACCGCGTTGTAGCCCAGAGCAAAGGCCGCGTTGATCTTGCGCTGCATCTCTGCCTCCCATGTTGCCTCGCTGGCGTAGCGGTAGCTCGTTTCGGCATCAAAGAACATGTCGACTGTAGACGCATTGGTGATGATGAGGTTCGTCCCCGAAACCGAGACCACGGCCCCCTCGTCTGGAACGAAGCGCGCCTGCCCTGTCCACAAGATGGGGTCGACTGATTGTCCGCTCGATCCCCTAAGGGTCAGAGTGTTGTTGTCTTGCGCCGCAGATGCTGCTACGGAAAGAATCTTAATCAAGCCCGTCATGGAGATGTTCATATTCAACTCCCCGCCAGCACTGGCATTGAAACGCGACGCCAAAACACCCGTTGGATAACTCGCCATATACTCCCGCCTGTCAAGTCGTCAGCGGCGTGCTACAACCTCTCGTGTCAAATGAATATTCCATTTCACTTACGTATAGGTCACTCCCTCGAAAACATATTGCACTCCCGCCGTCCCCTCCCGCGTATCCAGCCACCGCACATAGTCGGTCATTTCCCCTTCCGCATGCCCGAAATCGATCTCAATGTTCCCGAAATAGCTGAAAGCGCGGGGCGAGGTGACGTTCGAAATCATGTGCTCGTACGCATATTCTCTCCCCTCCGACAGGTTTCCCGCCAGCAGCATCTCGCGGACCACAGGCTCCGCCGCGAGGGCCGTCGCGGCGATGCGGTCTTGGAACGGCCCCGTCCAGATGGAGTTCTCGTTGATACCGAGCACTTCGGATGCGCCGCCGTAGATGGAGGCTGCGACGCGCCCATTACCGATGGGGAAGGAGGACTCGAAGGTGGGAAAGAACCCGGGGAAGGTGAACCAGACATGCCGGCTGCCGTCGAAAGTGAGGGAGGCGTGAGTGGGGCGGACGGCAAGCGCAAGAAAGAGGTATTGGAATTTCATCAGTTTGGGAGAGGTTGGGTGGTCAAGACGAAACAGAGGCGAGGTTTATATCCAGGGAAGTTGTCGAACCTCAACGCGAGAAAAAGAACAAGTGTATATCCTATTCATGACTGCATGACTCCAAGCGAGTTCGTCACGAAGAGCCCGCGATGACATCGCCCAAGTAGAAGCAGACCCACAAATAAGTGAAAGCCACCTTTTTCCGCCGCAATCGGCATGACAACAAAACTTCGCATAGGCCAGCGGTAAGGCGGGTACACGCACCATTGCCAAATCTATGGAAAAACCTGCGTGTTGACACACACAGGAAGTCCAAATGGGCAGATGGGAACGGAAGTATGGCAGCTGAGCCACACCAAGTCACAGAGAAGCAGAAGATCCGGGGCGCACCACCATAGAAGATTCTCGAAGCCTGAATGAATGATCGTAAAAAAATTGGGCGGAAAAACAAGCGAGCAAAAACCCAAGACATCCCACTCCAACAAATCACAGACGAAAGCCCATGTTAGTCGGAAGAGAGCTCCCGCCTGCCAATTAAATGGGAAATTACTGCTAATCGCATTAGTAATCACTCCGACTTCGTCGGCCAGATTGGACTCAGGATGGAACGGTGTGGGAGACAAGACCGGTATCACAAGACATAGACAGTGGGCATGGAATTCAAGCATTGTGAATCACAAAAGAGATTCGAGCTCAAATCGCCTGTTCTGATCAAGCAAGCATCTCGCGCGTTTTGAATCGGAGCAAATCTTGTTGTGTATGGACGTCGGAATACAAAAAGAAAAGCGGGATATGGCTCCAGAGACATCCGGTATTCCAGGAGAGCGATTTCTCGTCTTTGAGCAGATAACTTGAGCATGTAAGAATTGAATGAATATCATCCGCGTTGAGAGCGGGAGGGGCGGAGCAGCACTAGCTCTTCCTAAGCGACTTCAGTAAATAGCCAGGGCGCTTGTGGCGCAGCGCACCGTGATCTCATCTTGTATGTCCTCGTCGACGCAAACGGGGCTGCGCAGGAATATCGAAGATGTATATGAATGGAGTCGCAGTTGTGTCAAAATATTCCGGTGGGGAAGGCCTAGGGCTTTGTTGGGCTGAGCCAAGCAGGGTGTGTGCACCTCGCACAGCTGGTGTTTCTCTACCTGCCTCCCTCTACATCCTCTGGTTTCGGTCCAAAGATAGGAGGCGAAACTTCCGCAGGTTTCCAACGACTGTTCAACTCCAAACCGGAGCTCCTGGAATTTTCAACGATATGGATCAACTAGACTCGTAACCAGTCTGTAACCAAGTGCCGAAAAATGTGGCAAGCACTTTCGGTGGTTACAGACTGGTACAACTCGGGACGTTGCATTGGGCTGTCCGCGGAGTTTGAAAATTTAGCGAGGGTCCTGTTCTGGGCTGCAGTTTATATATGAATGAATTTGGAGTGCACAGGAACGATTTTACCTCAAAAATGGTTCAATTTGCCTCCTCACTTATTTTTTAATCTAGCTTGGAAGAGTGGAAAGACCCATCAACTTTCGACCAGAATTGATCGGCTTTGATGGCTCTTGTATCGGCCGATCACGGCACCTGCTAAAATTTCAAACTCCGGGGACAGCTCAATTGCTGTCAACACATTGTACCAGTCTGTAACCACCGAAGTGCTTGCCACATTTTTTCGGCATTTGGTTATAGACTGGTTATGAGTCTATGGATCAACCAGGTATCACAAACAGGTCGAATCCCGTTTCAACCATTCATGACCATCTTTTCATTGTTGCACGGATTGACCCTCGACTACCTGTCCATTTCACGCATACATGGATTTGGCCGGTGTGTCCGATCGTACTTTGCGACATGTGGGTTTGTATACCCGCCGTACGTCCTGTGAGATATATATACACCCCCAGTTGATCGACCTTTAGGATGCAGATGTACTTGAGTGAGTCTGTGCAGGCAGCCCAATCCTCACTTGGGGTAAAGGGCCGTGGCTGGGCCCGGCATGTAAGCTCGTACTTCCTTGTTTTCTTTCTCTTTATTGGAAGCTCTGGACATCAAAAATAAATGGCCTGTAAATAAATGGACCGGATAACATCCACAGAATACACAGACAGAATACACAGTGTAGCCGAACTCCGGCATAGCCCAGACATATTTTTTTCTAAATGGGATGAAGGATGACACTGATCCCTGCCTGAGTATGCAGAAACTTTATCACGAGCAATGACATGGTCAAACTCACAATTGAATCCCGAACAGCCGCCAAGGCTCCAAGACCGAACAATAAAAATAAATACTGTGTGCATTATATACTAAGCTGAAGCGGAAATAATCGGGCAGGAACAAAGGGTCAAGGCCACCGTAGATGAATTAAGGTTTACTTGGCATACAGACACCCGTAAGGAACACGCATAATTATTTGATTGTCATTTTTTGCTGTGTAGCTGGAGAGAAACCATCAAGTTAGTCTGGCATACAGAACTCCGAGGGCTTCCCTAATATTATTGTCCATGATACATGTATTCAAAAAATGTAGGGGGTAGCACATGCGGCAGACCATCCTGTTCGCAAGTCGAACCTGTCAGAATTCCATCATGGTACCATAGTGCACCGTTTGGCTCGATCAATCGAGCACTGAAGTGTTGTTTAGTCAAATAAATTACGCTTGAAATGGCATACCTATGGGTTGAGTTCCCAACTGGTAAATTTTATTGCTGCGTCGTAAGTTATATTATTGTCTGAAACTGGAAAATATAGGAACAGAGGGGATGTAGTTAACGCAGTGTGCTTGTGTAAATTAGATGAGCACAAAGGACACTTGTAGTTTGCGGTTGAAAACATCCTACTGTATTTTATTCTTTGGATGGGGGGCCACTCCGTTTATTTTTGGGGCTAGAGTTCGACGACATCGATAGCGTGACCGGCGATGCTCTGCGACAGGCTGCCGCTGAAAAAGGGGTTTGCGGAGCCCCCGAAAGCTCCTGCATTGTCGTTCTTCACCCCAATAATCGCTCAGGACTCGAATGGGGCCGGAATAGCGTCCTTCGAGTGTGGTTCTATATATAGAGTCCTCTAGAGATTTGCGCATTTTGAGTTACGTTCATATTGTGCGATGGTCCTGAGCTCCATAAATACAATTGCAATGGTAAGATACATCCCGCCTCCATTGACTAATTGGACAGACGTCCTCGGCTGTGAATAAGATCGTTGAGAGCTCTGTAGTATGTACAACCAAAATGGGTCGAGTCCCACACCCGAAGATCTTATCTTGAGTACTCTCTGCCCCAGGGTGATTTGAATAAATATATACTAATTTGCATTGCATGTACCAAGGTGCAGAAAAGGTCTCCCCATTGACTAATGGCAAGTCGCCCGCCTGAATCACTCTCCCATAGTCTTTTTTGCACAAAATAAAGCAGACGCTCCGAGAACGGAAGACATCGAAAGGATGAACCACCTTGTGCTCAAATTACTCTGTGAGCACTGGCACTTCAATAATCGGAGTCCGCTTCGCTGAGTGGAATTCGAGTTGTCCAAGTGTATATGACACCTCGCGCCATTGTCCCGCAAATATTCTTCAGTTCTCGGTCGTCAACCGGCATCACTGTGTGTGCGTAATTGATGATGTGAGTCCCTGTTTGTAGCTCGCCCCTTTTCACAGTTGCGTACTTTTTGCCCCACGACTTTGACTCCACGTGATCTCGCCGTTCGGCACTCCTGCAAAGCGTTTGACACTCCGCTGCTTCACGGCTTGAAGGTAACTCCAAGGTGGCACCAAAATTCACGGCCAAGTAATTGGGGTGGCAAGTGAACATCACCAATGTAATAATAAGTTAATAAATTCGAGCGGAAAGCTTTAGGGCTGTGCGCCGTGCCCGTCACGCCGGTTCTACGGGTTCCGTGCGACGGGTAGCCGACCCGTTCCGTCGCGCTCTTCGACTGCGTTTTTGACGGCCGTGCCCGTCGAAAACGGCCGTCGACGGGTCGACGGGTCCAGAAAACACGCCATACTTGGTCATATGCAATGTATAAGCCTTTTGCAGGGCATATTTCATGCACAGGTAAGCCTAATACACAGTTTAGGCCACACCTTATGAACTTACTCAGTAGTTTGAGTTGTCGAAATGACGGCCGTCGCGTGACGGACCGTTCCCGTCCAGGTCCCGTCGAAACGACGGCCGTGCCCGTCGACGGGACGGCGCACAGCCCTAGAAAGCTTTGCATTGCGCGACGATGAAATAAGTAGGTGATAAAGCACATATGTACACCCGTTAAAAAAACCGTCTGTGTGCGATTTGACGCGTCAAACGCGCGAAGAGGGTGCTGCGGAAGTTTATGGAGCCAGCCCAGCCACACCAACGCGTGCAGCGCGCGAAATGTTGATTCCACTGTCAGTGCGCATGCCACCGAGGGTGTCGGTGGCACGTCGCCGGAACGATGCAACCATGAGATTCTCGAATTCTGTCTCTGGAGAAGGCACACAGGGTAAGATATTACAGGCACGCTTTCATGCACCAAATTGCCACCGTGGCAATAAGTGGCTCGGGGACGACGCCGAGACCAAGTGCGACAGGGACTGACGGAATACGGGCACCGAGACGAGCAATGAACGCAACACCAGGCGGAGGCAACCCCCCCCTCCCCCCCGTGTTGCAAATTCTTTGTGTGCCTGCCTATTTAAGGGACAAGGTGAGCAGATAAAGTCTTCGTGGAGTAAAATTGCCTCCCACTGCGCGGGAGAGTCGATAGTTTGAATCCTCCCGAAGATATACTATACTGCTGGGGTTTTATTTTTCTTCCTCCTGTATTATGTCAATTCTTTAAGATTTCAGAGGAAAGTTGGTGCTTCGAATCCAACCGAAGGCCTGGTTGCTAGCGCGAGCGCTTTTCACCCCCGGCAGAACAAAGCAGGGAATCTATTCAGGATTCAAGCTAAGAGACAAGATACTACATTTGCACGTTCCCATCCACCAACACGTAGCTCTCCTCTGAAAGTTGGAAGTACAAGTTACAAAAATGTGCCGGTTTAAAGGATAAGGACTCACTAGGAATACCCCCCGCGCGTTTCATGCGAATGGAGCTCTCTGCTCGGACCCAAAGGTCGGCACGGTTCCATGCGCCGCCGCGCCAGTCTTCGACGCAGTTGTCATAGCTGTCGTTGGCCACGACGAATTGTGCGTCATGCGTTGGATATGTCTCCAAGAAGTCGGTGTCCCCAAATTTTGCGCGCTGCTCGACCGGAGTGTACACGATGAGAGCCTGTACGAGGTTGCACTCGCTGAGAAGTGTCTCTAAGATTCCACCCTCAGGCAGGATAAATAAATTGAACGAGAGGTGGGTGAGAAAAAGAAGTCTCACAAGGGGCATCCAAGAGTCGCCGATATCGCCATCTATCACATCGAAGTGCGTGATGCGGCTGAACATGGGGCAGTGGGTCCAAGGATGACTATTTTAATTTTTGACCTCGTCAATCAGCTCAGTGGTAGAAAAGCCTTCGAGAGCGCGGTGGTGAGGGATATCGACAAGCATTCGAGTGGCTAAATCTTGTATTAAGTAGATCCACAAGTACTTTGCGTAGGTTATCCGAGCTTATCCGAGTGAAACGTTTGTTGGTCTGAAAAATGCGTAAAAAAGTAGCAGCCGCATATCGTTCGCAGTACACGTGCCTGGGAGACGGAGAGAACTGTGTAAACGTCAGAGACACAGGATACGATGTAGAACGTCGTCAGTGAGGTCCTCCAAGCGCAGTACCATCGCGAGTTGGATGACTCAGAGACGGGAATCAGCAGCTTCGTGGCTGTGCTACCAACCTCAGAAATTGGACTCGTGACCCAATGCCGCGTCGCCTCATCATAAACAGACCCAAAGTTGGTCTCTGATATTGAAATATGGACACAGTCGAGTCCTCCTAGAGACACAGGAAGGATTAAATTTTTGTCATGCTGGATGTGTATCTTGTCAGCCTACTTATATATATATATATATATTCCCCTCAAGTTCAACCCTTCTCTCTGCATCTTATTTGATTCCGAGGACGTAGATGGCGCCACCACACCGGGTGGCAACAAAATGACATGCGTCTGGGCGGCCTATTCACAAGTCTCCATGTCACGGCGGGATACTGAAATCTGCTGCGCTTCTCAGGCTGCCATGGCTCAGAAGGCTGAGTAGGTATGTAGGTAGGTAGCATTGCACAGCACGGTCCGAATCACGAACGCTGGTTTTCAGGGATTATTCCTGTGTACAGAGCAAGTAAAAATACACCATCGCCCCTGGACTACTCCCTGCCATCCAAGCCCCAGAACGCAGAACCCACAGGTTGCCCCGTGCCCCACGGTAGACTCGACAACAGAAAGGAGCAGAAACAGTGACCTAGAATTAATCGGCTTCGAAATCAGACACATTTGCTCTATGGACATCGCAATGGAACAGAACGAAACTCTTGAAGGACCTCATGCACAAATTTCCCAACCCCACAACAGTTGAGCGCTTAGGAGTGCCCATATTTCGCAGTCCCATCCATTGTTTTCATTCAGCTCTGGATTTGGATCATCTCGCCTTGAAGGTTTGAGCAGCGACTGGGATGAAGCGTGTTCTCTGAGGGGGCAACGTTATCGCAAACAAGTTGCTGGAGCTGACAAAGATATTCTTCTTCCGTGGTACTTTTGTCTCCTCTGGTGCAGAGGCTGAGGAAATATATACGAGTGGAATTATGAAGGTGGGGTGGAATGTCAGATCGTGCGGAGCTGAAATCGTTCGTGCATTCATTCCTGAGGCCCTCTAAGCTCCCATACTGAGGCCGAGCTAGATATTCATACCGTTGATACTGAAAACGCGCCCAGTGGCGTAGCTTGAACTATTCGAAGTTGAAACTCCTCGTAGTGAAGGCTAAGATAGTCCTTCCAGATTTAAATATAGCACCGATTCTCATCTCTGCGGTCTATGTTTGAGCCACACGCGAGGTGTTTCAGCTCCTGGATTCCTGCCAGGATTCTCGTAAAGAAATATATCAACTCAGGGAATACGCTACAATCTTCCTTGCAAGGCCTGCCGAAGAAGTTTAATAGGTGAAATGACTACATGGGATCTGGGGTCCCGTGTTGCGCTGGACCCTGGTGGTAGGGAGTAGATATATATTTTCAAGGTGAGTCCCAAAATAATTCATCCTCTTATACTGTTTACGTGCTATGGTCGGAGGAAAACAGATCTCCCACGCTAACCGGAAGCACGGACATTGTAACCGAGTTATAATAAGAGTTATTCTGAGTTCATGAATTGGTATGTTCAATAGATACATCTAACTGACGGTTCCTCTTCTATCATTTAGCTTGTTGGCGTTAGAAAGCTTAACGCCGCCGAATACCGGAAACAGTAGACCCGAACCAGTCGCTACTGTAAAATGAGCAGAGATAATCGTTTGATCAATGGAATCATTTAACCATAACCGAGTACGGTCGGAGATTGCCGAGAAAAATAAAATAACTCGGTCAAAATTTCGACGAGCCCAGGACAAAGTTCTCCGTTTTGTACCATTGAACCGGCCCTTTTGTCAAGCTCGAAACTTTAAGAAATGTGATGTTTTCAGATTTCTGAGGAGTGTGCCGCTCATCCCATAAATCGGCATTCTTTGCCCGGTCGGCGTTTCCCGGGAGACACGTGCGGAATGGCTGTGCTGCGCCCCTGCAGCTGCCTGTAGTGCACATTCTAGGCCCCCACCAGGAGAGCTGGGAAGCACACTGAATGCCCATTCAGGATTAACAGCAAGAGGCGGGGGCTCTTGGGGGCTTCTGGTGCCATTTGAATGTGAGTGGAAGGATGTAGTATACATCAGAGTCATTTATATGGTATTTAAATATCATGGTGGGGCTTGGAAGAGTCCAGAAGGGGTGTGTGAGCATACAGCCCCTACCTCACAAAAGTCCTTTTTATGCGCTGGGCTCTAACGTAATTTAAAATCGAAAAACATCACATACCTTAGAATTCTGAACTGCCAGCTCACATTTGTGAAACGGACAACTTTGTCCTGAGGTCGTCGAAAATTTGGCTAAGACAATTTTATTATTCTCGGCAATTCCCGACCGTACTCAGTTACGGTTAAATTATTCCAGTCGCTATTTTAATCACGGATTGATCGACTGTCACCAATCTTAGAAAAAATCGCTACTGGCTCGAGTCTACGGAAACAGTATCAACAATTTCCGAGGCCTCAAATGTGGCGATCTTCAATGATGGGCCGACGATGAGGATTTCGTCATAGTATCAGGCTCTTGGCCTTTGGATTATTCTGAGCAAAGTATTAAATGTGCCGTTTCAAGTGGCGCAGGACGCGGTCCCTCTGCGGCCTTTGGTTGAATGTCGAAGTCTGATTGTGCCAATTTTGGCCCGCTTACCTCCCTGCAATATGTGATGATCAGCGGGTTTCAAAGTTGTTTCCTACTTGCTGGTACCACACTGGTTCGAAGTCTCACGAGGGTTGGAATGTCCATTCCATATCCACGGTCAAATCAGAGGGTGACCTCCGAGACTATAGCACTATCATTATGCGGCCATTCTGTCCAGGTTGAACCGTTGGTGGCGGTCAGTCTGATATGAAGCCAGTGGCCTCAGATATATGACTGAAGCCTTCTCGGCGCTCGAATTCCACCGACTCACCATAAAAACCAAAAGTGTCGCTGATTATCCACCAATCAATTCCAGCACCCTTTCCCCCTACGACGGACCAGGTCAAAAACCTCCGGGTTGAGCCCCACTCCCGATGAAAGCTTCCGTCGGATCCCGGTGCCTTTACGGTTAGATCGGTGTTCCCATTGAGCTGGAAGTAAAATGCACAGCCTAGAGATGGGAGATTGTCTTGCTTTACGGTAATGAACTATTACAACTTAGCAAACTTTATCTCCGAACAATTATATAAAGGCACCAGCACTTCCTCTCGTCTTCATTTCACCATGTCCACCGCAATGGATGAGACTTATGGTGCAATGCTCATCGGAGGTTAGTTTCTAAGGTCTACGTTTATTGGATCACTCTAACGAATTCTTCAAGTGCTGTTTGCGACATTGTGAGTGTTTTGTGTGTCCGATAAGTGTTTTACTCCATTCTGATGACCCTGTCAGTTTCCAAGGAGTGCTTACGGTTCAGGCCTACATGTACTACGAGACTTTCCCGGAAGATCCGCTCAAATTGAAAGCATTGGTGAGAAATCCAGCCTGTCCATTTGGCCCGCTGATAAGTATTGGTTAAAAGGTTGCCAGTGTCTGGTAGGAAATAACGTTTTCTTACTGTTGAATCTCCTTAAATTTTGGTACAGGATCTTAGATACTGTGCATCTAATCTTAATCAGCCAGAGTGTGTACCACTACCTCATCAGCAGTTGGGGAAACGACGCGGCCCTCTTGGTGTCAACCGAACCACTGAATGTACACGTCGTCTTCATCGGGTTAGCTACTATCCTCTGTCAAGCTTTCTTTTTATTCAGGTCAGTCAGCTGCCATACGAGGCTCGTTAGTTTTTAATATTGCGCACAGAATCTGGTCACTGAGCAAGAAGAACTGGTTGCTGACTGGTGTCCTGGCGGCCGCGTGCCTGACCTCATTTGGATTCCACATTGTCATCACGACCCAACTCTCTTTGGCTGCAACTGCGCACGCATTCAATCTCAACAGGGCTGATTTTGTCATCAGCTTCACTATAGGTGCCGTAAGCGCGTACCGTTTCAACTTTCCACCTTCTCTATTATTTGAAGCTGACATTTTTCCTCTCCAGTGGATGTTGGAATTGCGGCTTTGCTAGTTTTTTATCTGCGCAGGGGAGGAAAATCGACATCTGAGAAGTATGTGATGCAATTCCTTGACTATTACTGAAGTTCAAAAGATCGTCTATAGAACAACCTCGGTAATCTCTCGCGTTATCCGATACACTGTGGCAACTGGGGGAATTACCAGGTGCGTCGAATGACTTATGCCTCTGATTTTCCAGTAGATCTGACGGTATCCCTAGTCTCCTCGCCGTTGCTATAGTCGTAGCGGTAATTAGTTTCCTATGCATCTGCGTTGTATCACTAAATGGCCTACAGTACGAAATCCGGCCTAATGGGTTCATACATATCGTTTGCCCTTCTACTCTCGAAAAGTCCGCAGCTAATATTTTCTCAGGCGATCCACTTTTCCCTCGCTCGCATGTACACAAATGCCCTTCTCGCTACGTAAATCACGCATTTGTTCCTCGCTGCAACTGTTTACTAATTTTCCTAGCCTCAACTCCCGCAAAGGCTTGCGGAATGTGATGAACGGCGGCTCGACAATGACCAGTATGCCCCATTTCGTCGTGAATGCTGGTAGTGGTCTAGGGCTCCGGTCCGTCCGTCTGACGTGACGGCCCGTCGCAAAGACGGGTCTGACGGGTCACTTACGGGTCCTACCCGTCCGTCAAGGTATGTTTCGAGGGTGGCTGACGGACGGGACCCGTCCGTCTGACGGGTGACGGCCATCATGACGGGTATTTTTGCTGTATGAGGCTAGTCTTGAATTTTCTGGTGCAAGAATTTATACTAATCATTAAAAGATGTTCAAAGTAATGAGCTTACATCTCTTCAACCTCTCCACAATTTTCTCCGAGGTCCTCCCGATTAAAATACCCTGGTATGATTGCCTTGGGAGGTGCAGAATTATATTCACAGGTCAATTTTGGAATTTTGGGCCTCAATTTGACCAAGTTATGGTATTCGGTTGATACTGTGAATATTTTAGTGACACTGAACCATTTTTTTCCCGGGCCAGCTGAAAGTTCAACAGTCTCGGCAAATGCCGGGTACTAGCTGATGCGACTTTGGGGGCATATTATGTGGTCTAGGTAAGACATAAGTTATTGCTCTTGATTTCAATGTGTAAACAACTCAACTTTGAGCTCAGTATCGCTGACACAACAACCATAAGCTTTGTGACCCGTCGACCCGTTGACGGCCGGGAGACGGACGGGTTTTGACGGGTCCACCCCGTCCGTTACCCGGCCGTCGTATTTCTCCTTCCAGGGCTCCGACGGACGGGTCCCGTCACGTCGCGACGGCCCGTCGACCCGTCACAAAGACGGACGGACCGGAGCCCTATAGTGGTCTGGCCGATGTGAGTGCACCATTTGGACCCCGCACCTTGTATTTGAACACGGGTCGCATATACAGACGACGCTACGCGAGGACTATACGTTGAACACTCTCAAGTCCCCCGTTTGACCGCAGTGTCTAAACTAAAAGGGACGTTAGGCGGATGGCAGGCCGTCGTGTTTGTACTTGTATTCGATGCGCTGTATTCGTACATTCGGTTTTGTTGTATTATTGTCCCATATTTATATTTTATAGTCAGTGGTAGCGACACACACTCCGATGGAGCAGTGATTGTTATTGCGCGCCAATCTCCCGGAGGCGGGAGGACAGAGCTAGCCATAAGTCGTAGAAAACCCATAATGGAAAGCAACTTGCCCTTTTCCAACATCTGATGATCCGCCTGAACAAATCTCCGGCCTCCTCAAGAGATCCGGGCTAGGCCTCGCGATAGCCCAACGAAAATCTGCGTCCCGTCGGCCCGCAGCTGCCGCAAACGGTCCGCGTAGGCTGAATCTCGCCCATACAAGAATACAGTGAGAGACTCAAGCCGAACCGTGTCCACCAAAGGGATACGTCGCGACTTCACCATGTGCAGAAACGACTCGCTGGCTCGGAGCTTCGAGACTGTCAGCCGCCGGAGCAGTCCAAGGACCGCGGGGGAATTCTTCGTTGGCGGCGGAGACGCGAGGCGGTCGAATACGTCGTCCGGTCCGGCGTCATAGATGTAGTCGATAGTGAGGTCGGGGGTTGCTGCAAATAGATGAAGGATCTCCAGATGCTTGGCGGACACGTATTCTATGGGTAGTTGGGTGATCGTGTTCCCGATGCTCTGGGCGAAGCTTGCCAACGGTGAGATGGCGGCTGGCATAGAAGAGAGGCTGTGTAAGGAAGGCAACATATGTGACGTCAATGTGGTTGGGTGGGATGTGCAGTTGAGGTGGCGGAGGTGACGCACGATGGTCTCGGGATACCGAATTGTCAACGGCTCATGGTAGCACATCGTTTTTATGTTCGCGGCAAGCTTGAGAATGTGGGTCCGAGTGTGGTCAAACAAATCTCCCTCATAGTCTGTGAGCTGGTCCCAGGGAAGGGATATAGAAACCCACAAGGCATTTCACAAATGGACAGTGTGTAGTCAAGGCGCGAGCAAAAAGGCACTGAAAGACAGTTCTAGGCTTTTAGGTATGTGAAGGCACAGGTAGAGAGATCCTCCAGAATTGGGAGGCGATTCCGGACAGACGCGAGTGCTGACAGCTCAGAACCCTGAATTGCGAAGTGTGCGCTCTTTCAGTGC
Organism: Mycena rebaudengoi; assembly: GCA_029282285.1. Taxonomy (NCBI): domain Eukaryota; kingdom Fungi; phylum Basidiomycota; class Agaricomycetes; order Agaricales; family Mycenaceae; genus Mycena; species Mycena rebaudengoi. The sequence continues at coordinate 255,423 of JARJCX010000089.1, read as the reverse complement.
TCGCTCCTCTGCAACACCAGGGCCGCAAAGATCCCAGGACACCGGAGGCCACTGATTGAAAACAGTCGATGGTGACGCCAAGTGAGCTTGATTGAAAGTGGGCGGCTTCCGGCGCACGCCAGCCACTGTACCAGTGGCCTTCAAGTTTGGCTCCTGAAGAACATTCGTGTCTGAATGTGGTCTACAGCTCTTGCACCCGAGCCGCGACACTTCTCCAATACCCGCATACAGGATTTAACCGTTGAGCGAAACACAACGTGAGAGCGAAACACTACGTGTTTTTTCCCTTGGGCTCCTACACTAGGGCCCATTTTTTTTCAGCTGACTCTAAACACTATCAAATGCACACCCATCAGAAGGTTCGTCAAAATATCAGCTCTGCGGACCTAGATTAAATGATTTGCTTGGACCACATTTTGCGCATTTGCTCATCGATATATGATTTATCCGGGGTGGGCATGCTGTGGGGCGTTGGATGGGTCATTTAGACGGTACGGGGGTTTTTGTGTCCTAGATCTCAAATATTAACACCCCAGACCTTCAAAACTTCCCCTCGAGGTTCTAGGAATGTCATTCAAGTGTTTCGCTCTCACGTGATTCACTCGCCTCGTTTTCATCCATAGTTCGATGGACTGGGTCAATTCTTTTTACAGGCGGTAGAGAAGGCGAGAATGCATCTCCCTAGCAAAAGCCCCCGGCCAAAAACGGTCTATGTTCCGCCGAAAACGGCCCCGCCGTTTGAGCGTTTCGCTCAGCGGTTAAATATTGTATGTGGCCAAGCAGAAACACGTCCTTGCCATATGAGACAAATGAATATCCGCGAAAGGATCCGCCGAACGGGACCAATGGCTGCCACAAAGTTTGGGAGCTCAGATTAACGGAATACCGGGAGGCTGTGTTCACCGGCGGCAACGCGGCAGCCCGAAGCGGACATTCAATGGTGGATGTCAATACCAAACACAGCCCTCCTTTTACCATTGCGTCCTCCCTCCCTCCTTCATTCCGTCCTCGTCCTTCCTTCTTCCGCAATGGCCCCTCCTCCCGCCCGCGCCAGCGCCAGCTCTGCCCCTGCCCTCCCAAGTCGCCCATGTACCATCCATGGCGAGCTCTGGCAAGCCCCGCGCGACCCCTAGCGAGCCCCGCCGCTGTGTCAGAACCACCAGAGAAGGCGGACAATGCAAGAACACCCGAATTGACCTGGCGTGCTCACGGCATATGTGCCGCCAGCATTGTAACGCCGCCGGTCCTTGCAAACTGGCACAACATGTCCTCAGAACTCCTCAGTGCCAAACAGCATCGCTGTCCCTCCCCCGCCGCTCCCTCGTCAACAGCCCGCCGACCCCTGGCACCTCTCGTTCGACAACATCCTTGCAGACATCACACGTCCGCTGCGACTCTTTAGTGAGAGGCTCCGCAGCTGTTGTGGCGCGTCAATGGAGGCTTCAGACGCGTCGTGGGCGGACATTATCGCAAGACGTGCACTTGTTTGTACATTGTTTATATTAGCGGGCATAGCCCCATCACATCACAGGATGAAGCTCCGCTGCATCAAAGTGGCTGTGAACCCTCCCGATCATCACCGCCGGTGTACCGGTGCACCGTTAATCTGAACTCCCAAATGCACTCATGGCTGCAGGCGTATGAGGTACCTATATATCGCAGCAGCACCGATACTCTCGGATATCTCTTTTGTCTGTATGTCAAGTGGGGCCTCGTTGCTTTCAATTACTATGCGATTCAATGTCGGCGAAAGAGCATAGCTGTCGTAGGTAGACTCGTAACCAGTCTGTAACCAATAAGCCGAAAATGTGGCAAGCACTTCGGTGGTTAGCTTGCCACATTTTCGGCTATTGGTTACAGACTGGTTACGAGTCTATTGTGGCATCGCGATCACTGCGGTCGGGCATGGCTCCGCCTCCCATTACGTCCACGAATTGCGGAATAAAAGTGACAAGTGGGACTCACCCACTCAGAATCAAGTTGAAGGTCGGTGGCAAGAGAAGAGACGCAAAGTTTATCAATCTCTCGGTTCGTTAATTGTTCGTTAAATTGATTTTAGGCTCAAAAAGTCCGCGCTTGATATGTCTTCAGGCGATCCACTTTTCCCTCTATCACATGTAACATTCCGGAAATGATTATTGTCGAGCGGGTATAAAATTCTCCACTTACGTAGCGACAAGCCATTCATATCAAACAAGGCAATAACGCGGGCCACCTGTCATAGTGCGACGAAAACTTTCAGCGTAGGCTGAATCTCTCTGATACAGGAGCACTGCGAGAGCCCAAAGCGATAGGTCGCGACTGCGCTATCTGCAGGAACGACGCGCTAGCTCCGATATTCGAGACGATCAGTCGGCGAAATTGGGGGAGAAGCGCGGGGGCATTCTGGGTTGGTGGAGACGCGAGACGGTCGAATACGTCGTCTGGTTGGGCGTCAAAGAGGTAATCAATAGTTGGCAAATGCATTCTCGATATGCAAGCAGGATTATGGTGAAAGGACCACCCTATGGAGATTCTCATAATTGAGCCCGGCTGCAACCCTGGGGTCAGCCGATATGGAGTGAAATTGCCAAAAGGAATATGAGTGGGCCAACGTTCAGAAAACTTAATAATAATAGAATCATTATTGTCCACACGCAGGACCATATACATACAACAAAAAATACATGCACCCACCCGCAGCACGCCGTGTACTCCGCCTGGCGTCGATCGGACTCAGCATCCGTCGTTGCAAGGGTGGCGTGGAGCGGAGCGGACGCAGTTAGCTGCTCTTCCGCAACAACAGACACACACGCACACCTTCCGTCCTCCGTGCGCAGCCAGCCGCGCAACGCCACCCGCGTCCATCGGGTCATATACCACACCACGCACAATATAATGTCTCCCCACCGCTCGCGATGTGTAGCTGGCGCTCCGGTGCGCGATCTGGCGGACGGTCAGGCGACGCAGAAGAAGCGATACTCCGGGAGACGCAGGCAGTGAGTGGATGGGTGGGAGGGTGGGAGGGTGCGGTGGCGGGTGCGGGTGCGGGTGCGGCGCTGGGTACGTCGCGATGTCTCGGTCTGACGCGGCGTGATACGGGAGCCGGGCAGTAAGTTGGACGGAATATCCAGGGCTGTAGGAGCAGAGGAGCGCGGAGTCGTTGGAGCGAAGCCGTGGAGGGCGCGGAGGGCGGTTCTTGTGATACGAGATGGACAGAAGAAGCAATTATGCGGGAAGACGCGACAGGCAGTGAGTGGAGGCCAGGGGGCCGTAGGAGCAGAGAGAGGCGCCAGTACAGGCAGTGCCGTAGAACGAAGCCGTGGAATGGGCGTGGTGCTCAGGTCCACTCCAAGGTCGTGCACGCAGTCGTCGAGGCCGTGCTCAACGTGTCGCGCAGCACCCGACGCCGACGACGCGGACCCCCGGCCAACGCAGCATCCCTCACATCGCGGCCTCGTCATCGCACCCACCCACCCACACCCACGCCCCGCTCCGCCCTACCGCACAGCTGGTGTACACTGTACTCATGGTGCATGCTGATGCCGCGGGTGGGTACGCCCAAACGCGGGCGGTGGTGGTCTCCACTGGCTGGCCGAACGCGACGAATATTTGAAGGAGCCAGTAGGGACGAGCGGGTCCAAGCACAGAAATAGCCAGGAGCGGAATAGATCCTGGAGAACGTAGGTTAGGGCTTGTGTACGAGGAATGTTTTTGCAGCACTTGGACGTGAGGAAAGTCCAGGAACAAGAGTACGGCGTGGGAACGAATCCACTGCCACCAACAATCGGGCCGAGATCACCGACTCACTCCGTGCTGCAAATTCTTTTGTGTGCCTATCCAAGGCACCAGGTAAGTAGATAAGGTCTTTGTGGAGTATCGGAACTCACTCCTGTGCTATGTGGTGTCGAGGTCTCGAAATTTAGAGGAGAGTCGGTGGTTCGAATCCACCCGAAGACATGGATGGTCGGAAACCGACACTTTTTTTTTTCTGCGTGTCGGGACAAGGACGGACGTTACACAGGGTCTAATACAGGATATTCTCCTTGTGGAATACGGTAACCCACCCGGGGATATACCGCTGGCACAATATTAATCGAATCCACCCGGAGACATGTGGCGGGACCAGGAAATCCTTTTTTCTTCCCCGGGTTGCAAATTCCTCTGTGTAGTTATCCAGGGGAGCAGGTTATCAGATAAAGTATTCGTGGAGTACCGTAACTGACTCCTGTATTATGTTTAGGATTAGGGATTCTTGAAATATACTATATCCCGCTGGGAAGGGGGCCACTTAGGAGCAATCACTGAATAGCGGCATTCACACACCTTAAAAATGGGGTTTTGTGTGCCCGGAATCGAAGATAGGCTTGTTATAGACATGTGAGGCATTTTTGGCCGATTTGTGGTAGGTTGGTGGGGGCCTCAGAAATTTACTTTCGGCGGCAGTCCAAAAGAGGTAAATATCAGGAAGTGGACCAGGCGGGCAAATCATGTATTTCTCCATTGATAGCTGCGACGAAACTGCTTGTATACATGAAGGGGAACCAATACACTATCTAGCATATTCAAATGCTTAATAGCATGAGTAGTATTGGTAGCAATATTTGCTTCTCCGCTGTGCATGTTGTCGAAAATCATGCTGATTGATGAATTGCGGCTAATACATCCCTGACGCGCATTGGGGGGGTCAAAATACGCATTGGGCAGTTTTATACGATATATATCAACGGTCCTGAAGCGGAGTATTCACACCTATATGAAGATGGGGTCCACAAAAAATCTGCAGATTCCAATGTCAGATGATATCTGGTTTGCAACAATCACAGTGGCCCAGCACCAAATCAGCCGAAAGAAATATTGGCTATTGCTCACAGTCCATTAAATTTGTCTCCTCAGTCTTTATGTGCCGGAATAAACTTGTAGCCTTCAGGGTCTACCCACTGCAGAGCGGCCAATGTGAAGCACACTGAACCTCTAAGCCTACATTGGGGAGGGTAAAGCGACCTAAAATGAGTGGTGTCGCAACAGTGAACAATTCAAAAGAAACGACAGCCTGTGGCGAACATAATGAGCCCCAGAAGTCCCGAATCAGTAAGGAACTCGCAGAGAACGAGACAATGGAAGTTGGCGCCGCTGCGCGGTTCCCACGACAATATTTGGCTGTCGAACATGCCATAACTTGCCGGCCAAACGTCATCCCACCATCAAACTTGGTACGAACAGGGGTCCAAGGTTGTATTCTACCCCCCAATCACAAAGTATTGCCCAATGGCCCACTACCTAGGGGTGGCCCACTTCCCAGCAGGTTATAGTATGTAGTTCATTATAGTGGCTAGTCTCGAACAAAAATAACCGCGTACTTGTATTATAATGCGTCCCAGGGAAAATACGATGACGAACCTGATCTGCTCGCGGTAACTGTCCGTGTGCTGATTGTCATGCGGAGTACTCGATTCAACACCCAGCTCCACTTGTGAAGCAATAACTGGGCATTCGAACTACCTACTACCACCAGATACACGAGATTAAAACGAAGTGAGGCAAAAATGCCGAGAAAAATTATTTTGCAGAAAAACGAGAAACTAGCAGAGGACACTGCGAGCCGTCCTTGAATTTCCCACTTATATATGGACGCGTCAAGATCCTGCACACAATCAAAAACCTGTTTGGATTAGGTTCGAAAGCTTACACGTTTTCTTTCGTAATCTTGTCCTCGGTCTCCCTGAATACAAAATTCGTCAAAAGTATGTAGTACAAGGTCTTGATCTCGGTCAAAGTGAACCGGAGCCCAGGACATGCCTGAAAGAAAGTCAGTCGGTCGATCTCCCAGTGAGTTACTCACTTGCCCGAGGTCCCGTCGAAAAGGTTAATATATTTGAAAAATGCCATGGATATTGCTGAACAGCTTCCGGAAGACATTCCCACCGATCAGGCCTGGAAAATTAAGAGGTATATCCGAGGATAAAAATCATACAAAATACACACTTGAATTCCCAGGCATCCTCACCCCAAAAAGCTTTGTCTAGGTTGAAGGCCTCAATTGAGAGATGGACAAAGGTCCCTTTCGGAACAATGAAACTGTGTTTTGTCTCATTCACAGTCCCGTTTCGGTTATGCACAGGGTACAATGTCGGTACCTCGTTGTTCTGGGTTGCCACCCTTGCTGTAGAGTGCACTGGGGGGATCAAGCGCAGTGACTCGCGCGTTACGTTGTGCAAGAAGGGCAGACCAGAGAGCGTTGAATGCAAGGATTGGATCTGATCTTCGCTCAACTCTGATAAGTCGCGAGGAAATTCTTGTGCGACGGAGAGGAGCTCAGTGCGGAGCCGGTCTTGGATACCAATATTCTGAGCAAGGAGTAACAAGGTCCATGTCAGAGAGAGAGACGAGGTATCGGATCCAGCAAACATGAAAGTGTTTATATTGTTCAAGATGTCGTCGTCGGATATCCGCTGCTCAGGTGGTAGGTCGGCTGCAGTATTTGATTTCACTGTCATAACGTTTCAGGGAAGGAAGGGCCAGAAAGCGGAATGGAAACCTACATAACAATGTCAAAAGATCTTTACCATTATATGAGTCGCCGCTCTTCTCGCCCTCGACGATCTTTTGCTTTTTCTCCTGGATGAGGCGACCAGCCACACGATGTATCACCGCTTGACATCGCTGGACGGTTCTGACCGCTGTGTCAGGCTATATGTAAATTCTCAGGGCTGTATAAACAAGGACATGGATTTACACCGACGAATAGCTGGTTTATAATGGGCAGGTATATGGAAAGAAGCTTGCGGAACATGGTGCTTTGAGAAATGGCAACCTCAAACATGTCTTTATAGGCGATAAAGAGCTCATTTGTTTCGTCCTGAACCGAATTGAAGTTGTAGTCGAAGCCTGTGGCAGAATCTATTTGTAAAATGAGAAAGAGTCAAGAAAAAAAGTGACGCACCAGCCAATCCCATGACATCAAATGTTACCCGACTCAGAAACTGACAAACGTCAATCCGGACGGAGGTCGACTCAGTTTCGGAACCAAGGAGATCCACCCAAGCGTCTCGAAGTTGAATGCCTTTCTTGAATGAGATGTCCACTAGACTGCGCATGTTTTGGGCCGAAAACGCTGGCAAGGCGACGCGCCGCTGTCGCTTGTGCACTTGGCCCTCGGCAGAGAGCATGCCGCAACCAATGAGACTTGTTATGACTCTCCGCGACTGCCATGGCTTCACGTATATCGCTGTGTTTTTGAAGATGTGCGATACAGAAAGGGGATCGAGGGTGAGCAAACGTTCATCCCACTAGAACAGATGAGTAGTCGACTGAAGGCCTGACTGGATTGTAGACTCACCGGACCCAGCCCACGAATCCTGACGGTTCGCCCATAATACTGAACAAAGATCTCATGGACAAATGGCGTGAGAGTGGGACTGGACGAAGCTGAGATTGGAAGGCCGGCTGCGTAGAATAGACGCACTTGAGCACATGCCGGAAGTGGTTACCAAACCACTTCTGTACGGGTGGACCGGGTAAGTCACGAAGACCGCTGAAGCGTGGCGCAACGAGGGCACGGAAGAAAATATAGAGAAACACGGTGACAAAGAACGAAAGGATGTATATGAGAGGCATGGTCAAAAGCGGGAGAAGACCTTGCACCCACAATGAAATATGAGGCAGGACAACTTGAGTAGCATTCGGGAATAGCACTAACTGATGGCTTTCGGCATATTGCCAAACTCGGGTGGTTAGGCGTTTATCGGTTAGGGGTAAAGATTAGCAGTTAGTGAGTATATTGGGGGCAATCCCCGACACACTTGGATGCCGGTGCGTTTAATGTACTTGCTCATGAGCAAATTGACGAGGACACTTATGGCAGACAAAGGCAGGCTCTGTCCTCGGCGGTGTTCACCTTACCTAGATATAATCCACCAAACGGGGTACCCCATTTGGTCCGCCCAGCAGGCGCCCGCAGGCACCCCCGCGGGGGGGTCCGGAAAAATTGGGGGAACAACTTCGATTGACGGCTCGCAATATTTGGACCTGTTTGGGGCGTGCCCAAACGGCCGAAACCACGCAGATCCCTATTATTTCTTTCTTCGAGAGCGGTCCCCTCTTCCTTCATCAGGGCGCCGTTCCCTTCTTTCTTTCGTCGTAGCGCGGTGGGCCTTGGTTCATTAGAGCGCGGTGGGCGTTGCGTTTGATTGGCGAGTTCTTTCCGGTGTTCTTGCTTAGGTTTAACTTGAAGGCTGTCCTTGCAAGTTCCTCGCAAGTTTTTTTGTTGTGTTGAACGCGTGTTTGATTGTATGCCCGCCCGGTCCTTCCTTTCTTTCTGTGTGTTGCGCAGGAATGGCCGAAACAGATGTCGTGGCGCGTCATGACGGACGCGCAGAACGACTACTGTTTCTTTCAGTGCTGTTGGAGTGGGCGCGGCTGATGGGTAATTCTTCGAAAACTGCTCAAAACAGCGAATTCTTGATCCGCGCCTTCGGTTCTGCGATTAGCTGTAAATTCGGATGGTAGTGTACATAGCAGCTCATACTGTAAATTAATCTGCCTTAACGATGGCAAAATTCCATTCAGAATTAAAAAATCAAGCCCAGAAAATTGCAGCATAAATTAATCTAAAGGGGTGTAAATGCTGCAAAATTTGAAACTACACGCACAGACCATTGACAGCATACGAGAAGTGCCAGTCTGCCTGCGGCAACGTGCTCGCCACATTGTTGCCCCCTCGCAGGCAGACTGGGGACGAGTCTACATGAAGTATGGGGTTCTCTGCGTCTCTAGGTTTGGGTAAAGAAAAGAGGGGGGTTCAGGGACGAAGGTGTAATTTAGCTCGCTTTGTCGTCTGGGATAATCTTTGGAAACTGGGTAGTAGCCATCTTCGTCACTTCGTTACTTCGCTTATTTTCACGAAACCTCGTCACTTTGATCGCATTTAGGGAAAGTTCGTTACTTTTGATGATTTTCTGTCTAAGTTCGTCGTTTTACTCGGCACGTTCAAGAACCGGAACATCGGCCATCATTGTTCCTTCGACACAAGGCCGGGCGGGTTTTTTCATATAGATGCCTTTCCCCGACACCAACCACCGACCCTAACTGCTAACCCAAACCAGAACCACTAACCCAAACCCCTAACGCTAACCGCTAACCTCTAACCACTAACCTCTAACCGTAACCAGCTAACCCAAACCTCCAGCCGAGCTCGGCACACCGCTGATTCTGTGATGTGCCGACAGGCATGCTGTACGTTGATCCAGGGAAAGTGACGAACTTTCGTTGAAGTTCCTTGAACTCACGAACTTTCATAGAATGCCATCAAACTGATGAGTTTAAGCGAAGTAACGAAGTGACGAAGATGGCGTGGACTCCTGGAAACCGGCGTTCGTGATTCGGACCCTGGTGTGTAATTACCTAACTAGCTGACATGGAGGTGGTTACCAAATCACTTCTGAATGGGTGAACCAGGCATATCACCAAGATCGTTGAACCGTGGTGCAACTAAGACACGGAAGGATATATAGAGAAATACGGAGACAAAGGGCAAAAGGATGTATATGAATGGCATGTACGAAGGCGGGAGCAAAGTTTGCACCCACCGTATAATAAGAGGCACAACAGCTTAGAGTAGCATTCGGGGACCGGCAGCATAATGATAGCTACCCAACTATCCATCTATACCAGTCGGACATAAAGATTTCTTCAAGGTAATCGCAGCGATTGCGTAAAGGTGCGGAAACTTAACAAAGCGTTAAGTAAATGGTGTAGCCGTTTATGCAGGTCTTCGCGCACCTCGAATTTGGCCATTCCAGGATCCGGTTGCGCGCAGTGCATCCATGGCACGTTGAACATGGCTATACTGAATCAACGGCGTTCAAAGCCGTTCCGATCTTCGGTAATTCGACGCTCCAGCATTATATTTGGTCAGATGTTTGGCTATTTTAGGACCCAGTTGCATCAGACTTTCGATATTTGATTTGTGAGCTTTTTCAAGGCCAACCAAGGTCAAAAAAGGCCCGAAAATCCCGCAATATCACAAGACGGCAAACCTATGTCCGAATTTCACAAGCTCAGAATTTCCGGTCCAAAAAGGGTTGTTTTCCGAAGCCGGGGGCGGGCTGCGGGGACATGTTCTGAGGATGGCGGAGAGGGCATTGATGACTCGAAACACGGCCTCAAGCTGAAACTGAGGTGGATTTGATGGCATCAATTTATCGGCCCGCTATAAGTGTGGGAACGTGGAGACCCCAGTGATAAGTAATTTAACCGATCAGAACCTCCTGCCTCTTTTGGGGGGACCAGAGGAGGGGGGTTAGAGTTCGGGCTAAGAAAACTTTTCGACCCTACTGTACCATTTCGACCAAGTGTTCCCATGTCACCCATCACCATAAGTGTTCATTTTTGAGGTGTTCATCCCGCCATTTCACGTGCAGAATTGCCATATGGGGGCGGCCGGGCCGGATTTTTTTGACAGATTTAGCCCCTAATTGGGCCAAAATCCCACCGTCACTGGGACCAAAAGTGTTTTTCAGTTCGGAGGCCGGCATCACCCGTCACATTAAGTTCTGTTTCTCTTTGCCATTGAGAATTGGAGGGGAATGTCACTCGGCGCTGACAGAGGAGTCTCTTGGCTGTTGTTGCCGTTCTGGGTCAGCCATAGAGAATGTGTGGCCTTTGTGGTGGTGGAAGGAAAAGGGAACTGAGCCGAGAACTCGGCACGATGCGGCACGGCATGGATTGGAAAAAAACTCTCACGATGTGGAGGGGTCAACACGTCAGAGCAGCGATTCAGAAGGTTTGGGAACAAAAACCGGAGCCCGCGGAGAATTGTCAGCAGCCTCTCACAGAATGTCGTGAGTCTATTCTTGGACAAAGACTAGTCGTTCTGCTTTACATGGGACTACATGGGACCACTGATTATAGGGGAAGACGTGATGAGTCCGCGCCATTTTCGTCACTTCGTTACTTCGCTTAGGTTTGCGAAACTTCGTAACTTTGATGGGAATTCGTGAAAGTTCGTGATTTAGTATCCCGGCTTGTCAAGCGGCGACTCCTCGGCACATCACGGTGGGTACCCAGAGCTTGCCGAGATTGGCCGGTTAGGTTCGGGTTAGCCGCTTAGAGGTTAGAGGTTAGCGGTTAGGGTTATCTGGTAAGGTTAGAGGTTAGTGGTTAGAGGTTAGCGGTTAGCGGTTAGAGGTTAGCGGTTAGAGGTTAGTGATTAGGGTTAATGGTTGGTGTTAGGGTAAGGTATCTGTAGGAAAAAACAGGCACCGAGGAAGATGATGGCCGGATTAACGTGTTTGACTTGTGTGGGTTGTATATCTCACGAACTTTCCTGGAAACCGCCAAAGTGACGAAGTTTTACAACTTTCCATCAAAGTGACGAAACTTCGCAAATTTAAGCGAAGTAACGAAGTGACGAAGGTGGGTACGACTCGGACGTAATCTCGACACCCTCCCCCACCAATCTTCCTTCCCTCTCTATCCATAGTAAATGTCTCCAGTCCCCGAGAGAATGCCTGTGCCTGTCATCGCCACACGATTCGCCGAACTGCTCAAGACCATCGAACAGTCCGCCGCCGCTTTGCGTATTGCCGTCGAGAATCCACAGAGTTCCCCGTCCCTCGTTTCGAATTCTGACGACATTGGGGCTCGGATTGCTGCCGAAATGGGCCTCCCTTTCCATGCAAACTCAGACATGGCGAGACAGGCAGCACTTCTCCGGATCGCAAGCGAGCGTTTAGCGCAGCTGGTGACGCCACCGAGACATGTTCTGTTCGAAGCTGCTGGATCGGTGTGTATTAGATATTTCTTCACTTCTTTCGCCATTGAACTCACGACATTTGTTTGAAGTTCTATGTTTCATTGTGTTTGGATGTCTTTGCCAAAGCAGATGTCGCGACTGTGATTGAGGACATGAATGCAAATGGGGTTCCAGCCACCGATCTGGCGAAGAGAGTTGGTATGAACGAGGACCTGATGTGTATGTTGAAGCGTTCGAGTATTTCCATTCCCGATCCTTCTCTAAACTATACTTTCGCATTACAGCCAGAATGCTTCGTCACCTTTCTGCCAGAGGAATATTTCAAGAGGTTTCTCCCGGGGTTTGGGGGAACACGGTCAACAGTCGAGCGATGGCTCATGCCCCTGAGTTCCGAGCGCAGCTCGATATTGTGTAAGTGCACAGCCATTTAATTCCCACTAAAGTTCTGACTCACCGCCGGAAGCATGTACGAGGGAAACCTGGCTCTTCCATATTGGACCCAATTCCTTGAAGCTCATTCGGCTGGCACCGACCCCCTTCCTCTTTCCCCATTCGCCATCTACACATCCAACCAGCCGTTCTACCAATGGATTCATTCCTCCTCGCCGGCTGCTCAGGGTAGGGGTGCGAACCTCAACTCTGCGATGAAGGGCATGTCCTACACGGAAGGCGTAGCCTTTCTTCCGGCGGACTACCCATTTGCGAAATTTGCGGAGGGAACGACAATTGTTGATGTAGGCGGTGGGCTGGGAAGTTTGCCGGCACTGGTGTTGCCTGCTGCACCGCATTTGAAGTTCGTAGTGCAGGATTTGAGTGCGGTCATTCAACAGGCGACGGAGAGCGGAGCGTGTGGAGAGTGGGTCGAGAAGGGGTGTGTGGAGTTTTCGGTACAAGACTGTTTCTCCCCTCAACCGGAGGCTTTGTGTGGAGGGAATGTGTTTGTTCTCAAAACTATTCTGTGCGAACTTCTACCTTTCTTTTGCTATGTTCACTGACTGATATCTTCGTCAGCCACAATTATCCCGACTCCAAAGCATCTGAAATCCTCACTCACATCCGTGCCGCTAACCCTTCCCAACTGCTCATCATCGATCGTGTAGTCTTTCCTCAGCTCCTAACCCAAGCACCGACCCCCGAGGCGGAGCAAGGCATCCACAAGAAGCTCCGGGAAGGGGGCGCTCAGAGCCTGGCCGTCCCAACGATGTATGATCTCCTCATGACCGCGTTGCACGGCGGGCGGGAGCGCCTGTTCCCAGAATGGAAGGCACTGTTGGAGAAGACAGGCTTTAGCATCAGCGCTGTATATCCGATGCGCGCCAGTACAGGGCAGTTTGTCGTCGATTGTGCGCCAATCGAGCTTCCCAAGTAGACGTATCACTCCGGGCGTAGCCATTTCCGCGAATCAACTCACCGGGGTTCTCGGTTCTCCATTTCCAGCGGGACGCTCCATGGATTATCAGAATAAGTACACCATTTCACGGGAAGATGCCAACAAACACATACATATGACAAGACATGCCTTCGCTACGCTCCGACAATCCAAATAAATATGTTGTTGAAGTTGAATAGGACGAATAATGAAAGAGATAAACGGTTCCGTGTAAAATTCAAGTTGGAAATATTATTTAAGTACAGGAAGCGTGTATGTGAAAAAATTGTTACAATCAAGTCAATTTGCTGCGCTCAATGGCCACCTGGACAGCACGACCACAGGAATGTAGATGAGTTTGGACGAAATGCGAAGTGCCGCCGCGAAGAATGACTGCGGCACGGTGGGAGCTGAAATCTACGCGCTTCCTTCGACCTGATCTTGGCTCAAAAAAGGCAATTTGTGGCTGTGCGGCGGGATCAACTACTCCGCAAGGATCAGAGAGGCCAGGGACGAGCCATGGAAGTCAAGCACGCCACCGCCGACATGCCTCCTGTTTAACGGCCGCACTGTCAACCAACCTCACACAATCTTCACATCCTCTATCATCCCGAATCCTCTTCTGACAATGCGTCTCCCAGCCCTCCTCGCCGTCCTCCTTGGCGTCGCCCACACAAGTCTTGCAACCCAAGCCCCTCCCTTCCCGAGAATCAACCTGACCAGCACCACGCCCATCTCGCCGTTCGACCTACCAGCCCTGCTCCCAGTGCCGTTGCACCCCCCCGACCTTGCTGCTAGCGAGCTCATCCGCACTACGCTCGGGCACTACCCGCTCAGCATCGACGGCAAGAACTTCGGGGCGTTGGCACTGGTCTTCGCCGCCGATGCCGTGGCGAACTACTCGGCGCCGCTGGACGTGCTCACGCCGCTAGCGACCATCCAGGCGGTGCTCGCGAGCAGCCTGGAGAAGGTGACGACGCAGCATGCGCTGAGCACGCAGGTGATCGAGGTCCTGAGCGAGGGCGAGGCGTTTTCCGTCACGTATTTTACGGCGACGCATTTTGGGATGGGGGTTTTCGAGGGTGAGATGGTGGTGACGCATGGGCAGTATCAGGACCATTGGGTTCTTCAGCATCAGAGCTGGAAGATCAAGAATCGGAATCTGGTGTATATGGTTTGTTTACTTTCCCCTGCAGCTATCCTTACTAATGTAATCACCCATTAGGGGCCACTGATTGGAAATATCTCGATCTTCACTTAGCCTGGAAGACATATAGAAATCCAGGGGCAATAGTGTGCAGAGTTGTGCCTGTATACTTAGTTACTCCCTGCGCCCGGCGTTCCTGAGCAGGACCGTGCCGTGTAATCTTCCTTCCTTCCATTCAGAGTCGGCCAACAATGATTTTCCTCAAGTTTACCGGGATATTATTAACACCAACTAGTTTTTGCCAGGTTCTGTTTCTGGCTCATTACTGATGGCAGTGAGGTCTGAATACCGGAAAAAAATCGGTCATTCCAAGCCTCGAGGGCATTATTTCGCCGGAATCCTCAGATTGCCAAAGGTTTGACCGCTTGGCAGTAATCAGTCTTCCCCCCTTGGAATGGCGGGGTTGCTGCTTTGACCACGACCACGACGACCAACGCATGAGTACCCTATCCCGCTGGGAAGTGGGCCACTTAGGAGCAATCAGTGAATAGCGATATGTACACACCTTAAAAATGAGATTTTGTGTGCCTGGAATCGAAGATAGGCCTGTTATGTACCTTTGAAGTATATTTTGCTGATTTGTGCGGTGTGGGCCTCAGTAATCTCGGCGGCAGTTCAAAAGGGGCAAATATGAGGAAGTGGACCAGGCAGCTGAATCATGTATTTCTACATCGATAACTACGATGAAACTGCTGGGATATGTTAAGGGGGAAACAATACACTGTCTAAAGTATTCAAACGGCCAGTAGCATTAATAGTATTGGTGGCAATATTTACTTCTCCGAGGTGCACGTTGGTGAAAATCACGCTGACTGATGAATTGCGACTAGTACTCCCCTGAGGTGCATTGAGAGGGCCTAAATATACATTGGGTAGTTTCATATGATATATATCAACACTTCTGCACCAGGACATCCACACCTAGAGAAACATAGTGTAGGGTCCACAAGAAATCTGCAGATTCCAAGGTCAGATGATATCTGGTTTGCAGCAATCATGATTGCCCAACACCGAATCAGCCGAAAGAAATATTGGTGAGGCCTCACAGTCAACAGAATCCGCTTCCTCAATCATTGTGGGCCGGGGTAAACATGTAGCCTTCAGGGTCTACTCACTGCGGAGCGGCCAATGTGAAGCATGATGACCCTCGAAGTGCAAAGTGAACTACTTAAGTGAGGGGAATGTGGAAAAAGTAAGATTCCTAAAATAAATGGGAGACTAAGACGAACATAACGAGCCCCGGAAGTCCCGAATCGGCAAAGAACTCGTGGAGAATAAGACGATGGAAGTTGGCGCCGTTAAGCGGTCCTATTCCCACGACAATGTTTCGTTGCCAAACATGCCATAACTCCACCATCAAACTTGGAATCCGCCTCGATGTATTCCATCCCCAATCACAAAGTGTGCCAGAAAGTAACTGGCTGGTTTGATATTGTCCAATGGCCCACTACCTAACCTCCATGCAGGTTATAGTACCCGCTCCACGATGCTCTTACTCGGATTTCTCAGTGCTTCTGCCAGACCTACCGCTCAAGCTCTCTTCCCCGCTGCGGGACCGTGACGGCTGAACCATGCAGTAAAGGCCGCCCTTCTCGTTTCTAACAATCGCAACGGTTGCTGACAAGGCTTGCGCGGCATGCGTTCCTCCTCAGTCCCATCCCAACTCCGCCATTTTTTCATCCTTAATACTGTGCCGCCCTCATTCCTGCCACCATCCTTCTCCCCCCTTTCTCCCCCTCTTCCCTCCAACATTTCTTCTTTCCCAATCTACCTGCTTCATGTTCCTCCGTCGTCCGCAACAGCCTTATTACAGCTTTGCCTCTCGGGGACCTAACGTCGCTCATGCCGACCTTATACCCGCCGTTCCATTGAGAAGGGGTGCAGAGAGAGAGATGGGTGTCGTTGAAGGTAAGCATGCCCACTTTGCCTGTTGTCTACCTGTGTCTCCTTTTCTATCCTCCCCGCCCCCGTTCTTGCCCGTTATCCACCAATCCCATCACCCTATGTTCCGGCTCCTGACAATGCGGGCGCTGAGATGATGCATTGGAAACCCTCCATACGGTGCCATGCATCGTTTTCGCGATCCCTCCTCCCGCGTTTCATCCCATCTATCCGCTCCGTGCTTAATCCTGCCTTACTTCGCCATTAGCTGGCTTGTCTCCGGCACGATGCTCATTAACCCGCAGGTTAGCAACTGCATTCATGCCGACTGTTAATTGTACCGGTCGGCGGGCGAGAAAGAAATCTTCGGTGAGCATTGTCACATTATTCTCCGTCCCTTCTTCTTTCTCCTCTATCACCTCCCTGATCCTCGATCGTGTCGTTATCCATCAGTTCCCCTCCCTATGCCTGCGCTCCCGGCAACTTTGAAGCCCATGAATATAGCTAGCCCTCCGTGCGACAGGATAGAGCCCCGCCACTTCATCTGATTTCCTCGTGCTTACGAGCCGCATCCCCATCGCTTCACCGCTTTCCCACCTCGTTCATACCCTGCGCTCATCAGCCGTGCCTCTCAACGTGGCTTTCGTTATACCCACGGCCTGCGCACTTCGACGTCGTTCGTGCCCCCTCGTATTTACGCCGCGCGGACGATGACGAGCATGACCCTGAGCACCTCATTTCCCATTATTTTGTTCCTTGCCCTTCCTGCGCCGCACATTGTTCCTCAAATCTTCTCCTCGCATCGCTTCCTTTCCTTTCCCTCCTTTCCCCGCTCCATTCCTCTTGCCGTTTCGCTTGATCCGCCTGCTCCATCCCTCCGTCGTCCATAACGGTCGCGAAACTACGAAGTACACGATGCCCGCGGCTCCGGGCCTTTACTCATGCCGATGCTCATCCGCACCGCTCGAGCACAGAGGAGGCGGGGAAGGAAATGGCTTTCCTCGTCGATGACCCATTTACTCTTTGTTCTCCTTCTCGCCATCGCTTTTCTTCTCTATCATCTTCCCGCTCCCTGCTCTCAACCCTCAAGCCCCGTTCCTACTCGTCTATGTCTGCGCTCTGTAGGCGTAGGACGATATTTTGTGAACCCTGCGGCAGACAGGGTCATATCAGTCAATCCGTTCTGAGCCCTCCATCCCTTTGTGCTACATCGCTTCCCGTCGTCGGTTCCTGCGCTGTTCATGCCGTGCCACATAGCCAGCAGGCCGACGGCCCTTCAGCGAAGCTTCATCTCCTGCTGGGCATTCCCGCTTCACTCTTTTGTAGTTCTTCTCACATCCGCGTGTTCCAGTCGCCGCATCATCGCTACCTATCGATGTCGTACTCATGATACCGACGGCATTCACTCATGCGTGATGAGACAAGTTGCGAGTATCACCCACGATGAGCATTAGTCTCCCTTACCTTATTTTGCTCCTCCCCATCGCGGTTTTGTTGTCGCCCGACCATTCATCCTCCCCGGATGTTATTTTGTACGAAATTCACTCCCGTTTCCGCGTATATCAATTCCCGAGCTCGCTCGCTGCGCTTCTTTCAACCCTGCTCCGGTTTCTCTGGCAGCTCCGTATTCTACTTTGAAATATTTCTCTTACACACATAGTCTCCATGTCCTTCTAGCGGAATACTCCTGGCTACCTCGTCGTTCCCGTTCAAAACCCTTTCTTCTCGACAGTATCATTCGTCCCCAGTTCCCTCTCAGCCGCTCGCTCTTGCCTCATCAATACTACCTCTCTCCAACTTCCAACGAATCTCACCTTTCCTGATACCCCATCGCTGGTTCTCCTTAGTTTTGAGAGGTGCTATGGACCGGCTCCGAGCGCGTACATTCAAGTTATCCCTGCCGTCGCACCTCGGACCCCTTAATCACAGACATTTGACACTCGTTTGCGTCATTATTGCTCTATCGGATTTGCATCCACCGATCCATGGAGCCCTTCAACGACTCATTTAGTCGGTGCAGAGTCGGTGGTTTCGCGCTCGGACTCTCATTTCGTGCACAGATTCCGCGCACTTCTGGCCGGCGCTTTCCTCGTTATATCACTTCTCTTCTACGGATCGTTCTTCGCCGTGCTCCACTGCTACTTACCATTTCTTCCCGCGCCAGGCTTCCCTCGAACCACCTGGCGCCGGTCTTCCAGTCCCCGTCACACCTTTTGAATCTCGCAATTTATTTTCTTTCTGGCCTTCGTTTCTCATCCGATTTGTTCCCTAGTCATCCCCGTATCCGGGCATACCTCCGTTCAGACTCTCCTAAGATCGTATTCGTGTCGCATGGTCTTCCATATTGTCATTAATCGTGTCTGATCCGTCTCTTGATCATCTATCTTTGCCCCCGTCCCTTGCTCACATTTATGCTCGGTATTCTCGGCAGCCAGATTTTTCGCGGATTGGTGTTGGTATTGCTCTCGATTACTCGGCTCCCCGTCCCGTGAGAAATCATTGCGCTTTTAAATTTTGCGATCCATCCCGTTCTCGTAGAATTCACCCGTACGCTAAACTTGCCCTCTCGCGGCGCCAGTTTCGGTTTATAACTGTGCTCAAGGACGATGCTCTGATGTTGAGAGGTTGACACCTCATGCAATCTCCTCTTTGCTTGGATATACAAATCGATAGCGCTCCAATATTCACTGAGTACATAAATTCACAAATAAAATAAAATTCATCCACTCGAATTCCCAACCACAAATCACAGATACATTCCAGACAGGAAATTGTTTATGAATCAACCAGGAGTAAGGTCGCCACGTCTTTAATTCCTGAAGGCGGCTCAAGTGGTGATGATGATGCAATTGATCGCCAGGAGATGGCCTAGGGACAGGTCAATATCCTCAAAGTATGCGAGCCGTGGGTTACCCACCGAATTCCAAAGGGGGTGCAGCGCAGGTGGTTTCGGTTCCTCCACTGATTTACGCCGTGAGTGGGTGGTGGAATAATTGTGCACAGCAAACATACCAGTTGTTGCCTAGGACGGTGATGGGCGAACAGCTCAGTCCCACGAGGACGTCCAGCCCCGAGAGGTCGAGGCCGAGCCCGGCGGCGACTGCAGATGCAGCGGAGCTGCTTGAGGGGACGACACTGGCGCAGCAGAGGTCGGTGTCGGGGGGATTCACCGGCGGAACGGTGGTGCGGCGCGCGGGAGTGGCGGCAGCAAGGGTCTGTGGGCTGAATTAGTCTCTGAGCGCGCTTGTTGTGCGACCGACGTACAATGAGCACCGAAGTGACAATAACGGAGAGCTTGGCGAACATGTTGCGAAAGTTGTTAGAGAGCTTGAATACGGTAGTGTTCGAGTGAGGATGGAGAGGGAGAGCTCAGGTCTTTATACTGTCGTCTTGCAGCTATATCCGCAAGGCATCAGCAACAAGTGGCGGAGAAGCTGGAATTGTGGAGTGGTGGAGCCTCTGGGAATGACGACATGAGTGGTTGCTTCAACACCGGCGTATATATTGGGGCGATGGAAAGTCAGATCGTTTGTTGGACCTGAAATCAACCTGTCGCCTGTCATGTAGTGTCAAGCCATAAAATCCGGACGGGTATTGAGGGAAAAGTAGTGCATAGTAAGTGCAATGATTCCCACTTTCACCTCATGAGCGAAACCACCGACGCGTACCCCACATTTTACGTCTAGTGCGCAAGCGGGTGATAAACAGGTAACTAATCTGGACAGGCAGCTCCGACGGGGACCGTGCGCGAGTTTCAATGTCCCAAAGCAGCAGTCAATACCATCGGCGTATTCCTGCATGATATCTATCAGGCTAAGCCTAATTCGATTTCGTTGAAACAATACGAAGACGTCATTGACAACTTACATATTCTCACGTCCGGCCCCCCCTGGACTTATCTGCCAATGAACGAGGCGGAGAAAGGTACAATCTCAGTGGAGTAATGCGGGACCCGGGGACGGGTCTGGTAAAGTGACGCACGTTGACGCGGCAATGACGTGCGCAGATGCGGCAGTAACGCGGCACAGATGCGGCATGGCTGTGCCCTTGACACGGCGCCGGCGCACTGCCTCTAAATCTTCAACAAATTATCCGTTCTCTTAACGAAATCTCTCGAATTCGTTTACCAGTATACCGCTTTGTGCACATCCCCACGAATAATATCCCGTCTCATTTTCTCCTTCCGTTAAATTCTCAATATTGCTCACGCTCCTGGACCTGCCCAAAGTATTCGCAATCAATCAAACCATGAACATTGCCTCCGACTGGAGCCCTTATTCCCAATATTCAAGCCTCTTGGATTTGCCACAAAATGACTCCCTGGAACATCCTTGGTTGGACTCAGGATACACACATACTCTTCTAGAACAATTTCATTACTGCAACTGAAAATTGTCGCTCTGGCACATTCTTCTTCTCATCACGAAACTTCGGCATCACCACATTGTCTTTCCTGTAAAAAATTCCAACCATCCCCGCCACAATATCTAGCAGCCCTGGACCAAGGCGCCAAAAAGCAATCGGAACATATTAGAGTACTCTTCGTTCTGCGAGGCCTTTAGGGCTCCGAGCCGCCCGGCCCGTCGACGGGACGGGTCGGAAAACGGCCGTCATATTCAACCAACGGGTCTCACCCGTCCGTCGAGGGTTCAGCCAGGAGGGGCCGACGGACGGGTCCCGTCCGTTGCACCCGTTACGGCCGTCATGACGGGGCACTTTTCTGAATAAATTTGAGTCCATGTTGGGCGAAAAGCTTTGGTCAAAAAAGACTTCGGGGCATCAAGAATACGTCCAACTCACTCGCATTTCGCTTCAACGGCACAAATGGGTATGTTTGCGGAGATTTCACATTTTGAGGGTCGTGCGAACAGAAGATTACCCCTTTTTTGGAAGGCTCGGCTAGGTCCTGTCTGGACAAAAACTGCCGCATCTTGGCCGCATCTTGCAGAAATCTGTCTAGAAAAAAATTGGGCAATTTGGGTCAGTCGAGACCTGACCTCCAAGGGGGTATTCTGGGGTCCTGTCAACATATGTCTGTTGGCACCTGTCGACCCGTCGACGGCCGGGACGGGTGTTCCCGTTGACGGGTCTACCCGTCCCGTACCCGGCCGTCACGAAACGATATTTTATCGTTTGTCGGACGGGTCCCGTCCCCGTCAGACGGGACCCGTCGCCGTCGCTGACGGGGACGGGTCGGAGCCCTAGAGGCCTTGACACTATTTTCTTAGGGGAGTCCTTTTATTCAACAAATCCCCTGGTAGACTTCGGTGCTCGTGCAATATCCGAGTCTCCATTTACTGAAAAATCTGTTTCCATCTCTTCTCGGAGCAGGGCGTCTGAGTAAATTGACTTGATCTTAACAATTTTTTCACATACATGCTTCCTGTACTTAAATAATATTTCCAACTTGAATTTTACACGGAACCGTTTATCTCTTTCATTATTGGTAACATATTCATTTGGACTGTCGGAGCGTAGCGAAGGCATGTCTTGTGCTCCCTGTACCTTTCGCCAAGTTGCCATAAGGTTTTCTAATGCCAATACATCGTTTGGACCCAAAAAAATGCTCCCCAATGTTTGTCAGTTGAGACTAAGATTCACCAAGAACGAAAATTGTTGTGCAGTCTGGTTAATAGGTCATAGGGTTCCGTTCCCCATTATCAGCTCATATTTACAAACTATACATACGTGCACGCGGGCACGAGCCAGATGCAGCATGTGGGAAAGTATTGATTACACACACGCATGTCTCGCCCCTCAGCCCCGCAATCTCCTCCGCGTCCACGGCGGGATAGGGTGGGAGCAGACAGTCGTGCTGCGCACCGCGGGGAAGCGGAAGCCACACCTGCAGCGCCGCTCGTCGACGTCGCAGACACCTCACTGGCACGCCTCCCGCCACGCACGCCGCCGGCGCTCTGTGCGCCAGCTCCGGGATCTGCGCCCACTCACCCTCTTGCCTCCACACTGCCTTAGCCCCCCCCTGTACGCCCGCGGCATTTCGTGCCCCGCGCGTATGCGTGGTACGTCCCGTAATGCATATGCAGAAGGCGCTGGAAAGCGGGTGGCCCGTACGCCCCACCGGGCTTGAGAGCGTCGTGGGGGGTGCGGACACGAAAACCATTCCAGTGACGTGCGCGGCGTCGGACTGTACTCGTACTTCATATAGCAACAGACGTGGGGAGCAGAAGTCAAACGCGGGTAGTGCGGCGCACGCGGCGTCGGACTCGGGCTGGTCCTGCGTCGTCAGGTGCGTGAGCGTGGGGGCTTGGGGAGAAGCGGGTGCGTACGCCAAACTTAGCGAGCGGTGGTGCGCGCGGACAGCGCGCTAAGTTGCGTCATTCCTGCGACGTGCGCAGGCGTCGTGGGCGTCGGGCTGGTGCTGCGTCTAGCGCGTCGTGGCGGACTCGTGTATCTCGCAGTTGCAGATTGCGAGCGGACGCCTCAAAGCCAGTGGTGGTGCGCCTTTGCGTCATGCCAGCGACATTCGCGGCTCCCTTGTCGCAGCTGCGCCGGTGCACTCGCAGCTCCGGATAGCGCGGCCGCGGACGGCAAAAAACGGGTGGTGGTGCGGCAGGCGCCAGTCCTGAGTCGCGCGCGGTGTCCAGTATACTAGCCAGAGCTTGTACTTTCTACGGCTGCG
Source organism: Mycena rebaudengoi (assembly GCA_029282285.1). Lineage (NCBI taxonomy): Eukaryota > Fungi > Basidiomycota > Agaricomycetes > Agaricales > Mycenaceae > Mycena > Mycena rebaudengoi. Next base: position 232,592 of record JARJCX010000089.1, on the reverse strand, counting down.
GACGGCGAAGGTGGTCTTGCGACGTTGGGCGGCATCGAGAGCGTCGTGGCACTGGTACTGTACTCCGCCAGAAAGCGGGAGGTGCGTATCCTGCACCGTGCCGAGCTTCAGTAACCGCGCGCAGCGTGGCGAGGCGCGCGTCGGGCTCGTGTTGGTACGGGGCTTGCACTCGTAACTACGGACTACACACTAAAAAAACTGGCCAAACGCGACGAATGAGCCGTTAGAGACGAATGGGTGCAGGCACAAGTAGGCAGGAGGAATAGATCTTGGAGAGAAGGACGTGCTTCTAGCGCGTACACTAGGGCTTGGTTAAAAGTAGAGAGGTAAATGTCGGCGTGGGAACGAGTTCACTGCTACCATCAACAGTAGGGCCGAGATCACCGACTCACTCTTTGTGTCTTCCCTGCGGCAGAAAATGAGGGAGTGTAGGGAGGGCAAAAGGTAGGGAGATATCGTCTTCGTGGAGTAATGTAACTCGCTCCCACTCACTTTGGTAGCTTTCGAGTGCTGGGAGAGTCGGTGGTTCAAAGGTTCAAGCCCACCCGAAGCCATTATGCCCCTCGGAGGTATCCATTTTCCCTCCCCGTGCTGCAAATTCTGTTGTGTGCCTATCCAAGGGACCAGGGGGGTAGAGGAAGTCTTCGTCGAGTACCGTAACTCACTCTATTATTATATCTCGATGCGTGAAATTTAGAGAGCTTTTTTCTCCCACAACCCTGCAAAACAAAACTTCATCAACATCACATCAAGAGTATTGGTAAGCAAATAAAAGTCTTCGTGGAGTAATGTAATTCACTCCCACTAGCTGCTGGCTGGGCCGAGGCGATTTCAGCGCTGCGAGATTCGGTGGTTCGAATCCACCCGAAGATCTTCGTAAGTTGCCGGTATGTACCCCTTTTCTCTATTTTCGATGACACTCACTTGCAAAACACCACCATGAGGCCAACTTGGCACAAATGTCACGAATTTAGTGGAGCATCGAGGTGAGTAGATAAAGTCCTCATAGAGTAATGTAACTCACTCCCACATTCTATATCGGAAATTGGGGTCAACGGGAGAGTCGGTGGTTCGAATCCACCTGAGGACATGAATGCTTGGTACAGTGTTGTTTTCCTCGGTAGTAGGTTCCCGCCGGAGCCTGATATTTTCCGTAGCTGTTGAGCACAGCCACCCACAGCCACCGCTCAGCCATGGAACATGAATATCAGGCTCCGCTTTAGCCACGTTTTCTTTACCTCAATATTTATTCCTACTTCGCTCTCCTATAATTCGATGTTCACATTGAGTTTCCATAGGAAGTACTGTACTATTACAATCAAATTGACAGTCACGTGTCACGCTGGTACCTGGTGATGTTGAACTTTGGTGGTTCATCACCTGTCACCTGGGCCATTGTCGAATCTTCCAGACGGTTCGTCATGCAAAAAATTGTCGTCCCCTCACAAAAAAGCTTGATTTCAGCCAAAAAATTGTCGAATTTGTTGAATATTTTCCTGGTGTCATACCAAAATTTTGGATTGTCAAATTGTCGAATCGGAAATTCGGGTCACGCGTCACCCCCCCTGTCGATTTGATTGTAATAGTACAGTATTAGTCAATGAAGGATAATTCTATTAAGGAACCCGGTTTCAAGAGAAACCCCACCAATCACAGAATCCCACAGCTTTTCTAATTGGAAACCCTGCCGACTTACCGGCGCCACCGGAGCACAACCGAACACTGTCATCGGCATTGCCATGAGGATCACAATGAACGGAAAGGTCCGACATATTTTCTTGATATTCTCACAGATTCTCTCCAACTTCAGAACAAATTTCCAACGTGTATTTTCCCCTGTAACCAGGAATTACATATGAGTTTTCCGGTTTTACCCTCAATGTTTGAGAAGTTGGTGGCTACAGCGCTGCGCTATATTTCGTACAAAATGATCGGGATGTCAACAGATATCACCAATGCGCCAAGATCTGCGAAATTACGCCTCGAAAATTTTCGCGTTTCATGGGGTGTTTTAATTAGTAACAGCGCCTCATGCGTTACTGTTCCACATCTCTCTGATCCGACCACGGTGAGCACTATTTGCTTTTCTTGGCGCGCAATATTCATTCATACGTGGAATTCTCAAGCTGGTATTAGAATCCTGCTCTTCCTCTCGGCACAGTCCATGCATCAGAATTGTCAGATCGGGAGTTAGATCAAGTGATAGTGGCTGTGCGATACCAGTTGCTTTGACCTGCATCCGCCCAACCACCACTGGATCATGTCTTTTTTTACTGCATTATGGCCAGCTTGGAACTGCGATTCTGACTGTCCCACGAAATGGAGTTTATGGACCCACACGTGCTGCTGCGAAACTTATGGGCTGGACAAGTACAGTCGGTCCTCGGATTCTCGTTTTTCAATCATACTGCCCAAGCCGTCAAGCCTTGGCAGGATTTGCAGCGGAACCTCAGGGATCCCCACGCTATTAATACCAGAATCATATTCAATATCGGTCGCATCAAATCAATAAGTCCGTGGGTCTGTTCTTAACATTTAAATGGGAGAAGCACGAGCCACCGTGATGCCTTCCGTTGCCGCCGGTCTCCGTTTCAATCAGTTCCGCTGAACTGCTCTTGTTGTTCTGTGGGCGTTGTCTTGGGGAAGTTCATTCCGGTCATTGATCCGAGTAAGGTCGCCACCTCAGGGTTGGCGGAACACCGTCGACGCCGCATGCTACCAACAGATGTCACCGTCCAGCTATCTTGAGCTCATCATCCCCACCCTCCCGGCATCTACATCTCGAAACACCGGGGGTTCTATATAGCACTATATAGGCCGCATAGGTCCCATACTCGCGTATGACCTAGGCCATTATCACGGATCATCTGTTACTATATAGAGCTATATAGAGCTCATATTCTCGCGTAGTTTCGGCTAAAATGCCTTTACGCGACACTACGCGACCTATGCACCTAGATTGATGCCATCTGTTAGATTGATGCGTTAGATTGATGCTCTGGGGGGCGGCCAAAATCGGGATTTAAAAAAATGTTATTCTAATTTTAGGCGCGCATACAGGTAGATACGGCGAGAGGGAGCGATGTGTCTAGAAAGAGAGTAGTACCGAGATGAAACTGGGTTGAAATAAGACAGGTAGGCCACCCGCTTTTTGGGAGAGCCGCTGAATTAATCCTCATTGCGAGCCTCCTCGTTCCTCATAAAGTGGGAGGAGGAAAAGCGCGTCGACGGGATGTCCAATGGCGTCACGTTGATGTTTGCATGCTCACTGGGACGATGGATCAGATATGTGGCTGTAGCAGAATGTCTAAAAACACACCGGCCCTTCTGAACCAAACGAAACTGGAGTTTTTGGGTGAGTTCCGAGCCGGAATTGGTTGTGAAAACCTTCCAGTCCATGAGGTTTTTCAAGTGCTTGATGTATTTGGGTTGGAAGGTCTTCACGACAAATCGGCGTTTTGAGAGGGTCCCGGTTTCACGTTCCATGATGACGCATTCGAGCTAACGACAGGTGTATCAGTACAGAAAAATAGGTACAAGATAAAACTCACCGCAGTAAGGCAGATCGCGAGCGCAGGGAGCGGGAAGCCCTGTTCAAAATAAGTGGGGCACAGAATAGCCTCCGATTTTGATTCGTCTTTGTAGAAAACATTGTTGACGAGTTCCTGAATGGCTGGGTGTTCATACAGTGAATGCGGCGCATCTCGATTGTTATGGTCCTAGGGTACATGAATAACTTGCGGAAGAATAAGAATACAGGCTAGACATACCCGGTAAACAAACCCATCTTCGTCGAGGAGGTTCCTGACAAGGTCCCGATTGTCGTTGGTCGATTTGGCGTCAGTACCCGCGGCGAAGCTGTAGCCGTTGCTGCCGCAGGCGACGGCGCGCGCCACGGTTTTGATCTCTCCTTTGACTTGATGGCGCCGCGCCTTGATCTGTGATGGGTAAGACATGTCAGCAGGTAGTCTGAGAGGAAAATAACACGTACCAGGGCGAGTTCATCCTCGGTAGGAGGTGTCGAACCCTCATATCCATGGGTAAGACGAAGGCTTTTCAAAGCCATATACCATGCGTTGATGGCCAACTGGTCAAGCTCGATCCCTTCCATGTGTGGGTCCGCGCTGATGACACCAAGTCGGGCGTGATGGAACGCGAGATCGAGGATACGGCGACGGCCAGGATTGACCTCAGAGGCTCGGTATACCCTCTCGGCGATACCCCTTTCTCTTTCTTCACTCTCCTCTTCATCCCCATCCCCACTATCGCCGTGGCTAGTATAGTCACGGTCTCCACCGCCATCGCCCGGAGCACTCGGGGATACATCCAGGAAGGGGCGCTTGAGAAGGGGCATGGAGTAACGACTCGGGGTAGGGGAAGAGCTGGGTGTGGGGCTGCTGCTTGGGGTCTGTGGATAGACATGAGCACGACGAATGAGGTGCTGAGGATTTGTATTGGAGCTGGGTGTGGGGCTGCTGCTTGGGGTCTGTGGATAGACATGAGCACGACGAATGAGGTGCTGAGGATTAGTATTATGATGGACAACGGGAGCTGGGGAATAATACGCGATGGGCGGTGATTGTGTCGCAATGGTCCCCGTGGAGTGAGTGAATCCACGACGAACCAGCTTGCGCGCCTCTGGGAGTACCGCGGGACTTGAGGTAATCTGCGCAGTATCGTCAGAAAAACAAACGGCCTTGATGGTTTACAAGCATACCTGATTATCCATTGAAGGCGGTAAATGACGGATGTTTTCATCTACGCTGACTACGTTGGTGTACTCGGTGTCTTCATCATTCCCGGTCCACGCAGACGGTTCATGGCCACCGGCGCCGACATGCTGCTCGGTGTAGTAAGCGACGGATCCATCGTCGGCGACGTTGTCGGCGTGAGAATCTTGCTCCATCTCCAAGCGCTCCTCGGGGGATAGACCTAGTCCGAGATTAACAAAGCTTATAACCAGAAGAGAAAATGTACCATCATGAGCCTGGCCAGGGTCGAGCTCAGGCCCGAGGTCATGACGGACCTCGGGTTGCTCGTGCGTGGGAGGTAAACGGAGGGGAGGAGCTTGGGGTTGTTGTTGCACAAAGTCCGCAAGGCTGTGAGCTGGCGCCGGCGGGGGCTGCGTGTGGACCTCGGCCTGGTGAGTGTGGGGTAGATGGTGGGTCGGAGCTTGATGCTGTTGAGCACCACTGTGCGTGGGCGGCGGCGGGAGGGGCTGTGTGGCGACCCCGTTTTGGCGGGCGAAGGTGAGAGGACGAGCAGCGGGACGTTGCTGGGCCTGGGGCGCACGAGAAGCAGAGGGAGCGTTAGTATTACTCTGTTTCTTCTTCTCGCGAGCCTTTCGGTTGTTCTCCTTGTCTTGCTGTATCTGACCTGAAAAAAACGCATCCATCCATAGATTGGCAATGAGCGTGATGAGAACTCACGGTAGGGCTGGCTACGGGCAGTCGGGACGGGTTGGCGTTGCAGACGGCCAAGTTGGACAGGTTCTTGAGAAGAAAAATTGAGATTTGACATTGTGGAAGTGAAAGCGCAAGCGGCAATGTATGTTTTGCTAGTATTTGTACGCACCGTGTGGCGGGTGCCATGGCCATAATTTCACTAAGTCCGCAATTAACCAACATCATCGTCCATGTCGTCCTCCAGCTGCACCTTCTGCCTGCGGCCCTACAAGGATGGAAAAGCGCTTCATGTGCATCAGGCGACCAACACCGACTGTAAAAAGAGGCGAAATGCTCACCTTGCGGTCTTGATGGCTCAAGCCATGGCTAGCGACAGCATCCCGGATGAAGAGCCCGAGAAAGAGACAGAACCCGCGTACAATCTTTCTGCCGGGACCGATCCCGAGTTCAGCAGCATTTCGGATGGGCCTGAAGAGCCGGCAGCAGACGGAGGTCTTGAAGCTACGAGACCGCCACGCGTTACAGTAGAAACCATTGAGGATGAAGACGACATCCATTACTACCACGTCGAGGAGTTTCGGGCAGAAAGCCAGGCAGGAGCCACATTCGGAAGCGGGCCAACTACATTTGATGCCATTCGCGACGACCAAATTCTGCAGGGTGCGCAGGTTCTGGGTCCGTTCGAGAGCGAGGAGGAATGGCAGCTGGCGAAGTGGTTGATAAAGAACGTGGGGCACAATCAGATGGACTCGTTCCTAAAGTTGCCAATTGTGAGTCAACTGCCGTCATGAATTTCCATGTCAAAAATTCACCGCACATCAGATTCAAGACCGTGTCCAGACGGCGTTCCAGACGAAGGATCAACTTCTCGAGACCATCGATGATTTGCCCGGAGGTGTCGGATGGAAGTTGGAGAACGTTGCGCTCAAAGGCGATCTCAAGGACGAAGATGGGAACGAAATTGTCGAGAATCTGGAGCTGTGGTACCGAGACCCTGTTGACTGTATTAGGGAGTTAATGGGGAATCCAGTGTTTCGCGATGTGATGCAGTACACACCACAGAAATTATACGAGGACAAGGAAGGGAAGTCCGAAGTGATAAACGAGATGTGGTCAGCAGCGTGGTGGTGGAATCTGCAAGTACGCCATATCAGTTGTTGTCCAGCTCGCTGCTCACTCAGCTCACAGAAGCTGCTCCCGCCCGGTGCAACACTTTGCCCAGTCATTCTCTCTTCCGACAAGACCAAGTTGTCCAATTTTCGTGGTGACCAGAGCGCCTGGCCCGTGTATCTTACCATCGGCAACATCTCGAAGGACATTCGGCGGCAAGCAAGTTCCCATGCGACGGTTCTGGTGGGATATTTGCCTATCGGAAAATTCGAAGGGTTTAGCGACAAGTCGCGTCAAGCGGTTAGGTACCGCACCTTTCACTACTGCATGAGCGTCATCACGAAGGCCTTAGTCTCGGCGGGGACCGACGGCATTGACATGACGTGCTCGGACGGTGAGGTGCGCTGGATGTGGCCCATCCTTGCCGCCTACGTCGCAGACTATCCGGAGCAGTGCTCGGTCGCAAACTGCATGGAAAACCGCTGCCCCATTTGCAAAGTTAGCCCGAAGTCTCGTGGATCGCATGAGCCTGCGGCACATCGAGAATACGAGGAGACTCTGGAACTGCTCAGGGAGCACGCGGCGGGCTACACAAATCCAGCCACTGCAGCACGATCTAAGGCAACGTACGAGGAGATTGGCCTGCGACCAGTTTACGCACCTTTCTGGGCTGCGCTTCCGCACAGCAACATCTTCCAGGCGTTCACGCCCGACCTACTCCATCAGCTTCACAAAGGGGTTTTCAAAGACCACCTCGTCAAGTGGTGCACCAAAATTGTCACAGAGAAGGAAATCGATAGTCGGTTTCGCTCCATGCCATCTCATCCGGGAGTTCGCCACTTTAAGAACGGTATCTCATCCGTTTCGCAGTGGACGGGTACCGAGCACAAAGCCATGGAGAAAGTGTTCATCTCCGTTGTCGCTGGGGCAGCTCCTGATCGGGTACTCGGCGCAGCCCGCTCAGTTCTTGATATCATTTATTACTCCTCTCTCCAATCCCACACCACCGCTACCCTCGACGCCCTTTCTCAATCCCTCGACAACTTTCATAAATACAAGGACATCTTCGTTGAGCTCGAGGCCCGCTGCCCCGGCCATTTTAACATCCCAAAAATCCACTCCATGGAACATTATGTGTTCCTCATCCGCTTATTCGGCAGCGCAGATGGATTTAACACCGAAAGTCCAGAGCGTCTTCACATAGATTATGCGAAAAATGCCTACCGGGCGTCCAATAGGCGCGACTACATTATCCAAATGACTCGCTGGCTCCGCCGTCAAGAGGCCGTCGACCGTTTCACCATGTACCTGGACTGGATACGATTTGGGGCTTACAAGAAAAATCACGATGTCTCGCAGACACCTTTTACTCCACCCACCGGAGCCGAAGCAGGCGATCTCGTCGTCACGTCTTCATCAGTTACCCCTGCCACTGCTGGCGCGCCCGCTCCTCCCGCTGCCGCCGCACCTGCTCCCCTACTGCCGACGCCTACCGCTAACGTGTCCGCCCCACCTCCACCCCTTTCTTACAAAATTGCGAAGACACATCCTTCTGATCTGAGCAATGTTCCGGCCAGTGCAATAATCACCGGTCACCACACTGGATACTTCCTCCAGGCTCTGCAATCATATATTGCCCCCTATTCTCCAATTATTCCCCAGCCTTTCGACCGCTTTAATCTTTTCAGACGTCTCACATTCCAACTTCCAGCAATACCCGAAGCCAGTGCCAATGACTTGCAAAACATTGTGCGCGTCTCGCCCCCTGTTCCTGCCCGTGGTGTCCGTTCGCCTGCCCAGCCTGCCCACTTGGACTTTGCCCTCATTCGGACCGGCGAGCGCAATGACAAGACTGATGGCACTGCGCTGCAAGGTGGGTCGTTCAGTTCTCGTTGCTGTAAATCCTCTGATACATTCTCCAGGGCTGCGGGTCGCCCATGTGATGGTTCTTTTTGACCTTCCCGCAGTTTACAAGCTAAGCACCGTGCATCCGCTAGCGTATGTCGAGTGGTATACGTCGTTCAGCACTCCGGACCCGATCTCTGGCCTGCTCACTGTCAAGCCGTCAACACGCAACAACCATGTTTATGGCGAGGTAATCGAAGTTGTCCGGATCGTGCGCAACTGCCATCTACTTCCAAAATACGGGCGGTGCAAGGACCCCACATGGACGACGGAAAACATTACTGACCGCTGTAAAGCTTTCTTTCCCAGTCCCTACAGCGATATTCATAGCTTCTGCTTGTTCCGTGTTGGTAAACGAATGTACACCTCCTCGACTTAATATTCTCGCAACAGTTTCAACTGCCCCACTTTAATTTCCTTGTTTTCTACCATAATTTGATTTGCAAAATTTGTTCATTGTACTTGTCGGGATACGCAGTAAGACATGAAATTGATGCTCAAGCCGGCCCCCATTGGGAGCAATTTATTTTTGGAAAGATTTTGACGTGCGACATCAATCTCATCAGATATTCGCTGGGTTTACCCAAAGGAGAAGAAATCTACGCGATCTATGCATCCTACCCGCCTACGCGGCCTACATGGTTCTACATAGAAGATCCTTTCTATCAGGTTCTACATAGATCAGTGAGTTCTATCCAACTAAAACAGGTTTCCAGATGTATGGTCACTGTTAATTTCTATCTCGCCGTCCCTTTTGACTTTCAAAGCTTACCTCAGGTGTATCGATGTGCGTTTCTGTCCCAAATTTGTCACGGCTTTTGGAATTATCATTGACTTATTCATGGAGCTAATACAGTAACCTCAAAAGAAGGTTCCAAGTCCATTCTAAGATTTTTGTGGCTTACAACGACCTTCTAAGAAGATCCCTGACAAGAAGCATCATCCAAGTTTTTTTTCTAATTGGAAGGCAAAAATTAAGTTTGTGACATAATGGACACCGCTTCGTGCCGGTTCCCACTCCCTGAATATCCTACTAACCAGTATTCAGGTTCTTTGTCGCTCCTTTATCTCTTCATGCTGTGCATGAATATCTCGCCTCAATGCTACCCAGCGCGAACTTGTACGTGGTGCATGTTATCCACCACCAGCTGTGACCTGATACCTTTTCAGAATTACATGCCCATTGAGCGCTCTATCTTTCAGTGACCAGTGAGCATGGCTATATGAAATATAGATTCTTTGCTGATTTCAGTGAGTCGAGGCAACAACAAGCGGTGTCGTCTGGAGAATGGTGCTGTCTTTGGTGCAGGGAAGTCCAAGGTGTGTGTTGCTTTGCACGCCAAGATCGAATATTCACGCAGCATGCAGTTTCGCTGTGGTCCCCAACGCAACCTTTCCTCATTATTATTCTGTCTCATTTGTATCCAAACGCTCTGGGCAATCAATATTTTCGTAAGTCTTCAACGTTGCCCCAACCAAATCATCTCCAACTCGTCACCAAAGGACCGTAGTGAACGATCCTGCTGTCCTCGCCGGCCTGATTGCGGGTGTTATTATTCTACCGATATTACTCGCCCTTGTATATGAGCTCTGCCGGCGGAGAACCTCGCGGCTGAGGTCAGTCGTGAGAGAGGATATTCACCTTGGAGCGCCATTTGCGGCTCGCGATGTGCCCGTACTTCCCTCACTCGCGCAAGTGTCAACTATTGACCTGCAGCCGACGCCACTTTCAGAAAACTCACATCATACCCGAGAAATGTCCGCGACACTGGATACGCTGGCTGCCTCGATTCGCCCGGCCATTTCATCTCCTAATCGTTTCCATGCGATTCCCCCCACAATTGCGCCCCTTCTCACCAATTCCCACGAACAGTCGAGACCACCACAAGCTGCTCGTACGGTGCTCAGTCCGGTGGTTCCCCAGAGTGATTACAATCGTCCCAGTTCCCCTCTCAGACGTACGATCCAACCCCCCAAGCGCAAAGTCGGCTCCTCCATACGACGATTTCCCGTTTCGCCCACGCTTCCTGCCATACCGGCCCAACAGGTACCGTCGCTTCCCGATCCTGAGAACCAGAAGACTGCCGTTACTCCGCGGCCACTGCCTCCATTGCCCACCGTTGCGATTCATGCACCCCCAACACCGACATCACCGGTCTCTATTGCGACCAGTGCCTTCTCGGATAGGACCTCGCTCGAGATACACCGCATTCAGGGCGAATTTGGATACATCCAGCGAATTCCGGAGAGCACTCAGCTCTTCTCAGCGGCCTCACAATCCTCGCATGGCACCGTGAGGCCGCGTCGACTGTCTCCGATCTGGAGTCCGGAGCTACTTAACACGCGGGAAACTGTAGAAGGGCGGACACGGCCTCAGAGATAATACTGCTAAATGACAATTCGTCGGTATCTGTTTACGATGTACTTACTTATCGCTCGAAGCGACGCACTTCCCTTCTCCATTCTCGGTTCCTTGAGGGTGCACATTTCCATGTCTCAAGGCATCTTCAAGACTTCAAAGCTCCAACTCTTGCTTCACGACCTCGAGAGTATTTTTCGAGTTCTCGCCCCCGTGATTCTTTTTCACCGCCACCAGGTAGCACTATATAACGAATCTGTTCTTCTTCCTGACAATTCCAACTGGTGTGAAAAAGGTAAGTAGTGAGAAAATACTAGCCCAGCTCGTTCAAATGTGCGATGGACAGGCGATATGCAGGTAGGTAGATAGCGATGGGTAATGAGGAACTTTTGGTACTCTTCCAGGAAGGTAGATGGCTGGTGCTTTGCAAGTCGAAGGAGATATGCTGAGTCGTTGTCTTTGAGAAAGTGTGGGCGCCCACGCCCTAGTACCAAGGCTTTCAAGGCAACACTGCCAGTAGTACCAAATCAACGAACAGTTCGGGTTAGCGTGCGTGTTGGAAATCCACATATCTGCGCAACTTGTCTGCTATCATGGCCACGGGTAACAAGACGCATCGCAATTCGTTTCGCATCATCACTGGAGATCCTGCAGTTGACCATGGTGGTTGGTAGGGGCTCCCCGAAGTGCTGGTTTGTCATTTACAATGTACAGGGGGGCTGACGTGGCACGGAGAAGGTGGCAGGATGCGGCAAGGGGCGATCTGTCAAGCGCCATCAGAAATGAACCCATTGCAGTATGTTGGTGTTTGTCACTTGCATTGATGAGTCACGTGTAAGCGCTCACGCCCTATTTCGCGCGCGATTCTTCGCGTGTATAAATTTCTCGGTTCTTTTCGTATCGGAAGCATTCATGAGGCGTAAATTAATCCATAATAATGCATTTACATGTGTAGTATACTTTGTTTAGCTATATGAGTCAGAGCCGGTAGTAGATTGGGTCCCAGACCTTTCTCTTGGCCGTTTTTCAGGACTTCCATCCGGGGTTTCATTGTCATCCAACTCCTGTGCCCATATATCTATATCGTCACTTCCTGGAATGGTGTTTTCTGCCCGAAATCTCTTCTCGGGCCAGGGTGGGAGGGACAGAGGGGATGTGGGCGTCATGGAGCCACTCAATCGACTTTATCATCCACCTAAATACCTTAATTGACATCGTGTTGTTGAGATATTATCCCGCGTTCATCTGTAGCGCGTACTTACACGTGACCCTGTCAGTGGCATCAATGCCGGTGACAAACACCAACATACTGCAATGGGTTCATTTCTGATGGCGCTTGACAGATCGCCCCTTGGGATGCGGTACGCGTCAAGATTGATATTTGTTTGGTCATGTAATTGTCAAAGGTCCGCTCGGTCCGGGATCCGAACCACTCACCTAAAAAAGGGGCACCGGCATTCAAACCGGCTACCAAAGGCCGGTCAGTTAGTCCAGCCGCAAGACTAGAAATTTTTTTTTGAGACCCCAACTTTTTGCCCCATAGTTGACAGTACAGTGATTTCAGATATTTCTTATTCTCCAACCCAGGAGAGGTGTTGATAGACATTAAAATATGCTACATACACTGCTAGCCCGGATGACATAGGAATCCGTGTGGATTGATGGCCCGTTGACATATCAATGTGATTCCGTTCGCGTTTCGGCCATTATCCCATTGGAATTCGCTGGTTTGGCAGCTCGTCGAATTCCGACGGTCTCGCCATCAACTTCAGAACATCCGGCCATCGGGGCCGAAACCTCCCAAGAAGTCTTACTCGAGGATTTGCACTGTTCCATTAACACATACCGAGTACTCTCTCAATGCGTAAGTTGTGTAAGCAGAGCTCTAATGCAATTATTATGCAGTGGCTAAAGCATTCCTTTAAAGCTTCTCTCCAATTACTGCCCGTTCTGTATAAATAAAATAAAATAAAAGCTGCAACTTGGCATGTCTCGGTCCGGGTCCGGGGGTCTACTCTTACAGCAGGGACTTGAAAGTGTGCTATTGCAACTATATAAGTGAAAGAGATTATCATTTTACATAAATTGCGTCAAGGTACGCATATGCTGTCGACAAAAGATTGCCTTGTGCCAACCTTGGCGTTATAAATGGTGGGTTGGCTGCCTCGTTGTATCATATCCTCTTCCAAATCAAACCTTGCTGTCTTCTTGTGGTGAAGTGGTAATGATGTCAATGGAGTCCTTACTTGCGGTCACTCGTTCGAATCTTATTTCGTTCTTTTTCCATTTATTTTGAAACAAAATTCCCTCTTTCTTCCCTTCAAATTTGGCCTCTGACTTGTCTTTCAATTTACTGTGGTCTGGCCATCGAATTCCGACGAGCTGGTTAAACAAAGGCATCCATGAGACCGCCCATCGAAATCCGACGGCCATCAATCCCCTTGGATTTCTATGTCATCCGGGCTAGCCGTGTAGTTGACCTTCTGCCTTGGGAATTACCACATCAGTTGATCATTGATCAATCTTGGCCTAGCTTCGACCTTATCAGGCAAGACTTTCCCACGCTCGCCGTAAATATGGCTGGAATTCATTTGTTGTATGACAAAAAACTTTCAAAAGAGGCGGAAACATTTCAGTGCCTCCTATGTACTCGTTGATTTCCATCAAAAGAGATTGGCGGTATGGTGGCAAAACAAGGATGGGGAAGTGGTCATACATAGGGATGGTGGTACAATCAGAATTTTACTCTAGTATCAAATTAGATGCTTCAATACACTCTCTGTATAACTGTTTTTACCACCTGGTGAGTGGCCAGCTCAGTCTGCGCCTGTTTTGTATTACTCCGGTGACTAAACATAAGGGAAGCTACTATATATTATGGTATGTTTCTCACGGTCACGTAGTTAGTTAGACCAGAGACAAGGTCCAAAAAAAAAATCGGCCTAAGGTCTTTTTTTTCGAATGCCGGTGCCCTCTTGCTCCCCATTTTTTTTTTTTTTTTTTTTTTTGAGCCAGAAGACATTATTTTTGCACATTGCAATAATTTGTTTTGTTTGCAAGGATGATTCCTGTGTCATTAATAAAATGAGTTATACCTGCCGCATGAAAGTACATTCCCGGACACCCATGGACTTCTGTGGCGACTGGTGAATGTTGGTATATACCTTTTTGAGTGTATTTGAACCACCTGCTCTCCTGCTACGTACACCTATGATCCGCAGATAAGGCAGCTGGGAATGCGGGTGTATGTGGCCTACCGCTGAGCACGTATCCGTAGCTGAACTGGGGTACATCTTCCTACCTTTCCTTTATGCAATTTTGAGCAAGATGGCAGGGGTAAAAACAACGCCGTACCGGGAGAAAAAAATAATTGTTATGCAGACACGATGAGTGTCTTCGGGTGGATTCGAGCCACCTGCCCACCCGTGAATGGGATGATAGAGTAATGTATCAGGTGGGTAGGAGTACTCCACGAAAACGCCATGAACTCAGATTAAACTTGGAATAATTGCCCTCCTTTTTTGCAAGAGCCAAGGAAATACCAACTTGAACATAGACCACAATTTATGCGGGTGTATTTGAACCACTCGCCCGCCGCGCATTATCATAATCCGCAGATGAACTGGTCTCCAAAAACTACATCTTGCTAGCTCCCCTTTAATTTCGAGCTGGACGGGAGTAAAGAAACGCTACACCGAGAAGAAAAAAAAACCAACACATTGAATGTCTTCCGGTGGACTCGAACCACCGACTCTCCGTTATATGCGCATGGGGGACACTATTATGATGCAGGAGCGAGTTTCAGTACTCCAAAAAGACGCTATGAATTCGCCCTTATGCTCGAATAAATGCCTTTCTGTTCCCAGGAAATTATCCGCCAACCAGGATCCGCAGATGAAGCGGCTGGGAATCTGTCCGAAAACCACATCTTACCTTGCCTTCCATTCCGAGAAGAAGAAATACCGAAGCCATTTTTCACATGTCTTCGGGTGAACTTGAACCACCGACTCTCTTTCACATGAACAGCTAATTGCTTGCTCTCTCAGCTTCCCTTGAACGCCCGGAATAGACTCCCAATTTCTCTGGCTGGAGGAATAAAAATGAAGACACTGGAGTCATGTCTTCGGGTGGATTTGAACCACCGACGCTCCCGTGAATGGACGCGACGATGATAGAATGGTATCAAGCAACAGCGAGTTTCAGTACTCCACGAAGACGTTATGCACTCACCTTGCACCCCGAATAAATGCCCTTCTTTTCCAAAACGAATTATCACGTTCAACACAGACATCTTTTTATTTCTGCGGGTGTATTGGGACCACGATAGGCAGACATCATACCCTCTATGGCTCCAACACGGCTCTCGAATTCCTCATATCATGCCTTTATTTTTTGGAAAAAAATGCGACTCACGCGCAGCTGACGCGCAACTTGGTTCCGCCACACCCACGCAGCGCACCTATCTCCAAGATAAACAAGACGCGCGCGCATCATCCGCAGTAGAACCCCAAAAAGGAGCACATATTGACTTATTGGGACGGCCAGCCAATATCCACGAAATACACATATCCGCGGAGGAGACGTATCTAGATACAGCATCGATAAGTAGACACGCGCAAATCCTTCGTCTGCCCGTCCATCCCCTTGCCCCGCACCGTAGTCGCGCAATGCCCCCCGCGCGGCGGCATCAGGCATGATCATGATCGGTGCGAGCCGCGCATTCTTCGCCTGCGTCCGGGGCCGAAGCATCAGCTACAAGGGCGGGTGGAGCCCCAACGACACAGCGCCCCATTCCTCGCGTCGATCGCGTGCAAGCGTACAATGGGCCCCGCCTACTCGTTGGTGTCGCCCGAGATCGGCGAGGGGGTGGCCGGGGCTGGAGGAGTAGAGGGAGGAGCGCAGCGCGAGGCGCGATACGGTGCCATACCTGGATCGGGCGGGCGGTAGGCGGTAGGCGACGTAGAAAGCGCTACCAGGCGCGCAGGCAGGCAGTAGAAGGGCAGGGAGGGCAGGGGTCGAAATATCCGTGGCGATAGGAGCTGAGGGAGGCCTAGCGCAGCACGAAGTGATCTGGCGGACGGCGCGGCGCGGGCGAGATGGTGCTTGCCATGCAGATACAGTCCCTCCGAAGTCGTCGAGGCGGCGGGGAAAGCGGAAACTGCGTCCGCACGATGTGTCCCCCAGCCGACGCAGGCAGCCTCACCGTGCGCCGCCTACAATGCACGCCCCCGCCTTCCGTTCCACACACCGCCCCCGGCGCCGAGGCGCCGAGCATCGTCATGCATAGGGCTGCCGCCCGTGGCCGTCACGACGGCTCTACGGCACCCGTCGACGGGGTGCCGTGCCCGTCCCGTTGACGATTTTTCGAAAATCTTGAATTGACGGTCACGGTACGGGTTTGTGGTCTTACGGCCCGTTGAAAAACGGCCGTCACGGCCGTTCAACGGCAATTCAACGGCTTGGTTTTTATTGTGCACAGAAACAGTTTTCCCGGTGAAGTTTTTGTCCAGAAAAGTCATCTATGTGCTCTAGGATGTTTGTATTTCACCCTTCATATATTCTCTTCCATCCTGGCCTGACAGATCAACGATTTCGTGCAATTTCGGCAATTGCCGGAACCGGTGATGCGAATGTTCAAACTTCCTAAGTTAGTTGGCGGCAAATTGCCGCCTTGTCCTTGTTTCGGAATTTTGTTTCGGTATTGATACGGTGACTGGTCCAGGTTAGAAGCTTTCTCAGTGCTTAGTACGAGCTTTAACACTTGCTATATGTGTTTGCTAGTACTCAAACGTAAAAAAAGAAATCCAAGAATGCCCTTTCAACACCATTTCTGGGGGCAATATACCTCAAAAACTATATTACCATCCCGTGGCCCGTAAATAACCCGTCACGGCCGTCCCGTTGACCGTCCCGTCCCGTGAGGCCTTTTTTCCCCCACCCAACGGGCCGTTGGTTGGCGGCCCGTTGCCGTTGAGTTGCCGCTGATTCGACGGCCGTTGCCGTGACGGCAACGGGTGGCAGCCCTAGTCATGCAGCCACGTGCACATCCACGCTCTCGGCACTGCGTGCCCCCACCGCCGCAGCGGCGCAGACCGTGTCGCCGTACACACATCCACATCCCCAACCGCACCTTGCCGCACGCCCGCGCCCGCCTCCCGCACTGCACACTGGGCGCTCCGTACCCACACCGCCCGAAGAGGCGCAGAGCCCTGTCATGACGCGTCGGCGCGTGCACATCCGCTCCCTCGCTCCGTACCCCGGCGCATGTGGACGGTGCCGTTGCAACACGCCGCCGCAGAGGTGTAGCGCTGCTATGGCGGAGCGCCGCGTACATCTTGCAGTGGCGGACGGCGGAGGTGCGGGTACTGGTGCTCCGCGCACCATCCCTGCGGCGTAGCACCATTCCTGCGACATCCCTGCGCCGTTGGGCCAATCCTGCGACCAACATGCGAGACCCCCGTAAGGCCCACGTGTGCAGCGTCGGACTGGTGCTTGTGGCCGTGGATGGACGCCAAAACGCGGGCGGTAGTGCACTGTGATGACGAGAAAGCGTCATTCCTGCGATGTGCCCCGGTAACGGTGAGCGACGTGCGCGGTGCCAGTACCCGTGCGTCTAGCGGGTGGTGCGCGGCCAGGTACTGCGCGGCTCGCTCTGTGCTTATAATCGGGTGCGGACGCCAAAAAGCGGAGCCGGCGTGGCCTGCGCCATCCCTGCCACGTGCGTGGCCTGCGCGGCGCAGAGCTAGGCAGCTCCCAATTGCGCTGTATTTCGTACTTTTTGCAGCTGCGGATGGGGGCCAAAGGTGGCGGGGCGCGCGCGGGAGTGCGTCATCCATGCGCCGTGTGTGGTGCCGAGCATCGGGGCGCGCGCAGCGTCGAGCGGTGCTTGTACTCCCTGCAGCTGGGGTTGGAGCGGGCGAGGAGGCCAAAAGGCGGGTGGTACGGCGTGCGGGTGCGCCATTCCCGGGCTTTTGCGGCATTCCTGCGGCTCGGGGACGTCCGTCGTCGGGAACAAGAGGGCATGCAGTCTGGGCGTTGTTAGATGTGAGCGGTGTACAAAAGTAGTCCATATCCGAGTCAGCGCAAAAAGCGGCGAGGAATACGCGCGAACATCTGAAAGGAGCTGGCGTCGAAATAATGTGGTTACGAGTACTTATGTAATAAGTATCGTCCCTTTCAAATCTCAGATCACCAATTTCATCGATTTTTTGACTAGTGACGCTGATCGTTGAGGGACTTTTTAGGGGCTGTGTTGTGATAAATTGATGGCAGTGCTTAATTTCGTTTCAAATTTTTGTAGTGTTTTTAGTGGCTGTAATGTTTTCAGATGTTATTTTCCATCAAAACGGGATTTTTCACCGAGTAAAAAAAAAAATTGTTCTTTGTTCCTGTTACATCTGAGGGGCCCCCTGCCAAAATTCGCGGACAAGATGTGCCGATATCTCAGCATCAGCTGCATATCACATTTCAGAATATGGGATCAATCTTTAGCTGAAGTACATGGGTCCCCTTCCATTCCAGCAATATTGCACGACATTAAGAACTGACCAGAATCTGGACTGGTCTTACAAAAGGGGCTTCTCCTCGGAATTCGCGGAATCTTCCGTATGTCGGGGATTTTCAGATGTATTTGTTCTGAGGGGTTGAACTTGCTCCTTTAGTAGCATAGGCCTAGTCTATGTATTCATGGTCACATAGTAGCTTATGCATTGAGTGACACCTAGTCTATTTACTTATTGCCGAGAATTTACGGTCTTATCGTACCGCCACCTGGCTCTGATGCCCGGGATGATGGCTGATGGGCATAGCCACGTCCCCTTTAGGAAAGTGGTCGTGTTTGGCCACGCTTTCTTGGGGGCGTCAGGCCAAAGTAACCCCTATCTATGACAACCGTGAGTCGTGAGTGAGCAGAGCAGAGACACAAATTAAGAGCCAACGTGAAAGTGAAATTGTGGCGAGGGTTGAGGGTATCTATACAACTATACAATGACTAGACTAAAATACGAGGGGGAGTAGGGTAAATTAAGAGAGAGATAAGAAAACGATGAAAATAGCTTAGGAACACTATGTTCTCTTCCGACGCGAAAGTCCGTTCTTTTGGCGAATGGCCTTGAGGAGCGAAGTGAGCTTGGTGTATTCAGGGTATGCTTCCTTGAAAGCAGTGTCATCTCGGCCTAGTCTACTGGTGCATGTCAGATCGAGAGTGGCAGTACAAAACTCACACGTACCGGATATATTCAGTGGCCAACAATTTCCGATTGGAGTAGAGAGCACCAGTTATCACCCGCATAGGCCCTGTGTGCCATTCTGGCGGCCAGTCCTTCAACGGTATGGTCAAACCCCGGGCAGTGTCACCAACCTCCCACTGGATGACCGCACGCTTCCAAGATTCCGCATCCTTGCCGACACCGGGAATAATGGCTCCCGGAACAGGAATGACAGCGGTAATAATGGAACCATCGTCCTGGGCACCGTGAGGAACAGGACCAGGCGTCGTGTTGTGTTGGGAAGCAGGCAGAGGTGCTCCAAGAGTTGCTCCGGGTGCATGATTGGAAGTGTGATTGGAAGAAGACATGACGGGAGTGCGCACCGCCATGGAAGAAATTTGCTGAACAATTGTTGTCGCCGATTGAGTGCCAATTTTTTCTTGGCTGATGGAGATGTCGGCAAGCTTCGTAAGAATCTGCTCGCCGAGGAGACGGAACTCCGCAGTAGTTGGCGGCTGAATGGCATTGTGATCCCCCATGAAACTTTTAGCAGGCTCTGCAGGGAATGGATACAGAGCATTTCCATGACCCGACTCATAGCTCTGAAGTGAATCAAGTAAATAGCGCATTAGTGTATCCACCTGTTCTAGATATCAGAAAGGTTCACAATAAATAATCAAAAATGCATGGTACCTGTTCACCAATTGCCCATCCACCCCACCATCTGATGATGCTCAGGGACCAACGCTTCCCGAGAGGAGCAAACATAAAACGGTATTGGGAACCACCGCGACGAAGACAATGAGTCGTAAAGTACTTGTTAACAATGCCGGCGGCAACCGCGAACTCGTTGATGAGATCTTGTGCGCTCTCATGTGTCATGGGTCGTTTCGAATGGATTGTTCCATTGCTGCTGACGAATGGAAAGAGGTAGTCAGTAGCCTCGAACTCGCGCCCCAAGAGTTTCTTGTACAAGACACGCCATCTCTGAATGTGGGTGAGCATGTCAATTTCAGGGGTTTCCTTCTGCTCATAGATTTCGTAGCGGTGACCTGGACAATGGTGAGCAGGGGAATCAGCATTCACACATTTAGCTTACTTTCGAGTGGCCCGTCATAGCCTTGTTTCTGCTGCCATCCCTTTCGATTGTCCAAGAATACCCCGAGAAATGGAAGGTAATATGGTGCAGGTCCTTTGCTGTCACTGAGATCTCGTTCCTGTATTGTGCAGGTTTCGAAGTTGCTATGAACAAGCTCAGAAAACCCCAGAATGCTTCCCAGAGCCCAGAACATACCGCGTAAACAGAACAAATCCAGTCGACAGAAATGCTCGCATCATACCATGTGTAATCATGAGCAGGAGCTCTTTGCTGTCGGCGGGTTTGCCGCTTTCCAATTTTGCAGACGGGCATTGGGACTCGGACCACTGAATGATCTTTTGGATCTCTTCAATTGTCATGGCTTCAGCGTGGTGACGAGTGGCAGCCGCTCCCTTGACGCGGGCTTTTGTTTTGATGCATTTGACAAAGCTTTGTATTTCTGGAGCACGCGCTGGACATCCACGGACAGTGTCGGTGTCTTCCTCGTAGGAATATACTCCGGCATACTTTCCGCCAGCCCTGGTAATTTATTATCAGCAGAAGCAAGTATTCAAATGAATCTGACGAACAATTCATCCCAGTACTTTGCAAATGCACCATGAATACCTTCTGCTGTACTCTTCCCATGACCCTCGACACCGCATTTCTGTGTCAGGACAAGTTCCAAGGCATAGACCGAGTGCCTATTGGGTGGCCCTTCAAGTGCTTTGGCGAGTAAATCCGTGTCGATGTTCTCGGGGCACTTCCAGCTTGGGTCTTCTTTCTCTTTGGCCCGCCTCTCTTTCACACTGTCGGCTACAATCACTCTTCCCCTGGAAAGATAACCACTATATGCTGCCTTGGTCGTCTTTGCATTGCTGAATTCTTCACGCATGTCATCCTTTTGCTGTCGCAATTGGGCAGTCGCAGCAGTGGCAATTTTGGCCTTTCTCCCCGAGCCCGGTTTGCGTGTAGAAGAACTAGTTGGGGCAGATGATTTTGTGTCGCCAGATGCTTTCTTCTTGGCCATAGTGAAGGCGGCAGAATGAAATTCTGTTAGGGGCCAGTGGCGATCATCTTTCGATTCGTTACTGAGCCCAAACGGGTTATCACGACCAAAAAAAAGTGGTATATCCTGCAACCAATAATATCTCCACTAGCTCTTCTTACTCATCCTCATCCTCTACCACAATGTACTCGCATTCAGAATCCAAATCACCAATATCTGAAAGGCCCCCGCTCCCGGTACTCTGAGTGTCGCTGTGGCCTTCATCCCCCATGTCATCATCCGTAGTTAGATCCACCACATACACATCATTTGTTGAGCTACACACGGCCACTGATAGCAACTAAATGTCCCAAGTAATCAGAATAGATTCGTAGCAAGGTAAAGGAGTAACGTACAGACGCTAGTGGCATTTGTGGCACAGGAACTGGCATAGAACAAGTATCCACATAGAATGTAGTCACCAGGCCCATGAGCAAGCGCTCAACTAACGGCGCAGGGATGAAATGAGTCATCATCGATGCTTTCGAAGGTTGAAAGGAGGCTGCGTCGGCGAGCCGAGATGTTGTGAGGTGGTAGAGGAATCCAATGCAGATTTTCAGCAGGTACGTTTTGAGCATCGCCGGCGGTGGGCCCAGGTTTGAGCGAAGGACCTGCAGGTAGGCAGAGAGGGGTGGATGCTCTTCGTTCACTCGCCCGTATTCTGCATACTCACGAAAGAAACGCTCCTGGTCATAAGGCTGTGAGGGCTTCAGTCAAACTTGCTGCGAGCCGAGACAAAGGAATAGTACCATGAAAAGTCGCCGTACACATAAACCAGGAAACACAGACTCTTTGAAAGTCTGACAAATGTCTTTGGCGCTCCATCCAAACTTCTCGGAACAGTAGAGGCCAAGCTCAGGGAGGCTGGGCAGTGCTGCAATCCATTTACTGTTGTCGGGAGGATTGTGGCCACCGGACCAGGACGTAGTGGGGTTGACATATTGAGCAAGAACCTGCAAATCCGGAAATTGAGGCGATATTGAGGTGGCCAAGGTTGGGTAGCGTGACTTCAGATTCCCTTGTGAGTTTGTAGCCAACTCCGCGCACAGTTGTTGCCGCCACAGAACAGCAAACTGCTGCAGAGCGTCTTCCGGTAGTGTCTGAGCC
This sequence comes from Mycena rebaudengoi, assembly GCA_029282285.1. Lineage (NCBI taxonomy): Eukaryota > Fungi > Basidiomycota > Agaricomycetes > Agaricales > Mycenaceae > Mycena > Mycena rebaudengoi. Next base: position 210,373 of record JARJCX010000089.1, on the reverse strand, counting down.
GCCTCCAGAAGACGGTCACCAAATCCGCATTGGGCCAGGCCAAGTGCAATATTTATTCCACATCCGTTGACGCCCGTCTAGGATTCATACGTTCAGTTTTTGTTTAAATGAAGAACAAGAACAACCGACATTATAGTTGTCGGTGCCAACGAGCATCGCAAGGAGCACAAGACCTCCCCACTTGATACCTAGAGCAGGATTTTCCTTGAATGCCTGAGCCGTATAAACAGTAATGGTGTCAGGGCAATCTGAGTCCAATCTGCGAATTATTTGGGTGGCCCCATAAAAAGGTATGGTATCACAAGGATCTGTGAGTACAGCGTCGATCATATTGAGGCGATTAAGAGTTGCAAGCTCGGGCACTGCTTTTCCTGGAGCCTGGGGAGACATTAGATGGGCTCGTGGGCACAACTTTGAATGTACTTGCAACGTAATGATAATACCCAAAAGCAGCAATCATCCGCTGAAAAGCTTGCTTGGCGATGAGCTCTCGCTCGCTATTGATGCATTGTGGTTCAGGATCATTGTTGAATACAAACACTACAGTGGCCGCCGTGTCACATAAACGAGCCAATTCAAAGAATAAGATCTGTAATTCAGGATTCTTGCCAGGATGCGTGTGCCCGAATTGAACAACAATGGCCCGAGAGCGGCTCAGCAGTGCACTAGAAATAGACAAGTGAACATTAGCCTAGTTTCTCGCAGACATAAGATACTACCTTGCATCCACGCCTATGATTAACACACCATTGTCGCGGCGGTTTACTTGAAAGCCTTCTTCGATACACAGCTGCTGGAAGGAACGTGTCTGTGAAACTGTTCGCAAAAGCTATTAAACATCAGAACAAGATCATTACCAGCAGCAGAAGAGAATGGTTTACCGTCCAAAGACGTTGGAGAGACATGAGGAAGCAGGAAGAAGGATGTCCCCTAACTTTCCTGTCTCACATGGGAAATATCGATCATCTCTTCCAAAGTCAAGTTTGCGGCAGGGTGGAAGAGGGCAAGATAGTATTCATCGGGTAGACAAATACAGAATGTACTACAGTAACTTACCGGCTATGTTATATGCGAGGAGGTGGGCAGTAGTGGTTGGAGGAGAACACTGCAAAAAAAAAAATCAGCCTATGGACGAAGTCTGTGGACGCAGCCGGCAGCCAGGGCAATTGTGCATCGCATGGCAGGCATACTGGACATGAGCTATGCATTTTAGTTGAAGGGATTTGGCATGAAATCGAATGAGAAACTTACAATTTACAAAAGTGGGTGTCATCATGCAAGGCGGGGCAGTGTCGATGTCCATCGCTTCCAGCAGCCAAAGGGAGTTGTACACCGCATAGTAGGGAGCATAAACGTGAGCTACATATTTTTAGTTGAAGGGTTTTGGCATAAATCGAATGAGAAACGTACATTTTGAAAAGTGGGTGCCATCAAGAAAGGCGAGGCAGCGTGGACACCAGTTGCCTCCAGTAGCCGGGGCGCATTGTGCGCCGCATGGTAGGCATCCTATGCATGAGCTATCCATCTTAGTTTAAGGGTTTGCATATAGAATTGGACGAGAAACTCACGTTCCAAAATTTTGATGGGCATCACCCCCATCAAGAAAGGCAGCCGCGCGTTGACGCGGGTTGGCCACGACAGTCTGGGCGTATTATGTATCAGTTAGATGGCATCCCAGACGTGAGCTGTGTATTTCAGTTGAAGGGTTTTGCTCAAGAAATGGATAGGCAACTCACGTTCTAAAAAAATGCGGTGGGCGTCATTCCCATCAGGAAGCGATGGGTGACATTAACGGGTCTTGGTCGAGACAGCCGGGGAATAATGTGCGTTGGGTAGAGGGCATCCTAGATGTGAGCTACATATGTTAGTTGAAGAGTTTTAGCAAAAAATTGAATGAGAAACCTACATTTTAAAAAGTGGGTGCCATCAAGGAAGGCGAGGCAGTGTCGACGCCCGTCGCTTCCAGCAGCCGAAGGGTGTTATGCGTCGCATGGTAGGCAGCCTAAACGTGGGCCACGTATTTTAGTTGAAGGGTTTTGGAAAAAAATCGAATGAGAAACTTACATTTTTTAAAAATGGGTGCCATCAAGAAAGGCGAGGCAGTATGGACACCAGTCGCCTCCAGCACCCAGGGCGCGTTTTGCGCTGGATGGTAGGCATCTTAAACGTGAGCTAGGCATCTTAGTTGAAGGGTCTGCGCATAGAATTGGACGAGGAACTCACTTTCCAAAATTGTGATCGGAATCTCTCCCATCAAGAAAGGCAGCTGCATGTCGACGTGTTTTGGCCGGAGCGGGCATGTGGAGCGCGAAGCTGTGCTGCTTGAGGAATGCGGTGAGGTCGTCGAGAAGCAGCGCCTTCTGCCCCATGAGGCGCACGCGGTGCGCGACGCTGAGTAGCGCGTTGTGCGTGCTGCGCACGTCCAGAGCGGTGACGAGCGCTGCGTATCGCCCGAGACTACAAACAAAAGTGCGTAAGTATCCAAACCATACCCAGGAGAGACGTAACAACAAACCTACGCCCCACAACCGCAGCGGGAACGACACCCACAACATCTACAGCTTCACCAGCGCACACTCGAGTGCGAAGATCGCCGCCTTGTACGTACGCCTGCATCTTCTCCAGCTGCGCGCGCCGTGTGCATCGATGCCCGCACGCGCAAGCACCCGCCGGAAGAGAGCGGCCTGCGTGGGCGCGTACGCGATGCTGTGCACGAGCTGACCTCAATTCTGCTGATGCCGAGGATGTTGTCGTGCTCGCGCTCCGCGTCCGCGAGGCGCTTGAGCACGAAGAGCCCGCAGCCGCAAAGTGTATCTTGGACAATGCCCATGACAGGCTTATTGGCCTGCGGCGAGATAATCTGCAATGGCTTAGCTTGAGGCGACGGTGGTTATTAAACGACTTACCTGACGTGGAACCCATGCAATTTGACTAAGCTCAGCTTGAGTCTCCTCGCTTTGGGGCACGCTACCGGTGACTCGTGAGAAAAGCGAGACTTTTTCATCCACGGGAACTTACTGCATGTTCATCTCGTCACCATCGAAATCGGCGTTGTAAGGAGGTGTGCTGCGGGCAGGTTGAAACGACGCTGAAAGGCCCGCTTCTCTTCAACTTACACAGAAAGGTTGAGGCGGAAAGCTAGTTCTGGATCAGCGGCCAGCAACTACAATCAGAGCAATACGACATACTTGAGTAGGGCATCAGCTTCACTCGATGGCTCATCATACTCATTTTATGCAAACTGGGCTGCCGATTGAATAGCATAAAGCTGAAAGAACCATCAAACATTACCTGCGAAACAATAGCAATAAACTTACTCTCCGTCCTTCAAATGCCTCTCCAGAATCCACCCGTACTGGAGGAACGCGTCGGCCCGCTTGTTATACCATCGATCGATCCGCTCGCCGGTATCGCGAACGACATGATAGCGGGCACCGAGATACGCGGTAGGACCGTTGCGCACCAGCTCCTGCAAGTAGCTGATATTGTAGGGTGTCACTAGTGCAACGTCAGCACGGCCATAGTAAGAGGGCCAACGAGCTGCTCACCTCGTTCCGGATACGTCAAGTTCATAGCAATACTTCTCGGGACACCGACCTCGTCCAGCTCCAGATTGGGATCACCCATGATAACCATCCGGGCTGAGAAATCAACACGTTTACCCATCAAGTTGCCTCGCAGACACCCCTCCTTGTCATTTAACCGCGCACGAATCGACTTGACAGGCCGGCCAGACTTCTGCAAGGCCTGCGGTATGCCGGCGATGTCGTTGTCCATATACGGAGCGACGTGGAACTGCAAGACATTGAGCACAGACACAATGCAGGGTAGAGCGGACATACCTGGAGCAGCTGCTCGAACTCTGTGATAACATGAGCGGGCGTGCCCTCCTGCTCACATCTTTGCACGTTGGCCGACGCTTTGATAATATCGCCGAGTTTGAAGGTCAGATCGTCCTCGCTCCGTATGGCTTCCCCCTCGATGGCAATACTGGGGCGGACCGGAAGGAGGCATGACGGTAAGGACATCCATTCCGGGCGCGCGTGCTCGTCTGACAGCCCTAGCAGGTGCAGGTCTGAGTCGGACATCTTTTTGAAGGTCGTGTATACGTCAGCCTGTGTTTCTACATCAAACAGCGATGAAAAAATCCACATGAAGGAGATAAAGGGGGCAGTACGCGTCGGGTGAAAGTGCAAACCAGACACACCACTCACGCTGCGTTACAGCAGAGGGCTGTCGACTGGAATCCATCGCAGGCACACAAGCTGCGTGCATGTTTTTCGCACCCCTCGTTCAGCCCCACGCAACCAGCGTGTCCGGCCAGCACCAGGCTGTCGACGCGGCGATCAAGCGACCGAAAATGCGCCCCAACAAGACCACGGGTAGCGGACTGCCTCGATTCTAGAGAAACTGACGCAGTGCGGATTTGGGGTTCTCCACGATGCGGAGAGAGCCCCCAGAAAATTGGGATGGTGGGGGTGCGAAACGAGTAGAGGAAAGGGAGACGCGACTCACGATGTCCGCTTTCAGTTTTCCACAATTTATGCATATACACTCCAATATCTTCTTCGCTTTTATGATAAAGTCTGCAAAGGGTCAGATAGCAGAAACGAGGGCAGTCTGCAACGCACCAGGGTGGAAGACGGGGCGCGCGAGCTCAATGTGATCAAAGTGGTCGGAACACTCAGATATACCTTCACCGCATGTCTGACACTTGAAGTTACGGTCGATGGTGCCCATGCGGGGATCCATGAGGCCACCGATGGGTTTATGGGTGGTCTCGTCCATAACTTCTGGGTGCTCGATTTGCTTTCTGAGAGGAGTGGTCAAAATGAGTCGAAATGAGTCGAGCATCACACGCACGATTTCCTCGGGCGAGAGGATTCCAAACTGCACCTCCTTCACTTTGCGAATAGGCGCCGCCGAAAATGCGAACTGGTGGCCGAGCATGGTGGCGGTAATGAGAAGGAAGAAACATTGACAAACAATACAACCTGGCACGTGCCGACGCGACGCGTCAACGCGCGTCAAATTTGGTGGTGGAATTGGCTAGCGAACCTCACATTGCCGTAGAATCATTATATTTTGACTGTTACTCAGTCTTGAGACTGAAATCTAAAAAAAAATAGGGCAAGCTGATGTCAAATTCTGCCTGTGCACCAAATTTCGATGAATGGAAATTGAAAGGAAGACCTTGAAGATCGAAGAAAGGTAGGAAGAAGACTCAGAATAATTTGAAACCTGATACTGTGACCGACTGATGCGGCTACTAGCAAATTTATTCCCGGCTGGGGCCACAGTGAAGTGAAAGACACGGAATTTGTTTCTCTGCCCGCAATAAGTGAAATAAGCGGCAGTAAGTCTTATTTTGGGATCAATTTACCGTAAATTGATCTGGATTTACAGGATTTACAGGCCCCGTGACCGTTAGCATGCGCCAGGGCGCGTGCTTTCCTCGCGTCCGTTAGGCCCTAAAACTTTTTTGGAGGCTACAACATTAAACCTTTGGCATCTATCGGCAGGTTTCAACTGATTTACAAGAAATCCATGCACTGGTGGAGACTGTTGCACCCGAGTAAGCTGAGGTAAGTCTCTTTGATGCTTTCAGGTATTCCGGCATTGCATTGGGTAAAATGACCGGGTAAAAAATCGTTGGAGCCGGGTATTTCAGTGTGATAGCCCATATGACAGATACTAATGCCGTATGAGGCCCTTGGATTCAATAAATTCAACACTGTGGTCCCACTAAAGTCATTTTGAAGTGATGTATGTATTCATAGGTTTGCGACTGCTCTGACGCGTTTATTTTTAGTTTCGACGCGTCAAATGCTTTCCCGGTACTGTGTGAGGTGTAAATGGGATGTTTTCTGTGTTGGAACAATTTTAATAAAGTAGCCGGTTCAAAAAAAAGACATTTATTTTGGTGAGAATATTGGCTGTAGAAAAGCACAGCGGGTGGCTATTAAATACAGTCCTTATATCATGGATTCAAGTATATGTTGTTTGCTTATAACTTGAAAATTTGTTTTGGAAGCCAAGGATATTTTGTTGGATGAAAATTCGGCAACGGACGAATTTCTGATGGGTACTTGATGCGCATCAACTAATCATTCCGAAGGTGCTTTCACTCGTCTGACACGTTCAGCTTTGCTTTCCCTTTGTATCTTTCAACGCCTTTTGTACATTCTCTTTAAGTATCTGACATCCCGTCAACTATGACGCCAATATGAATTGTTTTTACCAACATCCGCTAACATCACAATGCATTTGCGTCATGGGCTGGCGGGGCTTCTCGGTGGTCTGCTTCTATCTAGTTCTACCTTCTATCATCAGCAGATCGCCAAGGTTTGAGACAAATCTCCTTCTCTTGGGTGATTGCCACGGATTGGTGTGATTAAAATTAAAAATTCTGTGTTCGTTTTTCCTTCCAAAATTCAAATGGAAAGGATAGAGACTGTGATTTGGGTACTGTAAGACTGCTTGCTACAGGTGGGTGCAGCTTGTTTTGCGGCTTGTGCAGCCCCAACGAACCTTCTTTAAACAAAGCGAGACGGCTTGGCGCATGAAACTCGGATCGTCCTCAGGTCATGACCAACTTGATACGTTCGAACTAATCTAACCAGTCACAATGTGCTGCTACCTAGAAGCCAGATATCCCCACCCAAACCTAGCCGCCCTCTCTTTAAACAAAGCGAGGCGGCTTGGCGCATCATGATGAAACTCGGATCGTCCTCAGGTCATGACCAACTCGATGCGTTCAAACTATCCTAACCAGTCACAATGTGCTGCTACCTAGAAGCCAGATATCCCCACCCAAACCTAGCCGCCCTCTCTTTAAACAAAGCGAGGCGGCTTGGCGCATCATGATGAAACTCGGATCGTTCTCAGGTCATGACCAACTCGATACGTTCGAACTAACCTAACCAGTCACAATGTGCTGCTACCTAGAAGCCAGATATCCCCACCCAAACCTAGCCGCCCTCTCTTGCGAGGCGGCTTGGCGCATCATGATGGAACTGGATCGTTCTCAGGTCATGACCAACTCGATACGTTCGAACTAACCTAACCAGTCACAATGTGCTGCTACCTAGAAGCCAGGTATCCCCACCCAAACCTAGCCGCCCTCCACATCCGTAACCTCTCCGAATGCAGCTCGAACGCGTCGCGCGTTCCTCCCGACTCCCGGAAACTAAAAATAATGCATCAATCTGATGTCTGAGATCTCGATCACCGGTAACTAACGGATTAGGAAGGTGATCTTATCATAGGGTTTACATGATTTACAATATATTCCTGTAAATCAACACAGATAAACATACTTATCTGTGCAAGTCTACGTGCTTTGGCAATGGCGTCAGACCATGGTTTGTTGTTTGAACAGCTCATCGCCTATCCGACCCTCTGCCGTCATGTCAACGCTTTTTCCAGGGACCTGCAGATTATCAATCAACTCGGCTGGCAGCGTCCTTCTTGATCTTCAATTGACCGCTAACGGGGCGCAACTCAGTCTGGGTCACCATCCGTAGTCAAGTTCTACTCGAAGTTCGCGAGTAAATGTCGCCCACAGGCTGCCGGATCTGTTGTCCCTTCTGCTTGATTCGTGGATACCCCCGACTCTACTTGGAAGCCGATTTGAGGCACCATATTGACGTCAAGTAGAGGCTTTATTTTTCTACTGTACCCGACTACGGAACTTAATCTCATGCATGCACCCAGATCGTCGCGCACCCCAAATCGGTCTGGCCAAGATGCCATGTTCACTTTTCCCGCATTCGAGGCGTACCTACGATTGGGACGGATTGATCAGGCATATGGAGGACTACCCGTGGGTGTTACCGTGCACCATTTTCATTGTACTTACGCTGGAGAACGGGCATTAGATTGTCAGACGCCCCAATAAGCAGCTAAGCTTTCCCTACTGTTTCTCTCTCTATCTCGCTCTTTAATCTCTTTTTTTTCATCCAGTCCTCAACGCCCCCCCCCCCCCCCCCCCCCGATGGACGTCCTGGGGGAAGGATTTGGGCTCTCGGACCGATTGTATGGGAGGATTTATTTGGGATCTATGAACTCGTATTTATGTAGCCGGCGGAACCGAGATTTTATGTACATATGACGATAGGAGTAGTCCCTGGTTTCGCCGCGCTGACATTGCTCGAATGTATTTGTGCCGACGCGACGACACGTGATCGCGACTCCGCGAAACTGATTTTATCATCCTGGTCGATGGTGTGTTCATCCCAAATGCGCTATGTTTAATCTGAAAAACGTTAGCTGCGCACTGATGCTCGCTTGCATGGTGAAATAATTGGCAAATTGCATACTGATCCTGCTACTAGTACGGCCGAATCCGATCTCGGGCCCTCCTCTTGGAACGCAGGCTCTCCGCAGACGAACTTCTGTAGCACCGCGCACCTTCTGAGCTCCCTTTCCAAATCTGTGGCTTCAGGCTTTCTGAGTTCTTCCAAACTTAACAGAGTAGTGCATGCTTCCCGGGCTGTCCCGACTTTCTTCAGACGGATCCCCGCTCGGAATCCTCACCAAATTTGCCGTCTCAGAAATTCTGATATAAGGGATTAATGCCTCTGAACAGTTCCAGCGCGCGACTGCGAGACGACCATTTTGGACTAAAGTCCTGGATTGGCAAAACACCTGCTTGGCCCATTCGACAATAAACCCGTTTCAAAGGATTTGCTACAATGCAAATATGCTCTTGCTATTCAAAGCGTTCGTTAACTCTGACGAAAATGGGCAACAGGCTACCTGCACTGCTTCGATCCGGTTGCTGGTGTTCCCTACATTGTGAGCGTTATTCCGGGTATCCTCATTTACTCATTTTATAACTGCTCCCGGAGATCGGAAAGAAAAGGACAATCGGCGGCGGCGGCGGCGGCGGTACTCTCAGTCCGCATACGCCACTCTGAAATCCCGTAGGTTTTTTGGCATCGAATTCAGTTTTCCTCGACGTCGATGTCGATGGATGAATCGATTAGCCACTCGGCTGGATCTGAGCCCTATTATGGCTCTTCCGATGCGTTGCCCCCTTCGGATCCGCCGCTCGCTAAATTTATGACAGAGCTCATTCAAACGCTTTGGTTCACATTGGTGGATAGCTTGTTAAGCCAACATTTACATCTTCAGCTATACATTGTTAATCATCTTCACCTAAATGTTTACTCGACCCTAGACTCGAACCGCTATTTCCGATTGATCAAAGAGATATTTCGAGAGGATCTTAGTGGCTAGATTGATCAAGTGTTGCTAATCCTCGCAATAGTTTCTAGTTCAACTCTTTGAACTTAAGCAGTCTATCTGAATCGTTTATCGATATTTGCCCTTGCTCTGTAGTCCAACTCAGCTACTGAACGGGCACTGCTTTCCTGAAGACAGAAGCAGTCAAAGCGAAATTCCAAGATGCTGTGCCGATTTATACCACTTGACGGTGAATAGGATATGGGTATAACCGCACTATCATTACTACACCCTCACACTGGCCGATTATTGGATGGATCATTAAGTTGTCTACCCAATCAAGTTGATACAAAAGTTGTGCGATACTCACATTTGATGTACACGAATCACTCTACGTCTCCCACTGCGCCGGCCGCTCCGGGGCTCCCAGCACCCTTCCAGGCTGCCAAAATTAGGCCAATAACATCTTCAACGCCCTTGTTTTGCTTTACGCTTGTGAATATAGTTGGCCCATCCCCACGCATGAGCTTGGAGTCCCTGTCCATTACTTCTAGCGACGCATTGACGTAGGGTGCAAGATCAGTCTGGATATTTCCGTCTAGCTTGGATGTACTTCTCACAAGTAAGTATCGCACCTTATTTATGACCAGTAGGTCGGACTGCGAAATTCCGGGACCGCCTTTCCGCGGGATTTTGTCACCTCCCTGAAAGGTGTCGGTTGAGAGTTTTGAGGCAATTGTTATGGCAGCTTAGCTCACCGAGACGTCAATAACATAGATGATATAGTCGGCTAGCTCTCTGGAGTAATTGGCGGCAAGATTGTCTCCGCCCGATTCGACGAGAAGCATTTGGCAATTAAAGGTGGCTTGAAGCGTTTCGAGTGCACCCATGTTCGCGCTAATATCTTCACGTATTGCTGCATGGGGACATCCACCCGTCTCTATCGCAAGAATACGGGATGCCTGGGAGTGCACGATTTTTGATCAGGAACTCTTGGTCTTCCCTTGTGAAAATATCGTTCGTCACGGCGGCTGAGTGAGTTGAAATAGAGAATATCTGGAGATGAAACGGGACAAACCAATATTATATTCCTTCCTGAGATATTTGCAAAGAGCAAGAGCCAACGCGGTTTTGCCGGATCCTACTGGACTATTGTTGATACGTTCACATTTGTTGTACGCAAGATTGTGGTGACATACCCGCCGATTCCGATGGTAAACCCTCTTTCCTCGAAATTTCGGGCCGAATAATCGGGCAATTCACGTTCAGAGAATTTCCCTGTCAGCATAAACAGGATATTAGGTCGCCGGTGTAAGTATGTTGATCGAATGAATGTACCAGCGTGGTCCAAATGCTCATGAGTGTGGCCATGATCACCGCCGTGGTCGTGTGAGTGTGGCGCACCATGATCATGAGAATGTACGTCGGGTGCGGTCCCACTCGCCGAGGAGAGACTGTTGATAAACTGCACGTTCATGGAGGATGTGCGATAAGGAAGCTAAATTGTTTGTGCGTGCTTATCGGGGAAACACGTGGCCGCGGATGTTCACTTTCCTCTTTTTCTCTGTCTTCATGCCAGATGAAAAGAGATTCAGCTCTTGTGACTTACTCCAGCTCAGACGAGTCCGAGACTGATTGCGCAGATCCACCTGCAAAAAAGAGGTCAGCCTTTACTTATTACAGTTATCCTCAAACGAATGAGAGTCTCCACATTTTAAATAGAAAACTCCCTCTTCTCTCGCCCACTTTACTTGCCCCGGCTCATGTAGACGACCCGGCACTCCATCAAGGAAGACTTCGCACAACACCTCACGTCGACGGCCAATTTTCGGCCCACATTTATGTCTCCTTGGCTCGTCGACCGGGATTCTGCGCTGTTCAAGCTTCTTCGCAGTGTAATCGCCTCAGCCAAAAACATGGTTCCTGCACTTCATGATTTTTGGGTTTCCTCGGACTCCGAGCCTGAGTTGCACATCTCTCTTTCTCGACCTATTTATCTGCGCGCGCATCAGAGAGAAGACATAAAACGAACAGTCAAGCATATTGCAGAGACTAATCCGCCGTAAATGGTCTTTTACCCGGTGTCATTTTCTGAAATTAATCCCGGGAATGTTCAGATTTACTGTGTCGTTCGCCGAACTCTCGGAACTTGTCAACGACGAAAGAACACGTATTTTCCTGGCGTTGGAAGTGGGCTCTGGCCACCACGAGGTAAAATTGATGATTTGCGTTTGAAACTTCTAAAATCTGGGTCAGCTTGCCAGCATTACGAACTCTATAACACCCGCGTTGCGGAATATACGCCAGCAGGAGTTCTACGCTTCACCTCGTTTTCATGCATCCATCGGATGGGCACTTCTCGATAGTTCGGTTCGTCAAGGATCTCGATCGGTGTCTGCTGCTCCAGCCTCCTATACAAACCCTTCATCATCGATTGGAGCGGATTCCAGCGATTCGGCCATTCCCCTTCCCCGAGCATCCGAGTTCCCCACAATCACCGCATTTCCGCCTAAGTTGCTTTCTACATTGAATAGGCAGTATGGTCCATCCCTGACAGGATCAACGGTAAAAAGTTTTGATATCACTGAAATCAGTGTAAAGGTTGGAAAGGATGTATCTCGCTGGCATTTGACTGGTGTATGAGAGGGTACATGTATAAACAATACAACTCCGGTGTATCATGACGGGGGCCACTATCACTTCTTCAGCGCCATATAGATTGTTTTCGCGTTGAGGCACCATTGCTTCCGTGGGCATTCATCCCGTTGCAGAATAATTTGTGCACGGAGCTTTACGGAGCTCATTTACGCCGACTACCTTCTGTATCTGTAGTCCACACGGTCCGGGAGATTGCACGGCGCCTTCGTCCTTTCGATTCGTTGCCTGTGGCGAATGTGCGACTCGTTTCACCCTTTTCCAGAGTCACCACGCGCACAGTGGCTGTGTCCGACTGGAAATGCTATGAAATGTGGCCCCATAATTCACCGCTCTGTGATGATGATCCGGCGACTACCTACAAGGAAGGCAATGCATCGTGCCTTGAACGAATCACTACCGAAACGGACCTCCAGACCTCTCCTTGTTTGGCAGATCATGTCGACGATTTCGGTACGCTGATCCCTATCTTACGTTGTTTCAGGTTCCGAAAGTCAAGCAGTATCGATCTCGTCGGCGGACCTGGCCATAAATACTGACTGACGGACTGGTTCAGTTCTTCTGCATCAGAAGCAGTTCGGTGACCAGCGCTTACAATTTAAAGGATAAAGTGAATGAATGTATTCAATTGCTTGCATGTGACGGGGCAATTACTAGAGCAATATTTCTTCCACTACCTGTAGCTTGGTCAAACAGATTAACCATTTCTACCTGCATGCCTTGGCTTCCCGGCTCGTCCAGGTGTTCCTGAATCCATTGTTCTCGATCGAGAACTATCAGGCTCTCGACCAGGGGCCCTAGGATGCATCGGAGTACGTGCAGGACTTCAAGCTCGCTGATGAGTTCCTGTTCGCCCTCATCCAGATTGTTATCTGCGCCAAAGTCCGCGCCGATGCGTTCGCCAGCCACGTTGGCAAAGGTTTGCCAGTCGGCGTATGCGGTCTTATTAAGCCGACCCAATCTGCGCATCACGGGAAGGTCACCTGTGCCGTCCAGTGTGAGTTCCTCCTTATTTTTCAGCGTTTTGGCGAATCTTGCGCCAATTATGGCCCGCCACACAACCTTGCGGAGCGCCAGAGCGGCGTCTGATCGGGTTTCTGGCGTACGGAACCATTGCGTGGGGATCTGCGCTGCCATGTGATAGGCGGATGGGTTTAAGGATATTGGGGGCAGAGTGGCCATGCGCTTGGAAAGCGGAAAATCTCCAAAGATCAATTACGAGTCAGGTTACGGAAGCACTTTAACAATAATTAATCACCTTTTGGGTTCAACAAATTATAACAGCATCCTATGGCTATTGCCCCTATCGGTGTCCAGGTAGAGTGACTACTTGGGCTGCCAGCATTCCGCTGCATAAAGAAGGTGCGTAGAATGTCCGGTGTCAATGAACCACATGCATGCAGGGCGACCAGAAAGACTGGGATGGGACCCGCTTCCTTCTCTTCTTGGGATACCGTGGAGGCGACCCATTCGTCGACAGATTCACACAGTGTATTTGGCGTAATGTGGATGAGTTTTTGTGTTATTGATCCGGCGATACCTGACCGCTCTTCCCTTCGTTGTGCGCCTCGGGTTTGCACTTCTGAGGAATCGAGCGCAAGAAGATGCATGACGCCCAAGTGGGCATGAAGAGCCCGCGTCAGATATCCCTAAATTTAGCACAATAAATTAACGGGAAGATGAGTACACAGAGAAGTGGAATTCCGAATAGCTTGAAGAAACTAACTTGTCCGGCACCGATATCGACCATTCGAATGCCCCGAGGATCTATACCCAGGGAGTCGAACAAGTTGGAGAGATATGTAATGCTTTGAAAAACCTCGTGTGCTTTTTTAGGTGACATTCCCAGCTGTGATAATTGAATTGGTCTACCTGTAAATAGTTCGAGACACGGATTGAAGCAAAATTATTAATGCTCACGAGTAGAGATCGCGACGGGGCTTCGGGGAAGCTCTAGAGCGCAGACTTTATCGACCAGCTGGCGAAGTTCCGATGGGATGTCCGATGAGTCCTTCTAAGTGGGTTAAAAATGAACGAGCAAAAAAAGAAAATCATGTACCGAGCGTTCCGTCCGAGCGGGGTCATTATAGTATTCAAAAAGTTGCGCCCATCGGCAAGTCTTTCTGTTGGATGCCCAAGCCCACCAGGGCTCACCAAATGGCCACTGAGTCGCGCGCAAAATACCCAGATCATTTGGATGGGTGCCTAGTAAAGATGAAACCAACGGGCTGCAGACGAGTTCCCGGACTGGATGGTACGATGAGAAATCGAAGTCTTTTCGAGAGGAGTTACTCACCGGCTTCCAGTCGTTCAGCCGTTCCTGAGACCATCGCCGTCATTTTCAAGCTAAGCGTCAAATCTGTGGCGGTGTCGTCCGATCAATGATTGTCTGATCCGACTCTTCCTCCATAGTTGAACATTGACGGAACGCTAACGTTGAACCTCATCTCCAAGCTCAATACTTTGAGGAGGAGACCATTAACGGCTGGCTTTTGGGCTGGCTAGCCGTAAGAAGCAGACAAAGGCAAATGATCTTTGCCTCCTGATATTTTTACAAATCATCAGATTTTTGAACTTCCCCCCACCTAATGCAGCCGTGAGTAAGTGAGTTATCGACCATTTCTTTTTGACGATTTGACTAATCGAATTGTGTGATCATAGCTGTTTGGGATCTCGAGTCTTCAACATCGTATATATTCACAACCAGCGAACCGAACCAGGTCGACCAAGCGATCAGTTTGACCGGATACATCTTCCTTTAAGTTCAAGTTCAGTCGGCCTCTATATAGAGCAAAAGTACCGCATAGACACTGCTTTTGACAGGTGCTTTGTGGGCGCCGGGGCAGGAGTGTCAAACCCAAATTAGACCATTCTACTAATAGTTAGGGCGTACTAGCAAACTTTCACCGCCGGAACGTGTACCTGTCGTCGGTGCTGTTAAGCATTGAAGCGGATCCAACGCAGCCACTCCGAATAGAAAGAAAATTCTTCTTCTCTTCGCTGTGGTTGCTGACTCCGATTGGTCCCTGAGGGAAGGTTAGATAATGTTCGGGCGCCAATACTTAGGAGTTTGAACTGACCGAGAAGGCGACGTGAACTCGTGTCGTCCAACTCCAGTAACTCTCCAAACTTTGGGTTCGGCAGGCGGGGAACTCGGGGTGACGTCAAGAAGCCAAAGGCAGCAGGCATGATCGGCCGAAGCAGTCTGGTTGAGGCTGCCCAGTTACGACAACCACCAGCCGGGGAAAAAGATTTAGGCAGACAAGGTGGAAGTGACGGTTTAAGAAATCTAAAGAGACAGTGGCAAGATATAGTTGCGCGGTCTGTTCAAGTGTTCTGGGACGGGATTCTCGGCTATTCTCGGGCGATCCGGGGATCGATGGACGTGTAGATCCTGTCAAATTACCGCATTTGGGTGCGAGAATGAGCAGATGTCGAACTGGTTGGTCTGTGGTTTTTCAGCTAAGAGCGTTGGTAACGGATTCGTGTGGCAAATATAGATCTACGAAAATATCTACCACGAAATTTGAACATCCCACGATCCCGTATGAAACAGATTAGACATAGGCCTATGTTTGAATCCATGGGTAAACTCAGTCCAACCTACTGCGGCGCTCGGCGCCGAGTGCCAGCATCTTCTTGACTTTAAACTCACAAAAACTCAGCTGGAGGTAGAGGAGAATATATACTGTACTACACCATTTAATAGCAATTGTGTTCGTTGTGCGAGCGGCAAATATTACTTCCGTGAACCAGAGGACTGGATCCGAGGTGGCCGACGCCGACATTGCCGATTTGCCGAGAATTGATCGAGAACAGCGATCTCCTGTTCTGCGACTTACCTATATATCCACAGCTGGGCTGACTCTCCACACCCTCTGGAAGGCAGCTGTGACAAACATGGAACCTTTCATCTACATTCTTCTGGCTTTCTGCTTAATTTTGTATATTTTCTCGAGCTTCATCCGCCTACTCATCCGGCAATACCTCTCTCCATTGGGTCTACTTCGAGGCCCAGCTTGTCCTTCGTTTTTCATGGGGAATCTCGAGGAGATGCACGACCAGGAGAACAACGACCTAGTTGCGGAGTGGGAGGCCGCGTATGGGTCCACATTCGTCTACAGAGGGTTCGTCGGCGGCTGCAGACTCATGACAACCGACCCAGTCGCGGTGGCGCATATTCTCGGCAATGCGTATGACTATCCCAAACCAGACTTTGTGCGGGATAGTTTGGCTACGATGGTCGCCGGACACGACGGTTTGCTGACCGTAGAAGGCAGCGTGCATAAGAGACAGGTGTGTAGTCTTTTCGAAAGTTGTCTCTTCGAGCCAAACCTAATTTTATTACATCATCCAGCGGAAAATCCTTGTGAGTTCTCCGTTCCGTTTCCTCGCCACATTTCTTGCGTTTGCGAACGACGTCTTGTATTCTCGCCACCAGCAAATGTAGCTATTTATAGTGCCCGATTCCCCCGACTGTCTTGATTAGCGCCTATAACTGACCACATTTTTTGGTGATAGACTCCCGCGTTTTCCTCGTCGCACATCAAGTCTCTGACTCCAATCTTTTGGGACAAGGCCAACAAGGTGTGTTTATTGATCCGTTCCCGTCCTCACGACGCGCAAGGCTGCAGTGGAGCGCCATTTAGTGCCGCATCTGCTCGTTGCCTTGCCTGCGCGAAGATTGCGAGTCATCTCAGTCCTGACTTTCGCCCTCCAGCTTCGCGACATTTGGCTCCATACGGCAGAATCTCGGTCGCATCCGGGGGAGAAGACGAACGAGTCCAAATCCAACTCTTCTGTGCATCCCGGGTATGCCCGTGTCGACGTGCTGATGTGGCTCGGGCGAGCCACTCTAGATGCCATGGGTTTGGCTGGTGAGTTCGTTTTTTTCTTGGCTCGAAATAGCGCTCTTAGCCCATGTAGGCTTCGGATACCACTTCAATTCGTTAACGGACGACAACAACGAATTGGCCCAGGCGTTTGGAGTCGTCTTCTCGACCGCCCGCAAGTTTCGAGTGATGACCATCCTCCAAGCATGGTTTCCGCTTCTCAGAAAATTTGTGAGTACACGTTTCTTTCTTTCATTGCCGCGGCGATGAGCTGTGATCGAACCGCGGTGTGGACGCCCGAGTTACCCCATTTCTTGATATTAACAGCTTTTTTGTTTTCTAGCGCCGAAATAGTGCAGCCCTGAAGAATGCGGCTGCCACGATGCGGCGCATTGGTTTGGAGCTCATCGAGGAAAGGAGTAGAGCGGTCATCGAGGAGCATGAACAGGTCCTGGCCGGAAAGGGTGGCGAGATCGATGGGGACAAGACCATCTTAGGGCGGGATATCCTGAGTGTTCTGAGTAAGTCCCGTATCTATACTGCTGTTGTCGTTATTTATACCGGTCCCAGTAAGGTCAAACGCTGCCTCGGCGGCCAATCAGAACATGTCGCTCGACGAAGTCCTTTGCCAGATCTCGACCTTTATCACGGCTGGGCATGAGACGACCTCGTCGGCCATCACCTGGTGTCTCTACGCCATTGTACAACATCCGCTGGTACAGATAAAGCTCCGGGCTGCTTTGAGGGACGTTGAGCGCCACCTTCGGCACGAATATCCCGGGTTGGAAGAGTCGGACCCGCAGCTATACCAACAGACGCTTACCGAACAGCTATCCAAGTGCGAATATCTGGATTGGGTCGTCCGGGAGGCGCTACGCCTACATTCACCAATCACCAGCACGATGCGTGTGTGTATGCGGGATGAGGACGAAATCCCCGTTACGGCTGACGGACCTGATGGGGAACGCGGTGGCGGCGGGTGCATCGACAAGGCAGGGAACCGTTTGTATGGGATCCGCGTCAAGAAATGGGACATCATTACTATCCCAATATCAGCGATCAACAAAAGCCAGGCATTCTGGGGCGAGGACTCTCGGGCTTTCAAGTAAGCCAGTTGCTGTAGTTCCTGTTCAGCGCTAACAATCTTCCCCTTTTTTCAGACCCGAAAGATGGGCTCAGCCACCATCTACGGCCAAATCAATACCTGGTTTGTACTCGAATACCCTGACCTTCCTAAACGGGAACCCGCTCGATGGGAATCGCGCGTGTATTGGCTACAAGTTTGCCCTGATCGAGTGCGTCTTTATCCTATCGCTTTGCCTCGTTTAACCAACGTTGTTCTCTGTTCCCAGGATGAAAATCTTCCTGTACACGCTGCTGAAAGACATCGAGTTCCGACAAGATCCCGCGATGGTCATTGAGAAGAAGGTCAAGTGAGTTTCCAGCGCGCTGCCCGATGGCCAATATCAGCTTCTCTGACCGCGTATCTACTTTTCTTTCGTGCAGCGTGCTAACACGCCCATTCGTCAAGTCGGAGCCCGCACTGGGGAACCAGCTGCCGCTGTACATTCGGCGAGCCCCACTATCGGACGACGCATCCGTGCCGGCACACAAAGCCCGCCCTTAATATGCGCGCCTGTATTGTGTAGATGTAAAACCTATTTAACGCGTATTTATTGTACCAAATAAATTTAAACGGAGACCAGAGAGCCACGGGCGTGAGAGGATCATCGAGCTCGCGACGCTTTCATCTCCCCGCGGGCATCCCTGAATTAAGGTCGATTCGCATCGCCGCGGAAGCAAAATGTTGAGTGATTAGCATCAGTTGCTCGACTTTTAATTGTGCTTGCTGCCAATTAGCACAATAATCAAGTTTAATTCCCCCTCATTTATTACGCGCACCCCTGCACGCGCAACGCCCGCAGTAAGTAAGTTTCACGAACTTTTTTCTCTCTTTAATCTAGCCATTCCCGGTGCGACGCCGACAAGTAAGCTTCAAGCCGTGCCGACGCGCTGGGTTGTTCTGCGCCGACGTGTCCGCAACACCAACGTTAAGCGTTAATCGTCACCCGCAGGACGTTACTTGCTTACCTTACCTTACTGGCGACCTTCCTCTTCCCGAGGTTCGAAGCGCGCCGTGCTTACACATTTACGCGCACATGTAAAGTAGCGTTGGATAACGTTGGGATACATAATGCAATTAGAAGACGCGAAGCCTCCTCCACTCTCGCTTCCGCGTCCTCGCCCGCCGTACGCCAGCCAAATTCTTTTTTTTTTGGTCACTGTGGGTGTGAGACACGGCGAGGGGACCGACCAGCGCCAAGCGAGCGACCGAGGGGGGATGCGTATCAAGTGTTTTTAATTTAATTCCAAATTTAATCAACGCAACAAACAAAAAACCACATTGGGCGCGGGTGTCGCAGCGGGGGTAGATATCAGGGCCCAGGCCAAGGGGTGTTGGAAACCAAACCTCCGGCATCAACCCCCCCGAAACCTCCCATCAGGACCCCGAACACTCACTAGACCACCACCACCACTCGGTCCGCTGTTCCGCGGCTCTATATGGAAACTGTCATCCCGTTTTGGTCTCCGGAATGATGGCTGAGCCTACTAATGAGTAGTTTAGAGCCCCGCAGCTCAAATTGTCCACTGTATGTGGGTTTTCTTGTCTGTAATTGAATTTGAACTCATCCAGAGGCTCGAGGTGTCCGTATGGGCCCAATTTTGACTATAGAACTCCGTCAGGAGTGCAGAAAAGCGGCCAGTGCGATGATTTTGTTGAATTTTTGGGTGTCCAGCCCTAATAATAATTCCGGTGGTCTCCTGTGTCTATCTTTGCACTTTAACCACTCTCATCTTACTTCACTCGTTCGAATCTATTACTTTTGCAGTGAGTGATGTAAGCAAAGACCCCAGCCACTTGTCACGTGTTTGGGGCATGTCAATATCCGGATTTAAGGTTTCCGTGACCCCTTGGCCCAGGCGGTAGTGCCAGAGATGGCCCTACCCACCCACCCTACCCATATACACTAACTATGTACGGGGGTGATAGCGCAATCAACGAGCGAAACGCAGACGGATTGAATGGTCACGGCGAGGGCCGAGTGGGTGCTATCTATCATACGGCAGTGGGCACGCACACCGAGTTCCAACGCAACGCAACGCGGTCGATGCAGAATCCAGATGCGTATGGTACCCGGGCCCGCATCTTTGGAGAAGTTCTTGATATAGGCGCGCGGACCGTGGTGCGGTGGTCTTTTTTTGATATTATCTTTTCGTGAAATCGTCACGGTGATATAGTGGCCGTGGGTCTTTCGTGAATCTCCGCGAGTTCGTGATAGATCCAGTCTTCGTGATATACGGGAGCGAGTCTTCGTGATAGACTACGGGGGTCTTCGTGATAGACTACGGGGGTCTTCGTGATATTCGCGCGGTGCGGCGGTGGGGACTCTGATGATCGCGATTCGCATATAATTAAAAGACCCCGGAGCTGTGGGTGCGGGATGGGGGGAGATGATCACGGGTTAATGGAACGAGGGTGATAAGCCCTGGCCTGCCCTGGCGCGAGTGCCTGTGGCGGGTGCAGTGTCGGTATTCGATTTGGTGCACTGGTGTCGGCATTTCGCTGATTTGTGGGTGCGCAATTCTCGCGGGCGCCGTAAATAGTTCGTAAATACTAAATATCAATCGTAATATCTTTCGCCTTACACGGAAGAACGGATATCGTCCCGCCGGCGAGGCGTTTCCCCGAGCGAATCAGCCCAACCCCGAATAGTGCGGATTCCCATTCCTTCTGTGTTGGTGTTGCAGCCTGAGCCAAGTGCGTCGTCGCGTAGGACACCCGGTCTCCGAGCCGAAACGCGCTTCAGTTTTGGGTAATAAAAATAAGACTCGGGATATACACTGCGCGGTGTGTGTTGGCCTCGGATCGACCAATTTTTTCCGAGTCGAATGTCCAACTGGATAACGGAGAACCGGAAGCATATCAGTGATTTTCGAGATAGGGGTTACCGTTTGTTGGCCGCGGTTCTTTCATTCATTTCGGGGTTTGCGGCTGTGGGTAGTAAAATAAGACTCTCGGGGTATACAGTGTGGCCTCAGATCGGCCATTTTTTTTCCGAGTTGAATGTCCAACTGGATACTAACGGGTAAGAGGGAGAACCGGAAGCAGTGCTGCGTTCTCTTCTTTTCATTCATTCGTTCATTTCGCGTCGGGTAGAAGCAACTTTCGTTGTTGCGGCTGCAATAATAAATAAAATAATGGTAGCTTCTTGCAGAGGCGACGCGTGGTGAGGGTGAGCGGCGGCGCATCCAAGTCGACGAAAATGACTCGGAGCGGAGGGTTGCGGCTGCAATAATAAATAGAATAATGGTAGCTTCTTGCAGAGGCCAGTGGCGCATCCAAGTCGACGAAGATGAACGCAAGACTCAAAAAATCACACATCATGGCATCGTCCAACCTCGGAGTCGTTTTTGCATATTCAAATAATTTCAAAATAGCACAAAAAAAAAAAACAGCGGCAGAGAGTGTAAGTATATATATACGTTATACGTAGTAGCAAGAGGGGAGGGATCTATCACAGAGCGACAAAAAAGAGAGAACGAACAACGAAACAACGACGGGGAGAGGGTAGGAAAAGAGAGTGTCGATAGTAAGAGAGAGTGTTCTTCTGGATAAGAGACAGTGTACTTTGATAAACGAAAGACTCGGAGTACTGGATAAACGAGAGAGAGAGGAGTAAGAGAGACAGAGATGGATGAGATAAATAAATAATTGCGCGGGCGTATACGACGAGGAATGAGTGAATAAATATACGATACGATACGGTGTGGGGGGTGGTGGATACGGTTATACGATAGGGTAGGATGTGGGTGTCGGGTGTCGGGCGGGTGGTGGGTTGGGTGTCGGTAAGGAGGGGATGGCGGTGATACAATTGATGTTGATACTTCTCGTCGTTTTTTTTTTCAAGAATGTGAATGGGAGAAGCCTACTGCGGCGTCCCGTACCCGCTCCCCGGCGCACTGCCAGCCCCGCCATTCCCGCCGTTCCCGTTCCCATTCCCGTTCCCCTCAAAGTACCCCGCGGGCCCGCCCTCGCGCCCCGGACTGGGATACCCCGCGCCCTGCTGCGGCGAGTCGCGCGGGCTCGGCAGGTACCCGTTCCCATTCCCCCCACCACCATTCCCATTCCCATTCGCCATCGACGCCGGCGCGCTCATCGGCACCCCATACCCCCCGCCGCCGCCGCCGCCCCCGCCGTACATATTAGGATTCGGGCTCCCGCGCGGCGCGCCGCCAAACTCGAGCCCCATGCCCGGGCCCATCTGCCGCCCCATCTGCTGCTGCGGCGCGTACCCGCGCATGTCCATGTGCATGTGCGCGGGCATGTGGTGCTGCAGGTGGTGCCGCGAGTGCGGGGAGTAGTGGTGGTCGGGGTGGTGTGGGGGGAGGCTCTGCAGCGTCATGGGGTGGTAGAGCTGCAGGCTGTCCGCGCCGGGGAGGGACGCGCGGCGCGCGTCGAGGAGCCCGAGGCCCGAGAGGGAGGTGCTGCGCCCGCCGGACGGCGGGAAGGGCGCGGTGGTGGTGGGCCCCGAGGCGGCGCGGTGCGCGGGCGCGAGGATGCGGCGGCGGGCCTAGCATACATAGTTGTATTTAGCATGATGACGATTATCGAAAAATAGAAAGAAAACCCACGTTGATCATCCAGTTGGAGACTTGGGACATGCTGAGACCCGTCGCGTGGCACAGCTGCTTCTTCTCCTCCTCAGACGGGTAAGGGTGGTCGGAGTGGCGGTGCAGCCAAGCCTTGAGAAAGTCGGTGGTCTCCTTGGGGAGCTTGCCGCGCTTGCGCTGGGGGCGGTCGACGAGGGAGCTGGAGGGGACCTGGGGCGAGCGCTGCTGGGCCGAGGACGCTGCGCTGGAGGGCGTGGGGGGCATGGAGGTAGGTGTCTGGGGGAACTGGCCGGGGGGCGCAAAGCCTGAGGGATCTGATTGGGGAAATGCCCACTCGGACTTTATGCCGGCGGAGAGAGACCTGCGATCTGCAGAGGGGTGATGGTGGCCTGAGATGCGAGCCGAGCCTGCGAACATCTGGGCGTGAGACATTGGGGCGCTAAAGGAGGAATGGCGTAATGCGCCGTCCTCGTATTTGATGCCCGGGCTAGAGTGGGCGGAGCCGCCGGGGGTCGAGCTGGGCCGGACGATGCCGGAGGGGGAGGAGGTCCAGTGGTCCGAGTCGGTGTAGGGCGAGAGATGGGCAGAGCGCTGGTAGTCGGACGAGGCGGTCATGGGGGAGCCAAAGCCAGTGGAAGAAAAGGGCGGGGGATACGCGGACGCGTCGTTGTAGTCGAAGCTGAGGTCTGTGGAGAGCCTTGGCCGCCCAGATTTGTCGGACCCCTCCTCAGCTGTTGGCGGGAAGGTGTACGAGGACAGGGACGAGGGGGCATACGCCTGGCGCATGGGGTACGGAGAATGGCGGACCCTGCTCTCTGAGTGAAGGGTGGGTAGCGACGCCCTGCGTTCCGGGCGATACGAGTCCTCAAAGGTGGTGAAGATGGACGGCAGCGAGACTTTTGACTCCTTGTCATCCTGGCCAGGCTGCTCCTCGTCGAGGGGCGTGCGGGGCCGTTTTTCGCCGCGCGAGAGCGACGTGGACTCGGTGTCGGCAGACGCGGCCGAGCTGGACATGCGCCGGGTCTCGTAGTCGATGTCTGGGAGACTGTTAGGGGTCAGTCGCGGGGACTAGAAAAAAACTAAAACTAAAACAACACCAACATTAATGGCTCTGCGTCCTGTGACAGGAATGATATGTCCTTGTCCGCTCCGCTAAGAAAGATAGTATGTTAAGTGACAAGGCAGCGGCGGTAGTTTATATGAAACGACTTACAGAGCGAACTGCAGCTGTGCCACGTTGTACTTGTTGAGCTGGTCTCCGCTCTGGATGTGGTGTGGGGCGTCGAGCATCAGAGAGCAGCAGAATGGGCACAAAACCACAACCCAAGAGTCCACTATTTATCGAAACGAATAGGATCGACAGATCATTAATCAAGGAACATCTCCATCAATCTCAGATCCACTCTCACCCAAATCGGGATATATTGGTTCGCAAGCAAAAATGAACCACCGCCGACCCGAACTGCACAGCCCCACAAAAAAGAGACGCCGTTCACACTGATTACAATCGTCATAAATCATCATCCAGCCCGAGCCCCGCCAGCACGCCCTGCGTCTTGGCCCGTTCCTTCTCCGTCACACCCACCCCGTCTAGCACACGCAGCCCCGCGCACGCACGCATAACCAGCCCCCGGTACGCGAGTCGCCCGACGTACACCCCGTCCGGCAGCCCCCGCCGGAACCGCCCATCCAGCTCTGCCCACGACCGCCCGTCCTTGTTCCCCTCCACCATCCCATTCACCAACAACGGCAAATACCACCCCAGCGTACACGGGTTCATCCTTTGTAGATTATTAGCCTACAATTTATTATATATAAAAAAACCACACACCGGAAATCCAACACCTCCACCTCGGGCAGGCTTTGCACGACACGGATAAGCTCCTTGGTGCCGCGGATCTTTGTGAAATAAAAAATTAGTGAATAAAAAAATTAGTAGACGAGACAGACACCCACCCGAGACCCAACGACGCTCAGCTTCCGCAGCCTCCCCAGCCCCGCCAGCGCGCTCCCCAGCTCCTCCAGAAAGTTGTAGTTGAGGTTCAGGATCCGCAGGTTCGGCGTCAACTGCGCTGTGGGTGTCTAGTCAGTATATACAGGCGTGGCAGACAGTATGCAGGCGTGGCAGTGATGCAGGGATGGCAGAAGTAGAGCAAAGAAACACAACAACTCACCCAACCCCCCCGGCAGCCCCGTCAGCCGACACCCCGCCAGCTCTAGATACACCAAATGATAGCACGCCGCGCTCAAAAACCGCCGCGGCAGCGCGTTCCCGCTCAGGTACAGCCGCTTCACGTCCCGCACGTCTGGCGGTGAGCTGGGAATCATAATCAGTTATCCGTATCCGTAGTTTTTGCAAAAGAGAAGAAACTCACAACACACCCGCCTCCTTCCCTTTCCTGTCCCGGTCCCGCCTCCTACCACCCCGCTGATTCCGCAGACTCAGGTTCTCGAGCCGTAGCAGCCGCTCCAGCCCCCGCACCCCGCCCGCCTCCGCATCCCCTTCCCCATCCTCGCGCGACGACGCATCCGTCCCCCCCGCCGCGTCGTCCATCCCCCGCGCAGCAGCCGCAGGAGAATCAGCCTGCGCACAAGACGGAGGAGAATCCCCACCCCCCCAACAAATTATCATCCGCATACAACGTCCTCAGATTCCCAAAAACCCCGCCCACGACAAGCGTCCGCAGGCGGTTGTGCGAGAGCCGCAGGATGCGCAGGCGCGGCATCGCGCGCGCGGGCGCGAGCGTGATGAGCGCGTTGTTGTCAACATTCAGCGCCACAAGCGCCCCGAGGCCCTCCAGCCCCTCCAGCCGCTCGATGCGGTTCCCGCTCAGGTTCAGCATCTCCAGGCGTGTCCTGCGCACAAAAAAAAGTGAGATTACAGATTCAAGGAGGCGAGAAGACAACGCACCACCGCACGCCCCCCAGGTCGACCGCGCCCGCAAACGCACAGTTCTCGAGACTGAGCTTCACGAGCCCGTCCATCCGCTCCAGCCCCTCCACGCTCCCCACCGCGTTCCCGTCCGCCCGCAGCTCCCGCAGGTGCCGCAACGGCGCCAACTCTGCATTGCGCAGTAGTCAGTTATAAAAAAAAGAAAGGGGGAGAAGGAAACAACAACGCACGCCTCAGCGAATCGACCTCATTCCTACTAATATCCAAACTCTCCAGATTGAGCAGGTGGCCGTACGCGGTGAGCCCCGTGAGGCGGTTCCCCGCCGCCGAGAGCGTGCGCACGCCGGGGGGCACGCCGCTGAGCCACGCGAGCGCGTTGTCGTTGAGGCTCAGCCCGTCGAGCGCGGGCACGAGCTCCTTGAGGCGCGCGGCGCTCTCCAGCCCCTTGTGCGACAGGTCGACGTGCGCGAGCGCGTCCCAGTGCGGCGTGAAGGGCTCGATGTCGGTGAGCGCGGCGACGAGGCGGTCGTGCGCGACGCCGAAGGAGCACTCGGTCAGGAAGGTGTTGTTGTTGAGCGCGCCGCGAGAGGTGGATGCATGCGCGCGGGAGAAGACGCGCCGTGAGGTGGATGTTGAGACGGAGGCGGAGGCGGAGGCAACGGAGGTGGACCCGGAGGCAGACGCAGATGCAGGCCCGCCACTCCGTATTGGGGATTCCGTGTCGTCGGCGTCTGTGAAAAAATAAATCAAGGCCATGAACGTCGTAGAGAGGGGAAGGAAATACCAGACGCGGACGAATCGCCCCGCGCGAGCATCTCGGCGATGCGCTTGGAGCGCGCGGAGGGCTGCACCATGCTCCCGTTCACCAGCCCGCGGATCGGCCCGTCGCGCTTGCCGTCCGAGAAGCTCACGGAGCGCCGGTGCGTGCGCCGCGGCGTGCGGTACGGCGTGGGCGTCGCACCGACGTGGTTCTTCGGCGCCACCGCGCTCTTCAGCGCCGAGCGCGGTGCGGACGGCGGGGGCGTGTTGAACGTCGTAACGACGATCGGCGGCGGTGCGAAAGCATCGGTAAGTGACTGCTGGTGGTCGGAGAACGCCGCAGACGTCTGCGTCTCGTCGTCGTCGCCGTCCGACCCAAGCGAACCCCGGTCCGACTCGGGCATCGGCTCCCCAGTAACAACCGCATCGTTCCCGCCCTCCGAGTCCGTCGTCGTGTCCTCCATCCCGTCCGTGTCCACGCCCGTCATCACGGCCACCACCCGCCCCGACGCATCCGTCGAGAAACTCGTCAGCTCCATCTCCTCCTCGTCCTCCGTCTCGCCCCCCTCCCGCCCGCTCCGCGTGTCGTCCCGCAGACTCTCAATATCCCCAAACGGATCCTCGCTCGCCTCCCCCACGCCCCCCTCCTCCTCCACCGTCTTCACCCACCGCATCATCACCTTGTCAAACATCATGTCACCCAGCCGCTCCGGCAACGCGCCGACCACGTCCTGCGGCGCAATCGTCCGGATCTGCGCCGCCCCCGCATGCTTCACGTACGCCGGTATGCTCCCTGCTGTGAGCGTCGTCCCCGACGCCGTGCTCGACGACACGAACCGGTTCAGGTCCTCCACGTTCGTCCCGGCGCGCACCGACACGGGCGGCGCTCGCAGGCCCGAGCAGCGCGGGGCTCGCCGCCGCGGCGTGCACCATTGCGGGCGCGCTGGGCCGCCGCCATCCCCACGGAGAGCTTGGCCATCCCGTCCGCGAGCCCCCCGTCCGCCTCGGCCGTCGGCTCCAGCGCGCGCGGCGCGCGCCGCGGGCTCGTGCGCATGCGCGTGGAGCTGGTGGACGATGTGCTGCGGCCGGTGCTGCCGCGGCGTCTCACGCTGGTGGTTCTCCTTGTCGTGCATGTGGAGCACGATGGTCGGCGGCTGCGCGACGTGGGTGAAGGACAGCTCTGCGGTGACGTGCGACATCTCGCTGTCGCCTGAAAATATACGCTTGTTACCCTTCATGTCGCTCTTTATTTGCGCCATCAGCGCGGCGGCCTGTTGTCGGTAAGTCGACGAGGAGTACGGCGCGGTGGAATTAGAATTCATGGTCCCGGTCGAGGACGGATTGCTGTCCGAATTCGTCGGGATCGATAGTAAGGAAGAGCGTCGCAATTGTTCTGCCAGATATAATTAAATAATGAGAAGGTTGTGTGGCACCGGCGAAGATACTCACCGTAAGCACTGAGTTTGTCGTTCGGGGCATCTCGGTCATCAGAATCTCCGGGCTCGAGTTCTGCGCGCTCGCCACGGTCGAGATGGTGGAAAAATCGCGCGCCTGCTTGATTTGCTTCCATCAGCGAGCGCGACTCGCCGACATAGGCCTTGCCGTAAATCTTGGGACGGGCTAATAGACGCCCGCGCGCCCGCGCCTTCCCCAGTAATCAGCTTGGCGGACTCAATTTTACGCGCTTGGTACTCCTAAGATGCGAGTAACTCGCTTCAGACACGCGGGATAGCCGCCGATCGGAGCCCGTCCCTGAAGGCGTGTTTACGGCAATAGAGTCCGCCAGGGCAGAGAGATGCTCGCGAGTGAATGTGTCGTACTGGAACTGAAACAGGCGGAGGCGAGGGTCCGTCATGGGAGCCGTGGGTGCCGCGCTGTTCGGGGCGTAGGGTGGCGTAGGAGTGCTTTGGGCCTGCGGGTAGGAAGGTTTCGCCTCGTCTAGATTGGGGCGCGGTGCAGCAAAGGTAAACTGGCACGCTATGCTTGCCTTACGACCGTGGAATGAAACCATGTTCGGCATATCGGTTTCCTAAAATTTCGTCGCTTGGCGAATCTGGTGGTTCGGCCGCGGGCTGCGGCATCGGAGCAATGGGAGGAGTGGGCGGCTCGAACATGCGCTCGAGAGGCAGTGGGCTGAAGAAATCCTTGATCAAGGCGCCTCTGCCTCGGCCAGGGGTCTTTGGTAGCATGGGCCCATTCGGAATGTCGTCGCGCACAAGAAAGGTTCCTACAGTGTGGAATGTGGCTGGAGAAGAGGTGTTGTCGCCGTCGAGCTCGCTATTGGTGTGTATACGACTAGGCAGGGGCACTGTGAGTGAAATAGAGCGGGTTCCATAGGTCAAGTTGTTGGCATCGTCGTCGCTGGCGTCCTCAGGAGTCAAGGTCTACCCATTCGTCCTGGAGCTCGTCTGTCTGCCACCCTGGGCGCTGTGTAGGGCTTTCAGACATCGTCTGTCGCGACAGAAGTAGAGGAATACTGTAGGTTGCCAAAGTCCCTGTCCGTTATTTCGAATGGTTGATCAACGTTGATCGGGAAGCATGTGACCGCAGACCCCCTTTGCACATGTTGTCCTGCGCCTTCCCTCATCCCCAACTCCTCGCGCGACCACTGCGTTCGCCTCTCCTAAAGCATCTTGAGCCATTCCCATCCAGGCTACCTCCCCAGTAAAGCAAACCTGCATCACATTCGGCAGTCAAAAGAGGGTATTAAATCTTTTGCGCAATTAATCTCGAGGTTTCAACGCGGTTTTGCCAATTACCGTAACAACCAGTTCAGGTTCGCGGAAATTGGGAACAATGACTCTGAACAACGCGCGCGCTAAATGGACTCTGGCGCCTCGCGAGCCTCCGTTTCTTTCGGTGGCTCTGAAACCCTCCTTGCGGCCGCCGCTACCCCAATTCATTATTGTGGGCAAGCCGCACTGGCGCAGATGACCCAAATGCTGTAACGCGGCTCGATTATTGGCCTGTGGAATACGGTACTGATATGGTCAGCTAGTTCTCGCTAAGGTGAGCTTACGTTCAGTGCATCCTTCTTCCGAATATTCAAACCCTAGAGTGATAATCATCTTCACAGCCTCCTGCCCTCTTCTGTCTGGTTCGCCGCTTCCGAGTGGTTTTTGTTAGGCTTGGTTCGCTTTCATATCTGTCAGCCGTCAATGTTTATTCTTCAATATGATGAAGGATCGTCTCAATACGCCAAATGCTCGCAGTACAAGTCAGTGGCCGATATTTTTGCTTCTCTTTGCGATGGGCGTTGTTCAACTGTGGCTTCTTTCGATTCCATTTGGCCGTGGGACCTCGGCATTGCCGGCACATCCACTTGCCGCTTTCAAACATCTGCTAATCTCCAATCCAACAAGCCGCGGAACGTTTGTCAAAGTGGTAGTCATCTAGGAAGACGACGCTCAGGTACTGCAGTGTGCCCCAGAATAGTGCCCAGGAGGGCGCCCTGTATTGGAAGAAGATACGAGCCATGCTTACTGGTACTTTTAATAAAAGTTCGCCCTAACTTGGCCCGCTCTTTCAGCCACTCTCGGAAAAATCTTCCCTGACGGGGGATCTCCGCTCTTCATTGACCAAATCTTCCTGGCTTGAATCATAAATTTTGCAGCCTCTTCTCCTTGTCCTCTCCGGGGAAAAATGCTGTCGACCGCCGGATGAATGAGCCGACTATTTGGTCTCCATTTTCCCCGTCTTCGTTGGCCGCGGCTCCCCCGCTAATTGCTTTGTTCTCTGATAAGCTAAGCGACGGCTTTCGTGTGATTGATCCTCTGGAGCTGGCCACGATTTTACTTCCCGAACCACTGATTTGGAGCCAGTAGATGCGCAGCGCCATGCAAATCTCTGATAAATTTAATGGTGAGAGTAGTTCAGGAACTCGTGAGTCATAATGCGCAGAGACCTTTACCTGGCAGTAACATTGGTTCCGCAGTGTCCGCTTCTCCCTCGTTTCTATTTCTAACTACTCTTGGGGTGGGCCTGGCTGTGGAGTTTTTGGAAACGAACTATTGCATCTCGTTGGGGTATCGGTAGTCTCGGGTCTTAGCACCCACGGTCTGGAGTTATTGCGGCCTACCCGGGCCCACTTTGAAGTCCTGCAGGATCCCATCAGTTCTTGTCGCATCACGAAGACCGGCCTGGGCTCCTGAACGTACTATCTGATGTCAGTATCGTCTAAAAGTTGGTTTGCCGACACTGGGGAAGACTTTTTGAATAAATTACGCGTCAGATCTCTGGCATCGTCTCGAGCAAAGCAAACCCGATTTTTTTCAGCGCTCAAAGTGTTTTTGGACCCCCCGCTATTTTGGGGACTTTCCAAAAGCGACCCTCCGAGAAGTACAGCGGATCGAGCGTCTACATGAGGACCTGCAGGATATGTCTACGTCTGTCACTTGAAAACCAGTTCATCAGCCTCCCCACTGTCATATTCTTGATCGGCCCTCAACGGCATTCCTCTTCTCTTTGCCAGAAGTCAGCCGACAATCTCTCTTCCTTAGGGTGTCAATACTCTAACTCCTTCATGATTCCATCATCTCGCCACCACATGCCCCAACCTAGAAATGACATCCGCGACGAGCCTCGTTATTTTCTGCCTTGGAAGACATTTGGCACGATCGGCCAAATATTGAACTTGAAGCTAAATTTATTTCTATGTCATTTCTGACTGTTTGCATCCAAACTCTATCCATGTTCTCCGGATCCGGAGTGGGCGGCGCATTAACGAAGAAGTAGCACAGCTTTTGCGGAAGCTAATTGGCAACGATTGACGGTGGTGAGCTATCACGATCTGCAATGTTGGGCATCGCAATCGCTGACCGTCATTACTTCCCCACACTGTCTTTAGTCGGCGCATCAAAAGATTGCCACCTCGGTGGCTTTGTTCGTGGGCTGGGGAACGAACGACTCCTAGCATATGGTCCTGGCAAATTAAACATTCAATTTCGACGCATATCAATACGATGGAGAAACTGAGACGACATGGCGAACGGCGAACGGAATATACCTCCGCTGCGACACTTTATGTTCTCTGATTAATTCAGGCCGTCTCTTTTTGACGTCCTCCTCAATATACCTCATGCGAGCCGCCGTCAGATGTCCGGATTTATCCAAAATCGCCAAGAAGGTCTCCCCAATCAGATCGCAATGCCATCACATCATTAGGACTTCCCCGGATATTTGCACCCGGCGGCGCCTCGCACCGACTCCGGAACAGGGCTGCGAAATAATGCCCTTTTGCGAACGTAGTTCAGGAATCACGCCCGCCTTGCTTCTCCTGGTTCACTTACATTTCCCTCCGCCTCGCCCGGCTTTCCCTGATAGTCCGTCTACTGTTCTAGCCCGTTCCTGGGTTTAATTATGAGAGCCGAAGTGCTTTTGATCCGCCGCAGGAACGGAGCGGCAATATGCCTCCAATTTCAAATTCGCGAGCTTCCGATCGTCGATAACGCTCGATAATCACTGCGAACACATCATCTCATATCATGTGCTTTGACCTTCAACGTAGCCGAGAACCTAGCTGGGCACCTCAGCAGACTGTAGCAGGCGCCCAAATTTGACAGGATACCGTATGCTGACGATTTCGTCACCAGAGAGCATCAAATTTCATTATTGTCAAAGTATTAGCATCTCCCATCTCCCCTCTCCGAAGATTTCCCAGATCGCATTTAGACGTGGGTTCACCTCGAGGTGAGGGGTCATCCAACTAGCTCAGACGAGCAAAAATCCAGATGATTGTCCCGAGATCAGCTTCGGAACCGCCCCTCAGCGCAATCTATCAAAGAATGCACAGGCCCAGCCGCCGAGCGGCGCGCATATTTGCGATGAAGCTCGAGCTCACACAGGCTCTGCATCGCGCCACTGGCGCGAGCTGTGAAAAATTGATGTGCCACTGCAAAAATAGACACAGGCCAAGACAGCATCTGCGCTCGAACTTAAGGTTAGTGGCGCGCCCGTGTTTGAGTTTGAGGACGGGAATGATCGGCGCACACGAATCAACATAGACGCTGTAGGCTTTGGCGCCTGCATGCGTCACCGCGGATTAACCTCGAACGCTTCAGCGTTCGCGTCGGAAATACCGGGTCGCGCGAATTTCGCAGCCGACGTACGTCTTGTGCGCACAAAAATTATTATTATTTTCACGTAGCTGCGGGCGCCCAGTTAAAATTATGACAGATACCACTCGCTCTTGTCAGCGCTGAACAATACGAGCGTTCCGTTGGTATTTTGGGATATCAATATAGGTTTTCCATTGCGGAGTACGACCAGATGTATCAAGAGTGGAGGGTCGAGACGAGTCTACATAGTCTGGATCGGATACGCGGGGCATAGTACCATGTATTTGAATGGGGGATGCACTGCGGACAAAAGATGAAGATGCTTGTTGTTTTGTGAAAAAAGAAAATGTAAACGATGAGAGAACGATGCATATGAGTGGAGGTTAACGATGCGATGCTGGTGGTGAATGCTGATAATATATGATGATGGTGGTGATGGATGAGTGATGATGCTTGCGATGATGAATGACAATGACCTATGGAGGATGCTGATAGAAAGACAAGAATGGCGAGAGTCCACATCTCTGCGTCTAGGAGTGATGAGTCTATGCGAAGATTAGCAGACGACATGTGTCTCTGTAGAAGAAATCAGAAAAGACGCGAGACAACAGAAGAGAAAAGAATAGAACCTGGCGAGTGTAAAATAAAGGAGGCATCACGGGAGATGCCCAGCGCCGCTACCGCACGGAAACGCTCATCATGGACTGAAAAGTCTGAAACTGGAGCGGTTTCTGACTGTCCATACGACGAAACAAATGCTGAGTGAAGTCTAGAGCGCTGGAATCGAGTTCCAAGGAACGCGGCTCGTCGCTCGGCGCATCGCTTCGACCGGGAAGGATCCAGGCCGATGATGAGAACGACGAACTTCGAGGGGGCGGCGAAAGACGCTTCTCCCGTGGCGCTTTTTTGATGGGAGTACGGGACTCTGGGGCTTGAGTGGAGAATACGGGTTTGAAACCGATGATTTTATGGATCGGGGCAGCTCTAATAGCGTGAGTTGGGTCCGGGGACGCCGAGTTTGGCCGCGGAGATTTTTTTGGGAGAACCTGGGCACGATGATTCGGCTTCGTGGGTGCCTTGTTGGTAATTGAGGGGAGAGATGAAGATGTTCCTGCAGAACTCTGCGACGCCGGATGAGTACGTCGGTCGGAATTAAAGTGGCTTGCGGAAACCATCATGGGAAAGGGGTACAGTAGAGGTGGTTCGTGGTCATCCGTTGTGCGTGAAGAGTGGGGGTAGTGTGCAGAGGATGGGAATTCTAGAGGAGAAAATGGTTCCATTTCAAAGATTAGGTCGGGGGACATTGGGCGCGTGGGTGGCGGAGAAGATACATGACGATTGCGTCCCCGAGGAATCTCAATGGGTGAGGAGGATTTTGGGGGTTGAAGAAGATATGTGGAAGAAACCGAGTCGGTGTGTGGAATATCCATGTGGAAAATCTGGTTGGAGTGAGCACAAAGTCATGAAACGGTGAGTGTGAGACTAACAAGGAATATTCTATCCAAAGACTTGTATTTTCACTCCACGCCACTCCAGACCGAAGAGTTGGTCGATACTGAGAAACCATCAGCACGAAACAGAGAAGAGAAAATGGGAAAAAACAGACGGTGGATAAGGCCGTGAACGCTGGCGCTAGAGTCACACCGATGCCAAGATGCTGTGGCAACTCGGCGCCTACGAGCTGCGGGAGCCGCGTGCGACAGTGCAGCCCCAAGGCGACGAAGGAGTTCGACGTTTTTAGGATGTGGCGGTATGGCGCAGCGCTGCACGAAGGTCGAATACGGGTCCGGAATGGTAGTGAAGAAGGAGGAGACGATGATTTATAGGCATTCTAAATTCGTTTGGGAATGACTTCGACGCGTGACGTCACAGCCTTTGTTTCTTACTTCCGTCTCCATACCAGATACAAGAAAATTCAAATACAGGAAGCCCAGAAGGGTTCAGGCGTTCAGGCTCCAATAAATTTCACACACGCCAAAAACCGGGACTACCCTTGCCAGAAGGTGGCCCTTATGCCGCACCGTTGGCGGGATTGGAGCGGAAGTTTCCGCAATGCGATGGGGTTCGGCGGATGCCGGTTCTTTCTATTCATTTAGCCACGGTCTGGGCCTCAGCTTTTCAGCCACCACCAGTTCCGCTCTGGTATCCGAATATTCCGGAGGCCATGATCGGACGGCTGTCGCTGGTGAAACCGCCAATGCAACGCGGATCACATCCAATTGTGATACATGCAGCATTCGAATTCATCTCTAAAAGCTTTATATAGGCATTCGGATGATCGCTCACCGGCACACGATGCAAAGAACGCGTCGGCTAGAGTGACGAAGAAAAATGGGGGACGGTGTGGCGTTGATCAGGGAGTCCACAAAGATCGGAAATGAGAAATAGAAATTGAGAAGGCGCGGTCTATGTAATAAAGTGGGAGCGTTCCCGTTCTGCTCGGGCTCCTCACGGCGGCGACGAAAAAAAAAGTCGAGACCAGACAGCGGATGTTATAACATTTTATCGCTCAAGTGGAGTCGGTCAATTCAATTTACAACGGAACCTAACGGAAGCATTTTTTTTGTCAGAATTCAAAGGTGATTATTATTTTTGAGGCGAGTGGCCTATAGTCGGATTTTTCCTCGACCACGCCTCAACTTTGCAACGTCTGCGCTTGAGAGCTTGGGAAATCACAAGCCAGAGAGGGGTCGGCAAGCCCCGAGACTGGGCATGACATCATCCTATGCGTCGCTTTAAAGCGGGCAAACTTCGTTTACTCCAAAGAAAGATCCGTCTCTTTACAACCACCATGGCACACTCAGTACAAGTCAGTATTTACTCCGTCCACCTCTCTTGGTCTCATACTTCCATACATAGGTTTCTAATATTGCTTCAACTACCACCGAAGCACACCTTCATGATTTCTTCACGTACGTATACATACTCAATCTTCCGCTCCCTAATTCCTAATCTTGATCCCACCCTATCAGATTCTGTGGAAAGTAAGAACAGCCATTTGGTCTACGCCGCAACACGATTAAGCAAGCTGCCTTCCTCAGAATTGAATCCATCGATTTCAAGGGCACAACTGCGACGATCCACTTCGAGAAGTCTTCGGCCGCAAAGACCGCGCTAATGGTGCGGACTAGCTTTCATTCTGTCGGAAGGATCTTCCCTGACGACCTGGATTGCGCCAGCTGAACGGCGGAACGCTCGATGGCGCTAGTTTGACCGTCCACTCAGAGAAGGAATACGAAGACGACGCGCACGGAGAAGATAGCGGACACCACATCGAGCAATCCGATAAGCCAAGAGCAGGGAGTGCGTTGTTCTTTCGCGCCGTAGTTTCGTGCTCCCACTGATTGTATGCGCAGTTGCTGCGGAATATCTCGCGAAAGGATATGTATTGTCCGATACGATATTGAACCGGGCTATTGAGATCGACAGTGCGTACATCGTCTTTTGCCAGTCTCGTTTCCTCATACTGACTCCGTTGCAATAGGCAAGCAGGGCATCTCCAAGCGGTTCCTCTCTTACCTGCAATCCCTGGACAGCACCGTCGGCGCGAAAGCTCTTGGCCCGGACCAGACCATCTCGGGCAAAGTTACCTCTACGGTTACCTCCACCGTTAGCGCGGCCACACAACAGGCGAAATCCATAGACGAGCAGAGGGGCATCAGCAAGACCGCCACAGACGTACGTCGACCTGATCGAACACTCCGCACTGCACGCTGAACGCCAGTCTTCTACCAGTACTACAGCAAGGCGTTCGCTTCGCCCATCGGCCAGAAAGTTCGGAGCTTCTACACCACGACTTCGAAACAGGTCATGGACATCCACGAAGAGGCCAGCCGAATTGCGGCAGAACAGAAAGCAGCTAACGCGTCCGTGCCTGCTGCTACTGAGCTGAAGCCTACGCCATCTGCACCGATCCCTGCAGCAGTGTAATTCAAGTTATTGTATCTGTATTTCGAGCCCTCAAGCACATGCATTGTCTGTAGGTAAATAAATAAATAGCACCGTGTATCATTGTTCGCAGAACCCCTTCCGCATGTCATACGTCTTTCCTGAGGTTCTGGACCGTCCTCGAAAATGTATTCGCCTGGACCCGCGACGAGCCCGCGCTTCGGACGCCAATGCCAAGTATGCATCTGCGCTCTTGCAAGAACGAGATGGCGAGCATACCCTGCAGCATGGAACTAGGACGAGACGGTGCTGGGTTGGTTGGCTGGGCAATTAGAAGTCGAGGTGCCTCGGCCGGCGGAAACCAGCTGTAGGTAACTTTGGGTGGTCGATCTAGGCGAAGAATATTGTGTCGTATGTCTACGGTGGGCGAATAAGGATAGCTCTAGTCCAAAAGGGCGACGATGATGTCGCAGTCGCGCGACTCCTGCAACTGTCCCAGGCGCATTGAGTCGAGGCCACCAATAACGCTCGACGTGATGCTAATCGGGTGAGCCGGCCAGGCAGAGGGGAACAGATGCGACAGAGCCAGAGCCATAGACATCAATGGCGAAGTCTTGTATAGGCGGCCCACTTTGGAGAAGCTTTATAGAGTCAGCCATGGGCACTCTATCGCAATGTGGACCGTGGTCAATTGGGACAGAGTGGGCCTGGAGAAAGACAGGAAGGGATCGAAAGCAATCCAGCCAAAATTCAGCCACAGTGGAATCCAATCGAGGGGCCGAGGTAGACCATGCAGCTGCAAAGAGAGCACTGTCCGTAGCATAGACTTGGAGATGGCGCCTTCACTCTAAGTCTTGTAGATTTTACACAGGAGCTATATGTTTTTTCGCAAAGAAGTATTGACATGGCGGAGTATCCAGGGTAAAGGCGAATACTTCTGCCACATTTCAGCAAGTAAGTGTCTCCGAGGGGAAGCCAGCGCGGTGTATGCTTTGATAAAGTGAGGAGTGGCAGGTGCGCATCGGAGCGAAGGTCATCTTTTTTCTACTGCCTTTACGAGGAACCTGTTGGGAACCTGCGACTTCAGGTGCGCGAGGCGCAGGGTCTAGATTTCCCGAAGTAACGTTGTCTCTTGACCCGACGGAAGTTGTCCAGACTGAACTAGGTCAGAGAGCACTCCGCCAGAACAACTTGAAATCGGAAGTTTGATGGCGGCCAGACGGCAGCACTGGCATTTGATGACGACAAGTCGGCAACTCTCAGTGTACTATGGTTGACATGTCTGTGTCAACGAATGTCTCTCACCCATGTTGACTGCGTCGTTCTCGTCATTCCAGCCCCCACTTGTTCCACTGCCCTCTACAGCCGCCAGCTTCGTCCCAAGATCGCGAACGCCGAAGACGGGAAGAAGGTCCGGGAAGTTGTCAAAGAGTGTTGCAAGTTGCATCCGCAGCCAGCCTGAGGGTTGGCCCCAGTCTCAAGTTTTTAAATTTCTCGGGGTTTTTGCGAGGCATGATATGCTGTCAAAGCTTTTGCGACTGAGAACAGCCACGAATGCGCGCGCACATAAGTACCAGCTGCAGGAGCGTCTTGCAAACGTACAGAGCAAAGTTGAATCTTATCTAATCTGCTGAGGCTCGGCAAAGTCCGAAGTCTCTGTCTCAGATCGCCCCTGAGCTCCCCCCACCACCACTCGCAGCGGCCTTTTTTTGTTGCTTTGGTGTCGTCAGTCTATGCAAGCAGATTCCATCCCGTTCTGAATATCGTTACTGTATAGATCAGCCTTCAAGCAACTTGGATTTAGGTCGAACAAAGGAACTTGCGCCGAATTTCAAACCCTTTCCATCGACTTTCTGTCTACATTAACCGAAATTGGAACACCTTACTTTCGGCCCTCGCGTCTAGCGGGACCGGGTACAAGTGCGTTCCATTACGATTGACAGTTGACTTATATAAATTTAAACCAACCGTATTAGTTTCATTGAATCACACCTACGTTCAAGCACCATGCCCAGCAAGAGAGGATTGGCTATAGATTCGCCATTCTCCGGTTTCGTGGAGGCGAACAGAGTTCCGTCGCTTCTCGAGACAAAAGCGATACAGGAGCTTCTAGCAGAAAAGACCGCTCAACTTGCGCGTCTGAACTCTGAGGTTCCCCGGAGAAAAACAGGGAAAAAGTTGCGAATCTCGCGAGAGCTGCGCACAGCGCTTGATCTCACACGGCGTTCTATAAAGTACCACCAGGCATTGATCGCGCCCTGGCGCCGCCTACCTCTCGAGATCATGGGAGAGATTTTTGCATTCGCTTTGAACCGAGTCTTCGGTGAGGGTGATTGGATTGATGACCGGTCTGGCACACTGCTGCTCTGCAAAATTTGCAAGCAGTGGAGAGAGATCGCACTTTCAACGCCCGCTTTGTGGACGGTGCTTGCAATCAGATTGAAGTACTCGTCCAAACGGCAGCCTCTTAACGATATGATCCCGGTCTGGCTGGAACGCTCTCGTTCCCTTCCGCTCTACCTCCAGATCGTATGTGATCCCGGGCCGACACGCAAAAATGAGATATCGGGCGTGTTATCCTCCTTTGCATCGGCCCTCCACCGCATGCACACGTTAATCCTCAGCCAGCGCCGGCACTATCCTACTTCCCCCGATGTCATATTTCCCACCATCACATTCCCCACCCAAACCAATGCGCCTCTTCTAACCACACTCCACGCACTTCTACCGACGCACTCCTACCACACCGGCTGGGATTGGGTCCATCAGATCTGCAACTCCGCACCCCGTTTGAGGTCTCTCAATCTCAGTGCATTCGTCCCAAACGCGTTTCCACTTTCCCATCTGACTACTCTTCACATTACGTCTGTCGCTATGGATCAAGTTTTCCGGATACTCCAGGATGGTCCAAACATCGAAGAGCTCACTGCCGAAATCCAAGGCGATGGGATGGACAATTCTCCCGGGAATATCAATGTCCAGAACGCATTATCCAGGATAAACATTAACGCCGAACACGGGCATGTCTTGGGCCAGTTCTTCGACTGCGTCGAACTCCCGAACCTTAAGGGGATCGTACTTCAACCCTGCGACTCGGGACCTTGGCCAGAAAGTCAATTTTTGTCTCTACTCTCCCGTTCGACCTGCTCTTTGGAACAGATCTATTTCTTCTGTAACTACTCTGAGCGGATATCCGATGAACATATCATCGCCTGTCTCAGCCACAAGGCCTGCGACAGCATCGAGTCCATCAGCATCGCCGAGCCAGATGATGACTTCCTCGTCGGCTTCCGTGTGGACACGCTTGTGAAATATCTCACGTATCAGGGCCCGTTTGTCCTTCCAGCACTTAGGAAAATTGACTTGCTGAATGTGCTTGCTACGGACGGCCTCATCGCAACCCTCGCAGAATCAAGGATTCTTCCTTCCCTGGATTTACCTGAAGATGTCGCTCCGCCGGCACAACTCACCCATTTCTTCTTGTATTTTGGTGACACGGAATGGAGTAGGATGTCCAATGAAGGGGACAAAAAACGACTGCAGGATTTGCGAATAGCATATCCCGAAATCGTTTTCGGCAGTAGCAGTGTATCCTCCCCTCCCTACCACTTGGACCCCCACTGGGTCTTCATGTTTTAATGTGTCACAGTGTGTTTTCTTACCCGTTGTTTGAGAAAATAACTTATCCAATACATGTAACTTACCATCACTTGAAGAACCAAAAAATCTCAGCCTACGACAATTTGCATCCTCCTGTACTTCCGAGGTAACACGGCCATCAATGAAGAGTGCGCCAATTTATCCTCTTCAATCCTTGCGCACATTCATGTCTCAAAAGCCCTTACCCAAAGCCATGCCGCACCTTTCCCCTCGACCACAAGCTATTCGCGACAAAAAAGCCCTTCCGCCCACACAAAAGACGACATGAATTCCTCAGACGTATCGGGGCAAGTGCAAGTCAGCGGTAGTAGGATGTGTGAGTTGTTTACAGCTTTGTTTCTCGCCCAAGGCGCTTGATTGGCCACACCATCCGGAGTCTCATGATCAATGTGTGGCCAGCGTGCTTTATTTGAGAGTACGTAATACAGACCTATTGACTGAAAAAGCCGAAAGTTTTGCCAATGATATCTTGCACCCCCTCCTGTACCCCAAGGTAATCGTGGCCGCCAGCCAGGGTCTTGACAAAAACGACTCTTCGTCCGGATTGCGTAAACTCCTGCACTGTGCCAAAATTCCGCAGAATGGTAGTGGTGACGGTCTCCTCACGCTTCTCCAAGCGTACGGCAAGTTGACTCTGAAAAGAGGCCCAATCCTCTTGAGTGTGCGAGACTGCGTTGGTGGGTAACGAAGGAGCAGCAGGAAGAACCAGGTCGAGGAAAGTTTCGAAGAGAGCCTCCGAATGGCTGTACGGAATTTCCCAGTCGTTCTCTGAGTAACAGTGTCAAATGAAGCTAAAAGCACTAAAGTAAAGCGCTCACCGGCGTGAGCTATTAAGACCGGCCCCTTGATTCTCTGGCGGGTTGTGAGCGAAATCGTACAAGGATTAAAAAGTACACGACGAACGGGAACCAAGGCTTGAGTATTGAACCTGTGAATAAGCATGCGATCCACAATATCTGGCCATTGTCAGCTTCGAGCACCAACTGAAAGACCTCGACGTACTTGTAGCAAAGGGAATCATAGCCAAAGGCTTGATCAGTGGTACGAGGCCAAGCACACTGTAGGTCTCCAAAACCTGGAAATTTTGAGCCAGTGTGTTTTTTCATAGAAAACTCGAGCAGTGCTAAATTTTACCTTGGAAATTGAGGAGAATGGGGACAAAAGGGCGACCCCCCGCGGCGCTATTCCTTCGTCGGAAAGCTCAGCGCCCAGGAGCGCAGAAACCCCTGTGCCCAAACTGTGGCCTACAATCAGAATATCGTGCGCAGAGGCACCATTCTCTATCAGCCAATTCCAAGCAGCTCTAGCATCGCGAGCAAGACCAGCCTCGGTGGGGCTCCCAGTGCTGTCTGCATAACCACGGTAGTCGATTGCAAGGACATTGGCGGAGAGCCGCGCAGTGAAGGCGGTATAATGTTGAATTCGGGCTTTAAATGCACGCGTTGCTGCGTTCCCGTGAAAGAACAGAATCGTTTTTTGAGACTTTAGCGCCGCGGAGATGTAGTCGGCGGGTTGAGACGGAATTGTGGGGAGGGAATGGTAGAAAGGGTCGGACAGAACAAACCACGCGCCCAACGTTTCGTTGTCAGTCGTCTTTATCTTCAAGTTTACCGTTCTGTTAGGAGCAAGGCCTAAGGTTTCGTCATCAGCCGTCTGTCTGTCTTGCTCCACAAATCTTACCGTATCTTTCTGGCACATCAAAGTCCGCGAACAAGGGCAGACTAATGCGATGAGAAAAAAGGACCCTGATATCCACATTGGTAAGATGCTGGTTCTTCAGATAGCTTCGACTGACTGGGTTTGAATATAAGGGACCATTAGAAGGGCTATTGCTAGCCCATATAGGCCTCCGAGAACAGTAAGACTCGTCCTCGCAACTGAAAAAAAAGGTGGCATGACGCGGAGTACGCAAACGTGGAAGTCGTATGCAAAGTGCTGTCGGGTGGCAGTGTCATGAACCCCTATTGCTTGTCAATGCTAGGACAAAAATGTCACAAAATCCACCAGCCGCCGCAGTATCCGATGCTTTGGTTTCATCATCATGATACCCTGTCGGCGACAACGATATAGCTGACTGAGATATGTACACTGGCAGTCTGACTCGGAGTAACAGCTGAGTAACCTCAATAAACGAGTATCTGTCGGATGCGAGGGAATTAGCCTTCACAGTAGGAACACATGCGAACATTTTCTGAATTCAAAGCGTCTATGTTGGTCTGGTAATTAGATGATCGTACAAGTATGCATTAATTGAAGGTCCGTGAATGTTATGCAATAGGGTTCGGATAGTTGGGCATTAGTCGTCGACTTCCGACGAAAGGGTGAGTCTATCGCGACAAAGCCGTGCGACGGCCTCTCCATCAATTGGGATATCATTACCTAGAAGAATCATTAGAGCAAGACAACAAGGGATAAAGAATCTAACCCTGGAAGCCTATGGGATATGCATTCACCGGTGTGTCTGGGCTGGTAAACGATCTGGATGATGAGTTAGTGGCTGCTAGAGCGACCATTTAAATAATGGAAGGACTGACGAAGATCCCCAAAACCCATAGTGAGTGATGCCCAGTGAGCGCGCAGTGTACTCGTAATCGTGAGCGAAACCACCGGGGTAGAAGAACTCCATGACGGTAGCGCGCGGGTTTGACCCGACCATCCAGATGAGATTGGTCAATCCATTCCCGTGGACGCCCATCAGAATCTAACGCAGACTAAGCACATCGTAACAGGACTTTGATAAGGAAAATGGCGTACAGTAGTTCGTACAGCCAGCTTTATTTGTTCCAGACGAGACATGTTCTCCATGATGACGACGTTGACCTCCCATCCGTGTTCATCCCGTAATTTGTATAGTTCCCTGACCAGCTTTTCGTGATCCTCTTGAATCAAAGTACGCCTACCCCACACCTGGCGAGAAATATAGGTGATAACAGGATTGCTGGTAGTTGAGGTCCCTTCGGCTAGATCCATTCCCGCCGACTGAATGACATTGTTCCGGATTGTCATCCACCAATTAACACTGCCAGGGAGGGCAAATGGAACTGCCGCAGTGCGTTGGTAGCGCTGGTAGTTGTAGGCGCGCATGGCAGCAGAACGGTCGGCGAGGAGGACACGGTCGAATACGAAGGGCCGCTCCATTTTGGTGCGGTCGTCCCAGTCATCGCGAAATTCCATAGTCAGATCAGGGAAGCTTGACCGGAGAACTAGCTGATTCATGTTGGTGGGATCACGCCATCGGAAGGCATCCACTCGATTAAAAAACATGCGGCGGGGCGGAGG
The DNA here is from genome assembly GCA_029282285.1 of Mycena rebaudengoi. Classification (NCBI taxonomy): domain Eukaryota; kingdom Fungi; phylum Basidiomycota; class Agaricomycetes; order Agaricales; family Mycenaceae; genus Mycena; species Mycena rebaudengoi. The sequence continues at coordinate 167,489 of JARJCX010000089.1, read as the reverse complement.
TAGTGTCGTCTCTCCCTTTGCAGAGATTGAGGGGTCGAGAGAAGAATATGCGCGCCATGCGCCAAAATACAGCTCAGCAGACCAATGATAATAATGCCGGATACTAAGAGCGGAAATTTATGGTTGGCCGTGCGGTAGATGGGTGGCGACTTACAATTGAGGGTGATCATTCACAAAATACTATTATAAATTCAGACTTGTGGCAGTAGCTGGCACAGAGTAGGGAACGCACCGTGACACCGTCAATCACAGCAGCTCCTGTGCCAAAAAGATCCTTCGCTTCGGCAGTGCTGATTATTCGAATGTCCTCGTCCCCCGGTAGACGCAGGTCCTCTGCTTCCTTTCCAGGCAGAATTTCCGGTCCTTTCGAGTACATGTCTTCCACATCAGGCACGCTAGAAGGATCATCCGAGACAATGTACACTACTCCCTTGAAGATATATAGCCTGTCGATGATGGACCAACCTATTGAGACGCGTTAACGTTTGCAGAAAAGCTACTATCAATCGTATCCACCTGGCACGTTGGCAAGAACTTTTGTCTGAGGCACTTCATTGATTCCCCAAGTCAGACGGGTGTCATAAAGTTGGGCAGTCTTTTCTTGAAGGGTAAATTGGTCGAAAGAATCGTTGTGTGTAGATGGCGGTGAAAGAGCCGGGACAAGGTGATTCGAAACCTGAGATTTTGAGAAATAAAGGACCGTGAAGAGGAGCAGGGAAACTAGTAAGAACTCGCGCCGAGTCGGCGGTGTTGGCGCCATTTGACCTCCAGCGCTCAGCTGGCGGACAAAGATACAAGGGGATAGACACGTGAGCGGCTCTCGAACTTGTCGCGAACCTCAATGTCAGACTCAAATGTCTCTCTGGCTTTTCTCTGGCTCTCTGCAAACGTATGGGCACGGACCACTGTCATAAAAGTAATCTTGAAGATCGCCACTTGAAAAACTTGAAGTCATCCCACGTTGTCCGTGAATTGATCACTAATGAAAAGCGACTTTTGTGCCAGCTCTCCCTTTTGCCCAATACCTCAGGCGTCGGGGTGGAATGAAGAAAGTGAAATTACGACAGGCCCATAGCTCGCGTCCCCAATGACACAAATCCTTACGCCATCTCCAGACGGTCATATATCGGAGACATCAATGCCTTTCACGTCGACGGCTGGCATGTAACGATAAGCTTAATATACCTCAAGTCATCTAATCTCCCTTGTGCCACACTATGGGGCTTGCCCCTCCGACCAAGCGAGAGATTCTCCTGGTTTGCTTCTTGTTTGCGCTTGTACTCTTGCTTTTTACTCCCGTCACTCGCCATGAGTTCATTGCTGTTCCTGCGCCAGTCTTTCCGGTCGCGTCGACGGCAAACCAAAACGACTACGGTAGACTATCGTGGGGTACTTCAAAAGTTCCTCAGACAACAATCATAGCTCATGTTCCTGGTCCGTAAAGACGAAATTGGTCTTAAATTTGGGCTGACCTTCTTGGGCTCGCAGGATGGACCATTTTTGACCGATTGTATATTTTTAAAGGGGTGGTATTTGTCGTCTCGGATGAACCACACAAGATCCCTGACCGCGCTGCGATGTATCACAAAGGGGTGGACATCGAGGTTGGTGAGGAAGCCGAGCTTGCAAGACTTCCCGACGATAGGGATATAAGAATAATCAGCACCGCCGAAGCTAGAGCTTTATTTGGAACGGGTGCGCAGATTATAGACGGGGTGACGGTTCGTCGGAATGCCTCATACGCTTTCATTTACTCACACATGATGGCTAGTATTTTGTGAACGATACCCCTCAGTTGTGGGTGACCATAAAACAGGCGCACGATGGCTGCTGACCGTGACATATATGTATACAGTGTCCGACATTACTATCACTGGTGTGCCGAGCTGTATTTTGGCGCATGGCGCACATATTCGTCCCTCGACACCTCAATCTCTGCAGAGGGAAACACGACGCTCCCTCCGCCCCGCCGAATGATTTTCAACCGCGTCGACGCGTTCCGATGGCGCGACTACTCTACCATGAACCAGTGGGTCGTTCGATCGTCCTTCCCCGATCTGACTATGGAATTTCGTGATGACTGGGACGACCGCCTAGAAATGGGCAACCCTTTGTCTTTGACCGTGTCCTGCTCGTGGACCGCTCAGCGGCGATGCCTGCATACAACTACCAGCGCTATCAGCGCACTGCGGCCGTGCCGTTCGGCCTGCCTGGAAGCGTCAATTGGTGGATGACCATTCGGAACAACGTGGTCCAATTCGCGGGTGTGGATCCTGCGGAGGGAGAGGGCACCACAAGCAACCCCGTTATCACATACATCTCCAGGCAGGAGTGGGGGCGGCGCATGCTCATTCAGGAGGACCACGAGAAGTTGGTTCGCGAGCTGCGCATGTTGGAGTATCGCTACGGCTGGGAGGTGAACGTCGTTGTCCCAGAAAGGATGACGCGGCTTGAGCAGCTGCAGCTGGCTGCCCGAACTACGGTGACCAACATCTCGTCTATACTTTATTTATTTACTCATCGATCCCAGATCCTCATGGGCGTGCACGGAAATGGACTCACCAGCCTGCTTTTCATGAAGCCCAATCCGCGTTCCACCGTCATAGAATTCTTTTATCCAGGCGGATTCGCCCACGACTATGAATACACTGCGAGGGCCCTGGGCATGGCCCATTATGGTTTCTGGGGATCCGAGTAAGCCAAGCGTCCGCAGTCTCAGCCCCCAACTGATACTCGCCCAGGGCATTCACAAGTCCAGCTAGTCCGCTCCCTGCGTATCCCGAGGGATTTCAAGGTACGTTAATAGATACACTTTAGACGATATGGTTGGATTAATTTCGCAGGCAACTCTATCCCCATTGACGGAGAAGCCGTCGCGGAGCTGTGTATAGAAAGACTGACCATTGCGACCGAGGTTGACGACTGAGCAACTCACTTGTCCTCGAAATCTTTTGAAAATGCTTCAGTCGCATCCGGACTATTTGTATACCACTGAACATTGACTAAACAGCATGGATATATATATAAATATATAACAGACATGGCGGCTTCCCTTGATGGTGAGAGGAGTAAATGGAAGGCTGAATGGTTGTTCAGGTTCGGGAGTTTGAAAAGCTTGCCGTTGCGACACAGTGAGCGGTGAGCGCAGTAACAGAACTCCAGTAGTAAACGAGGAACAAGTTAGACTATATTAACGGGAACCGAACTGAGCAGCGGCCGCCATCAACTGGATGGCTTTTAAGAGGGCCTCGAGATGTTGAATGCGGACCTCCGCAAGGCGAAGTTTGTTGGCGACAGCGTTGTACTCTGCTTGCAACAATAATATAAGGCATGCAAAGAAGTGGATAAATATATAAATATATAACGAACCTGCTACTGAATGACTCGGCTCGGACCCTTGGCGAGGGTGGTTAACATTGGGATCTGTGGTGAACAGGATGTAGGATTAGTGACGGGAAGGGACAAGGGAATAGGGTGAGACTCGCCAGCCGAGGTATCACTGGTGCTATCTGTAGTGAGCGATGAGCGACGATGAGCGATGGAAGGAACAAAATAGGAGGAGACTTGCCAGGCATATTGGGAATCAAAACTTGGCGAATGAGCGGGCTGGATGCTCTAGTGAAGCGGTTGGGGGCCCAGGGTGAGCTTGCTTTCTGAAGCATTTGTGGTCAACGAAGAAGGAGAAAGAAAAGAAGCACCCCTGAGTCTATTGGCAATTAATTTCTCTTACCACACAATAAGTTGGGCAACACTGATTGAGTGTAAAAAAACTAAAAAATGCATCGCAAACGAAGCTGTCTCCCTCAGCCCTTGGGAACCCAGCCATACTGAAGGTTCCAAAACGCGTGGTCGATCGCGTTCACGCGTATCCGGAGGGCTTTCGAGGTACGTTACTTTCGACGATGTTGGTTATTGCTGTTTTCATTGAACTTGGCGGGCGTGACTTGCTCACGTTTTTTCGCACATTTCTGTGCCAAACTTGTGCAGCCCATAACTCAACAACGGCTGGACCAAATAACAAAATTCCGGCAGATTTGAAAAGCCCTCGTCGAGGGCTAGCGCGCCCCATGTCAACAATGTCAATATGTGCCCGTTGTGAGTTTCCTTTTCAGGCCATGCGCAAAATGCATCGGCAGCCTCCAGCACGCAAAGTACTCAATGTAGACCTACAAAAATTTGAACAAGAACCCTCCAAGATGTACTGAAGGGAGCCCTATGTTCAGAAATATGCATATGAGACAACTGTTATCTGGTGTTACATTGAACATGTGACCGTGTTTGTTTCTCTCTCAATTCACAACCTTCCTCATGCTTTCTCCATGGCTTGTGGCAAGGCACTCTCTGATGACCTCCGGGGCACCATTTTGAACATGGCGCTCAATTTGGACATTCCAACAATCTGCCGTTACACGGGCTGTAAGACGCGCACTGTGGAGCGCATTCTGGAGGACTACCGGAAGAGAGGCACCGTTATGCAGGAACATCTGCGGCAAGAAATGCGAGGAAGAAAGCGAAAGATGACGAACAGAGATATGAGGGTAAGCTTCTCAACTAGATACATGGACTGAGCTCATGGTCTTTCAGTTTCTCAGTGGTCTTGGGCGCCATAGTCCCGACGTGTACCTGGCGGAGCTTCTGTACCCTTCCCATTGACATGAGTGCCACAGCAGCATCCTGCTCTTTGTTCGCTGGTGTCTCCTGACGTCTGCTGTCTTGTGGCTGAGTCACATTCGGCTTTACATGAAAGCGGGGTTTAGGCCGAGGAGGGTCAGTAGTCTAGGATTTGATGGGGGGTACCTCTGAGAGGCGTCCGTGGGATGATGCTGAGTTCCAAAACCTGTGATCCGAGCTGAAGCCGTCGCGAATCATTATTAGTAATATCAGAAATAGGGTGCCCTCCATTGCGACTGAGTCGCGTTTGAGTCGCGTCCATGGCTGAAGACTCTGATTCTCTAAGGGACAATAATCGAGATGGATATAGAAAACCCCCAGTACTCCACGAGCTGTACCTCCGCCTCCTAATCCATTCGTTGCAACGACACAGAAGACATCCTTTCCCTCGTTTACTGCCATAGAGAGGTCGATTTGGTGTGGCCATATAACGTCGAGACCTTGCAGCGCGCTCGGAGTAGGGAGTCCAGCAATTCACGCGAGTTCACAGCTGGTAGGTGTTCCGAAAGCGCGTCAAACGCGTCCCGTTCGTCCATTGTAGTGTTGAATAATTATAGCATAGATTACTTTAATAAATGAAGCCGTATTGAGCTCAGGAGAGGACGCAGAACGGTTGCGCGCCGGTGTTGGCTGAAAAGGGAAGGACCCGAGACGGCGGCTCGGCAAAATTTCAAACTCAGCATCATCCCACGGACGCCTCTCAGAGCAACCCCCCATCAAATCCCAGACTCTCCTTCCTTCCTTGAGAACGATTATCTTCTCATCGAAAAAGAAAGAAAGTCTGGTTAACGAGACTAGAGGGTCAGTAGTTGGAGTAGGTTCAGGTGTGTCGTCAACATCTGAAGTCTCCATCTTCTTGCTCTTGCGCTGGCCGGTTCCCTGGCCACCAGATCTCTTTTTCTTTTTCTTGTTCTTATTATCCCCCATGGCCTATGTAAGACGTTGCTGGATGGTGCTGCGAGTGTAGAATCAAAATTGTTTTTGGATTTTAGCTTTGCTTTGTAATTGGTGTGCGGTATTCCAAATTCTATGTGATATAATGTTGGGGCTCCCTTCAGTACATCTTGGAGGGTTCTTGTTCAAATTTTTGTAGGTCTACATTGAGTACTTTGCGTGCTGGAGGCTGCCGATGCATTTTGCGCATGGCCTGAAAAGGAAACTCACAACGGGCACATATTGACATTGTTGACATGGGGCGCGCTAGCCCTCGACGAGGGCTTTTCAAATCTGCCGGAATTTTGTTATTTGGTCCAGCCGTTGTTGAGTTATGGGCTGCACAAGTTTGGCACAGAAATGTGCGAAAAAACGTGAGCAAGTCACGCCCGCCAAGTTCAATGAAAACAGCAATAAATTGATTTCGCAGGCAACCCCACCCCATTGACGGAGAAGCCGCTGCAGAGCTGTGTATAGAAAGGCTGGTCATTGTGATACTGACGATTGAGCGACTCCGAATATGTTTTGTATGTACGCTCAAAATAAACCAGAACCACTACATCTTTGTTGCACTTATTAGAGCCATACCCTCTACACTCAGAATGAATAATACAGTTTTTTCTTCAGTACTCGTACTCCAGCTCGTCGTCCTCGTCGCCGTCGCTCTGTATAACCTCCACCTGTTTCGCCACCAGCCCCTCGCCTTGAACGAACGTGTAGATGACGCCGGACGCTGAGGGGCGGGAGAGCAGGGGCGGCGTGGCGCCAAGTGTCGAATCACTCGTGGGCGAGGAGACTGGCGGCGTATAATTGAATTCTCCCCTCTCGGTCTTCGGAGGCTGAGCAGCGGGCGTAGGTGAACGCGTGGGAGGAGCCGCTTCCGAATCGAGCCGTGAGAAGCTTGGAAGAAGTTGGGAGTCGGCGGGGGGCGCGCGCCCGTGGCTCCCTCCCGCCCACTTCTCCTTCTCTCCGGCCGCACTTGGACTCCGGGAGTGCCCGCCGCTCTCCCCGCTCGCGCTTCCTTCCACATCCTGTGTCGACCGCCCGTGGACGCGTAAATACGTGTTCACCATACGCGTGTAGGTGTCCTCGGAAGTAGGCGGCCGCCCATTCCAAGGCCTGTGCACATACGCGTCGCCCGACACATCGGCACGAGGGAACACGGAGCTGCGCCGATTGGGTGAGTTATTAGTACGTGGAGGGGCAGGCGTCGACGCGCGCATGGGTGCTGCGGGCGTCGCAAAGTACCTGGACGTCGTCGCGTTCGTTGCTGGTGTCGGCGGAGGAGGTGCGGCGGGGCCGCGGAGGCGGAGGATGGGTCTAGGGCGCGGAACAGAGGACGAAGGCCCCGCTGTGGGCTGCGGCGCGGGTGTCGATTTGTCCTGCGGAGCTGGCGTCGGGGAGCGAGGAGGTGCAGGAGGGGGCCCGGGTACAGTCGGAGTACGGCGAGGTGGTTTTGTGATCAAGGGGGACAATGGGGGAGCATGCGGGGAGGGCCATGGTATTTGACGGGGAGAAGGGCTGGATGCAATGGCTAGGGGCGACGGGGAACGGTTCTGCTCAGTCTGGGCGAGCGCAAGCTGCTCAGCCTGGGCAGGCGCAAGCTGCTCGTCGAACCATTTTGACCATTTTGCCTCTTCCAGGCGGCGCGACTTATTCTCCTCCATACTAACAGCGGATTGATGTTCGTCGGTCGCAGGCGCATCCACACCTGCTTTCACGGTACTCCTCGCGTCAAAATTCTCCGCACCCACATTTACACTCGGACATGGCTGGCCACCAGTACTCGCCGATGCGGGTCGCATACCCTCGGGCGCTGTAACAACATCCTCTATCTCTGTTGATGGTGGCGCGTGCATCTCCACATCCGTGGAAGGCGGCGGCGTTGGCGGGCGTTCGTCATTAACGCCACCAGCATCCACCACCTCTTCTACGTCTATATCCACATCCGAGAATGGTGGTGGCGTTGGTGGGCGCTCGTTGTTCTCGAAACCACCCGAATACTCTACAGGGTCGAGCACCGGCGCGTCCACCTCCTCCACATCCGTGGACGATGACGGCGGTCGTGGTCGCTCATCGTCCGATACCAGATCGATGATTGACTCGGCCCTGTGTACGATCTTGCGCCTTTTACGGGCCGGCGGGCGAGGGTCTGTGAGTTGCTTGAGGATTGAAATATTCCAGTAAATACAGTGGCATACCTTCATCGTCGTCGCTGAGCAGGTTGATTACCTCGCGCGGGCGTGCTGTGGTGGAGAATTAATTTCATTCTGGATTAACGTAAAGGTACAGACCAAGACGCTCTGCTGCCCGTTTCTTCTCTTCTTCGAGGCGCTTCGTTTTGGTGGGACTTGGGACCACGGTCCTCTTGACCTTGGGATATTGGACAGGGAGGAGTCCGTTCGGGCCACGAGTAAGTCGGCCGAGATTGAGTTGACTGGGATCGGGGAGGCCCTCCTCAGAGGAGATATCGCTACAGATGTCGGGGTTGTTGACCCTTTCCGGTGTTTCGCGCCTTCGTTTTTGCTTTTTAGGTTTGGCTTGACCTGATGAAAGGCGCGCGCGTTTGCGGCGCGAAGAGAATTGGGGGGTTTGTGCTCTCGGAGCTTCTAAAGAGTTAGAATATTAATGTCATCAAGATTGACGAGAACATACCTTCTGGCGAACTACTACGCCTGTCGATCTGAGGCGTTCGTGGTGTGCGCGCAGCCCCACGGGATGTCGAGGGTCCTTTAGCAGGAGGTAAGAGAATATTCGCATATTCAGTATCATCCCGCACCTCCATTTTGACGCGGGCCGCTAGTTGCAGCTATTTCGAAAGGGAAAAAAAGTCAGTTCAGGAAACATGGAAATCGTTGGGAACTGAGTTGCCTCCACGCCGGGGTCGACCAGATGCTGAGCCAGACGCGTGCTGCGGTTGAGGGCGTCTTCGGGGTGTAGATGGATCGCTTTCCTCGTCGCTGCTCATGGTGGTTCAATCGAGGCGAGACCGGCCCGCGTTCACGGCACCTCAACAGTTCCCACAGCTCCCCCTTTTGTCAGACTCTCATCCAACTCAAAAACTTAATGCTTTGTTCGTTCTATTTCTTCTCCAATTGACGCTTGAAATAATCTCCGTAAGACTCGCACTGGCGGTACGGTCATTAGTCAAGTTTTCTGGTCTAGATCAAAAGGGACCAAGGTCCTTGCCGAGCAGCAGCCGAGCTCTGCAATCCTGGAACTTCGAGTCCACCCGCTCGCTGTCATTGACGGCGTTCAACTTCATGTTTCACAGAATGCCGTCGCGATCGCCCCCTTCATTTGTTCTTTCTCCGTCGCTCGTAGCTTTAATCACGCTTTATTCGTATTAATAACTTCTTACCTCTTGTGTATTTACTAATCTTTCTTGGCTGGGCCCAGGCTCCTACCCAGCCGCACGTTACGAGGTTAATATACAGAGGAGGTGGGGTTTTTCAGTGAATACAGAAATGGGTTACCGGAAATTCCGGACCGTGTGACTGTAATGTGACTGAGTGACAAAGTTGGTGAAGAACCTCTCCACAGCGGCTGGACGAAAATATATACAAACAACATAGCCACATTTTCATCAAATCCGCAAAACGCGTCTCAAATGGCTTTCACAGTATGAATAAAATCTTCCATCATTGTGAGTGACTTCAATACTACTATTACATTGCTCCCCTTAAGTTTGAAAAGTCAGAATAACATGCTTAGAAGAGAACTGACCGGAAGTATTAAATACCTGCAACCAAGCAGCCCATTGCTACTGAAAAAGTTTATTTTTCATTCTAAATTGCAATTATATCACTTATCAAGATAAAATAACGTCTTTGGCGATGAAAGACGAATTTTATTCGTATCGTGGAAGCCATTTGAGATGCGTTTTGCGGATTTGATGAAAATGTGGCTATGTTGTTTGTAGTGTTGCCGCGGCTCGGCTCGGCTCCGGCTAGCCGACTGAGCCGAGCCCAAATTAGCCGAGCCTAGCCGGCTGATCGGCTAATGGCTCCAAATGGCTTGGCTCCGGCTCAAGCCGGCTTTGTGACGGCTCGAGCCGTGGCTTCAAACGGCTCACACCAGCCAACTTCTTCCTCTCGCCTCCAACATATTTTCTATACTGTCATGAAGCCCTCTGCAAGCTCTACATCGACTATGGCCCTCGCCATTCGCTCCATTAAATCCATTCGAACTTCGGACCTTTTTCAAGACTACAATGCCCTTCACGACGGATGTTTGTCATCGCTCAACCGCAACCACGATGAGCCTGCCAACTACATACTGCCGATGAGCGGTCGTGCACTGGACTATGATCACCAACCTAGCTTCTTCCCAAATCCTCTCATCGTAGCCTCGGAGTCACCAGTTTCAATGAACTTTTGTTGCATATCCAACGGCTCCCCTTTCTATGCATTGCTGAGGCACGTAAGTCCTACAAGTCTGTTGCTCGCTACCTATAGAATCTCCCGACTGATAGTCGAGTCCAAAAGGGCCTTCCCTCGTCATGGCGAAGTTTAGCACTAAAGCCATCGCAACTGGTACCTATTACCCTCCGTCATGCCTGGCGAACATTAACCTAATCAACATGCTACAAAGGGAGGTGAGGAGCTCGCAATTGCTGCGCCAATCTGCTTATTGATGCATGTTAATATACTGGTTAGGTAGCCTTCATTTTGAGATTTTTGCCATCCGTCGGCGCGCTTTGATATGGTTTGATCAGCCTTGGAGCTTCCATAGACTTGAAAAACCATATCATGGCTGCTGCCGCACATTCAGCTCTCACCTTTTCTCTTCCTCGCATTTACTTCCAATGCCCCGTAGAAATCCTCAGCCTGAAGTCGATGGCAAGTACCAGTATTTCCTGCAATTTTACAGCCCTCTGATCCGTTTTCTTTTTTCCAGCTGCAACACCGTCTCCAGTTCTCAGACGTGGGGCTCGTGAGCGTCGTGCACCGCTTCCACCCGACAAAACACCGCCAGCTCCTGCACCTGTGCCTGCACCAAGGCAGCGACGTGCCCGCCAACCGGATGCTGTCCCCGATGCGCCGCCAGTCCCGGCTGATCCTATTCCAGAGCGACGTGATGAAGCAGGTATGTAGTAATTTAATTTACTTGACCACGACTTCCGTGTTCACTTATTCATACAGCCCCACCCCAAGCCGCACCACTGCGTGCTCCGGACATCTTTGATGATGATGAAAATGTCCCGCCACCGCCACCACCGCATACACCCGGTGCCGAAACTGACGGGGAATTCTTCCCCTCACCGCCGCATTCTGATCAGTCTGTCCCCTCACCCACTCCTTCTTCACCTACTCGCCAACGGCGGCGTGGATCACCACGAGCAGGTCGTCATGCTCCTCCATTGCCCCATGCACCTCATGCACGGCACACTAAGCCGGCAGGCACCCGTAGTACATCGGCAAACGATGTGTCAAAGTTCTTTACAGCACTGAACGGAAAGCGCGATTGCGTGTTCTGTCGGTAAGTCCTTTGGTATCAGGTGGGGCTTCTCATTAATGTTTTGTAGGCATCAGGACCCCCACGGAAGAGGGCATCAATTCGGGACCAGCACTAGCACTGGGGTGCTGCGAAGGCACTTATACCAACACCATCTCGATGCGTGGGTCCCTGGTTGTGACCAATTGGGCATCAAGATCACGGCGAAGGAGGCGATGCCTTTTGTCGATGACTATCGTGCACGCCAGCAGCAGAAAACCGGCGACGTACCCAAGTCCGAACCGCACGATAAGAGAAGAACCTTCACTCATGAAGCCTTCGTTGATGCGATAGTCGAATGGATCGTCGGGGATGATCAGGTGAATTCCATTTACATTGTCTTCAATCTATATAACTCATACCTATGCAGTCAATAAACGTCATTGAAAATGAACAATTGCATGCTATTTTTTTGATGCTCCGATCGGAACTGAAGGACTCTGACATACCCCACCGGACGACAATACGCAAGCGAGTTCTGGAGGTCTGGGACGAACACCTGGACAAGCTTGAGAAAGAGATGGGGGTAAGTGATCCCTTTCGATCATTGATACTGTCTCATCAGCAAGGATAGGCTTCGCTTGGCAAGATATCAACCACAATGGATCTGTGGACGGACTCAAACTTGGTTCCATACATGGCTGTCACCGCACACTGGATCGAGGCTACTCTAACTTCGACACCTGCCGGTCCTCAATACACGCTCACCCTTCGCGCCGATTTGATTGGATTTTTACGAGTGCCCGGTCATCACACCGGTGAGCACTTGAGCACCGCCTTTCTGCACATCACAGACCGCATTGGAATCACATCCAAGGTACATTCATTTAAATATACTGTTCACTGGCTCATTTCTCATCAAGCTTGGATGGGCGACTCTCGACAACGCACTAAACAACAACACATTCATGACTCAATTAGAAATAGAACTAACACGACGCCACATACCTTTCCGTAAACGCGAACGACAGATTCGGCATGTTCTAATTATTTATTTGCTGAGTCTTTAATCTGACGTGATTGTTTCAGGTGCTTTCCGCATATCGTTAATTTAGCCTGTAAAGCTATACTTGGAGCTATCACAGATATGGACTTTGCTGCGACAGATGCTGACGACTTTGTGCCTCCCGATGCTGGGGCCGAGACATTTTTGGACGCCATAGATCGTGATCCTATTGCAACAGTCCGAACAACTGTTCGTATTGTAAGTCCACCCTTGACTAGTTTTATTCATTTATTCACAAAGTTTATATCTTTTTCATAACAAGATCCGTGCATCCTCCTTGCGCCGTCAATATTTCTCTGAGGTGCTCAAGGCCTTGCAGCAAAAGGACCTTCAGCTACTTCGAGATGTTGATACCAGATGGTCATCAACCCTCCTCATGATCGATAGAGCTCTTCTGCTTCGTGAGGTGATATATTCCTCACTTGCACTTGATTCAATAATAATTTTTGTGGGGGGCAGGCAATCAACAAGTTCCTTTCAGAAAACGAATTTGAAGATCTTCGAAAATATCAGCTTGGAGAGGCGGAATGGGAAGCGCTGGAGGCCTTCCAGAGAATACTAGCTGTAAGAGTTATATTTGGAGCATTGTGTGATTTATTAACCTGTCGATAGGTACCCCACGCCTTCCAGCAGAGGTTGTCTGCAGAGACGACACCAACCCTCGGAGACGCGCTTCCAGCATTCGAAGCGATGATCACCATGTGGGAAAAACAGAAAATTGACCACCCGGAGACGGCGGAAATCATCCAGAAAGGTATTGATAAACTGGAGACCTATCGGGACCGAGTGGAAGATGTCCCCGCATACACCCTGTCAATGAGTAAGTGGTCTTGAATTTTATACAGACAATGTCGTTAACAGTCATTGAAGTTATTAACCCAGCGATCAAGTTACGCTGGTTTAATAAACATCGACCTGAGCGTGCACAAGCCGCCAAGGACTTATTCTTACGAGAGGTTCTTGATCATTCTTCACGTTTTCGTGTTCACAAACTGAGCATTCTCCTTCCAGCTACGTCGTTACCGGACCAACCTGACCAACACTCCCGCACGGCCGGCAATGAACGATGATTGGGCAGACAAGGTATTAGGTTTAGACACGCCTGGCCGTCCATTCGGCTCTCAGAGCCTCCAGGAAGAGGTTGAGGCGTACTTGTCAGAAGGCGCATATATGATGGGATCTGTGCGGTATTGGCAAGTAAGTATCAATTTTTTCCTCCGTGGACGTAGCTGATTTGATGTGCATCATGCAGGATAATCAACTGCGATACCCCACTATTTTCGCACTGGCGCTCGATTATCTGCCAATCCAGGGCTCCTCCGTACCGTGCGAGCGGGTTTTTTCCTCCAGCGCGGAGACCGACACTGCGCGGCGCAACCGAATAGCGCCGGACTTGATGGAAGCCCTTCAAATGCTCAAATTTGCTATCAAGAAAGGTCGTGGACTCAATTTCACAGCGGGAACTTCAAGGGAAGAGGAGCTTCGGGTCTTGGAGGCGGAGATTGCTGACAGGACGCTGGTACCGCAAGACATTACTGCTTTCAGTGCATTTATTAAATCTTTACTTGAATCTGACTAAAATAATTACAATGAATTCATTCAAAACAAGAAGTGCTTAAGAACATCTCTCTTGCCAGTACTTGAATAAAGCGATAATCCTCAATCGATCGTCGTTTGTCCGACCGGTGAGATACATTGATGGTACCACTTAAACTTTGTCCCCACGCCACTCCCACCTCTTCGTCTCCCTTTCCACCACGACGTAGAAGAAATAGCTCTTGGGCTCAAAGCAATGGGTAAGTACTTCCGCTTTCAACTTGCAAACTACCTCATGTTCAATGGTGCTTCTGATATCCAAGCCTGGAAATCGTTGCACTGTTGAAAGGTGAGGTAGTCTGCCACCTCCCTTTCTGACCATCTGTGTTCTATTTACTGAGCATTATAATTTGCAGATGATGTGCTTCAGTGTGGCTTCAGCTTCCACAGTGTAAGTCTGCTCACACTCGTTCAACAAATGCTAAGTCGCTCAACTAGTTCGTCGTCGTCTCCAGTGATGGAGAACATAATCATGTGATTGAATTACTTCGAAACATCCACCACCTTGCCAGCGAGGCGCCTCCGCCGCTCCACAATTGGCTCAAGACTCGACTAACGCCATCTACGAATTCAACGAATCTTATCCGAAAAACAATCTAACAATATATGGCTTCAGCACTCCCAAGCATCCGCCTCATCGCACCGACCCCGTCCGCGTCCTTTGCTGCCGACACATCTTCCTCCTCGCTTCACCCTGCATCGATACACCCCCGCCACAGAAGTAAAAGAGCATGCTCGGACTCTTTGCAGGCTCGTCGCCGACTGCATCCAGTTTCGCGTCCAATTCTGGATCGATAGGCAAGGCCGCACCATCCTCCATGCGCAGCAAAGGCACGGACTTTAGCGACATCATTGACAGTCCACGCCCCGCCGACCACACCGACGCTCGAGGTGCGTTTGTCTTTTTTGTTGGCTAATCACGTTTATTTATCGGTTTCCAGGCTCAGCAGTTTTTCTTCCAGCAGCAGCAGGGCTCCATGCGCTCAAATCTTCAGGGATCCGTACGGGGGCAAGCGCCTGACACGCAGATGCAGATGCACCTCCCTGGCGAGCCGGACTGCACGCTCGAGCTGGTGGAGGTGCCGAGTGTGCGGGGGATAAAAGGTTCGTGGTTTTGCTTCACACAAAACCATTACTAACATATATATCTTCGCCCCAGACCTGCCCCCGCCCCCACAGACACACCACAACTTCCCGCTGCGCTCCGCCTCCTTCGGCGCGGGCTCCGCGCTTTCCGCACAATCGCAGCCTCCTCCGCATCAACAGCAGACCAGCGCAGCCTCAGCGCCGGCACGCAGCTCCTCGGCGCGAGCAATCCGTACGTGCAGCTGCACCGCGCAGAGCGCTACGAGCGGCCGCAGCACTCGCAGCGCAGCGCGTCCGCCATGGGGGTCTACTCTGGCGCTGCTCTGCGCTCTGAGACACCCACCACCGCAAGCAACCCGTACGCGCAGCTGCACCGCGCGGAGCGCTACGAACAGCCGCAGCGCAGCGCGTCCGCCATGGGAGTCTATTCTGGCGCTGCTCCGCGCTCTGAGACGCCCACCACTGTGCAGCAGCGCCCCGTGCCGTTCCAGCGCAGCGTCAGCGCGGGCAGTGGGCAGATGCTGCAGACCGCGCCGCCGCCGCCGCCACTGCACCGGCCTCGTATTTGCGCGCGACGGCGAAGAGTGACGCCGCTGCCGACGTTCTCGAGGGCGGGGACGCCTACGCCTACGTTGTTGGCTCTGCCCAATGCGAATGCCACCGCCAACGCGTCGTCATCGGCCTCCATCGCACTGCGCGCGATGCGGAGCATGGCGCGGTTGGAGACGTGGGGCGCGGAGGAGGGGAAGGATAAGGAGAATGCTAGTAGTGCGGGTGCTGCGAAGGAGGGCGAGGGGACGGTGCGTGCGAAGGTCGGCGGGAGAGCACGAACTCGAGCCTGCGGCCGCTGTCGGTGCTTTCTAGCGGGAGCTCGGCGGGGTCGCGGGTGAGTAGCGGGAGCAGCGTGTGGTGGGCAGAGGTGGTGGATCTGGTGCGTGGGGGGAGCAAGGAGGCGAAGGAGGAGAAGAAGGAGCGGGAGAGCAGGCGGACATCGGAGGGGTGCAGGCGCACGCCGTTGAGCGATGTCTTCCCGCTGATGGGGTCACGGCGCTCGTCGGCAGCTGAGAGCATGGCTGGGGGTGCGCCGCCGATGCTGACCGTCGAGGAGGCTACTACAGATGGGCACGGTCATGGGGACGACGAGGAGGAAGACTTCGAGATCGTCACCACGACGCCTGTCAAACGCTCGCGGCCGCGGCCCATCTCGGATGACGGCAAGGGAAGAGTCGCCCCAAGGGCATCCACGAGGACGCGAAGGGCAACGGTAAGGACATCATTGACGAATATCTTTTCAGTTCTAATTTCCTTTTCAGGGGTCTTGAATCTCCTTGACGCTGCGACCAATGATCTCGCCCAACTCATAACCCACCTTGAGCTCGATGCAATGCCGGGCACGCCATCGCCTGCCGCCAAAGGCCACCTCGTCCCGCGCAAAGAGTGGGAGGAGAGCCCCAGAAAGTCCAAGATGCTCCGTCCCAGCACCGGGTCCGTCAGCTCGCTGCGTAGTCGCGCGGCGCCTCGACCGATCCCGCCAGCATGATCAGACAACAGATTGCGCCATGGCCCACGCAGCGCGCTGCAGACGCGTCGCCCCCTGTACGGCCGCCTGTTCCTTTGCCCACGGCGTTCAAGCGCATGCACCGACGCACCATGACGCCGACCCCCGAACCAGAACCTGCGCCGTCTTCCATCCCCTGCGCCTTCGCCCATCGCGCATCCGGCCGCGTCATCACCACCGGCTGTTCAGTGTGATTCAAGGCAACTCTTCGTGCAGTTTAGAAGCATATTTATGAGCTACTACTTCTTGTACACGTCCCCTTGCAGCAGAATTGCCTTTGAAATGCCAGATTTGCAAAAATACTTGATGAGCCGCGGCTCGAGCCGGAGCTCGAGCCGGAGCCGAAGAAGCCAGCCGTCTATTAATGGCTCGGCTCGGCTAAATTAAGTGATGGCTCCGGAGCCATCAGAAGCCGAGCTGAGCCGAGCCGTGGCAACACTAGTTGTTTGTATATATTTTCGTCCAGCCGCCGTGGAGAGGTTCTTCACCAACTTTGTCACTCAGTCACATTACAGTCACACGGTCCGGAATTTCCGGTAACATTCACTGAAAAACCCCACCTACTCTGTATATTAACCTCGTAACGTGCGGCTGGGTAGGAGCCTGGGCTGGGCCGCCAACTGAATAGTCTTTGACTCTAAGCCGTAGATGTTCAACGAATCCCCTGCGCGTTTGCGAGGGTCTTCTGCTATATCCCGAGTAAAGGCCGCGGCTACCTTTATTTCAACACCCACTTCTGACCCTGCACTGCGTTCTGGACTATTCTCTTTGAACTCGCATGGCTCTCTCCGATGAGTCTTGCTTTCAGATTATCGCTGGGATGAAATTGAGCTTGCCGAACTGGCCGGCATACCGGCAAGTTCCGTTCCCAATTTGCATCTCTGACGAGTCTCCACTCTCCAGCAACCGATATGAGCTCTGGCTTGAGAGGGACCTCGCCACTGTTGGTTGGAGGCTCGATACCACCCAAACGACGATCCAGTCTACTATCTGTGACTTTGGCATCGACGACCTGGAGGTAGGAGCGCTGAATTGGTGTTACCAGTCCACTGGGTCAAACTTCAACTTTTCAACCAGGGACCCAGATGGAATGATTCACTGCGCGCGCGGAGAATTTGAAAAGTTTCGCAAAAGCGACGAAGAGCTTGCGTCCATAAAGAAACGCAAGATTCGCGACTTCTATCGACACCAGAGTACCCTATTTCTCGCTTTTATGACCCGTCTCAAACGTCATTAGATGAAATACTCGACGGCTTCTTGGAAGTCGAGCAGGTTCTGCGAACCTCTTCGCTTCCTGGAAAAATATTTGGGACGTTTCCTCGCAGTCAAATTTTAGACGGTTCCTCGGCATTGTCCCCTATCGACGATGACCAGGCGGAACGGCAGCCTTTATTGCCAGCTGCAGAGACCAAGGAACAGACGAGAGAAAGGCAGGATAAAATAGCATTAAACGGTGCGTTAAAACACGGAGATACGAAAGCCCCTGATTTTTCAGCTAGTAAACATACTCGTAAACATCTTACTGCTGGTCTCCAAGGGCGGGGCGGTCGTCCTTTCAAACTCAATATCACTATTGGCCTCCTTCGTGGACTCTGCTCTAGACTTTCTGTCCACACTCATCATCTGGGGAGCAGATTTCGCGGCAAAGAGAGAGGACCGAGGCTTGAAATACCCCACCGGAAAGAAACGCTTCGAGCCGCTCGGGGTCCTCATCTTCTCCGTTTGCATGATCGCCTCTTTCTCCCAGGTTCTCGTTGAATCTTTGAAGAAACTCTTCGAGACAGAAGGTGGCCAAATCGGGACACTCTCCCTCTTTGGAAAAGCGTGCGTTAGGGATCGGGGTATGAGACAATGGTCCTACTAACGACGACTGCACAGGACGATGGTGGCAACCATTATTGTTAAGAGTATTATATGGGTCTGGTGCTCTCGGTTCCAGTCGAGCGGTATTCAAGCGTTGGCTCAGGTCAGTATGCCACATATTGTGCCTCGACTGGCTTATAATCCCCTTGTTCGTAGGACGCCAAAGTTGATGTATTGTTCAACATCTTTTCCCTGATACTTCCAGTCAGTTTCATACCGGCTCGCCGCTTCATGTCGTTTAACCAGCTCCATAGTGGCTAGGGGAAATCCTCTCTATCCGACAGCTCGATCCACTGGGCGGCGCGGTTCTTAGTGTTTATGGCAAGTGGCTAATCATTCCTATTGTGTCTACTCGCCTAATTCTGTTGTTCAGTTATCATAGAATGGGTGAGTCTCTTCTTTCCAACGCGTTGCAGGAATAATTCAATTCCTACCAAGATTAAAACACTACTAGAAAACTTCCTCAAGCTTTCAGGTCACATCGCAAGCAGCGATCATTATTTCCGCGTGCTCTACCTGATTTCAAAGTTCAAACCCGTCTCTGAGGTGTCGTATCTGGAAGTATAGTAAGTTGCAACCAAGTTGAAATCTTCATCGCCTGAATTCATCCAGTCACGTCGGCGACGAATTAATCGTCGAGGTCGACGTAATGTACGTCTGTTTCAAAGAGCAAGTGCAAAACTGACCTACGTAGTCTTCCGTCGGACACGAGTCTGCAATACGCACACGACGTCGGAGAGACTATACAGACTGCCTTGGAGGCCTTGGATCTGGTTTCCCGCGCATAGTGAGTCTGGGTTTCATCCACGAGTCAATCATATCCTGATGGGTCCACAAAGCGTTCACATGGACTACAGCAGCGACAATCCTGCACAACATGTACAGGGAGGTGTATCCAAGCCACTCAATGACAACGCTGTAACTCAGTAGACGGGCGCGATTGCTTACCTATCATCCGTATTATTTATATTTGCTGTTCGGCGGTTGTCGTCGGTATTCGTTTCCAACATCGTGATGCAGTAGGTACTCTCAGGCCATGACGCTCTTCATTGCGACCGAACTTACAACAACATTATTTATTATGGCACGTTCGCGTTCCAAGTCGTTTTGTGCATCGCGGATGGCAATCTCGTTACCGAGCTTGTGGTACTGTGGGTGATCGCAGTTATTGAACATAAGCCATAGAGGCAGGTAAACTCGCACCTTTTTGATAGCCGTCCAGTCGGTAAGACCGTCTAGTGCTGTAAATGGCGACTTAACACCCTCGACGACGGCATCTATGTTTCCCTCGATTTCTGCAGAGGCCATTTCTGGGCCGGCAACTCGGACAACGATGAGAGACGTCGTGGCATCCGAGATTCCGTATCGGCGCATGGCTTCAGTTATCTGGAGAGGCCTTTAAAATAGATCCACAACCCTACAGAGGAGCGGCTTACATTGTTGGTTGGGTTCAGCGCCCATATGATTTCGGAATGCACCGATTTCGTCCGCAGGGATCGTTGAGATTCGGCGAGGATGGCTTGGTAGATGGCCGTCTGCAGATGCGCTAGGCTTAATATCTAAATTGATTATTTTATCAGGACGAGATCTCCAATGCATAGCGAAATTCGGACGAGACGAGTTTCAATGAACGCGAAGTTGACGGCTTCTCGTTCTTGCTCCCCAGTGGCGCCTTCGGCTATCGATGCCGCGATGAGACGTTTTCTTAACGAGTCCGAGTTGGACACATCAGTGTATAGGGCGACATGAACGCAGGAGAGATGCGGCGGAAATTGGGGCAGTTGGTAGAACTCCATCAGACGTTATTTGTCTGTGTCCCCTATTCTCGCCGTGCCAAACAAGAGTGCAAGCAACTTTAAAGAGCTGCAAAGATCTAGCCTAAGGCGCCACTTGAGCGCGTGGTTTTAGTTTTAATTTTCTTAGGTAGCAATTTTTGGTGTTCGGTTCATCGATTATGGATTGCTATTCCGCGCGCTGCATTTTTTGCTTCCGTCATGTGACCGTGTCAGTAGCGGAATTTTGGAGAATTTTGGACGCCGCATTTCACACACTCTATCTCTACATTATCACAAGAAAATCTATCACTCTTTCTTGTCGACTTTGGGTGGGCCACTCGCAGTGAAGAGAAGACTCCCGAGGAAAACCATCGCGGCTCCAATACCCAGCTCGGCGTTCCACCCGGTTCCAAACCACCAAACACTGAAACATAGGCTGATGGCCTTGCGCGTGGTGAGGACAAGATTGGTTGAGACGGACGACACTTGCTGTATGTAACGTAAGTATTTTGGATCGGCCAACAAAGGACGGGAACCCACCGATGACAGTCGGTTCACGCCCGAAACACAGACCAACTGAGAGATCAGGTTCGAACCGAGTACCAGCCAAGACGCAGTTGCAGAGGAGCTTGTGGTCGATCTAGATAGACTTTGCAGGCCCTGTTTGACGTCTGGAACCAGAAACAGGAAGATGGGCAAGGATAGCAAATGCTATAAGCGAAGATGTGAGCTGCGCACGGTTTCTGGTGGTAGTTGCATACCGTGTAAAATACGCCTTCTTTCCAGCAAGGCCCATATTTTTTGTACGTGCGCTCTTGCAGTAGCCCAAATAGTCCAGTGAGAATCAGGGATGTGACGAGCATTGAAACGCCAATAGTGTACTTGCGCAGGTCTTCCGCCGACTGCAAGGGGTTGGTATGCTTGGCTGATGATTTCGTGGATGGTTTTCCCAGAGTCGCAAGAATGACCCCGGCCGACACAAAAAGGACGGAGATCTACAAAAGCGAAAATCAGCTATTGCACAGATATTCTGTATTCCACTGACCACTTGCATCACTGCGTAACGCCTACCAATGAATAAAAAGCCAAAGACCATCGACACGGCGAGGCCTGAGCAGGATATCAGATCAGCTGAAGAACGCGTCGAAAAGTAAAGGATCTGACCCGCAGATCGAAAAACAATGAGAATTGACAGGGGAACATCGTAAGCGAAAGCCCAGTTGTTCAAGAGGCTGCCAGTAGTCAGCAGAAGAACCTGAAAAGCCCACTGTATTAAAGGGACTTGACGAGGTTTGAGCCGAGGTAACCGGTGGCCAGGATGGAACACCAGAAAGGCAGGAAGTGATTGTGCAGCAATGAATAGCACTTGTGAGAATGTAAGTGCTGATCCTGAAGTTACCAACCGAGAGTAAGTAATGCTGTACGTGGAATTACTACGAAATTGTCACCGATCCTAGCATTCATCATGAGCAGTTCCTCGTATGTCCACACGTTGCTGCTCATCATCAGGATCCGACGTTGGAGTTGCGGAGAGTCGGAGACTCACAAACAACATCCCCCCATCACTGTAGAAAGGATTGAAGTGTAGTCGAGTAAGGCAGGTGTGGCGGCTTGCGATAGTCGTACACCAGGATCGGTCCCTGAAGCCGATGTAGGTATTGGCTGGGCCCCGGAGTCTTCTGTACTCACGATGGGTCGTCGATTCCGAGACATGAGAGAGGTGCGTGGTCGTGGTCAATCTAAACAATGGTGTCGGAGAAACCGGCCAGGAACGCGGGTTTGGCGTTGTTACGTGGCGGTGCTTGAAATATTTATAGTAGACAAGTACATAGATTTTTGTGTCTAGTTTTCCTTCAACACAGCGGCAAAACGGAGGCGACTATACACCATGGCCCAATTTCCTGAGCTATCCTGACAGTCAACTTTGAGCATTTCCTCAACTTCGTTCATGATTTCGGTGGCCTCCTTGTCCGGAACATCTCGCAGAAAGGATTTCCGAACGAAAACCTCTAGCCAGCCGCTGACACCAGCCTCTAGCGGTGTGATGCGTGGGGTAAGAGAAATATGGAGCGGCTCAAATGAAGCTGCAACCAGGAGCTAGATTGAGTAGTCAGTTGTTGTTTCAACATTGATGACTGTTGAGCATGCCTTGGTGTAATCCTCGGTGGATGGAAAGAACCAGGGATCCATCGAAGAAGGGTCTGTGTATCCGCGCGAAACGAGAACTCGGTGTAGAGCGCTTCTGACGCCTGACGGCTGAAGTCAAATAATATTGAGTAGGAAGTATATATACGAGTTGGTCGCGGCTTACCGATGCAGTTCAACGAGCCACCCATTTCGACGACGAGCCGTCCACCTGGCTTGAGATATTTCTTGACACCCTCCAAGACTCCGGCAGGATCGCGTTTACACCAATGCAAGGCTTGCATTGCTGAATACAGCATCAAACTTGAAGTCTGGATCGTCGCTGAAGGCAGCCACAGGTATATCGAGGGTCCTGAGCATCAGACACAAATGCATGCTTCAACCCCGCCTCTTTGGCTTTAGCGATCTTTCACGAATATAGCAGTCAGAACATATAATCAAGGTTGCACGAAAGTGGACTTCACCATACTCTCGCTGTAGTCTACGGCAACAATAAGCCCGCCCGGCGCCTGTTGGACGATTTCGTCAATTATAACAGTTATTTCCCCGCTCCCACAACCTAAATCGATTATGCGTTCCCCCGGCCGTGCAGATAAAAGGTCCAGAACGGGGGCCGTGAAGGCAGGCGAATAAACAAACGAAGCGGATTTGTTGTAGAGGGATGCAGACCAGCCCACGTTATCTCTGTCATCGGTGGTGGTAATCGAACCCATTTAAGCGGTACTTGTAGTGTTTCTTGAATATAAGTACTCGCTGCTCTTAAGTAGCTCGAAAGGTCGGTCATAATCGGGAATGTTGCATCGGCCGATATGTAGAACCGGCACAGCGCACCGAGAGACCGGAGGACTCGGACCGAGTAAGTTCATTGCAGATAAAAGTGGGAAATCAAGAGGCTCAAGAAACTTGAAGAAAGTTGTTGAGCGCTAACGTTGACCGCAGACAGCAAGTTGAATTGATGGCCGAGTCTTTGTCGCTTTGTAACGTTCTTGGCAAACAAACAACCGCAACTCAACAGTCTCAACTTAACTCTTTCTTTCTTCATCTTTCTTTCCAGTTACCGCGTGTCAGATAAATTCTGCTCGCAGCAGCTCCGAGTCCTCCCAGTTCGAAACACGACTGTTCTGTATCCTATAAAGTCCCTCCGTGCGTAACATCTGGCGTAGTCTTTGTTGAGTTTGTTGAACCGAGACTGACCTCTGCTGCAGATGACGAATAAGCGAACGAAGCACGTATCCGAACCGGTCGAATCACCCTTTGCGGACTTTCTTACCGGTAACAGGACGGCGCCATCGTTCCAAGAGTGCAAGGCGATCCAGGAACTGTTGGCCGAAAAGACCGCACACCTTGCACGCCTCAACTCCAAGGTACCAAGGAGAGGGACCGGGCGAAAAATCCCACGGAAACTACGTGCTGAACTCGATGTTACACGCCGCTTTATAAAGCTCCACCAGGCGCTGATTGCACCGTGGAGACGGCTGCCAACTGAGATAATGGCGGAGATTTTCCTCTTTTCTCTCGCAGTCACCCTGGTCGATGAAATAGAAGACCATGCCTGGGAAGATGACAGAGCGGGCACACTGCTCCTCTGTAAGATCTGCAAGTCGTGGAGAGAGATCGCCCTTTCAACGCCAGGTCTCTGGAACATCATTTCCATCGATCTGCACCCACTGTCGCAATCTTGCGAATGGCTTTCGATGTGGCTGCAGCGTTCTCGCTCGATCCCCGTCTACCTACAAGTATTCTGGGAAGACCAAACTCCAGTTGTCGTCATTAACAGGGTCATCTCAGCCTTCGCGTCGCATTTACACCATGCTGCAGGGTTATGGATCGATGGACTGAATGTTGATAGCTTGGAGTTCGTTGGCCCTACTTATCCTCGGCCCACTTTCCCCGCGTTTGCATCTTCGCGCGCCCCTCTCCTCACCACACTAGGTGCCGATTTACCGCCCGGTAGTGACTGGGAGTGGATCTGCGCAGCTGCCCGTGGCGCCTCTCGCTTATCACATCTCCACACTTCCAAGATATATCATGACTGGTTTCCGATTTCGCACCTCACAAAGCTCCACTTTATTGACCCATGTACGATGTCCGACCTTCTGCGGGTGCTCGAGCAGTCGCCATGCCTCGAAGATATCTTCATCGACGTTGAGGGTCCTGACGGGACCAGTCCAAGTGGGAATACAGTGGTATTAGAGAAGCTTTTCCGACTGGAAGTTACCAGTTCGGACCACCTGGGACAGTTCTTCGAACAGGTTAAGCTCCCAGGGCTTGCGCACATGGTTATTCACGGAATAGGTAACTGGCCCGAAGGAAGCTTCAAGTCTCTGCTCTCTCGGTCGTCCTGCGCTCTAAAACTATTGGGATTCTCCGAGGTCGTCATCTCCGGAGAACAGGTGATAGCATGCCTTCAGCTGAAGGCCTGCGAAACAATCGAGCATTTCGGTCTAGCAGAGTGCGGCGCCGAAGAAGTTTTCACCGCCGACCCGCTCGTGGAATACCTTACCTTTCGTGGGGTTCCCCATCCAAATGCACGTCTGCAAGCAATCGAGTTGGTGCACATCAAAGCGACAGATGGGCTTTTAGCCGCTCTCGCCGAGTCACGCATTCTTCCCTTCCCTC
The DNA here is from genome assembly GCA_029282285.1 of Mycena rebaudengoi. Taxonomy (NCBI): domain Eukaryota; kingdom Fungi; phylum Basidiomycota; class Agaricomycetes; order Agaricales; family Mycenaceae; genus Mycena; species Mycena rebaudengoi. Next base: position 142,741 of record JARJCX010000089.1, on the reverse strand, counting down.
CGCTTCCTCCCGACGCGGTCCCACCCAGCCATCTGACCAAATTTCGTTTCTCGCTATCCGAAGGGCATGCTTTGAGTCAATATTCCCACCCAAGAGATAACCTGCGGTTTGCGGATTTGGAAAGAAACTACCCAGGCATAGAGTTGATTTGGAAAGATGATTTGGAAGAATAAGGCAGAGGGGCATAGTAAAGCATTAACATTGTACAAAAGTTGAGCAAGACGATATTATTAATATTATTTCAGAGTTAAGTAGTATACACGAAGATGGCAGATACTCACCCAGTCTTAGCTGAGTCCAATTGAATTTGAACGCTTGTCAGGTGACCGAGTTCCACCCTAAAATGGACACCAATGTCGCCTCGCAATCGTACACCATCTTGCGGATAAAACGGAAGAGAAACGAAGAACCTCTGGATGCCCTAGGTAAGCTTCCACCTCCGTGCCGTTTGGTTGCGCTAATCTGCCTATCAGTCGTCGAATCTCGTCGCAGGAAGAAATCTCGGGGTGGCGTTGGTGTCTTCCAGTTTGCCCAGACGGTCGAACATGACGCTTGGGAAGATGAGAAGAGACAGCGCGATATCCAGGTGTGTATGGCTGCAGGCTTCCAGAACTGTCTATAATTCGTGATTTAAGGACCAAATTTCGCGTCTAGCTCGCGAGAACGCAGCGAATGCACTGAACGCGCTGCCAGCTCGTATTTCACCGACTATTCCGAAGGACGAATCTGCTAGGCGATACAGGATCATCCCGCAAGATACAGAACAAGAGGAAAGCCCCTCGAGGCGTCGAGCTCCCACCAGCCCGTGCGTCAAGTTGCCCTCGTTGCGGTTCTTGTGCTCATTCATTCCGCCAGGCCTAAGGTGATATCTGCCAAGGATGTGCCACCCAAGGCGAAGGCTACTGGCTTCAAGCTATACGATGCCGTCCTCTCCGCCGACAAGCCCCCAGTTCCAGAGGCTGATGAAGAGATGGAAAAGTTCTTGCCAATGCTGAACGAATATTTGAGACGTACGCTAATTCAGTCTTTTCAAACGTGCTAATAGACGCTTAACGCTCGTCCAGTCAACGACATTGCTTCGTCTACCTCTGCATCTCAAGTTGCACAGGCTCCAATACCCTCTTCAAATTCCATTGACGACTATGTCTGGGACGTATTTTACCATCGACCCGCAACCCTTTCTGAGTGGAATGAAGCGGCGAATGTTGGTACACTGTGTGTATGCCGTGCTCAATGAGTGCCATTCACTCAGTTTGAGCCTTTAGAACTGGTCTGCCACCTTCCATTACAGACCCGTACGACTCGGCGTCAGATTCGGAGGAGGAGGATGAAGCAGATGAAGATTCCAACGGTGAATGATTTCATCTCTGGGATGTCGAGCTGCGCCTCAACGCCAATAGCTGAGGAATACTACAAGAACGATTACCCGGATGAAGATTCTACTGACGACGACAGCGGTAAGGCTTTAATATTTGCGCGACTGGAGCATCATCTCAACTGTACCCAGACGAATTCCACGAGGATTCAGAGAACGAATCGACTCGGTACGAAGAGGATGGGTCCGATCATGAATGGAGGTAAACTTGGATATGGGACCGTTTTCCCTCTCCCCTACTCTTGACGCAGTCTTTTGCGAGTAACATTTGAATAGTTACACTGCTCTTATCGTGTGGATACGCCTGCCACAAATAGACATATATGCAGCAACACAATTATGCAGAAAATACAAACTGGCAGCCAATGAGGTCGTATTCGGAAATCTCTCTCAATTTTTTTACTTCTTTTGAACGCTCGTTCGCGCACACCTGATGTGCAGGCATGCTCTTCTTCGGCATCCACTCTGCAGCAATCCTTACTCAACCTAGACGAGTTAGAGCGCCGCCGCCAGCCGTGCACCACCCACGTATCGAGAAGTTGTACTACTTACACCAAACTCTTCCAAAAGTAATACATGAATTCAAAATACACTGCAAATGAGAGGGATTACTGGGTAGGCCATCCAACAGACGATTTAGTGATTCCAACTCGTACTTTACTCGACTAATCATGACGGAACCTTGGTGAATCTGTCTGTGCTCCATCCATCGGACGGTCTGCACCATCTGATGAGGGGCAAATGAAGTATTAGGAGCAGTGCTTGAAGAAAACCGAAGTTGCTCACCGATAGTAAGGATTAGTTTCGCAAAGGAATCGTTAATCTTGGCGAAGGCATTATTCAGGACTATGGCCACTATGTATGAAGGAACTTCTGGGTTAGCTATGGTGGACCTCTGCAGTATGTACGTACCCATTGCCAGCTGCAGGAAAATATAAAAGAACATAACGCAGACTAGCGCCCAGTTGTATTCTTGATTAAATGCGATAAGTTGGGAGCCTTGTTATAGCGTCGTACGTACCTTCGGGTAAAAAACAGGATAAGAAGAATAAGAAACCGAACACAGGTACAGAGTACGGTTGGAATGCTGCCAGTGACATGGGGAGATAGGGGGAAGAGATTCGGGAGCGAAAGCGTCGGTTTATAACAGCACCAAGCAGTCAATTTGGAATTTGTTTGTCGATGGCTTTCTGAGACACGCCTGGATGCGTCGGAAGGAATGGTAAGATGCAGGACACCGAGTCTGAGTGAGGGAGCACAGTGCATGTTTGGGATGTCAGTCATTCGGCAAGACCACAGATTGGCACGTACGGGTATGTCAACATATATCTAGGATAATTACGCAGAAATAAGATAATCCAAAAATGTAAAAGCAAAGCATGAAACATAAATCATGAAGATCCTCCGATACTGCTGGCTCTATCCAGCAAGCCCCGAACGCGTCTACTCAGCCGCTCTGCCTCCATCTTGCGTTCCCACACCTGATGTGCAGGCATGCTCTTCTTCGGCATCCACACGCGGCCCCCATTCGCCTCCGCACGCTTGGCGTTGAGCACACTAAGATCAACGACCCTGGGCGACGAAGAGAACTTGATCACGTCACGGTACAAAATCTTGGTCTCCGTTGATAAGGAGTGCAGTGTAGGAGGCGAGCGTGGCCGGTCTTCTGAATCAGAGTCATCCGAGTCCGAGAAGCCAGAGGGGTCGAGCGGCGGTGTGGGGAGCCGGCTGATGGGTTCTGCAAGGGGCGGTAATGCCTCGATTTCCCGTAGAAGATCTTGGCCTTTCAGGTACGAATTCTCGGTCCGAAGATATCGAACGGTACCGCGGAGAGCATCGATCTGGACGCATGCATTAGTATGCGATCATATTCTAGGAAGAATGCACGAACTTGTTCCAACAAGTGTGATGTTTCCAGACTGCCCTCGACGGGTACGTTTTCTGGTTCTGCGACGACAACCCCGGTCGCTGGACGATCGTTAGAAAACATATTCAGAGATTGGAAATAGAACCAACCTTGGCGCTGCTCATTGCCAACAAGCGTCTTGAGCTTGAGCCGCTCCTGCTCTGAGACATCGAGATCTCCCTGGACCTGTTCCAGAGCCTCTTCGAGTTCGCGTTGTCGGCGCTTTCCATCCGCAATAATAACATCCTTCTCGACGATTGAATCAGCTTGTCGCTTCACCGTCTCCATCTTGCGCTCCATCAGGTCGTTCTTGACATTCGCTTCCTGAATGTGCTGTTCCTTCTGCTTGAGATTTCTCACGAGACCCTGAAGCTCTTCATTGAGCTGCGTGACTCGGCGCTCAGCCTCCAAGTTGACCGCAGTGCTGGCTTTAACCTCTGCGACCCTGGTTACCCATGGGGAGACACCGGAAACTAGGAACTATTTAAGCACGCGAGACCCACAGTATGGATGGAATAGTACCTTTGAACACATTCTCCGGTTCGAGAGTCAACGGGAGAAGCTTGCTCCCTTCTTGCACAAGCTGTGTGATGGACTCTCCGATGGCCTCCCAGGCCGACACTCCGGGCTTCATGTCTTTCGCTACAGTGGAGGCGGCAATTTGCTTCACGAACGACAGTATCGTAGTCAACTGGAAAGTAGACTTGGAGCTCCGCACGTCGCTTAGGTGTGGCATGATCTGTTGTGCAAACTATTGATAATGGATAAGCTAGCTGTGGAGAAGGAAGCGACGGAAACCTACAGATATGCCGAAGTTGACGAGCTCAGGTACGAAATTGCTGAGCGCCTTCATCTGGGGAACCAAGTGAGCCTTGAGGGCCGTCGAGTCTTGAATAAGATCTTCAAGTCGCTTAGTCAACTTCCTATTTAGGGAATCAGTAAAAGGTTTGAGTCTAGATGCTGGAAACGCACTTCGACAGCGCCTTGGCTCCCTTGTACTGGTTCAATAGCCGCTGCAGTGGTTCGAATAGCTCTGTGTCAATGTCGTAGCCTCCCAAGTCCAACACCGTTTCTTCGTCCTGGACAAGAGTAGCGATAGACGTCTTGGTCATACCAATGGAAGCAGCAAATATATCGAGATCCAGGTCGAATGACACCAGGTAGCCCAATTCACGCTCGCCCAAGTCGTAGTCAAATCCGTTAAAGTACGTTTCAGCGAGGTGGTCGAACTGAGCGCTGATCCTGCATGGGATTAGCATTATAGTTCAAGGAGAAGCGCAAGGTAGAATCGTACTTGACAACATCGCTCACGCATTCCATCTCGCGGAATTCGTCCCGCCGCAGGAGATCGATGTGCATGTCGAGCCGCTTCTCCATTGGAGCAATCTCGGCATAGAGCCGGCCGATGTTGAGGAAAGATTCGACGTCGCATCTGCGCATGACTGCCGCAAACCGTTTGCACAGCGTCGACAGAGCTGATATCCGGCCGCGCATCTAGGAATAGGTCTGAGCCTTGAACGGAACTGACGAGAGACAGATACTGACATCACAGACGCCAACAAGCGCATCGGAGACGGAGCCATTGAGAGACTCGGGTAAACCGTTATTCTGTGATACTACCGTGGTAATCAAATCCGCTTTATATGCCAGACGCTGGAAGAACAGATAGCAGCTGGTGGCGTCACTGTCGGTCTCGACGTATATTTGGGGCAGATAGGGCTGCAATGGGGTGCGTGGCTCAGGTGCGGAACATTGCAAGAGAATGAGAGGATCTCCACCTGAACAATGTTGAGAAGCTCGCGTGTCTCCCGCGCCTCCATTTTCTTGATTTCCAGCTCGATGTTCTTCGCCTGGTTCTTCGAAGCCGACGACTGGAGTTTCAGGTTTAGAGACATCATCGCTGCAGATTGGGATGCGGCCGTCTGAGACTCGGTTTGTGCCACTTGTGTCTGGGTGCGGAGGCTGTCGAGTTCGCTAAATGAACCAGGAGGGTGAAAATGACGCCATGAAAGCAGAAGTCGGACAAACTGTTGTAGTTGCATAACGAGCTCTCTGAATTGCCCGATGGTCCCTTCTAGATCGACACAGGCCTCCTCCAAGGATTCGGTCTTGCGCAAGTGTTCGCGTATTTGCATGTCCTTCGCCTCTGGCATTCGAAATAACATGAATATATTTCCATAATGAAAAGGTCAGGAACGAACCAAGATCTTCCATCATGGCTTTTTCAGTTTCCATGTGGTTTTCCTCCAGCTCGTCGTTCAACTCTCGCAGCGCCTCAAGATCCTCGATCGTTATCCGCATCTCTTCGATTTTCTGGGCGAGCGTCAGTAAAGTCCAAAAACTCGCGACTCGGACATACCTCGCCGAGCATAAGGTTGCGCTCCGTCAGTTGTACGAGCATGTCTTCTGCACCCATGGCGTCGTCGAGCTGCATCTTCAGATCCTCGATTTGGATCTCAGCATTCGCCAGCTTGATTTGCGTGGTCTCATAGTTGGCTGTAGAATATCAGGAAGGGGAATCGTTACAAGCTGAAGGGAGACACACATTGAAGATCGTCGAGTCCCACAATATCTCTCTCCATTTCTGCTATCCGCCTCCGCTGCTCCTGCTCAGTTTCCTGGGACATGTCCCGCAACCTTTGAAGATATTAATGACCCAAAATAAGGAGAAGAAAGAGACAGACCGAAGGAGAGCCTCTTTCAGACGGTCATTGTGCTTCTCCAGCTGGATGTACGCTAAAGAGTCCTTCCCAGCTGACATGGATTTGTTCCCAACCTCCTCCTCTACACCACCTTCTTCCTCACCCTCCTTCAACACCCCTAGTTCCACCTCCACGATCGCCAACCGCTCCGTCACGTCTTCCAGCTCTGCCTCTGCGGCCTCTGCTCGCTCTTCCGCGACCTCCTTGTCCAACATCGCCATCTCCAGCTGCTCTTGCGCATCCACGAGGCGCCCTTCTGCGAGCTGCGCCAGTTGCTGAGTGTCAGAAAGCTCCCGCCGTGTAGCTATGAGCTCGGTCTGCTGCGAGTTCAGCTTCGCTTGGAGTTTCGGCCGCAGCGACACAAAGGTCTCCGCGTCCGCGAGACGGGTCTCGAGCTCCCGGACATGCCGCGCGTCGTCAGCGCGTTTCGCCTCGAGGACCCGGATCTTCGCACGGAGCTCTTGGGCTTCTTGGTCGTCGACGGATGGTCGAACGGGCTACACGAGGTTGAGTGCCACACATATGATCGACATAAATTTCACTTACTGCACCCAAGGACGATGGCGGACGTGATGGCGCTTTAGGTGCTAGCGGTGTCTGTAAAGACGAGGGTGGTGGCGCCGGCGAGGGCGGAGAGGGTGCACGTGGGGCAGTGGTTGTGAGGGGGGAAGAGACACGCGGCCCATTCATGGCTGATGAGGCGCCGTTTGGTCTGCTCGGCGGAGACTCATTTCGTGCCGCAGGAGGCGAGGTTTGAAGCGACTTTCGCGGCGGCATCGTGAGCAGAGTGCGCGGTTTTGTCGGGGATGGTGCCGTCGGTACGGGTGAAGGTGTTGCGGTGGGTTTGGCGGGGCTGTCCGACCGTGGAGACGGAGACGAAGCCGACGGCCGGACGGAGTTGGAGCGTAGACTTGAGGTTCGCTGATGTCCCAGCGACGGTCGCGCCGTTGCCGGTGGCCGCTGCAAATATCAATATTATACTCACAAAGCGACATGTGCGAGAGACATACCTCGGGCTGCTGAATCTCGAGTCCGAAGGTGCCTTTAATCTGACTGGCGCGAACGAAGATGCCATAGCCTGGCTTGCAGGTAAAGTATGAAATACCAGCAACAGAACCGTCGTTTTTGCCATTAGGTTCGTATAGTTCAATTCCTATCCATTTCCCGGCCATGAAGGAGGTTGCACCCGAGAAACGAACTACTCCGCGGTGGGGTCGTTGTAGCACCGACACCTCGACGATGGTGCCGAGACGCACCTCGGCCGTGCTCATCCTGGACGTTTAGCGACCTTGACGGCCCTAATTAGAAGACAAAGCACAGAATTAAGGAGACTCTAGTCGCCAGTGACGGTTCAAAGGAATGTGTGGTTGGTTTGGGTGGGTGCAGGAGTCCTGATGAGGCAAAAGTCAAATCCGGGGTATACCGTATACGCGTTTTGGGTCAACTTGCGATCAACATGAACTTTGGAAATTAAAGACCGGGGCCGGAGCCGGCTAAATCCTCACTTCCTGGCGGTCACCACGACTTGGCTTCAGACGATTCCATGCACCAGTCTCTTTAGAGCGACCTTTCTGGCGGCTGTAAAACCAAGAAACTACCGTGCAATATGTCGGAACTGTCTCACCAGCCGCGTATACTAGACGGAGCGGCAACTGTAGAGGGAGGACAGATTCCTTCGCAGGTTTCTTCTGCGACAATCCTTACTCGCCCTAGACCAAAGCGATTTTCATGGCTTCGGAGGATTGGATCCGGCGTCGCCTCGGACATTCGCGCTCGCGCCCCTTGGTATCGCTCCGACTGGACGGATGCCTGGAATTATCGCGTGGTTCCTGCGACGGCCCTCATCTTTTTCGCAAAGTGAGTCCCGCCAAATTAATAATCTTAGGCAAGCCACCTAATGCATTTCTTCCTAGTGTCCTCCCCGGCATCGCATTCTCCCTAGATCTCATAGAGACAACTAATCAATACGGCGTTGCCGAGGTCCTTATGTCGTCCTTCATGGCGGCATTTATTTTCTCGTGCTTTGGGGCCCAACCGTTGACTATCGCGGGAGTGACTGGCCCAATTACTGTCTTTAACAAGACCATCTTTGACATTATAGAGAGTCAATCGAATCCGCCCGTCTACCTCCATTTTGTGGGCTGGGTGTATCTGTGGGCCGCCATCTTACATTGGCTTACAGCCCTCTTCAATTGTGCGTCTTTGTCGATTTCTTCCAACCGCTTCTAATCTCTCGACAGTCTGTAATTTCCTCAAATATGTGACGCTTTTTTCGTGCGATACGTTCGGGTTCTATGTATCTTGGGTGTATCTCCAATACGGTAAAATACTTGTAGTGCTTTTTCCTGCCACGCTTACACTCGTTTCAGGAATCCAGGTGCTCACTCGCCAGCTGCAGTCGAAACCACAGAACGACCCAGGCCCGCTCGTGTCCCTCATCCTGGCCTTGCTGATGCTCGTAACATCGTTTCTATTTCAGTCCCTGTCCGCCAAAACCCTCTTCCACCGGCATGTTCGGCGGTTTCTCGCGGACTACGGGATGCCCATATCTTTGATCGCTTCTTCCGCCATGGCCTACTGGGGTCGATTTAACGTGGCGAATCCGACTACTCTACCTGTTGGCGGGGCCTTTCAAGCTGCCGGCGGCCGAGACTGGCTGGTCAAATTTTGGGAGCTGGATGCCAAATGGGTGGGAATAGCGTTTCCGTTTGGATTTATTCTTTGGGTCCTGTTCTTCTTCGACCACAATGTTTCTGTGCGTCGTTTCTCGAAATGTCCCTGTAATGTCTGACTCCCGACAGTCATTGATGGCCCAAGGATCCGAATTTCCTCTGGTGAAGCCCCCTGGCTTCCATTACGACTTTTTTCTGCTCGGTATCACGACAGTACGCCTTTTTTTTTTTTTTTTCAAACCAGACGCTCATGTACACTCAAGTTTATAGCTGGCTTGATTGGGGTTCCAGCGCCCAACGGCCTCATCCCTCAGGCGCCGATTCACACGACCTCTCTCCTGATAATGGGCCACACCAAGCCCATCAAGGATGACGAAGAGAAGACACAGGAAAGCAAGAACCGCGATTTTGGCGAAAAGCCTATCGCAGTCGTCGAGCAACGCGTGTCAAATTTGGCTCAAGGGGCACTCTGTTTGGTTCTTTTAACTGGTCCATTTCTGCATGTCTTGAACCTCATTCCGCGAGGTATGCCCAGCATTCTCCGCCCTTTCATTTCCTTACTCATCGCCCTATATTAAAGGTGTCCTTGCTGGTCTTTTTTGGTTCATGGGGGCGGATGCCCTTCGCGGTAATGGCATTACGAACAAGATCCTTTATTTTTTCCGGGACAAAAACTTGACTCCTCTAGACGAGCCTCTACGACGAGTGCGCAAGTCGCGCATCCTCATGTTCCTCGCAGTGCAGATTCTGGCATTCGGCGCTACGTTTGCTATCACGCAGACCATCGGTACGTCGCTCTCCGAGTGGGACGTTTTACATACTTGTATACCAACTTCGAACGCAGCTGCCATCGGGTTCCCAGTCATCATCATGCTACTCATCCCCCTGCGCGCCGTCGTCATCCCCCGTTTGTCGTTCACGGCAGAAGAGCTCGCGATCCTCGACGGTCCAGCTGCGTCCCCCTTCGTGAGTCCGCAGTTTTTTTGGTCTGGGCTTGTCGACGTCGCTGTCCGTGCCATGGCCCGCTTCTCGTTGCTGACCATTGTTGCCGACGGCGGCTATTCTCGATTGATAGACTATGGAATCCGTTGGTGGAACCTTGTCCTCGTGATAGTAGATCTAGATACTATGTATAATTTGAAGGGGATTGCAAGGCAATTGATATTTTGCGAGATTCTCTGGCCATTAAGCAAGTTCCTCGCCTCGTGGTCCGAACGCAACGATATCGTTCACCAGCTTCTCATTCAGGTTGATCCTATGTAATGATTTCACAATTGTATTATGGATTTTCGGAGCGAGACAATGCTAGACACGTGGGAGGGGGAGGTGCCCTGCGAGTGCGTGTCAGAATGTTAAACCAAGTAGAACAAGACACCTCACGCTTGTGGAGAAGAAGCGATGCGATCTCTATTCTATCTTGCAATGACGTAGAGGGGTCCCTTACTTTCTTCAAGCCGAGATTAAACTCTGCAATGGGTAACGTCCTCCAGTCCTCGTCCTCCTCATCCTCCTCGTCGTCTTCGTCGAACTCCTCGTACGACCTCGACACCTCATCATTGTCTTCCTCGTCGAGCTCCTCGTGCACGTATCCAGACCCCGAAGCTTTTGATCCCATTCCCTCGCCACCCATCACTATATCCTGATCAGACCCCTTAGGGGTGTCTCGACCATTTTTTGTCGTGTCAGAATTGTCGGAGACATTGCGGTTGTGGTGGCGTTTGCTTTCCAGATGCGGCGTAAAAAAAAAATGGGTTTTGAATTGGTTGATTGCCTCTTTGAGTGCCAAAACGTTCGGAGGGAGCTCCCAGCCTCCGGCGCAAGCATGCTCAAGCTTGGCATCGGCATTCAAAATCATTGCAACTGTTGACAGTTTGCCATGCCAGATGGTCAAGTTCGATGGTGTCCCATTCCAGACCAGCTGGGACGTCGCGGCGTCAAAGTGGTATTCGACCCATGTTGACGGAGTAGTGATAGCTGGGTTATCCTCGTTGAGATGGGGAGGGTTGATACAGACTGAAAGGGGGTGTCCATGGGGGAGCAAGGTACGGGCATGGAGTACAAAAATATCAAGTTCTGTCGAGAAGAGCAGGTTCTGTCCGCCGCTTGCAAGTAGCCGTTTCGGAGGGATAACGCCGTCGGCGGTGGCACGCCCTTGCCAGATATAGTTGCAAGTTTGATACCATACTGAAAGTTCTTGAATCCTCTGCACGGAGGGACAGAAGAGAATGCACGCGTAGCTATCCCACGCATACTGTAGCTCCATAGCAACTGGAAAACGACGTCAGTTACGATTATCATGATAATCGAGGACAGACGGACGTAAAAATACGTTGAAGATGGAGTCAAGGAGGAACGGTTCGTTCCCTACAATGCAAAGATCAGTTAGAAACGATTCCTGTCCGGTGGGTCAATAATCAAGACCAGGAACTATGACATGAATCCGTACAATTGCTCGTTTTCGCGAACGCGTGTCCTCCACCGTTTCGTCCTTTCTCTTCCGCACTATGTTGAGCACATGCGCGGCCTGATTCGTCACTCGAGCGGATCCAGTCACGGTGCAAAACTGTGCAAGTCGCAAAAGGCGATTGCGTAGAGCCTTCTGGGTTGGCCCGGTTGCGGTTGAAGAAATCGAGGAGGGCGCTGCAGTTTCAGCCACGAACGTTGGATTTTCGTCGAAATGAGGGTTAGGCGGGAACTTGGATGAAGGGGCGACTATGCGTGGGCGTTTAACTTTCTGAGTAGACATTACAATAGTCACTGCAACGCGCTTCGTCCTCGTCGTCGTCGGAGGAGGATTCCAGTTTGTCGTCCAGAATAGGGGGCGTATTTGTCAGCTTTGCATCAAGTTCCACGCAGCACAGCCACTCGTGCTCAACATCAACAAGACGCAAACAACTTGAACGTACCTTCTATTTTTATTTTCAGGGCTGTTGGGGATCCCGCCCTGTGGCGAGAACTGCAGATTTACGATCTTACGAGCGTCCAATCCATTCACGACCAGCAGCCTTTCTTCAGAGCTCTGCCTCCGATCTTCCTGGTCCAGGCGCTGGCCGGCTATGGCTTGTTCACGTATCCTCGATTCGAGATCTTGTCCCCCTTTTTAAGCATTGCGGACTCTGCCGATCCTTGGTGATCGTGTATCGCGATTGCGTACGGGCCGTTCCTTTCCCTGTACCTGGAACCGGTCCGTTTTCAAAATAAAACCAGTCAACTGCGCTACGACTGTGACTTTGGAAGTCCGTCAACCCTCGGGCGGTGGAGCTTAGTAGGGGCGGTCAGGAATAGCGTTCTCGGTTGGATTTATTCTCTGGGTCCTTTCTGTGTTGTTCCTTCAAATTCTGACTCCTTGAACCTGGCTCAAGGCATCCTCTGCCTGGTGCTTCTAACCGGTCCATTTCTGCAAGTCTCAGCGCTGCGTGCGCAAGTCGCATATCCTCATCTTCCTTGCAGTGCGGATCTTGGCATTTGGCGCTACCTTTGCCATCACACGGACCACAAATGCGTCGCTCTCGGTGTGAGACGTTATGCATTTATATATCCAACTTCGAACGCAGCTGCCAGTAACCATCATGCTACTCATCTCCCTGCGCGCCGTCGTCATCCCCCGCCTGTCTTTCACGGCCAAGCAGCTCGCGATCCTCGATGGTGCCGCTGCGTCCCCCTTCGTGAGTCCGCAGTTTTTTTTTCGGTTTGGGCACTATCCTCGATTGATAGACTATGGAGTTCATTGGCGGGACCTTTCGTGATAGTAAATCTACATACTCTGTATAATTTGAGGGAAGTTATTTGTGGCCGACAGTACCAGTGTCAGTCCGTCAAACTGAGGATTGATATTCTCATGGCGTTCGCTCTCGTTTCAACTTTTTTTCCTGCACATTATTGCTGTTTTCATTGAACTTGGCGGGCGTGACTTGCTCACATTTTTTCGCACATTTCTGTGCCAAACTTGTGCAGCCCATAACTCAACAACGGCTGGACCAAACAACAAAATTCCGGCAGATTTGAAAAGCCCTCGTCGAGGGCTAGCGCGCCCCATGTCAACAATGTCAATATGTGCCCGTTGTGAGTTTCCTTTTCAGGCCATGCGCAAAATGCATCGGTAGCCTCCAGCACGCAAAGTACTCAATGTAGACCTACAAAAATTTGAACAAGAACCCTCCAAGATGTACTGAAGGGAGCCCCAACATTATATCACATAGAATTTTGGAATACCGCACACCAATTACAAAGCAAAGCTAAAATCCAAAAACAATTTTGATTCTACACTCGCAGCACCATCCAGCAACGTCTTACATAGGCCATGGGGGATAATAAGAACAAGAAAAAGAAAAAGAGATCTGGTGGCCAGGGAACCGGCCAGCGCAAGAGCAAGAAGATGGAGACTTCAGATGTTGACGACACACCTGAACCTACTCCAACTACTGACCCTCCTCGGCCTAAACCCCGCTTTCATGTAAAGCCGAATGTGACTCAGCCACAAGACAGCAGACGTCAGGAGACACCAGCGAACAAAGAGCAGGATGCTGCTGTGGCACTCATGTCAATGGGAAGGGTACAGAAGCTCCGCCAGGTACACGTCGGGACTATGGCGCCCAAGACCACTGAGAAACTGAAAGACCATGAGCTCAGTCCATGTATCTAGTTGAGAAGCTTACCCTCATATCTCTGTTCGTCATCTTTCGCTTTCTTCCTCGCATTTCTTGCTGCAGATGTTCCTGCATAACGGTGCCTCTCTTCCGGTAGTCCTCCAGAATGCGCTCCACAGTGCGCGTCTTACAGCCCGTGTAACGGCAGATTGTTGGAATGTCCAAATTGAGCGCCATGTTCAAAATGGTGCCCCGGAGGTCATCAGAGAGTGCCTTGCCACAAGCCATGGAGAAAGCATGAGGAAGGTTGTGAATTGAGAGAGAAACAAACACGGTCACATGTTCAATGTAACACCAGATAAACAGTTGTCTCATATGCATATTTCTGAACATAGGGCTCCCTTCAGTACATCTTGGAGGGTTCTTGTTCAAATTTTTGTAGGTCTACATTGAGTACTTTGCGTGCTGGAGGCTGCCGATGCATTTTGCGCATGGCCTGAAAAGGAAACTCACAACGGGCACATATTGACATTGTTGACATGGGGCGCGCTAGCCCTCGACGAGGGCTTTTCAAATCTGCCGGAATTTTGTTATTTGGTCCAGCCGTTGTTGAGTTATGGGCTGCACAAGTTTGGCACAGAAATGTGCGAAAAAACGTGAGCAAGTCACGCCCGCCAAGTTCAATGAAAACAGCAATAAAACAATCTCTGAATCTTTCAGTGAGAGAGGAAAGGCACAGTGCCGCCCCTTCGGTTAACGCATTCTCCAACCTCGGCGTCCTGGGCGAAGACGGAGCTGAAGGAGTTCGACGGATGCATCATTTGAGAACCTCAACATTGTCACATGGCGCACCGGCCTCATATATAAACCAATGACCGCGTCTTCCCCACTCGACCTTTGTCCAGGCCATTTCCCTCAGAGTCCTCGACATGGCAGCTTCCGATAGCAAGGTCCTAGGTGTAGTGATTTTGGCGAGGTACTGTCCGATACTCGTTTCTCCCGCTTGCACCAAGCTGATGATATCGTCCCAGACACGGAGATCGTCAAGGTATGTACCTCGAAAATTAAATTGACCCCGCGCCGACGCGCTTCAGGCTTTTATCAAGATCCTGCCACCTACGCGCCGACTGCTACGTCCATCACGCCGCTGGGAACGGTGAACAGGCCCGCTTCACATCTCTGTCTTTTCGCCGAAATTTATATGTGGGCGGTAGAAACAAGAGTTCCTGCTTGGCCAACGCCTGCGTGCACTCTACCTCAACTCGACGTCGCCGTCCTTCATACACGGAGTTAACGGCACCGTCGTGAACCAGGCTCAGCTGGTAAGCTCTATTTTCTGCCAAGTCCACAAGGCTCTGAATGCGAGGCTGCAATTGCTATTAGCACGTTCGCGCCGATGCCGGCGGTGAGGGAGGTGTGATTTACGATAGTGCGGTTGCGCTGCTTCAAGGGCTGTTTCCTGCGAATAGCAACTACACAACCCACCTGGCGAACGGAACAACTGTCACCGGCGCGCTCGCGGGATATCAGGTACGTGACTTGTTCTTTCCCCATACATTAATACTCATGCTAAGTATCGCTAGTACGTTCCGAGTAAGTGCCGCATCGAATTTGCGGTGTAAATATTAACGCATCGTACAGTCGAATCGGTTGAGCCTGGGAACGACATTTCCCTTGAGGGATGGACTTCCTGCGGTGTGAGAAATTTCTAAATATTTTTTTTTGGGCTGCAAGTCTAATTACCCCTTCGTATCTCAGGCTTTCGATAACGCCACAGCCGCATTCTACAAGTCGCCGGAATTTGCTCTAAAGGCCAATGAAAGCGCGGCGTTCTTGGGCCAGCTGAAGCAGTATCTTGATGGCAGACCGGTTACGCTTGAAAATATGGTATGCACTGCTTGCCTTTTACTTTCGCTTGTTTGACACCCCAGTGCACAGTGGAATGTAAGGCGTAACATATGCTCTCGCTTGTCGTCGGGTCCCTGAGTCAAGCTGCAGATTTACGATTTTATGAACGTCCAATCTATTCACGACGAGCCTTTCTCCAAAGCTCTGCCTCCGACCTTCCTGGCCCAGGCACTCACCCTCGCCGGTTGGCATGAATACGGCGTGTTCACGTCTCCTCAGCTTGACGGGATTGGAAATAGTATGCTAGCCTTTTCCGTTGCGAAACCCACGTTTATTCATTTTTTTTCTCAGTCGCCGGGCGATCTATTCTCCCCCCGATCTTGTCCTCCCTTGCGAGCATTGCCAACTCTACCGATCCCTTGAAGTTCGTGTATCAGGCGCTTGCGTACAAGCCGTTCCTTTCCTTGTTCAACATGACTGGAGTGATCGAGCAAAACCCGCAGCTGGCTGGAATCGGTCAGTTTTCAAAATAAAAAGGCTGCTTCTGCACTGAAACATGAAACCAGTCAACTATGCTGCGGCTGTGGCTTTGGAAGTCCGTCAACCTTCAGACGGAAGTGCACCTGTTGTTCGGTTCAACTTCAAGAACGGGAGTGATGTAGACTTCGTCACGTACAAGTTCCTAGGTGGCGTTGAGGACGTTCCCCTTTCGACGCTCGTGAACCACGTCTCTGTAAGAGCAGATATGTTATCTCACCGCTCTATTAATCCTCACGCAATGTCCAGCCTGCTCTCATCAACACCACAGCAGACTGGTGCGCTGCGTGCGGGAACACCAAGGACCGTGGTTGCGGTGCCCTGGCGTTGGCTGCGTCCAAGGCAGCAGCTAGCGGCAACGGAGGGTCCCACCAGCGAATCAGCCCGGTAGGTGCCGGATTCCTAGGCGCCGGCTTAACGCTTGCTGTGATGCTGGCCATGCTCGGAGTTTTGGTGTTTTTGGGGATGTTGACCATTGGTCGGGGACGGTCGAAGAAGAGGGCTGCCAGCCCCCATTCCGCTGTATGTACTTTGTTTCTATTCCCGACCTTTTCCGTGCTCACAAGTTCATCAGAGCGAATCCGACAAGGCTTAATGGGGGTGCACAAAGAGGTTTCGTGTGAAGTAATGAAGGAATTGAAATGTACTGAGTTTGGCGGCTCCTTCGCCCATGTATACTATCTCTATCTATGATCAGCTCGATTGAACCGGAAATGGCTCCCTCAGACTCGTCAAACCTTTTTCGCGAGTGCTCAATGAGAATCCGACTTATCACACAATGAATGAACACCGAAACAAGACCAACTGTATTCACCACGAAGCCCAAAGAGGAATAAAGATGAAACGAAGACCTGTAATACAAAACGAGAAACGGAAGAAATAAAATACAAGAGACGTGCACGCCAAACACCTAGTCGTGGTGGTGGTAGTGCTTGTGGACGTGTTCGTGGACATGGTACTCGTCGTGGTGCTCGCCGTGGTGCTCGCCGTGGTGCTCGCTGTGGTGCCCCCTCTTCATCATCGTCTCCTTGTGATCGTGGTAGGTGGTGCCAGCAGGAGTGGTGATGACCTGGTCGTTGACGGTGTGCTTGGGCTGCTGCTGGTGGTTGGACTCCGACACCATGTGGTTAGGATCCGACACCATGCCCCGCGCATGCTCCTGCTGGTACTCGTGCACTGGCATGACGCCCTCAAGGAGAACGGCGTCCTGTTTCTTCTGGCTCTTCTCAGTCTGCGAGTTGGTATGAACGAGGTGTTCTTTGCCCATGAGTGGGGGCTCATCGATGGTCATATCTTTCGAACCCTTCTCCTCCTTCTTGTTGACCAGACCGAGAATCGTGGGAAGTGCCTCAGCCTCTTCGGCCGACCGCATATGTACAGACACTGGCGCTATGGCAGCTACTGGCGCCTTGGCAGGGAGCATGGACTGCGGGTTGGGAGCCACAGGAGCGCCACGCTTGGCAGTCTTCGGAGGTACGGGCAGCTTGGAAATCACGGCCATCGGGTCAGCTGGAGCGCCAGGATCGCGCTTGGGGGTCTTCACTGGGAGGGTTTGGGGATCCACTGGAAGGGTAGGAGCGCCACGCTTGCCGGTCTTCGGAGGTACGGGCAGCTTGGAGATCACGGCCATCGGGTCAGCCGGAGCGCCAGGATCGCGCTTGGGGGTCTTCACTGGGAGGGTTTGGGGATCCACTGGAAGGGTAGGAGCGCCACGCTTGCCGGTCTTAGGAGGTACGGGCAGCTTGGAGATCACGGCCATCGGGTCAGCCGGAGCGCCAGGATCGCGCTTGGGTGTCTTGACTGGCAGGCTCTCGGGATGCACAGGAAGGGCGGGAGCACCACGCTTTCCGCCGCTGATCTTCGGGGTTACGGACAGCTTGGGGACTGCTGCCATAGGGTCAACGGGAGCGCCAGGATCGCGCTTGGGGGTCTTCATTGGCAGGTCCTTGGGATCCACGGGCAGGGTGGGAGGGGCAGGGGTGGAACGTCCAGCCTTGGGAAGAGATGCAGGTATGGCGGCGGGAAACGCAGGAGCGGAACGTCTGGTCTTGGGAGCAGTCACTGGGAGGCCGGCAGGAAGACCAGGAGGACCACGCTCAGTGAACTTGAAGTGAATGGCCTCGGCCTCGGACTCGGACTCGGAGCGATGGCTGACATGGGACTATAGGAAACATCAGTAACGGCGAGCGGGGAGAAATAGGGGATACTCACGTCCGGGACGGCGGGGAGGGAAACGGCGGAGGTGGCGACGACACACAGGCCGAGGAGGACGAGGAAACGAGCGTGGATTGCAACCATTGTGAGGTTGGGGGTGAAAGAGTGGAGGGAGAGGATGAAAGTCAAGAGCAGAAGGGTGAAGAAAGTGGGGGGAATCGGCCGGAATTTATACACTTTGAGGCTGACAATTTCTCGATCGTAGCGAAAAACCTCGGTTGTTTGTTCTGTCTCACTTTTGTTAGGATTAGTCCATAATAAGTAATGGGCCAGTTAGCGCGAATAGTTGAGCCGGTGGCCCGCGGAGTCCGAGCCCATTCCCATTTGGGCTTTCGAGGAGGCAGTGGTCAAAAAGGGAACCATCACCGCTGTTACCTAACACTCGCAAACACTCTTCCTCGTACATCATGGACAACGCGTTCCGCAAGATCGACATCGACGCCTACGATGAGGACGTTCTCCAAGAGGAAGAGCTCTTCGATGCGGACCCTCGCGACCCCCTACAGGTCCTGGATGATGCGAAACAGCGTCAAGTCGCAGTTCGTGGTGCCCTGGCAAGGTAATACTGTCCCTTTGGCTTCATGTTCTCGCTAATGTGGCCGCAGGAGTGACGTTGTGGGCGCTTTGACTACAGTCTTAGAGAATGCACCCTACGGACCCAATGTAGAAGAGGCGAAGGTACGAAGCGCGCGCCCATTGCGGTGCGCAGTCACCAAATACCACTCTTGCAGACTGTCACACTCCAAACGCTGTTGACCATCCTGAACACTACTAAATCCACGGAAATACCCGCTGTCATCAAGGCCCTGTCGCAGGACGCCCAGGACACCCTAATGAAGTACCTTTACAAGGGTATGGCGATGCCGGGATGGGGTGATATTAGCGGGAGCGTCTTGCTGGGCTGGCACGAGAAGGTTGGTCTCGTATTTTACGGCTTCTATCGCACCTCTGATCTGCTTCATCTCAGTTAACGGAGGTCGCGGGCACGGGATGTATTGTACGAACCATGACAGACAGAAGAACGGTATAATCTGGGCACGCCCTCTACATCAATATATTGTACAACTCCAGATATCGAGCTTCAGAGGGATTATCTGACTTACGAAGAGAGACGCGCATTCTTTTGGGCTGTCGCACTGCTGGCGACCTTGATTAATCCACCCTGCGTCCCAGTCCCGGCAGCAAATCGGATAGAGACAGATCTTGGTTCCCCTTCAATGGTGAGTACCGCGGCGACATTCTGATCTCACCTAGGAGCGCCTGCATTGGGGCTCGCGCGAAATACTTTTCGATATCGCCGCTTGAGTGCATCATCGTCACGTCCTGGTTTGCTCATTTGTTTGGGCACTGATGCGCATACCTCACTGTTAAGACTCACCTTTGTAACGCGTCGCCGCCGGTGCTAAGGGTAAGCAGTTAATATCTACTAGGATTGGGGCGAATGGGATCCTTCTACCCCCGTCAACACCCAGGACATGCCCTACACTCTCTTAATGTATGCAGCTCTCCGCCTCCAAAGCACCCCGGCGTTAAGCGCGCCGATCACTACCATGAATTAGCAGGTAATATGCCCACGGACCCCTTTTCAATCACGCCGCATCCCTCCCTCTCCGCCATTGCCATCACCACCGCCTCTCTTTACCTTCGTTCTTTCTCTCAGCTCCTACAATAGGGTTTTGAAATCGACGCCACCTTGGCCGCCACCGTTCCATCATCAAAATCGCCGCGCATGAAATCCCACTGTGGCTCGCGAGTACCGCGCAATATACATGGCGGCACACAGCCATGACACTACTCTCGCCCCTTGCTCATGGAAATCAGATAACCATTCATCGAGGTGCATAGAACAATTGCGAAAAACACCCTACACAAGAACCATAAAAAAAAGATACTCTCCGCCTCTGCAGTTAAAATTTCCGGATGACGGCTGCGTCGCGCTCGGAGCTGTTACGCTCTTGGATGGCGTTGTCGCTCGTTACTGCAGGTCATTTGCACTTGTACGTGGTCTTGTGTGCGTATGAGCATCCTTTGCGTGTCTGTGTGCCGGGCGAGTCGGATACAATTAGCTGAAGGTGAATAAAATGAGCTTGAAGCGTACAGATGGAGGATGTAAACACTCCTTTCTTTGCCCTACGATTCGTAAATCGGCATAGCCACATCCTCTTTTGCAAAGCTTGCGTCACTGTGTGACTGATCGCGTGTGGCGTGACTGGCGTCGCCTCCTTTTCATTGTTAAGCCATGGCCAACTGCCTCCCCGACGAGATCATCTCTGAGATTTTATCTCCTGCCTTGCGTGTATCTGATGAAGCATTCTCTTGCACGACCGAGGGCTCTCCATTCGTGTCGTATTTAGAGTCTAGCTCCGCTTTTCTCCTCGTTTCCAAGGTAAATTGCATGGACAGTGCAAACTAGTCGCCGTCTGACGCACCACATAGGCCTGGCTTCGTGTTTCCACCCCTCTCCTCTATCACGTCGTGATTATTCGGTCCAGAGCCCAGGCTCAAGCCTTGGATCTCACACTTCGTTCGAACCCAGAGTTGGGCCGCTTCATCAAGAAATTGCGCATGGAGGGCGGTTTCCAGATTTCCATGTTCAAAATCCTCCAGGCATCTGCAAAGAGCATTACAGACCTCTTCATATCGCTCAACACATTTTCGACGGATAACGCTTGTGGACTGTGTCGTGGCCTGCTTTTACTCGATCCAATTCGTCTCATTCTTCATAACAATGACCCACGTCGTCGTCCCAATTCCAAGTCGGCCGAACTTTGTACAGCGCTCGTGGAATGCATGCCAAAGTGGACAAACCTGGTGCGGAATCACCCCTTTCCCGTATCCTTTTCTAATCCAATATTTATGAGTAGGTCTCGTGTGTCTTTCCAGTCGAGACTAGAGTCACGATTCCGATTTCCGAAGTTTTGAGTCGAGCTCAGAATCTCAAGACCGTGACCATCTCTGACCTCGTGTATTATCGGTCCACCATTCCGGTCCAGCTGTTGACAGTCTTGAAAAACCCTGCGCTTCAACGGATACGGCACAAGCCGCCCATCCAGAAATTTGGACAGGCAGAATTCTTTGCAGCCGTGCAGAAAAATACTCGACTCAGCGCTCTCTTCTCTCCGGAGGAACAGTAAGAAATTTTCGTCTGCTTCGTTCCGTACTTATTTCGAATCATTCTCTCAGATTTGCAACTGCCGACTCTAGTATAATTGCTCCCTCGCTCCCTGCTCCCTCGCTCACTGTAACGACTCCTTCACAACCTTTCATATACCCTGCAAAACTCGCCAATAATTCGGATGAAGAAGACGCTATCTGGAGCCGCGTGCTACATTTTGCGATATGCCAGCCCAATGACGACTCTGCATCTTCGCATGAAAAATCGACGCTAGCGCTGCTCCTCGTCTCCAAGACATTTGCCGTGAGTTTGAATCTGTTTATCAAACTTTTATTTAGGTCTCATCCGATTTTAGCGAATTGCCATTCCGCATCTTTACGAACATCCTAACTTGTTTACACCCTTCGCCTGGATTTTGTTTCATAAACGACTCATGGCGCGGCCCTCACTTGGGCACTATATTCGCTCCCTCACGCTCGGCATGACGGATAGTCGTATGCCTTCTATGGCCGCCAAACACATGTTTGCACATATGCCGGCCCTTATGGAGCTGGACTCTGCCAGTGATGGAGTGCGCTGGACGTTAACTTGCAAAGAATTTGAAGATTTTGCGAAATCTAACGGTTCCATTCTGGTCACACTCAACGGCCTCTCGGTTGCGAAGGGAAACGGCACCAGGAACCCATCTACATTTGCACTGTTCCGTCGGATACGGCATTTTACTTGGGACTCCAAAACTGTGTTCAACACCAAAGTTTCACCCGGCACTTTCAGCACTGTCGAAGAAATAAACCTTGGGTATTTCGATCCAACGTTTCTTGTTCTCTTGTCTCATATGCAGTGCGCATTTATCGGCGTATCATTGCTTACATTACTAACTGGGTCGCAGGCTACCTTCCATTCAACGCATTGCTTTCTCTCCGAAATCAACCGGCGGCAATAATTTTTTCGAAGCACACGGTAGCAAGCTCAAGGCATTGACAGTGTCCGTTCCGCAGATGAACTATTCCAATTTATTCCAAACTTGCCCGTCTTTGACTACGCTGACAATCTCATGTGACGAAAAGGCGAGAGTTTTTGCCTCCCGGTTGGATCTGTCTCACTCATTTTTTTCAGAGCATCCCTCCTGAACGGAGCGCTTTCAAAGTACCCAAGCACTTGTGCCTAGAGAGGATAATAATCAGGACTTCGCCCGGTCATTACAATCGCTACCGCTTGAGCCAGACTCAAGAGAAACAGTGGGCGGATCTTCTCAGCGTCGTGGATCTCGAACCTTTTCCTGTTCTTCGTGAAATCCAGCATCTTTCGTGCGCCTGGCCCACCGCAAGGTAGATATTACTTTATTGTGGATGCTCTCCGGTTTTGAACGATAGTCCAGTCAAGCATCGAACTCAAGATCTCTCAACAACTGGGTCAGATGTGCGGAAAGTCTGCTGGATCAGAACATCAAGTTGGCTGATCGTAGTGGCACCCATTGGAAGCGGAGGCTGAAATTCGTAAAGTCTTCGGGAATGGAAAAATAATTATGTAGATGAATAGGAAAGTCCATGCACTTGGAGATGAAAGATGGTGGGACAAACTGCCCTCCATGTTCAACCTTCCCGACTGGCCAGAATTGCTTGCTTCTGATTTGATTATGAATAAACCAGCCGGCGTCTTTACGGAGGCATTGATTCGCCTGCGCCTTTTCTTTTTGCAGAATGTCAATTTCCCTGCCTCTGTTGAAAAATATACATCTTCAACGACCCAACGGCAATTATGAGATCACCCCGAAGCGGTACTAGTAGTACTTAGTCGGGAAAACATTTATAACGGCTTTCGAATTCGGATACTTGACTTGTCGCGGATTCAGATGGTGAAATTGAAAAGCCTACCACATAATACTTATTATTATTGAACCCGTGTCGCTGTTGCGAGTGGAGGAGGAGAAAGAGAAAGGCGATAACCAGTTTCTTCGTTTGTCGCAGAGGCTTCTACGACTACGTTTCGCCCTGGAAGTCGCCAGCTCGTCAAGCCATATATACGAAGACAGCTCAGGATCGGCCCAAGTTGCTCAGCGCCAGCTGACAGTTGCAAAATACTTGGTGGGTGTGGCCAAACCCTCCACTTCTTCTCTTTCCCGTACCACCTCGGTCGAAATGGTATGGCCTTCAAATGGCCTTTAAGTTAATGTTGGACTTCCAATGGATTCCTAGACTGGTAACCAAACTGTGTATGTATGAAGAGACGAATCGTTCATACAGACTGGTCGATCTGAGTTTGAATTTGCATAACGCGCGATCACGTCACGTTTTCGTCACACTGAGAACATCGAAATGAAGAGAACTTGTCTACTGGCCAAAATAAAAATTATATAAGCTCAAGGAACTCCCGCGATCCACATTCACGATATTCATACCGAATAGCAAAAACATTTGTTTCCGTGATGTAAACACGGTTAAAAAGCTCAAAAATATATTCCAAGCAATACAGTGTAGCCCCGTTCCTTGCGTCACCCCTGGTCCTTGCGTCACCTTTGGATATATTATTCCACGCCCCCACACCTCCTTGTGGGCGAAAATTTATGGATAATAAATTATTTACACTATAAACTATGTTTGTACATAACTTGGGGTATCAGAGACGCCCAGTCGCTGCAGGACAGATTTTTCGAAAATGTGTGTTTACAGGTGTTTTTGATCCCCGGTCCTTGCGTCACGCTAATTCTATTCGTTTAAGATCAGTTCCTCACGGATTCTCCCAAAAAGTAGGTAGGATTCTAGCTATTTCCCATCCTGATCAGATGCCCTGCGGACGTTAAGCCGAATCTGAACAAAATGGGAAGTTATTGATGAAATCAATTCGGGTGACGCAAGGAACGGGGCTACACTGTAGAGGTTATTGGGTGCGGGTTTCTAATCGATTATCTTGTGCTGTAGTTTGATTATTGGAGCTTTGATTTGTTGTGGAGCCGTTTCTGCCTGTGCGTGTTCTTGTGTTGCACGCGATCTCTCAATGTGCGCCACGGATGGTTTGGATTGTCCGCGGCTTGCCGGTAAACGTGAAAAAGCTCCGTTTCCGGTGCGAGGACCGTGATGATAGCAACTAGGAGTCGCCTCAGGGTATGTAGCATTTTCCGGCGCGTCTGTCGTGTGAAGTTGAGGTCATGTTGTTCCAATGTTGCTCAAGAGCACGTGAGCGCTCCACAATCTGAATCAATGACGCTGCCTGTCAATGTTTTGCTCAAGTGGAGCTGAATTTTTGCTCAAGTCGCTTTTCATTTGGATTATAAAAGTGGATTTCGAGGGGCACCAAATAACCTCTAATATAAGTGCTTTTTAAAGCTGACTACGTCTTCAAATTTTGGATGAGTGCCTTCTGTGACTCAACATAAATTTATTCGAGTGGGATTGTGCAGCTCACGTGGCAGGAACGTGATCTGATCGCGCGTCATGGCAATTCAAACTGAGATCGACCGGTCTCTATGAACGATTCGCCTCTTCATAGAGAAGACGGTAACCGGTCTAATGGATTCCAGGAGTCTTAGCTTAGAGATCACAGGCTCAGGGCGGCTGCCGCCACTCAGTTTTGAATCTCTCTTTTGGCGGTTGGGTTATTAACCGCCCTGGTTCAGAGGCTAGCACTCGAACAGTTTAAGTTGGAATCCTCCGAGTTGCCTCCGAGTTTGTGCGCGTGCTGGTTGAACTTTAGTTGAACTTACATAAGAAGTGTACACACAACCAAATACTATTGTGCGCTTTTCTTCCTCACCATCATGTCCGACTTGAAACCGAACGTCAAACGACGTCGCACAGACGACAAAGATGCGACTGGGACCCCGAAACCAATGGTCAGATCTGAGGACTACTGGTTCGCCGACGGGACAGTCATCCTGCAGGTCGAATCAACCCAATTTCGTCTTTACAAAGGCATCCTCTCCCAGCACTCCTCTGTCTTTCACGACATGTTCTGTAAACCTTTCCCTCTCAACGAGCCGTTGCTCTAAGGCTGCCGCGTAGTCCCGCTTTCCAGAGATACGGTTCAAGACTGGATATTCCTGCTCAACGCGATTCATCCGAGGTACGTTCAATACACCACAACGCTCAATCATTACAAAACACCCCTACTGTTAAACATCCAAATCCACCTAAGGTGCCGCCCAACTGCGCCGAGTTTCTGTGGGGGCTGTTTTGGGGGAGCAGTCGTGTTCCATAGGTCTGCAAATGAGTCGGCCATTGCCCAAGAATGGATACATTCACAGATAAGTGTACAGTATCAAGTGCAAAACCGACTCGGAACTGATCTGATCGCCTCTTTCCTCAACCAGTTGCTACATGATGCAATTCCCGATACATATCTACTATCCGACATCAGCTGCCCAGGAAACCGTGTTCAAGTTTGCGACCCCATTAGAAGCTTTTAAGGACACGTTGCCCGTCAATAGAAAATTAGGCAAGTCTCGAGCTCCGTGAAATAATTGGGTGTGTCAGTCAGCGTACCATGATACTTTCACCTCCGACTCCAAACTTTACAGAAGCAGTACGTAACTCAAGAAGTGATGAGAACGGACCGCCTCCGGTAAACATGACTCAAAATTCCACAACAACAGCGCCCGTGCATATATACCACCATGACTTCGGCTATAGTTAAATACACCGCATTTCGGGAGTCCCCCACCTTTCTCTCTCGTATCTCTTTCGTCTGGCGACCTTCCAGTAATGTCCCAACCAGTGCCAGCCGTTTATGAGGATATTTCTGATACGTCAGTCACCGCCCTCCATCATCTTGTTCGAACCAACAGACGTGAATTAAACGCTTCAGAATACGAACAAATGTAGGTCCTGCGCTTGCTCCTTCATTCAGCGAAACTAACACGCGTGGTCAGTTTGTCGGCTTTGCTAGCTTCACCATTTTAGTCTGGGATCACATTCTAACCTTTTCCGACGAAGTAAGGCTTCTCCGAGTCGGGCTTTATTATCGGTGTGACGATGCCTGACTCTCTCACAGGTGGAGTACATCTGGAAAGGGAAAAAAGGACCTAGTACGCTCTCAGCTTTCATTTCATGCTTTCCATTCTCACCCCCCTTCCAGTAATATATTTATTCCTCCTAGTTCGTCATTTCTCAGCACCTCATTTTTTTTTTAAAACTGACCTCCATCAGAATCGATATTTCACCCCTCTGGGATTCATGATAAATCTTTATGGTATGACGCCCTGTGTGCCTTTATATCCCATCTTTATGCGTACTCCAGCGTACCTTTCGCCCAGCTGGACAGTAGAGGTGCGATCATTCTTTCATAGTTAGCGGTTCAACTCTTATGTTAGTCATTTTGTAGAGGTGCGTATTGCGTGTCGCGGTCAAATAACAGCATGCCGATCTTGGTTCCAGATGCGCGCGCTTCATACGATATGAGGGTTGCACGGTGGCCATAGCCGTGGAGATCGTCGGCCTCATGATGCTACTTCGGTACGCACGCACGACTGTATTTTATTCCGATTTCTTACAAACCTTCAGAATAAACGCACTCTATCCCACACAAAAATGGATCGGTGCACTGCTAGGTTTCCTTCTCGTTGTGGAAACGGGGTTAAATGCATGGCTAATCAGCAGGGGCGAACGTACGTATGCTTGGTATTTTTTTTTTCACGTCTGGCATGTTCACGCCTGCATAGCCGTCCTACACAACAAAGACTCCGGCGTTCACGGTAACATTCCGCTATCCTCATTTACACGATGACTGATAAGTAATGTATGTAACAGCCTGCTCCATGATCTTTGACCCAGCAATGTGAGTCCGACGGCATTCATTTATCAACCTCGGGGACTTGCTGACCCGACGTTTCGGCGTTTTTAGAAGTGGTATAGCCAGTGCCTCGGCGTGGTATCCCCTATTCTACGATAGCATTGTGTTTGGCCTTACAGTTAGCCGCACCCTTCCTTCTATCCGGAAGAAGGAAGCCGGGTTCATCGCAAGAAAGCTTTTGGAAGACGGAATCCTGTATTACAGGTGTGTACTAACCCATTTCGTCTCTCTATCTACCAGTGACGACACGCATGAAGTGTCATCTTCGCTATCACGTTCGTCCTGACGTTCATGATCGTCGGTAAGTGTGCCGGTTCTCAACATATGTTTTAACTAAAGATATGGTGCAAGGTGCACCCCCGGGCACGAAGAACATATGTGCACAGTAAATTACATGCCTTAAACACACCTCACACCCTCTTAACTGACGGGCGCCCGCAGAATGGAACAGCTGTGAGTCCAATTAACCCATAAAAAATCAAACGGGTCAATTTTAACGCTCACGCTTTCAGGCTCACTGTTGCGATGATGTCGAGGATAACCCTGAGCCTCAAGAAAGTCGGGCGCAGCAACGAAATCATCCCTTCCCCCCTTTTCCTCGACGGTAGACACGTCGACTTCTTCTCCGATACACTCTTGCGGTCCCTGGCGGATGACCCCGATGGCTCGGGTCCTCTGCCTGGAATCGCACCAAAACACACTGACCACAGAATCTCGCATGGAAACGGAAGCATACATTTTGCCGTCCCAGCCTCTCCCCACATATCCCATACATCGGATGCATTGGAGCTCTCGAGTCATAAAATTGAAATTTCCGCGCTGCATATTACCGGCGGGGAAAAGAACAATGCTGTATGATATTTAAATGTAGTAAAAATGAAATGTCGCAAATTCAAGTCGACTTAAGTGGGGAAGAAAAACGTCTAAGGAAAAGCTTTCGTGCAGCAACAAAAAGGTGTAGGAGGAGAGGGAAAATAAGACTTGAGCATAGAGTATAACTGGTGACAACGGGTGACGCATCGAGGCTTTTATTCAACTTCGGCGCCGGTGTCAACAAATTACTGAAATGAGCTTTCGGGCTTCCTTCGGTCTTTTGGGCGGTTGAAGTATGAGGCGTTCAGGCATTATTCAAAGCGCCAATTCTTCTGTTGTGGTTCAACTTCAAGTTGAAACGCGTGCACACGACCAAACACTGCCTTTTGCACTTTCCTCCTACCTTCATGTCGGACGAACCGAATACCAAACGGCGTCGCACAGATGACACAGAGACACCGCTCACCCGATACACGGAATACTGGTTCAACGACGGCAGTATGATCCTGCAAGTCGAAGCCACCCAATTCCGCATTCATAAAAGCATCCTCTCGCTCCATTCATCCGTTTTCCGCAACATGTTCACGGTACCTCAGCCTGCGAACGAGCCGCTGATCGAGGGTTAATGACCGCCCTGGTTCAGAGGCATCATGGATTAGCACTCGAACAGTCTAAATTGGAATCCTCCGAGTTGCCTCCGAGTTTGTGCGCGTACTTTAGTTGAACTTACATAAGAAGTGTACACACAACCAAACACTGTGCGCTTTTCTTCCTCACCATCATGTCCGACTTTAAACCGAACGTCAAACGGCGTCGCACAGACGATAAAGATGCGACTGGGACCCCGAAATCAATGATCAGATCTGAGGACTACTGGTTCGCCGACGGGACAGTCATCCTGCAGGTCGAATCGACTCAATTTCGTCTTTACAAAGGCATCCTCTCCCAGCACTCCTCTGTCTTTCACGACATGTTCTGTAAACCTTTCCCTCTCAACGAGCCGTTGCTCGAAGGCTGCTGCGTAGTCCCGCTTTCCGGAGATACGGTTCAAGACTGGATATTCCTGCTCAACGCGATTCACCCAAGGTAGTTTCAATACACCACAACGCTCAATCATCACAAAACACTCCTACTGTTAGACATCCAAATCCACCTAAGGTGCCGCCCTTTGGCGTAGTTTCCGCTTTTCTGCGACTCGGCAAAAAATACGACATGCCCTTCTTCCGAAAAGACGCCGTGATGCGCCTAAAATTTGAATATCCAAACACCTTCGCCGGCTGGCAGGAGAGATCTAGAGCCCCCTGGTCACAAATTTTACCTGAAACATACATGGAATCTCTAGCTTTGACTCTGGCGCAAGAAGTGGGCCTACACTCGATCCGTCCAGCAGTAACTTTAGCCCTAATTTTTTCTCGAACCCGATCTAACTTCACGCCTCCAGCTCTACTTCCATAGTGCCCTTGATGGCGACATGACGTCCAAGGTCGCTTGTTCGGGTAGTTACAACATATGTACTGACCTTTTTCGGGTTTCATTTGGCAGATCTTGGATGACCGCGATAGTATGCCACCTGCGGAAAGGCTTACATGCCTGCGAGGTTATTTCAAACTCATGGATCTCCAGGCAAGCACCACATTGGAGTGGCTTTACCGTGAAGGACCGCCCAGTACCAATTGCCGCTCTGTCGATAAATGCAATGCGGGAAGGAAGGTCATCATAAGCCTCATCCACAACCCTCGGCTTCCAGAAATCTGGATTGATGGAGAGTGGGAGAATGATTGGAATGCGCATCTGTGCACTTTGTGTACGAAAGAAGGAAAGAAGATATTCGATTCCGGGAACAAGAGGTGGTGGGACAAGCTACCCTCCGTATTCGAGCTTCCCGACTGGCTGGAGTTGATAGCTTCTGATTTTGATCACGAATGAACCCAGCCGGCGTCTTTACGGGTTGGATGCCAGCGTATATATTGAATTTTTGGAGTTGCTGGGGCGTGAGATTAGATTAGATTGTCCTTTGCACAGCCACAGTTATTCGCCCAAATCCTCTTGACTCTTAACATGGTGACCCGTACATGAATCCATCGAGCTGGTTGCTCCTCCTGGGAGTAATGCGAGTCTGCCGCCGGAGTACCATCTTGGCCTGATGACCTTTCTTCGCGAAGAGACGGCGCGCCGGCAAACTTGGTCACCAGTTACAGAAACTTGAAGGAAGTTCTTTCGAAGGTACTGGCTTTATAAAAACCGTCAGGATATCAGTAGAACCGCATCGACTACTGCACAAGCCTGCACCTACATAACTGATAACTCCGACTCAATGTATCTCCTCGCTGTTCTCGGCTCATTCTTGTTAGGCATTCATGCGACTACACTTATCGGGATCCCAACATTCGACTTCAATGTCACCTCTGCGACTAAATTCCCGCTCTCCAAGGTCACACAGATCGTCGTCGATTCGCGTTTTCAAAACGCCGTTGATTTGAATGGAAAAACACTGATTCCTCCAACACTGCTAGCTTTTGCGCAAACTTTTGCGCAAGACCTCCTTATGCTCGGAATTCGAGCTCCCGTTCAGGTCGCTTCTTCTGCGGGACCAAACTCCATTTTCCTGACGGTGTCATCGAATGGAAGGTTTCTTGACGCGGCGGGTCGGAATACATCAGAAGGATACACTTTGACCGTCAGCGCACAGGGCGTGAGTATCGCTGGTGCGAGCCCTCTAGGCACGTTTTGGGGTACACGAACTCTTCTCCAGCAAGCCAAACTTGGAGATCTGCAGCTGCCCATAGGATCTGGTACTGACGCGCCTGGATGGGGAACACGGGGCGTAATGGCGAGTACCTACTCTTATTTTTGTCTTTATATCAGGGCACTGAATATGCATTCAGCTTGACGCTGGGAGGCATTTCTACCCTCCCAGTTTCCTCACCGATATCTGCGCGTATCTCTCGTTCTTTAAGCAAAATACTTTCCACCTCCACCTAAGCGACAATCTAATCAATAATGTCCGCATATACACACGAGAGCGCCAATTGGACCTGTACGCCGCGTTTTCGGCTGAACTCGGATGACCCCGCAGTGGCAGGGCTTGTCCGACCGTATCGATTCAACGAGAGTTACACGCGCGAGACTTTCGACGAGATCCAATCCTCGTGTGCCGCGAGAGGAGTGACGATAATCCCCGAGATAGAGGCTCCCGGGCATGCACTAGTCATTGCCCAGTGGAAACCTCAACTTGCGTTGGATGATCTAAGCCTCCTCAATATTAGGTGCCCAGTCTTTGGTTCCATCTTCGCAACGGATTTATTCATCTATTCACTGTAGCAACCCAGACACCATCCCAACGATGCAGACCATCTGGAAGACCTTTCTACCCTGGTTCCACTCCAAAACCGTTCATATCGGCTCCGATGAATACGACAGTGCCTTAGCGGATGACTATATCCGCTTCGTCAACACTCTATCTTCATTTATCCAGTCGTCTGGCAAAGACATCCGTATCTGGGGCACGAACGAGCCATCAAACAAATCGACCGTCAGCCGAAACATCACCATTCAGCACTGGGAGTTTTTCGAGGACAACCCCTTCAACCTGATAAAGAATGGCTATAGCGTGGTCAATTCGGACGATGCCTTCTATATCGTCGGAAAGTGGTCCGGAAGTTACCCGCAGCTGCTGAATATCACTCGCATATTCGCAGGCAACCCTGCCGGCGGTGCATGGGCCCCGTACGTTTTCGACACTCGCAACGCAACGAATAACCCTCCGCGGAATGAGCCACTAGTAGTGGGGCACATCGCGGCCCAGTGGAACGATTATGGGCCGAATGCCACCACAGTCAGTGAGGCATATTATTCGTGGCGGAACGGCCTGCCCGCGCTCGCGGACAAGCAATGGGGCGGAGCTTTAACGCGCGCCCAGTATGACGCCGTTTTTGAGCAACTGCATTCCATTGTTCCTGGGCAAAACCTGGATCGCGCAATCGTCTCGAAGACGAATGTGATCCTGCAGTATGACTTCGCTGCGGATACTACTGGGAGGGTGACAGACTCCTCAGGGAATGGGTACGATGGGACCTGTCATGGGTGCTCTATTAATGTCGAGGAGGGCATCGTTTCCTTCTCTGCTCCATCCAGCCGCCTCGAGACGCCGCTCACCTCCAAGGGACGCAACTACACTTTGACATTTTCCATAAATCCCTCGTCTAAGACACCCATTGGGGCGTCTATTTTTTCTAGCCCAGATTCCTCGCTGGTGCTCGGGAACGGGACCCTTACGAACCTGTCGTTGATCTCGGGTAATCAGGCATATGCGCTGAACTACACATTGCCCCGCAATGTCTGGACAGATGTGGCACTAATCGGACGAGGAAATGGGACGTTTTTGCGTGCGGGAAGTGGAGCAGAGATGCAATTCTTGGCAGTGCTTGGGATCAACGGAGAGAGCTTCCAGTGGCAGCCCATTGCTATTGAAGCGCCAGTTGCCCGGATTGGGGGCGATGGCTTTGTTGGGAGCGTAGCAAAAGTCAAGTTGATTGGTAGCGCTTAAAGTGGACATGTATATATTATTACTACTTGTACAGTGTCCACTGCAATGTATTTCTTTTCCCGTTTACCGTACCATTTTGAAACAACATACATATTTTCCAGTTCACTGGGTCTCCCATGGACGATGTGGATTGTAATAACCATCGCTGCAGATCACGTCTAGTTCCGGAAACATTGCTTCCAGCTTCCACTGCCACCACCAGCGATCTAGGGACGAAGTATCCTGATATGATACGAGGTGGAGGGATATCAATCGGGAAACATCCACGATCGTTCGATATCTAGACTTGACCATAGCTAGAAACGGTTGAAGCGGTTCGTCTTTTAGGTTCAGTGCTAACTTGAGCCTCTTCAAGTGAGGTAGCAGTGAATGGGGACCGTCCCAAGTAAGGACACTGAAAACAGGAATCGATTCCGTGACGGATATTTTCATAAGTGTTAGGATGCTGAGAGTGGGTATCGCAGCCAGAAGGACGTGAAGGTCGTAAGCTTCAATGGATATATGGACTTCGAGAGTTTCGAGATTGAAGGCTGACCGGAACTGAAAGCTGGGGAAGAAGGTCATAGACCACTCAGTCCTCGTTTCATAGGAGTGGAAGGCGAGCTTCTTTAAAGATGGGGCAATGAGGGGACGGAAAAACTCGTTGAATGTGGAAACATCCAGATATTCGAAGATGAGGTGCGCATCGGTGAGAGAGGGAAAAGTGGTGGGCTGCCGATCATGGACTTCATCGAGGAGTGGAATCGTCCCAAAGATACACCGCGTGAGATTTGTGCAATGCAGAAAGATGGTTACAGACGAGGATGAGAGCTCTGCGTCGATACAGAGCTCTGTGAGCTGGGACCACGGCAGCAAAAATTTGGGAAAGATAGTACGCCCCGGTGCAGTAGAAAGCAACGAAAAGCTGCGCAGGGAAGAGGAAGCGCGGAAAGCATTGTATGTGTTGCGTTCTCTAGCAGGAATGTCACCACCGACAGGCACCGGTGTTACTTCAATCCGCACAGTTTCCGCATCCAGGCCACTACATTTTTTGGTTCCCAGGCAGTTTAGGGATGAGGGGGAAACTTTCAGATGGAGCTCCTTGAACCAACGCGTTTGTGTTGATAGTGCTCGCCTGAGCACTTCGTTATCATGGCATTCTACGACCAAAGATATGGGCAGTTGCGCGGCGTTTATCAGCCAGTTGTTCATGAATATCATTCCCCAATATTCCGTCCGCCGAGTTAGATAGAGCTGAAGCTCCGTCCACAGCATGGGTGTAGCCAATGCTACGTGCCTCCATCTCGAACATATCTGCACCAGGAGGAGAGGGGCTACGTGGAAATTGGGTTTCCGATTCCACTGCGGCTCAGCACGAGGGCAGTGCACGAAAATGAGAGATAGAATCTCGGCGGGTAGGTAGCGGAGCGGAGATGATATTCCGCAGAGGTTTTTTATGTCTTCATTTCGTTTTTCGCGCCGTGAGCAGAGCTTCGCAAGGTGAGCACGAGCTTCAGAGATCTCGGCATCCAAAGACGCAACAGCATCCCGTTCTTCGTCGACAAGTTGGGTAATGAAGATGCGGTCAAAATCTGACGGTGGGTTATTGGTGTGGGCGTAGGCCTCAATTACGGCTTCAGTAGGGGTCTGGAGGTAATATCAATGGTGAGCCTAAGTCTGGTCGACGGAGATGCGCAGTAACCTTCATATTCATATTGCGGTCTCGCAGCTGAGAATCGATACATAGGCGAGCGGCAAACAGAGCCAAATTTGAAGTGTCAAAGCGCGTGTCTGAAAAGAAAATATCATTATGGTATTTGAAAAGTAAGTAATTGGGGCATATTACATGAAGCTACAAAAAACCAGGCCTACACAAGCCATTCCGCAGAGTGAACATCAAGCGCCATCGGCGCCTGACTCTCACTTCCCTCCTTTACAGGAGTGTGTGAAAGAAGAGCGGCATGCCGCAAGGCCGTCATCGTGCGCTCCCCGCTGTCCGACCTCCAAGGAAGACTCAATGATACAATTTCAGGATCCAACGCCGAGGGTGGCAGCGGTCGAGCCGTAGGACCGAAAGCCTCTTCTGGGGAAAGGCATCCGAGCGACCGAATCCACCGACCGACGGCTGCCAGAGATACACGCACTTCCCACGACCCGCCCTCCTGGAAACGAGTTAAGCGCATGTTCATCCGAGTTAAAATATTAGTGGAGACTAACTGTGATTGTTTTACAGAGCGCGGCGTTGATTCCAAACGCAAGCAAGTATCCAGAAGCATGGTCCAGAGCCGATATGGGAAGAGGTCGAGGTTGGAAGACGTCTGTACTGTTAGCAAACTTGGCGTACGCTTCTGCCTCGGCAACATTGAATCCCGTGGCAGTTTGCACAAGAGAATCAAACTGAAGGAATGTCAATTTTTAAAATACGAGAGAAGGAATGCGAAACATACTCCTCGCCGTTCTTTCCAAGGCCCTTCCCAACCCCAGGCAGTTAAATTCGCGCAAACAATACCGGGACGTAATATCGCTAGGTCCTCAACTCCGAAACCTTTCGCTTGCAAGCCACCTGGCCTATATGCTTGTAAAAATACATCAGCAGAGGCAGCAAGTTCCCGCAGTTTCTCCTGGTCCTCGGGAAGCATAAGATTGAGTTGCGTGGTGCGTTTGCCCCGAGAAGTATCGACATCTAGCCTCGGAAGAGCGGGAAGTTGGGGCGACGTGACCAATAAAACATCTGCTCCGTGAAGTGCCAGCGTTCGACCGCAGACAGGTCCCGCCAACACACGGCTCAGATCAAGTACACGGATCCCTTCCAAGGGACGGGTCAAGTCTCCCGAAATTGTCCGCTTCGGCGCGTCTCCGATTTTGATAATTTGGACGGGAGGCTGATCTGCCAGTGCTTTCGCCTGGGGGTGTAGGTCCCATTCGGCAAATGAACGGAGCGCGGTGGCACACATTCCTTGAGAAGAAGCCATTGTTTCAAACTCGACAGATTGCCAAGGGCGAAGGGCGGCTTCGACCGTCGCTCTTGATACCTTGGGCGAGTCTGTAATGTTCAGAATGGAAAGAATACCCTTTCGGTGGCTTGTTAAAAGTAAGCAATGTGCAGGAGTCCAGGAGGAAAGGTATTACTGAGGGAAATTTGTGTGTATGCGAACGAATTTATTTTCACCCTTCGTTGGGTAGAGTCCAGCAACGCTGTCCCAGGCGGAAGTGGGAAGAGAATTGTGAATAGTGTACAAAGCCTGGCTGTCTATATCAATTAATTAGAGGGCGTTCAATATTTCAAACATCCCCTGACGGAATTCAAGAACAGCGTGGCGGGCGTCTACCGTCGCCTCTTGGTCAACTCCAGTGCGGAGGAAATGGAAATAAGCGGCCGAGAGGCCAGAAAGTCCAATCGTGGTCTGTTGTTGACGTTGCGGACCATAAGAATCAAGATACAGAACTTGGACGCGTACCTGGGCGGCATTTCCAAGCTTGAAAGTCGAATTTATGGTACCGGACTGGCTAGACAAATGCAGTCGTGATAGGAATGAGCCAGGTAGTCCGCTCGCCAGCCACAGATTCTTGGCTTGGTCGGCCATGGTCGCTTTGAACAAAGATGTTCCGGTCCGGGCCGCCTCCCTTAAATGCGTGACGTAA
The DNA here is from genome assembly GCA_029282285.1 of Mycena rebaudengoi. NCBI lineage: Eukaryota > Fungi > Basidiomycota > Agaricomycetes > Agaricales > Mycenaceae > Mycena > Mycena rebaudengoi. The sequence goes on along the minus strand of JARJCX010000089.1, from coordinate 107,022 downwards.
ATAACGCGCGTCATATCGTTCCCTTTAACTGTTACTTGAACCCACCTTGAACCGAGAGTCAGACAATAGACTACATTGCTCGTACCTCGGCGCTCGTTATTCTCTCCATGGCGGAGCCTACAACAACCCCAACTGATTCCAACGGGCTCAAAGTCATCAACGCGAGCCTATTTCGCATGGGCACCAAGTCCATGGCACAGGCGTACAAGATTCTGGGCTATAAGACCCATCACGGCCTACTCGAAGATGTCATGGACACACCTTGGTCGCTCCTCGAGAAAGCCGCCGAAGCTACCTGGCCATCATCCAACCAACTGCCTCTCCACGACCACCGTACACCCGCGCGGACTGGGACGCAATTTGTATGTGCTCCCAAACAGACACTTTCTGCCATCACCACCCCCGTAGCTGACTCTCGATACTACAGGGGGTAGCAAGTACGACCTGGTGACAGACCTTGCCTCGCCATTTGCACCGGAGTTGATCAAAGCCTTCCCCGAGGCCAAAGTTGTCGTCGTCCAGCGGGACTTTGATAAGTGGTTGCCCAGCTTCAAGTCCGAGATCCGCGACAAGGTCATGAAGGAGCCTAATTCCAGCATAGTGGCCTTCATTACCTCAACCTTCCTCCGAATTCGGCCCGTGCATGCAATGAAGAAGGTGCTGCTCGGATTCTTCGGGGCTAAAAGTAGGGAGGAAATCGATGGAGAGCAGTGCGCGGCAAGTATACGATGCGTATTTTCAACAAGTACGCATGCTGGTGCCTCCAGAGCGGCGGTTGGAATATAAGTTGGGATCGGGCTGGGAGCCGCTCTGTGCGTTCCTGGGCGTTGAGGTTCCCGATGTCGACTTTCCTCAGGCGAATGAAGCGAAGGAGCACTCGATTGAGGCGGAGGCGAGACAAAAAAAGCTCGCCATCAATGCTATAAAGGTCGCTGGGCCATGGATTATTGGTATAGGCGCTGTTGCAGCGACTTGGTTGTACACCCGGCGTCGTTAGGATTTATACACCTTACAAGGTTGAAGAAAAAATGATGATGCCCGCCGGGCCCACTTTACTATCCACTGAAAACAAGCGTCATACACGAGTACTATCAGCTTCATGGAAAACCCGGATTAAAAGGTCGCGGAATTCCTCAGGGCGTTGCGAGTGTATCCCATGGCCGGTTTCATTCCATTGCACGAATTCCGCACGAGGTATACACGCCTTGAGGTCTTTCGAATGCTGTAGGTTCACCAACGCATCTTCATCTCCACACAGAATGACGACCTTTGGAATCGACGCGGAAATTCGGCGCAGTTGGTCAGCGGTAACATGATGAGTGAGCGCCGCTGCAAGCTGAGATACGTGTCCGATGATCTTTTGTTTGGGACTGAAAGCGACGCGGCGGAGGTAGGACTGCGTTTCGGCAGGTAAGCGCGTTATCCATAGAAAATTAAGGAGACTCGACCTCTGTCTGTACTTGACGATTGGAACGGCGCTGCTGGGTCGTTTACGGCCATCTTATCGAGCCACACAGAAGGGTACAGCATTTTCATGACCGTTGGCGCCTTCTTTTCGGGCTCCTTTGTCATCAGGAGACTGTATAATGTGATTATGGGACGACCAAGGAAAGCTAGATAAGGGACCTACGTGGCAAGGAATTTCATGCCTTTAACCTATACAGCTATGAGCAAAAGAGACTCAGTGTTCGCATATTGACAATCCCTCACAGGTGGAAAGTTTTGTCAAGGCATACCGCCGGGAGTCGTCACGCAGAGAGTCAATGATGCTATACGGTTTGGAATTCGCAAAGCCAGTTCTTGGTAGATGCGTACTGAATACTTTTATTGACAGTCGCTGCGTCACTTACCTTGAGCTATCATTCCGCCGAGACTTGCGCCGACGACATGAATTTGGCGTAATGAGGTCCAACCGATGTGATCAAGAAGGGCCAAGATGTCCTCCGCCATTCCTGATGTTCTACAAGGGTTCCACATTATTAGTAAACCGTGAGTGACCACGGTCGGAATAAAAAGTAGCCCATACGTGTATCGGCCTGTTGGGTACCCAGAATATCCACAGCCGCGGTTATCAAAGACGAGCATGGAGTATTTCGGCGCCAGGCTCCGCACTTGAAAGTCCCATCCGAACGAGTTGGTGTTCAGTCCATTTATCAACAAAACGTGCTTCAGGGGACAGAACGGCGTTCGAGTGAGGACATGAGAAGTACCACGGTGCCAAAGAGCTGGGCACCGACTTTTTCGCCTGTCCCATGTTGCTCGTAGTAGAGCGAATGGGTCTCGAGAGGCGGCGTCCCATGAATGCGGATGGGAGCAAATACCTTTTTAACCAAAGTGGATGGGTCAAACATGGTCGGATATTGCTCCATGTCCACAGAGTTTTGCAACAACGCGACGGACTCAGATTCCATGTTGGTGGGACGAAGAAAAACGCAGACTGTCAACACAGCCGCATCAACACGTTGACCACGTGCCAACCGCAACTTCGGCCGCTGCGAGTCCGCTAACGGTGGAGACTTTCGAGAGTCCGGAGATGATGGTACAGTACATACACCTTTGTAATACACGTAACAAGCGGATAAGATTTTATATTTAACTAACACTTGTAAGATGCATTTTGCGGCACCGATCAAACCACGACCTAGAATCGCGAACCGAGTCAGCCGTGCGCTCACAATATATGATACAGAAAAAAAACGTACCGGCCAGCCGCTCGAGAAGTCCAGGCGGTTGATGCCCAGCTGCGTACGGCAAGAAGGATCAGTAATCATGGTCGCTGAGTTGTATATCATAATCGCGACTCACGAAGCTTCCAGCAGATGTGTAGTAGTCTAGCAAGGCGCGAAATGCAATCAGATACCGTGCTTAAAGTTGAAAAAGTGATAGGAGGACTTACGATAAACGAGAATCGTGCCGTCGGTATCCGTCATGATATCCTGCCCTCCAGGCCCAACGATCTGCGCGAATATCAGCGAAAAATAACTATTTCACGACACAACTTTAACACATACGCTGTCGTGAGTGCCGAGAACCAGAGTCCCTCCGCCGTTGGTAAGCGCCACACCTGAGGCGTCGACGAACCCGCCAGTCGGACTGCGTCACGTGAATTTGGTTGAATTTTTTTCACCACTCGAAATAAGTAGCATAAAGCGCACCTGCTCGACCGTCCGACGCGGATGTTATAAGTGCTGGACGTGCCGGCACAGCACCTGTCCCAGGAACTGAAGAGGTAGTAGAACGATCCAACTTTGAAGATGTTGCTGCCCTCGATCGCGCCGCCGCCCGCCGTACGCGTGGCGAGCGAGGTGACAGACGAGCTGAGGGGCTTTCCGGTGGTGGGGCCGAGTCTGTGCGTTATTTATGCAGTCAGTCAATCGGATGACAAAAAGGGGCGGATACAGACTGCTGGAGCTTGATGCCGGTCCAGAAGCTGCCGAGGGAGAGATACCAGTTACCGTTGTCTGAATAGTGCGGGTGAGTGATCATTGCTAGATTTGGGGCACATGGCTCACCGATGAGAAGGCTATGGAGACGACGAGTATTTAATAAATAGGCTTGTTTGCACAAGGAGTCATACACACTTGGGGTCAATGGCCTTGCGGAGAAAATATGAGCGTATGCAAAGGGACAGTCAGGAATAACTGACATTGTAATTGAGAGCGGAGGTGGAAGAGGTGACGAGCCCCTGGTCTGTCCAGCTTCCCGGCATACCGGTGGTGGATTTGGCAAAGAAGATAGCGGACTAAACCTGGGTCAGAAAAAAACTTTCGTGGTGCGACTCTGAATCACTTTCTGGGAGCCGAAGCTGGACGCGGAGTAGTACAGCTACAAATAAGCACGTATGAGCTGAAATGCGCGGAAGTAGAGTTTTGGCGCGCACGTAGAATGTGTTACCGATGACAGTGCAGTCTGGGGCCCACAAGTTTCTAAAGCGGTGTTACCCATCCGGTAAAAATCAGAAAGGAATGAGCGGACCCGTTGGAAGTACCCGTGTACTGGTCGGTCCAGGACGCGCCGTTGGGCCAGACCTTTCCGACAAGCGTCCACGCTATCCTGTCGGGCGACGTGCGGATCTCGATCCCCGGTGCAGTGGCTGTATGGCGTTGGCGACGCGTTCATATCCGCAGATCAAACAATAGGAGACTTACAGAATACGAAATACGTCCCACTGGCGGACTTGCACATCGAGGGGTCGTGCACGGCGGTGTTGCCGGTCACGCGGCCAGGGCCGACGACCGCACGAGAAAGTGTGGCGAGCGCGAACACGGGGATGAAAGATGAGAGGAAATGCATACTACTGGTGTGCCTGCTCGCCGGGAACTCTGTGCGTCAATCTTATATAGGATTCATGCGAAGGAAGAAAGACCGGGATCATGTCAGGCGCGGATTAGAGCCAGTGGGATAAAGTCTGGAGAAACGCGTCTCGATGTGGGCGGCCCGAGATATGCGCCCACGTGTCGCAAAGTTATCACGAGAATATTATAATTCTGCACGTTCTGCACGGACGGCTGAAGATGGGAGGCCCCGGGAACGGGTCGAATGCATGAAATCATCCGCTAGAAAATTGAGCCAGGTTGATTTATCCGTCGAAGTCTATGGGCAGCGGTCCGTCGGTTTCTCGGTTCGAGTCCGTTCGTTCGCCCCGCCTGACTCGAGTGTAGGTAAGGTGGAATGGCGTAGTTTTCAGTCCGGTTACTTTCAACTCCCTTCATCCGAGTCGGAAGTTGCCACCACAACCCTTGCTTTCCTCCAATCATTTTAAAACCAGTGCCCGCCGCACCAGCATGGGTTGCTATTCAAGCCATCGCACCGAGAGTTACGGATGGTAGCTCGCCTCGGGGAAGTAGGATCACCTGCGACGTCCTCAGAGGCACAGCTTGAGGTCCCGATAGACAGAAGAATCCTTAAAATACTCGCAATTCGAGAGATTCCGGTGAGTCCTGTAAACTTCTGGTTCCCATGTATATGCGGATCATTGAACTTGCGAATTAGAGCGCTCCCTCTTCAGTAAAACCGGTGAAATAAAGGCGGAGGTAGGTTGGATGATCGCGCCGGTGGAACGGAAATATGCCGCTGCTGATTGGCTCGGAGGGAACCGGAGCGTCACGAGAGATATCCCCGGAGCTCAAAAACTTTTTGCTGTGTTTCTTTCTACCGCTCGCTCTCTTCATACTTTCGCGTCCCTTGTATAATTCCCGTCCCCGCCCTTCCTCCTCAATAAAATGCCTTTCGCACCTGGTACGCCCCTTCATCTCCGCGCCCTTTCCTTCCAAGTTACTGAAATCTGTGCTACTTTAGGTGATGCCGCCAAAGGTATTTACCCCCGCTGGTCCCCGAAACTCTTGCAAGTCTGACCGAATCTGCAGGCGCTGGACTCTTCAAGACCAGATGTGCCCAGTGCCACACTGTATGTATTTCCACCTTTATCCCATCCAATAACTGAGGAATCGCGTAGCTCGGCGCTGGCGAGCCTAACAAAGTTGGCCCTAACTTGCACGGGTGAGCTGGCAGTGCTTGGTGCCCGACGCTGGTCTAATGTCTCGCCCAGTCTCTTTGGCCGTAAATCTGGTCAGGTAGATGGCTTCTCCTACACCGCCGCCAACGTCAACAAGGGTGTCACCTGGGACGAGACCACTCTCTTCGAATACCTTGAGAACCCGAAAAAGGTGTGCCTCGCACCGCCATAACTTGCCCGCGGCTGACGGACCTGCAGTACATCCCCGGCACTAAAATGGCGTTTGCCGGGCTGAAGAAGGACAAGGACCGGAACGACCTCATCACCCACATGAAGGAAGCTGTACGTGCTTTGCTCGCCTACTCAATAATCCCGTTTACTGAACCTCGTTGCAGACTAAATAGACTAGATCCAGCGGGCCACAGATGGTTATACAGTATACACGGCGGGACACTTCTAATTGCATGGTTTTTATAACGACGGTTTCGGAGTCTTACTGCTCCCCATACATAGACGCCCTCTGGCCACCTACACACCCATCTCATATTATTATTGCATCCACAACCGCTGTTCCTCTGAGAAACTGCCAGACCAAAATTTTCTACATAAGAATTTCGGCGTTGAGTCTGCCCGATGCGGAACTGTCACGAGTGACCCAGTCAACTTTTTTCTGCTTCATGTTTTCTGCTTTACACCAACCATGCCATCTGTCATGCCCTCCAAGAAAATCCGCATATTCGGTCTCTCACCCGCAAAGCCGCCTGCTCCCCAGCGCAAGCCGATCCCCAAATGGGTCGAGGTCAACGACGAAGACGATCGCATCGGAAAGCGTAGACAGCCCAACGGCATTCTGAAGCACCCTCAGGCACACAGCACCCCCCCTGGACCTCCTCGAAAAAAAGCTCGTATTTCGGGACCGGACCCATCGTCGGCCATGCAGGAGCAGCGGCGTCAACTGCCCATTGCCAAGGGTAGGTGGTGGCAGGATCTCCGCAGACGGAGCTAACCGGTGCAGCACAGGCAGGGACGCGCTGGTAGAAGAAATCCGCGCAAACGCAGTCACCGTCCTTCTTGGGGAGACTGGCTCTGGAAAGACGACCCGTATGTTCGAGTTCTCTGCTTGCCGACTGGTGTTTCTGACAACGCGGCAGAGGTCCCACAGTATCTGCTTGAGGCGGGCATCTGCGGCTCTGGTCTCATTGGAATCACCCAGCCGCGCAAGGTCGCCGCGACGACGCTTGCCGCGCGCGTCTCCGCCGAGCAGGGCACATCGGTGGGCGGCCTGGTCGGTTATGCTGTCCGTTTCGATGAGCGTGTGACGCCTGAGACGCGTATAAAATACATGACCGACGGTATGCTCATGCGGGAGCTCCTGGGTGACCCGCTGCTCAGCAAGTACGCCGTTATTGTCGTCGACGAGGCGCACGAGCGCACGTTGCGCACAGACCTGCTCCTCGCGAATCTGAAGCGCATCCTGCGCGAGCGCAATGGCCCTGGGGACGGCAAGGGCAAGGCGAAAGAGAAGAACCCGCTCAAGGTGGTCATCATGAGTGCTACGCTCGATGCGGAGAAATTCAGCCGATTTTTCTCAAAGTGCGTCCGAGATCACACACGCTTTGCGCACTGCTTGCTAACTGCACGCCACAGCGCGAAAATCATCTACGTCAAGGGTCGGCAGCATCCTGTCAAGATCTACCACGCCGCGCAGGGCCAGACGGACTACGTCGACGCCGCCCTCCGCACCTTCTTCCAGATCCACGTCGACCAGCCGCCAGGGGACGTGCTCATATTTCTGCCCGGCCAGGAGGACATCGAGAGCCTCCAAAAATCTGTCGCGCTCTTTGCGCGCCAGCTTCCGCAGGGCCATGCCGAGGTGCTCGTCATGCCCATGTTCGCCGCCCTCCAGGGCCAGCAAATGGCTCAAATCTTCACCCCGACACCCCGCAACTCCCGCAAGTGTATCCTCGCGACCAACATCGCGGAAACGTCTATCACCATCCCGGGCGTGCGGTACGTTATCGACACGGGCAAGAGCAAGGAGAAGAACTTCCTCGCGAAGAGCTCGGGGGGCGGTGAGTTTCCCTTTTCTTCTTGTTATACGCAAAATTAATGGCGACCAGGCTTCGACACGCTCCTCTCCCGCGACATCACGAAGTCGAACGCTATGCAGCGTGCGGGGCGCGCTGGGCGCGAGGGCCCAGGCTTTTGCTACCGCCTTTACACCGAGGATGCATTCCTGGCAATGGCGGCCTCTCCGCAGCCTGAAATCCTGCGGTGCAGTCTTGCGCAGGCCATGCTCCAGCTCCTCTGCCTCGATCAGGACCTGCAGGACCTCGACCTCATGGACGCCCCAGACATCGATGCCCGTGCGCCGTTCCTCCTTTCTGCCCCCATTTCTGCGACTAACTAGCATCCCAGTCTCATCCGCCCTGCGCACGCTCTTCCTCCTCGGCGCGCTCGACTCGCACCGCGCGCTGACGACTGTCGGACGCGAGATGGCCGTTTTCCCGCTCGAGCCCGCACACGCGCGCGCGCTGCTCGCGTCCAAGGAGCTCGCGTGCACGGCGGAGGTGCTCGACATCGTCGCGGTGCTCGCCGCGTCGTCCAAGCTCTTCGTCGACGTCGCGGACCAGCGCACGGCGATCGGCGCCGCGCGCCGCAAGTTCGTGCACCCCGCGGGCGATCACCTCACGCTCCTCAATGCCGTGCGCGCGTACGAGACCGTGGGGGCGGAGCACGGAGAGGAGACGGAGAAGGTGGGGCGCAGCGCGCGCAGGGAGTGGTGCCGCGCGCATTTCGTCAATGAGCGCACGCTCAAGGAAGCGGGCGCGATCCGGACGCAGCTACGCCAGACGTGCACGCGGGTGGGGATCGACTGGCGGGTGAGCTGTGGGGAGCGGGAGGAGCCTGTGCTGCTGAGCCTCGCGCACGGGCTCGCGCAGAACGCAGCGCTTATTGCACCCGATGGGACTTACAAGCAGATTATGGGGCAGTCGGTGGGTCTCTTGCTTATTCTCCCTCCTTCTTTCCCTAGGTTTCTGAGATGCGTTTGTGCAGGTCGTGAAGATCCACCCAAGCTCGTCGATGGCGGACAAAAAGGTCCCGGCGATTATCTACGACGAGCTTGTCAGGGCCCTCTCTTTCTCTTTTGCTCTTCGGCTGCTGACTCGTGTTTCCTTTAGGTGTACACGAACCAGATATATGCACGAGGCGTAACGTCCATCCCGAAGAGCTTTTTTGCGACGCTCGGCGCGTTTAACCGCCGGGCGGCGTAACTTCTTTTGTCGTTTCGTCGTTTTTCGTTGTCCAGTGTCTTCTTTGCAATTCTTTCGACGGATGGGTCTCTGTTTTCGTTTCGTACATGCTTGCAATTCGACGGATGGTCTGTCTGGGTTGCCGCTACAGATGCGTCTGCTTGCCAGCACATTTTGAATCCACACATCTCACGGATTCGGTACCATTGCGAGAAGAGGAGGTTTGCATCAAACTATACCCCCTAAACATTCCCCAGTTTTCTTTCGCTCTTCCCCTTCGTCTTTACTCATTCTCAAGCGTTGACAAGGAATCTGTGACATGTAAGTTTTAAAAAGTGTCGAGACAAGGGAACATAACTTGTTCTGTCTGGTAAAAGGACCATTCCTGCGGTTCTTAAGAACTGGGTCGTTCTCGAAGCCGCCCAGATCATACAAGATGATGCTGGCAGTTTCGGGGTAGTCGAGCACAGTCGGACGTACAGTCCTAGGGTGTCGATGTGCAGCAGTGCAATTTTGTCAATTTCATCCTTCTTAGGGGAAGACCAGGGTTGCAATGTTTTCTCGCCATGGACGACCTTCTCCATCTCAACACGAAAACTTTCCAGGTACGATCTGGCAGTTTGTGTAACAAAAACTCAGGGTATTAGAGTTAATGATAAATGAGCAGGGCCCGCACATTGAGAGCAAAATAGCGCACGGAAACCGGCTGTAATTCTTTTCGTACCAATACATACAACTGAAAGTACATACAACAAGTCGAAAAAGTGGTCCTACAGAGGGAACCTTGCGATCGTGCTCTTGAGAACGTCTGAGATGACATCTGCATGTTTTTGAATGCAAAACAAGGAGACAGCCATCATCCACCTTCCCCAAAACGTTGTGTTGACGAGGGGGAAGGTAGCAACGAGGAATTGGTAGAAACGGATTACGAAGCGGCCCTTGACACGCTCCACTTGAGGGAAATGTGTATAGATTCTGATCTCCTGTTCGTCATAATAAATCCCATAAACCATCGGTTTCTCATTGAAGAGGGGGAAGGTCGTGCTGGAGCGTAGGTTTTCCAGCGAGAGGTTGTTTTCTTTATAATGGGAGATAACGAGGAGGATGAAGGTTGCGTGCACTGCGGCGGCCATTTGGGCGCGCGGGGTTGGCTTGGTAACGTTGGGCTTGTCGTCGTCGCTGAGGCCTCGCCTTTTAACTTTTCCTTCGCCGATGATTACCACAGGTTGAATATGGTTATCTTGTCGGGGAAGGCGAATGCACTTGTTGGTCTTAGAATGCGGGGGGCATCCAGCTTCTGACCGCTGGAGAACTTTCCCGTTATTCACATGCAACGCGCAAAACAGGAGTCGCCTACCTTACAATGTGGACTTTGTTCGCACTATAGAAGATCCCACTGAGCGTTGAACCAACAACCCTCTCAACCGTCAGCTCGCTGACATTCTGGGTGGCCGAATCGTGGACGTCGATCGCGGTCAGGCGCAACAGCGATATCAAGGCGGCCTCCTTGATCTTCTTCGCCGCTATATCCACAGCCTTCGTCGGTCTCTCGTCGAGTACAAAATCAACATGTGGGTATGACGCCACGGCCGGATTGTTTCGTTTAGTATTGTCAATCCATCTGAGCAGTTTGTCCGCAGCGTTCCCCGCCGTCATCACAACGTAGTGAAGGCAGACCTTCAGCACATGGGTGTCGGCTCGTGGGTCGTCGACCTCATTGCTCAAATCCAATATATTGTTTTTCTGTGTCAGAGTCAGTCAAGAAGTAAATATAATGACAACGCGAGACCTACCAGCAAGTAATGGTCAGATATATTAACCGGCTCGAGGTCGGAGGAGGAGGTATTCATGTACATCTTTCGGACCTTTTTGATGTGATCGACAATGGCCGTTGGCTCAGACTTGGCGAATTGCTTGGTGAGCGTCGTCATTTTTGGTAAGACCCCGTCCCATAACTCGCTAGGCAGTTGGTTCTCGTCCAAGGTGATGTGCCAGCCAAGGTTCGTCATATGCTTTGCGGATAGTTGGCTGAAGAAGATCAGGACATATAGTGGCACTGGGGAATAACATACCTTGGTGATTTACTAGCAGCATCGGCAGTGGGTTCAGGGAGACCCAACCAACTGACTTCTTTTTCAAGTTTGGCGGTCATCTTCATCTGGAAATTGTTAAAATCCGAGACAACCTCGACGCGAGGTGTAGTAGTGAGGGTGTCTTGGGACGGTCGTGGTCTAGGTAGTAGTAGGCATAGGGGTTAGGTGTGACGCGATCGTGACGGCCGTCACTCTTCCTCTCGATCGCGTATGTACCACCACCGCGATTCACCTCTTTTTCTTCGTTCCTCTGCTCCTGGATGCATACTACTTTCCGGTCGACTCCCTTTTTTCATACCTCACACCGAAATACACCCTCAATATGAAGAAAAACGAGACACCAAAGTCGACTGCGACCAGGTGCCAACGATCTTTGCTCTCCTCAGTATGCGTGTTTCTAGCAGTAGACCCGCCTCCCAAATACAGCAAACCTTCCGTATATGAGCCGATCCCTATCCTTAGGCTTATTTTATTGCTCCGGCATACCGTTTGGCTTACGCGCCCTGGCTTACACGTCCACGCGCTTGCTCCCATGCGCCTTAGAGACGAGGAAATTCACCACCAACTTGCTGTCTATCCTCTGTATGGTTTTCGCGCCTCTTTTGTGCGCGTATACGCACCTTTGTTTGTCCCTAATGCACGACTTGGGCTCGAGACGTCATGATGTCTAACTACGCGAGGTGCACCCACCATGTGTGCTGTGGGCGGCTCTCCTGGCTCATCTATCACCGGGTTTTCACTATTGCTCGAGGGTGTGCTTCCATTCTCCTTTTCTTCTTCTCCTTTTCTTTATATTCTCCCTTGTCCACATCACGAGCCACTCACTCTCGTGGGAGTGCTCCGACTCGTGCATGCCACCGTCAGGCAGGCGCTGCTACATCGCGCTGCCATGCGGTACGCCTGACGAACCCGTTGGTCGCTACATGCTAGCCCCAGCCGCGGTTTTATACGCTGTGGCCCCTTCTGATGTCGATGTCGTCCCCCCTGTGCCGCTACCGCCCGTTGAGACCTTCCCTTTCGTATTTCTGTTTTGTCTCCCCGTGCGCAGGCTCGTCCCCCCTGCTCATCCACCTGACGAGTGCGGCCCCGGCCCCCCTTTACTTTACGAGCCGTCGGGCGCATTGCGCCCACGCTCTCTACGCGCGCGCCCCCACGCGACATCCTTACGGGCCTCCGGGCTTCTTACATTACGAGTCGCTCGGCGCCTTGCGTCACGCTCCTTACTTGCGCATCCCACGCACTCCCTACGCGGGCCTCCGGGTTACCTTATCTTACGAGACGTCGGGTGCCTTGCGCCGCGCTCCCTATCTGCGCACTTACTACGATCCCCCCCCCTCTTAGCCGCAATCGAGGTACCATCTTCCTCTTAGCTGCCATACTAGACACCCTTCGTCCGTGTTATGAGACGCGCAGAAGGCAGCGCCTGCTCGCACCCGTCGGCATCGTGCATGACGGCACGTTGTGACGGCACGTTGGGGGCACCCTTGTGCCTCTTCTGCAATGAGGGCATAACTGGCCCGCTCTCCGACGAACTGCGACTCTAGATCTGGTCGGCACTTCCGCAGTGAACTTTGGTGAAGTAGAGGCTCGACGCGCCATAAAGTCGGCACGCGCGCGCGAGCGCGCGAGTGCGGGATTCCTTAGGTTGAGTATGTTCAGGGTTTGGTCTGAAGGTATTGGCCTGCATAATATCACCCGAAGGGACATCCCTTCGGGAGCTCACCCTCAGGCAGTGTCCTGCAGGTGATTGTCCGCAGGTCAGTGACTGAAGGTGCATGCCCGAGTCGCACTTCAGTCTATCACCCGATGGGTCCCGCCCGAAGATAGGGGGCTGAGTGGGAAAGCCTGGAGGGGGGGACATGAAGGGCAATGTCTGAGGGGAGACACCCGAAGCCATGTTACTGGAAGTAGAGTCCCGAAGTGGATTCCTTGCAAGGTGATACCTGGAGTCCCTTTAGGGTTTTTTTTTCAGTTTTGAGTTCCTGAACAATCTGTGTTGGGGAATGTCCTCAGCGGCGGTGTGAGTACAACCGTGTATTTAGATGTGGATATATCTACATATTTCAGGCTCTGGGGCCGCCGGACAGTCCGTCGGACACTTAGTCCGCCATCATTCCCATAACTCCGACATTCTGCTGGGTTCGAGCCTAGTTTTGAGAGCATTTCCTTGTGGGAACTAGCCAGTTCAAAAGGCAGTCAAAGTAGCCAACTAGTACATCATCACCTTACCCTCGGGCACAAATTGAGTAAGCGTCAAGTTTCAGGCACGGCGGACTCTAGAACCTTCTCCGCGTCAACCAGTCCCCAGTAACCAAACATCGACCAGCTCTTTCGAAGAGGCAATCTCGGATGGTGATGGGTCAACGTCGGTGGCAACCTCCTCGCCTCCAGGTGCAAGCTCGATATCATCCAGCATATCGCCCCAAAGGGACACTTCTGGATCTTCATACTCGGACGGACTGGGCGTCACGATGCCGGTGAAGTCTCGCAGTACAGCGAGTTCCGCGTCGACGATCGTCGGATTCCAAATCAGATCGTCCCAGAGAGAGGCAAGGTTGATCTGTATGGCTCCGGATTGTCAGAAAGAGCCACGATGACGCGCAGACGCGCCACGACGTTTTCTCGTTCTCCGGGAACGTAAGGAGGGAAGGTAATTTGGTCGACAACTAGTGATTGATAGCGGTATGTTGTTCGTGAAGAAATGCGATGTGGGCGACGATGAAGATAGTCATATCGCGGAAGGCAATTACGAATATGCAAGCAGGTGGGAGAGGGGAAACTGCTAGCAGCGGCTCGGGATAGCGGTTGATGTCGTGCAAGGAGGAGTGCCTCCAGATGTGGTTGAGTAGCGTGCGCTAAACACAGCAAATCTTGCCTCGTAAGAGCACAAGATTCACCATCACTGTCCTGGAGCCGCATTCCAATCGCAAGCGCAGGAGATGAAAAACATAGCGGTGCCTTGCGAGATCGGCGGACCATGTCCTCGGTGGTGGGTTGCCACTCCGGTACCAAAGCGAAATCGATCTGTAAACGATTGTCACCGAAATGGTGAGGGAAACAATGACCAGGCTGCCTAAAAGAATGTCAGAAACAGGATAACACAAACGTCGGAAAACGAACAATTTTAATTGACAGCCATACGTTCCGCGAAGCAAGGACGCCAGACAATGGAATACACCGGGGGGGGTGGTATTCACATAGCAGTAAATTAACCATTGCTCTAATAACACTGGACTCAGCGTCATCTGGGGGGTTGCGCATCGGAAACAGGGGTCCGACATAATTTGCCGACAGGTAACGATTGTTGAGACTGGCCGCAGAAACCGGCTGTAGTTTAGAAGTTACGGGCGAAAGAATGGCCGAGATAAGGGAAAGCGGGAAACCATCGTTCGAGCTTGATAGGCGTCCCGGGAGACTTTGGGTCCTCCGCAGGTGGTAAAATAAGGCTCTAGGATTAAGCTCCGATTTAGCAGACACACTCATCGGGGAGGCGGTTTACATGCAGTCCATTCTTGTGGAATCTCGAGGCCGGACGGTGGTCGCCAATACGCCTTCATGTGCCCGACGTACGCAATCACCTGGCTGGAAACTCCCTCTGAAGCTGTAGCTGAGAGTTGGCCGAAATTCCACAGATTTGGGTTCTTGGAGTCGTGGGATATATGGGCGGTTGCCCGAAGCCTCGCAATTTGCTCGTCGGCCGCTACCATTGCAATGGGGCAGGGTTAAAGTCGTTGTGAACGCGCATGAGGCCATCACGGTGATCCCACTCTTTTGATTTTGCTTCTGTTCGTGCGCGTAGTCCGCGCCCATCCTTCTCGTTCTCTCCGTTCGTCTACACAACACGCGTAAAAAACAAATCCACTGGCCTCATGCTTCTCCGCAAAAACCTCGCCCAGGTTCCCCCCGTCTCGGGAGCTTCCGATGTGTCGCGGCCACAACTCTCAGGGAGAACTCTTGCGGCCTTGGGGAAATTAGGACCTGCGCCCAAATGCATCCCAAATGCCGACAGCGACGACACGAGCACTACATATCCCTTGTTGCGCGTGATTGCCTCTATTCCAAAAGAAACAAACCTCAGCGCGCTCGTTCCCCATTCGAAGGACGAAATGCATTTCGATCCCGGAGATCACCCTCTCTGCGCCATGAACTGGGAATACATCGAAATATGGGCTGATGATGGTGTCCTCCAAGGAGTTCGGGACAATTTCGCGAAAAGAAAGAGGAGGAACGATAAAGCTGATGCAGAACTCAGAAAACACGCCCGCCCACCCTCGTCGGATCGAGTCGCTACTTCGACGGCGTCAAAGCGCAAGAAACCGAGGATTGGGAGCTCCGGTTCCACCGCGCATGCTCATGGCAAAGCACCAAAGGACACTTCTGGCAAGCGTAAACAGACGTTGGGGCCTCAGGCGCGCTCATCTGGACGCAAAAGCGTTGCGGGGCCGGCTAGCTCGCTCAAGGCTCTGGGACGCATCCCCAAGAACAAAAACTCTCCCGCACACCCACCCGGAATCGGCAGCGTCTGGCCGCAGAGCCCCAGCGGGCTTACTCAGGCGCGCTCCCAGCAAAACCGCCTTCCGATCTCCTCAGGGCCACCAACAGCGGGTCCGTCTGGCCTTGGTCGCGCCGAGAAAGACGAGGAGGTGCCTCGGGCTGCCGATACATATTATGGCAACTGGGAGTCCACGCATCGGGGATGGGGACCGGATTCGTCTAGCCTCAGCCGTTACGAGCAGAATGAGATCTTCTCCACCCCGCCTCGCAGCGCCAGTTGCACCTCCCCCCCTCCTTCAACACCAGGATCGACGGCATCTTATGGAAGTGGGCATAGGCCCTGGGGTGGATGGGAATCTAGCGTGCAATACAAGGATGACTATGGCGAGAGGGAAGGGAACCCCTTTTTGCTGCCTGGCATTGATTACCAGGCGAGCCTGGAATACTGGTCGGGTCCCGACGAGCACTGGCACCAACAAGAGTCTAGTGACTATCCGCAAGGTACTGAGCGAACGCAGGGTGACTTCGATCCGGGCTATGACGAGCACCGCGGTCGAAACCAAACCCGAGGTGCTTGGGGCGGGAGAAGGGATGGGAGAGACCGAAGACGCTGAAGAGTAGGCTCCCGGAGCGACAAAGAGCTAGTCGATGAAGGTGGACAATATTCTTCACATACCTTACATCTTACTCTGAATAAATAAATTCAATACTCTATGCTTCGCCACCCAGCTCCTCTTCTTCCGCGACGAGACGTTCGGCCTCTAACGCAGCCATGCAACCACTGCCCGCACTCGTGATTGCCTGCCGGTATCGCTTATCCTGCACATCTCCGGCGGCAAACACGCCTTTGACGGAGGTCTGAGTGGTTCCGGGTACGGTGATGATATAGCCGTCGGGATCGGTTTGTAGCTGACTTCGCACGAGGTCGGTAGCGGGTTCGTGCCCTGCCGGAATATGAGCAGCTAAAAACATGTGAAATGTGGGAACAAACCAATAGCATAGAATAGGCCATTGACGGGGAGGTTTTTCTCCTCCCCCGTCACGACGTCCTTGATGCGCAGGCTCTGCAGCAGGTCGCCGTCGCCAACGCATTCGGTTGCGACGGTGTTCCAGAGGACGGTCTGCGCTTGTCTGAGCGTCAAATGATCAAAACGAGAGAGAACCACAAACAATTTTCGGATTATTCAGTACACGTTTGGCCATGATTTTCGAAGCTCGGAGCTCGCTGCGCCGGACGAGAACATACACGTGCGAACCGTACTTTGTCAGGTCTAAGTAGGTGAATTTCAGAAGAGATTCGTGGGCTCGTGGGCAGGTGATATACATACAGGTAGCCTCTTCGGCGGCAGAATCACCACCCTCCGATGACAGCCAGAGGCTTGTTCCTGCGGCCTCAAGTTCAGAAGTGATCAGGGAAAAGGTCGAGGGGCGTACCGGAAAATTGGAACGGCGCCATCGCAGACGGCACAGGCGCTGATACCGCTCTGCCAATAAGTCTCCTCGCCTGGGAGTCCTAACCGCTTGGCGCTGGCGCCGGTGGCGATGATCACGGTGTCTGTCGTCTCTGGCTCTTCATCCTCCTGCATTTCCCGCCAGTAACGGAAAGGGCGCGCGGAGAGATCGATCTTGGATACGGTCTCCGTAATAATCGTCGTACCGAATCGTACAGACTGCTCGCGGAACTTGTCCATGAGCTCGGGCCCCATTATGCCGGAAGGGAACCCAGGAAAATTCTCCACTAAGACATAGGATCGTCAGCATCGACGCAGGGAAGACCGGTTGGGCTCGCCGTCAGTCGTCGTGGTAAGCTGGCCTCCGGCGGCGAAACCGTTGGCCATAAAGCCTTCAAAGAGCACCGGATTCAGGTTTGCACGAGCGAGATAGATGGCTGCTGTGTGTCCTGCAGGTCCAGAGCCAATGATAACCTAGGATAGATTGATAATCCGTTCGGAAATCCCAGCCCAGCGCGCAAGACATACGACTTTTGAGTGCATTTTTGAGCTCTTTGGGACGGTTCCATTGGTGTTCGCCATCTTAGAATACTGGTTCTTTGAGCCTAGCGGTATGGCTGCCGCGAGAGTCGTATGGGAGAACTTCAAGTTGCTGAGGAATCGATACAGTTTAAGTAGAGTATCGTGATCGGAGAGCTTTCCGTGATCCGAGCTCGATTTCCGGACAAACGAAACAACGCGTCCTTTCGGCAACCATGGCCGATGTACCACCCGCAAAACGGCAACGAAGGGAGGAAACACCTGCCATACCCATAGTACGCTCTAAAATCTGGTATGACGATGGGAGTGTTGTCCTCCAGGCGGAATCCACT
Organism: Mycena rebaudengoi; assembly: GCA_029282285.1. Lineage (NCBI taxonomy): Eukaryota > Fungi > Basidiomycota > Agaricomycetes > Agaricales > Mycenaceae > Mycena > Mycena rebaudengoi. The sequence goes on along the minus strand of JARJCX010000089.1, from coordinate 89,403 downwards.
CAATGCAGAGTGCATTGGAGCGTTCTTGTGCAGCATTCCACAGTGTTTGCAGACATGCGCCAGATTCCTCAGCCCCCGGATGAGCCCACCGTCGAAGGTATGAAGAACGACTATCTTCATCCCGTCATATAAAGAGATTTACGAGACTACTTCGAAGGATGCCCAATCATTCAGCTCTCCGATACCATTCAAGATTTGGAACATCTTCTCTCTGCATTGTATGATCCGTGAGTCTATCCAGCTTTCGTATACCACACCGCTTATCCTCCATCGGCAGTCTTTGTTGCTCTGCTCTAACGGTGGAATTTACTCTCGCCGCCGCGATTATAAGACTCGGCAAGAAATACGATTTTCCTCAACTTGTCAAAGCCATGGTCGATCGTCTCACTTCTCTCTATCCCACAACTCTATGTGCATACCGCAACACCTTCCTTCACAATGAATATGCTCCTCGCTTCGATTGTCCGACCCTCCTAATGGACGCAATAAACCTCGCCAACGAAAATGGATTATTAGCCCTACTTCCTGCCCTGTACCTTGACCTCTTGTCTGAGCAAGATGATGAAATGGTATTGTTCACTCATACCAGAATTATCAGTCATTCATATTTAATGTAGGACGTTCTTTTGAAAGGGATCGCTCGTCCGGACGGCACGACCGCCAAACTCTCCTTTGAAAGCCAAGTGTTATGCATTCGCTCTCAAGCTGCTGTAGCCCATGCGCAGTCTAAACACATGTGGAGTTGGTTGTCGCCGAGTTATCCATCAACGGCATTTTGTAGTCTCCCGAGGTGCAAAAAACTCCGAGAAAGGCTCATAAGCAGTTTCTTTTTCCCTCGCTATGCTATTACAGGCATGGAGACCTTGGATCCTTCTTTGGGAAAATTTTGCCCCGAATGCACGGTGGTCGCGAGTGCCCTACACGAACAAGGCTGCCAAAAGTTCTGGGATTTATTGCCGACATTATTTGGCCTTCCGCCCTGGGCAGATCTCAAGAATGATATTTAGGCTAGTGCGAGTACACTCTTAGTTCTTTGTCATATTTCCGCTGACTTGGATCGAACAGAATTCCGGGTACACTCGAACAGAACTGCAGTGCATGTACTGTTCCGTGAATTACATCGAACCCCGTTTTCCGTTCAGCGAATATCGCAGCGCGCCGGTTTTGAAACGACTCTCAATGGCATCGATTGTGAGGTTTACTTTCCAGTCGCGAGGGCACACGAATTTCTTGGTGGTTCTCCAATGCAGGCTCTGACTTCTTGTCAATCGTTTGTCAACAGACGAACGTCCACGAATCAACACGGGTCGTAATTTTCGCTCACATTAATCATCGAAGCGACCGACTTCTTTCGTTCACACCGCAAGCGCTTCATTTTCATTTATTCTACCCATCACGTTTCTCGAAAATTATGCGAGAGGAGCTCCTAGATCGGAATATTAAGCTGGCTGATCGTAAAGGTACCCATTGGAGGCGGAGACTGAAGTTTGCCAAACCTTCGCGGAATCGAACGAAGAAAAAGGTAGACTAGATTAGATCGCTAGATTCCTTCGTATCCTTTGCAGCGCTTTTCCTTGATGATATGGCAATGATACCTCTCAGATAGGTAGCAGCTAGGTTGAACGTCACGGTTCTCGGGGTAAAAAAATAAATTTAGAGGTTCAACTTAGGTTCAATATTAGTTCAACACGTTATAGTGTACAGTAATCATTGACAGCAAACTACCGCCGCGTTCAATTTATATTATATAATCCGATCCAACGTCGAAATTGGTCAAAAAAAACAAACAAGAAAGTTGCTGAAGAAGGAAGTATAATGATTGCTGCCGCGCGACGTGGACTTGTCGCCTGAGGTCAAAGCGAGCGTTCTGATTGGGAGGCGTAAACTTTGTCAGTGTTTGGCAACAGCTTCCCGTTTGTTCTCCCGATGCTTCACTTCCGCTCGCTGGCCAGGCGCCCTTTGCGGCGTCTAAGCACCCGTCTTCTCTCCACTCATTCTGCGAACTATGCACAAGCAGTGCCCACAGGGTATCATGTTGTCGGACGCGATCCTGAGGTACCAAACGATCCCGACACTCACGTAGTCGTAGAGGACTACCGAGGTCAGACGGCGCACGAAATTCTGAAGGAAACGGGGCATGCTCGAACTGATAATAAATTAAGGCATTTCACGGGTACGTCGATATTGCATACGTGTGTTTTGTGCTAATACGTTGCTCCAGTCAATTTCGGGTGAGCCCGGCTGTTACAGACCATTCCGCGCAGGAGCTAATGGCGTCAGGCCACAACATCCTGCAGCTCATGGTGTGCTGCGCATGATTCTGGAACTCAACGGGGAGGAAATCTTGCGAACCGACCCGCACATAGGTCTATTGCACCGTGGCACGGAAAAGCTTATCGAATACAAGACATACATCCAGGCATTGCCGTACTTCGATCGCCTCGACTACGTTTCGATGAGTGCGTGCACATTGTTACTGAATCTATGGTATTTTGACTCCGCGCAGTGACAAACGAGCTTTGCTATTCTCTCGCAGTCGAGAAGCTGCTCAACATCGAGGTTCCCGCTCGCGCCAAGTGGATCCGCACTCTCTTCGGAGAACTCACGCGCGTGCTGAACCGTGCGTTTCTACATAACTACTACAAACCTCAGCGCGCTTAGCGACCGAATAGATCTTATGGCAATCCTGACCCACGCCATGGACGTTGGCGCCCTCACACCCTTCCTCTGGGGTTTCGAGGAGCGTGAGAAGCTAATGGAGTTCTACGAGCGCGTCTCCGGTGCACGCCTTCACAGCGCCTACGTGCGCCCCGGTGGTGTCGCTTTTGATCTCCCGCACGGGCTCCTTAACGACATCTTTATGTGGGCCACCCAGTTTGGCTCGCGCGTGGACGAGGTCGAGGAGGTCGTGACGGGGAACCGCATCTGGAAGGAGCGCACGGTCGGCGTGGGCGTCGTGAGCGCAGATGATGCTCGAAGCTACGGCTTTAGCGGCGTGATGGTGCGCGGCAGTGGGATACAGTGGGATCTGCGCAAGGTGGCGGGGTACGATGCGTACGATGAGGTGCGCCCTTCACTTTGTTTTTAAGCACAAAACTGACGTCCCCCTGCAGGTCGAATTTGACATTCCGGTTGGCCAAAACGGCGACTGCTACGACCGGTATTTGTGTCGCGTGCAGGAGATGCGCGAGTCGCTGCATATTATTGTCCAGGCACGCTTACTTCCCTTTTGTATTCGTATTCCTCGTTGACACCCGCGCTCAGTGCTTAAACAAAATGCCGCCTGGCGCGATCAAGGTCGACGACCACAAGCTTGTTCCGCCCCCACGCGCCTCCATGAAGGAGAGCATGGAGAGCTTGATCCATCATTTCAAGGTGTGTCGGGCTGGCTTTCATCTATGCTCGCTAATGGCTCCGCAGATCTTCAGCGAAGGGTACAGCGTCCCGCCAGGCGAGACGTACAGTGCGATCGAGGCGCCCAAGGGCGAGATGGCTGTGTATCTCGTTTCGTGAGTGCCACTCCTTGTTCTTGACAGCTTTATATCGACTATGGCTGCACAGCGACGGTTCCAATCGCCCGTATCGTTGCAGCATCCGTGCGCCAGGTTTCGCCCACCTCGCAGGCGCGGACTTTATGATGCGCCGTACGTTGTTATTATTCACTTTTGCGCGCTTCCTTGACTGACCCTTTCCTTTTAGATGTGCGTTATCCCAGGCTAACTCTTTCCTTCCTTTCACTGACCCACACACAGCACTTCCTTGCGGACGCTGTCGCTATCATCGGCACCATGGTATGTCTAATTCGTTCATCTTCCCACTTCAGTGATGCTAATGGCCGCGCAGGATCTCGTGTTTGGGTACGTCTTCCATCTTCCATTCACTTTCCTCTCACCTTGACTGATTGTCGTTGTAGGGAAGTAGATCGGTAAATAATTTGAATTTATGAAATAGTTCTGCAAGTACTCTCATCCCGCAAGTGCTGTTGAACCGTCGATTTAAAATTATAGCACATCAAAAACTTCGCCTCCACCGCCCCTGAGGAATAGGCCGATTCTCAGCTGCACGAGCTCAGTATACCGAGCCTACTTTCTCAAGAGAATGATGAGATCTATTAACCTTGCAGTGCCATACCGAACCCACCAATCCTACCTAGAGGACTAGCGTGAAAGTTAAATTGCCGTCTTGGCTGGCTCTCCTAGTTTGATGGTTGTGGATGCGCCAGTGTTCCCACTTCTCTGAATCGCCCGCTTGTTTTGATTGCCTCCTCAAGTGTGTGCATTATCGAGTGAGATGGTGGGTGCACCGTGATGTTACATTTGCTGCGCTCGACTCCATCGAAGTCCGTAGTACGTACTGTCGCAGACAAGGACACTAGATGGTTTTTGAAGCAGACAAGCCATCCAGATACGACCAAGTTCGGAGTGGGCAGAAAGATGGTCGGAAGAACAAGTATAAGCACCATAGGTGAGTGAAATATGTGAGTGGTGAAGTACATCGATCACAGGCATGATCGCTGGCACATTAGTACCCAGGAAGCCAATGAACATCCTCGTAGCCCGGCTGCGGCGGCACGGGGTGCGACGGCGCAGATGACTGCTCCCTGCCATGTCCGGGAAGCCCGCGCTGCAAAAAATCATCCTTCGACGCAAACTCGCCTTCAAACCGCTGGACCGTGCCATCGTCATACAAGTAATACTGGCCATCCGTAGCAAACGCGAAGAACCCGTCCGACCCGTCGATGCTCATCGCGACCGGCTCGATTGTACCGGGGATGGCGAAGGCAGCCTTGAACATCTCGATGAGTGGGGTGCCGTCGAGCGTGTCGAGCCAGAGATGTCGGCCCTCCCATTTCTCCCAGTCAGAGGTGGGGTGCCAGGGCATAGGGAGAGGCTGCGCGGGCTTGTGCCAGTCCTTGCGGAGCGTCGTTGGTGCGGACTGTGGAGCATGCACGGTGTACTCGCGCCAGCGGCGATATAGTTCGACTTTCTGTGGAGGGTTCAAGGACCCTGGTCCCAGTACTATGGTAAGTAGAATGGACAGACAAACCGATAGAGTTCTTGGAGGAGATATCATCGTTTGCGTTGCGGAAACTCTGGCACATAATGCCCGCATTCTAAATCAAGAAGACGGTTCAGGATCATAGTGCGTGAGCTCTGCAACTGACGACTGGCAGGCATGCGCCCGGGGAATTCGTGACGACAAGTGGTGGAGGAGAGTGCGCGGTATGAACTTCATTAGTCTCCTAATATGGAGAACTTCATCGTTACATCACGCCGTAACTTACCAACGTCGTCGCGTCCTGAATATCTGCGGTCTTTATACACATTCGGAGAATTTCGGACAGCGTCCTGTTGGAGCCTGTTGGCAGAGCTGCGTAACACATTTCCTTCTAGACTTTCGTCGCGAATCTCTCGACTGTCATGATATCCACCGTCTGCGCGCTCATGGGCATGTATCAGAACACGAATGATTCTAGCTACGGTACAAGTTTGCTGGACAATGGCTCACGATGATGTTGTATGTAGTAGGCCAGGCTCACGGAGCTCATATCCAAGGTTTGGAGCGCATGTGTATGGGCTTTCAAGAGACGGACTCGCTTATCTTCGTGAGCGGGATCCCTTCTCGAGACGCTATGTGAAACTGAGGGAGCAGAAGAGCAGTTTGACCAGCATTTACTTTCATCTCGTCTTCTCTTTTATAAAACAATCCTGAATCACAGGCCTACTTAGGAATAAAACGACTTGAGATACAACGAGTTCGGTGCCCCCGAGCCTACGGCGATGACAGCGGCCTCAGGCAGCGGGGACATCACAGAGATTGGCAGGAAGATGTCCGTGGCCCAAGGAGAATAAAAAACAAAAGTGGCCAAGTGAAGCGAAGCGACGATGGAGTTGCTAAAAATGTATTTTATTTTGCATACCTGATCATCTTAGCGTGGAAGCGCCCTTTGAACTCCATGATGTGCAGCATCATCTGGTTATTCTTTGCAAACCGAATCTTCAGGCCCGTCTAACGGTCTATGCACAGCTCGTACGGCGTGCACCACGGACCAGATGTCCAACGCCGCAGCGGAGGGGAGAGAACTAAAATTCAAAAGGAGGCAAATTACCGGGGAAGCGGAGGACGCACTGATTCGAAGCCATGCCCAGGTAACCACAGAGCCCCTTCAATAAATGTCAGAAGATAAAGTAAGGGACACGGACCAGAATATTTGTTATCGTGCTTGGATGTCCACATGGATCGGACTGCCGGAAAACAAGACATCCTCAAATTTGATTTCCTTGCTTCGCTTGACGAATTTTGATGCTCTTGTCCAGCCGGGGAATGCGCGTCAGAGAAACCGAGCACAATTCGATCCGAATCCCGAGCGTTCCTCGGACCTGCTGCGCGCGCTCGAGATTCCTACGACTGTGCTCGGCCCGAACTCTGCTCCAAAATCGAAACTGTTTATCATTTTTGACTTAGCTGTAACACTAAGAAATAAATCCAATGGAGTAAAAAACGATTTCCAGATAGAACAAGTCGCAGCTTTTCAGAAATTTGCCAAAGTTCAGTTGTCGAATGTGAGCGCATTGATGAATCCTCCGGTAAAGAAGAGAGCACGTACTCATCATCCACTTAAGGCGACCCACCCTAAGTAATTTCTGCAATAATGAAGTACCATCGAGTAGGCTGTTCAATTGCCGCCGTCGGAGTACCCAAGTAATTCGAAAGCCGTTATAGCTATCTTCCCGACAGCCTACCGCTCCAGGACGATCTGATAATTGGGAAGTCGGGTGTTGAATACAGTCGCGAATATTTTTCAAAACGCCGACGATGAAATTGACATTATGTACAAAAGGGAAGGCTGCAAACTCAACGTCGACAGACGTTGAGCCCAGGCCATAAAGACGCCGGCTGGTTCATTCGTGCTCAAAATCAGAAGTGAGTAATTCCGGCCAGTCAGGAAGGCCGAACATGGAGGGAATTTTGTCCCAGCATGCCTTCTTCTGGGAATTGAACATTTGCTTCCCCTCATTCGCACACGAGTTGCACAGACATCCATCCCAGCCAGCTTCCCATTGATCCCCAACCCAAATTTCTGGAAAACGAGGTTCCTGGATAACACATTTGATATCTTTCCTTCCCGCGCTGCATTTCTCGACGGTGGTGCAAAGAGTCCCGATCGGTCCTTGACCGTAGAGCCACTCGAAGATAGTGTCGGCTTGGAGTTCCAGGATTTTGAGGTAACCTTGCAGGCATACAAGCCGTTCCGCAGGTGATAAGCCACTGGCATCATCCCCATCGCGAATCTGTCAAGAATGAGCAAATACACAATGAAACAAGACAAACAGCAAACTTTTCGCTTCATGTTGGGGACACAAACAATATCAAAGTAGACCTGGAGATGCACAGTTAGCAGGTATGCCGAAGGTTCGCCAAAAAAATCTAGATCAATCTACCGTTGGTAGGACGGAGTATAGGCCCATCTCACGCGCCAGCATCAAAACTGAGATTTCCAAATCTTCTTCAAATTTAATTTGCCGATAGGGGACCCTCTTCTGCCAGTCGGTAAAGGTGGAGGGAAATTCGACCTTGAGGCGCAGCAAGGCGTCCTTCCGAAAGCGGGTAAAATCGTATTTCTTTCCGAGTCGGAGAAAAGCGGAAACTATGGCTAAGGACGGTACGACAGCAATAGGTGGATGAGGATCCCTATGTAGTCGGAGTTTTTGAGTGCGGATTCAATCAATTATGCAAAGTGGCACAGTGAGCTTACCTTGGGTAGATCGCGTTGAGGAGGTAGATCCAGTCTTGAACAGTGTCTCCGGACAGAGCGACAATCGCGCATCCTTCAAGCATCGGCTCGTCGGGAGGGAGGGGTATACTGAACATGTCGCGGAAGACAGACGAATGGAGCGAGAGGATGCCTTTGTAGAGACGAAATTGGGTAAATTGGATCTGGAGGATGATGTTCCCGTCGTCGAACCAGTGGTCCGTAGATCTGATAATTGGTTGTTCTGACTCCCGCAGTCAGACTCTAAAAAAAAGATTTATGATAAAGTCGATAAATCTTTCAATATAGAGTCTGATTTCGTTGGCACACCGGTTACCGGACCTCGGATCGCCGTGATCAAATCGTGACCACACGTGCCTGCTTCCTCTTTGGGAAACGAAGCAAAAACATATATCATTCAATTATGCTCCAAAGCATGGTGGAAATTACTTAGGATTCAGTTAGAAACACGAATGTGAAGGTTTCTTGAGATTAAAAGGTGTTGTGAATAAAAACTGAGATTATCACCCCTTCCCAATTAGGCACAAAGCACGTGTGATCACGATTTGATCACGGCTTTCTGAGGTCCGGTAACCGACATGCCAACAGATTCAGACTAGGTCTCTGTGGCATCTGTGCTATCTGTGCGGCGCCGTTTGGCATTAGGGGCGTCGGACATAATAGTTACCGGCAAACGCGTCGGCGTCAACAAACGCAAACAAGTCTTCCTTGTCCTTGTCCTTCACTTCACTCCTCGCAAAGTCCCCGGCCTCTGGGAATCAAGATATGTAAAACCAAAGAAGTTTACACTGTTGAATACTCGCCCGCCTCAGCGCCGCGCAGACAACCAAGCTCAAGCGCCTCTCCCTCGTGTGTGTGATCCAAGCCCCATACACCTTCACCTCATGGAGCTTCAACTCTAGTGAAGGGAAAGGGGAGGAAGTGACTTTCTTTTCGTTTCATTTCGTTTCCCAGCGCCGTTGTTTCTGCTCATCGGCCTTGCCCTTGTTCAACCCTTGTTCAACCCTTGTTCCGTCAACCCTTGTTCAATGTACCATCTCCTTCCCCTCCTTTCTCTTCTTTCCTTCTGACCTTCATTCGTCCTGCTCTCCACCCCCATACACTCACTAGTTACCTTTTTGTTTCTCTTTCCAGGCGACACATTTTGTCACACAAGAGTCAGCCAAGCCCCAGCGGAGGCGCAATCAATTCGTTCTACTAGTAGTCTTATACATCACTAAAAAACTAATCTCAGTGCCAACTCAGTGCACAGACGGCCCAGGCTGACATGCCATTCTAATACGGGTCCTTGGAGCCTGTCATAACATCTTTTTTTAAGTTATTGCCCTCGTCTTTCAGCGCGCGCGTCTGCAATGAGTCACGTCACGTTCCTTGTTACTGTTGGTGTCTGTCAATGACATCACCATGCTAGTTCATCAAGCGACACGAAATCTGATCCCGAAATATGGCGGAAGGCTTCAAGGATGTTCTCCGCAGTGCCACTGCGATTTTTTCTTGAGAGCTACATATGCACACGAGTGTGCGCCAAAAAAATTGAAAGCCCCTTTGTTTACCGGTTACCTTCAAACACCAGTCCAGATTAGCCAGAACTCGGTTTGTTGCCTACTCGATACAAGTATGTCCGTGCCGGCACAGCAGCTTTGCAAGTTGAATTAATGGAATGAACGAGAGAACCAAGCCAGTAGCGTAGTAGTGGATCATATATATATCATAACGGTCTGTCCATGTCCAGGTCCCCTCAGTACCCCGTCGGCGGGTACCCTCTCCCCCGCGGCTGCTGCTGCTGCTGCTGCTGCTGTTGGTATGGGTTAAATCCCTGCGCGCCGTGCGGGGTGAACCCGGGCGAGTGCTGCTGCCCCCCTCCGCCATAGAGCTGCGCCCCACTGACGCCGCCCACCAGACTCGCGGGCGCGCCGCCGTGGTAGTTGCTCGCCGTGTCCTCCTCCGAGTAGTTGAAGTGCGCGTTGTTGTTGTAGTTGCCGCCGCCCGGGTAGTTGTGGTCGGGCCCTGCGGCGGCCAGCAGCGGGTCCTTGACCTCCCACACCGCCGCCTTGGATCCGACGGAGAACTCGAGGTCCTCGCGCTGCGGCCCACTCGTTAGTCTTACTGCAACCAAAAAGAAAGAGGGGAACGAAGGTACGCACAGTGATGGAGTCCCAGTACTTGTACACCATCATGACGCTGAGGAGCATGCACAGCGTGAAGAAGAAGAGGCCGTCGATGTAATGCTTGATGGCGTTACAGATGGTGACGCTGAAGCCGAAGAGCAGGACCTGCGCCGCGGCGAAGAAGGCCGCGCCAAAGACGATGTCGCCGATCGGCCAGCGGTCGTCGAGCGTGCGGAAGACGAGCACAAGCTGCGAGACGACGTAGATGGCCGTGCAGAGGATCGGCCAGAGGATGTAGATGATCCAGAGGCCGATGGGCTTGAGGTAGGTGAAGCCCGCAAACTTCTTAAAGGTCGCGATTGCAACGAAGAAGCTCACAGCGAATACGACGAGGCAGGATATGCGTAGGAACTGGGTGGGTGGGGTTAATGCGTTCGAAGAGGAAAAAAGGTAAATTAAAGCCAACACACCCAGAGGGACAGCGGGGTGCCATCTTCGGCAAATTGGAAGCCCACAAAGCCATTAATCAGAATGCAGCAATATGCAGCGGCGACGACGCCTGTGTAGATGGCCGCAAACCACTGCAACGACGTCAGCGGTGAACGTGGGTACGGCGTCACCCGAGTTCGCTCACCTGGTACACGACATTCGATGTGGGTATAATTCCCGAGTCTAGGAATATCGCGAGCAGCTCGATGAATGCGTACATCCAGAAGAAAGTGACGATCTCTTTCCGGCCTGGAGTGCGCTTTAGCTCACCCACCCATCACAAAACGTTGTGCGCTCCACTCACCGACGGCGGTGTATTTGCTCCGAATGTGTAATATCATTATGGCGGTCATAATTATGGCGACGATGTGCACAAAGCACGTAGCTAGCAGCGAGTGGGTCAGCGGTGTGCCAAGGACCTTCAAAGTGAGCGCGCCGGTTGAACTCACATGGTTGGAATATGAGGGTCCCGCCCAAGTCGACATTGCGGCTATAGCAGGTGGGCTCTATGCCCTGCTCTGTGCCCACCAGCGGACAGATGACGAGTGCTGCGGTCTCGCAGATCTTGTTGAATGAGCCAAACTGGACAGCCATGGCGGGGGAGGACCGGGTCAGTCCTTTGACGACGGCGCTGGGGAATCGAGGAGGAGGGAGGCGCGAGGTCGTCGTCGACGCTCGAGGAGAGGCGGAGGAAAGAAGTGATCAATCAGATTCAAACACGGCCAAGCTGAGATTACCTCTGATCACTGACCTATCCATATGTCATCTCCGTTTTCCTTTGATTCTCTTACAGACCACCATGGGCGACTCGGGTGTCCCAACTTTTAACCCATTCGCAGGGCATCTGGGCAATCTCACGTCGTCCCAGGAGGAATCTCTTTCGGTGTTCAAAGACACTCTCGCAAAGGCGCAGCTCTACGACCCTGTCAAGCCTGCTTACGATGATCCTACTCTCTTGTGCGTGGATCCCCCGGTATCTGTAACGGATATCCAACATTTGTATATGTAGGCGCTTCTTGCGCGCAAGAAGCTGGGATGTCGCCGCCGCGCAGAAACAGTTTGCGGATGCTGAAGCGTGGCGGCGTAAACATGACGTCGACAAGCTGTTCGCGGGCTTTGACTCCGCAGAGTTGGAGAAGTCCCGCAAATACTATCCGCGCTGGACTGGGCGTCGAGACAAGGTACGTTGCGCGCCTCTCGGTCTGTCCTTTTGTTGACCGCCCACAGGCCGGCATGCCCGTATACGTCTACCATCTTGCGTCCCTAGATTCTGCGGTGCAGAAGGAACTGAACTCTGTCTCTCATGAGCGCAGCTACCAGCGCATGTAAGAATCCTACTTACCTTTGTGCTTTCCTGCCAGCTTACGCGCCGTGGCCAGCATCGCCCTGTACGAATCGATGCGGCACTTTCACTTGCCGCTGTGCACCTTCCTCCCCCATCCGAACCAGACGCCCATCACCTGTAGCGTCACCATCATCGACCTCGCCGACGTCTCCATTGGCTCCATGTGGACCCTCCGCTCCCACCTTTCCGAAGCGTCCAAACTCGCCACCGCCAACTACCCAGAGACGCTAAGTACCATCGCTATCATCAACGCGCCCTCTTTCTTCCCCACCATCTGGAACTGGATCAAGGTGGCGGCCTTTACTGTATTCTCTTGGCTATTATTTATGGACGTACTCTCTTTAGGGTTGGTTCGACGAGGGCACGCGCAACAAGATCCACATTCTCGGCCGCAACCCCGGAGAGACGCTGACGAAACTCATAGATCCGGAGGACCTGCCGCGCCAGTACGGCGGCACGCTCGAATGGGACTTTTCCTGCGAGCCCAATTTAGACGCCGCAGCCAAACAGGTGCTTGGCGAGATGCCCAAGGGCCCCGCCATGTTCGTAGATGGCAAGGTAGTTAGGCCGTAGAAACCTTGAAAACGACAATCACGATAATGTACACACTAATCTACTGTTACTGATAATTCTACAACAAGGGTTTGACAACAGGATAATGATAAGTGCTCAACAATAACAGCAAAAAAAGAAAGCGGGATGAGTTTATTCGAATTCATCTTCTGGTTCTGCAGAGACGCCATCCTCATTCCAGACCTCGATGAACTGCAAAACATGAGCGCACGTTCGATGCAAAAGGTGAATAACCTTACCCGAGCCTTCTGTGCATCCGCATCACTCGTCGTTAGTATAGGCGTCGTCGCAAACGGCAGCCGAGTCCACGCGATCGGCTTTTCGTTCTTCTTGGTCGCGACTTTATCGCCGACGGCGCTCTTCTTGCCTGCGACGAATTTTGAGCATTTTCTGGTGAAGATGTTCCAGGTCAGCCATGGTACAGGGGGTCAAGCGTCCGAAACGCACTCTTCCGACAACGAGTAGAGGGTCTTGAGGTGTGCCTTGAGCAGCATCACCATGCCGATGATCACGGAAGCTCGCATGAGCGGGCGTTTGTCCACGGCCGCTGAATCTGAAATAGAATGTTAACTAGGAGACAGCACACATCAGCGCTGCTCACCTTGTGCAGGGTCGACATCCATCGTGTCCGCGGAGGTAGCCGGGCCACGCAGATGCGACAGGAGGTGTGCAGGCGAAATTACTTCCAGAAGACGCGTCCCGTCGGTGGAGAGCACGACAGTCAGATCTTTGATCACAGTGATGACCTCCTCCTGCGTCTTGTACTCGAACGCAGCGAAATTTTCGGCCATGTAGCGCGTAAAATCGACGTCATCCTGCGTCCAAGTCAGAAGGGCACGAGCGAGCAGATACTTGGCCATCATACCTGGGACGCATCGTCTCGCTGATTCAGCTGGAAGACCTTGACCAGGGATTTCAGAAATTCTTGCCGTGTTCCTCGCTTCTCTCGAACAAGAGAGTACCATCGTTGCAGCAATGCGATGGGCGTAGAGGAAACCAGACGGAAGCCTGTCGCATAAATAAACATCAGACGAGATTCACCGACATCAAAATGGAAAGCGCACCTTTTATTTGATCGGCCGTTGTTAATTTCCGTTGGTAGTCGAAGGATGCCCGCGCGCTCTGAGTGTGGCGAGTGTTGAGGAGAGAGAAATGCTTTTGGTGCAAGATCGAGTGCAGCGCACTGGCCCGCGTAGATAGGTGCTCATTTGGGCTAGTCTCCAGTGCAATGATAATGGGAAAGGACTAGAAGAGAAGATGATGAATTGAGCTCAGGGAGCATATGACATGGACATACCTGGAGCGGGTGGGCCAAACCTTGCTTGATCGTGAACGTCAAAACGTCAATGGCTACAGCCTGTATACTTGGGCGCGGTGACAGCACTGCTTCGAGGATTGGGTTAAGGTAGCGCTGTACGATGGCTGAACTGACACTAGGGGCTATTTAGTAGGCATAGATGGAGAAGAGCTATCGGATATACCCCGAGTCAGCAAAACCGTCGGTGTTCCCGACAAGTTCGTCCATGTTGATAGCTGTTGGCTTGGCCTTTCCCTTGACGGAGATGGTATCTGTGGCCCATTAATAGCAGAACAAACAAACAAACATTCGGAGTACCCTTCAGTTTCGCAGAATTCTTGGCCGCTTCTGAGATTAAAAACTCCTGAATGATCTTGAGCAGACGACCACGACGCTCCTCATCTGGAGATGAAAAGATGTCGTCCATGATAGTCGACGAGCGTTCTAATGTCATCAGAGAGGGTTGCGCTCGGAAGAGGAAGCCTGTAGATAGTTGAGCAAACCTCGCGGACAAGTGGGTACCAAGGACGAACCTAGACATTGTAGGATGCATGTATGCAGTGCGGTATCTTGGCAGTTTTCGTACAGCTGCAAAAGACTGCCGTAGATGTGCTCAATGACGGAACACTACGAGCCATTAATATCGGGCAAGTTCTCAAGATGACGAAGAACCCACATTTGGGCTGATAGCCTCAAGGTCAGCTGTAACAGCTTGAGGATGCATTGAGACGAATATCATAACAAGTTGAATGCAAGCAGACATACCGGGAACGTCCTGGCGTACTCGCTCAAAATCGCAATGCTCGCCAAGTAATGACGTAATGACGATAACAAAGTACAAGCTCCGAATGTCGGCGGGCGGCAATGGATCGGCCGCACTCCGCTTTATAGATTTTTGGATCCGCCCTAGGAAAAATAAGCCAGTGAGGAGATAGTCAGGGAGCATGCGTACTGACCGTTACATGACTTCAAAAGACCTACAAGGCTTTGAAAGTCGTGGGTCAGATACTGGACTACGGTGCACATGCATGCAACTGTCTCTTGTAAGCCCTGTGGCAGGAAACAGGTTGGAACAGTAGCGCACGACTGTCCTAAATCCGCACCTGAATGTTGTTTGTCGGTTTCAGGACCATGGGCTTCAGTGCCGCTTGAAGTTCCTGCCCGAATTTGATCGCGGTCTTGGGCATATGTGGGATCGAGGCCCTGAATATCTTCAGGAGGTAGTCGGTTGTGGCCTGCTCCTCGACCTTGAGGGAAATTGAGTAAAGTGAGAGCGAAAGTGAATGAAAACATACACTGGTCCCAGTCTTGAGATACGGTAAGAGAGTGGACGCGTTGGAACCAGACAATATGGCCGGATAAGAGGCCGTAAAGAGATAGATGGTTCTAACACAGTTGTAGACGGTCTACTCGTTATATGGTGAGCAAGGATATGAGCTGAAAGTTGGGCCACTCACGAAGCCAGGGAGATCAGTAGCATCGACCAAGCCATCGATGAGAGTGTCGCAGATTTCCGTGTAACGTGCATGTAGATTATTGGCCTCGTTACCTTGTTTTTCCGCTATAATTTGATGCAGAATGTCCTCCAGTGGTGACTGGCGGTCGTTGAAATGCGCTGAGGTGCCCATGATGACGGCGACCTTGGAAAGTAATGGCCCTTTATCCTGGTTCACTGCTGCAATTGCGGCCCGGGATTTCAAAGCGGAGGGGAGGATAACCGGGAACCAAAGTTCTTCAATCGTCTTTATAGCGAGGTCTTTGACAGTGTCATCCTCGTCCGACATCCGTAAGACAAGACGCATAGAAATGTCGACTTTCCGGGCGTTATCGTCCGTAACGGCATAAAAGGCCTTGAGGAGCTTGATTACACGCTTCCTGACGCTCAAACCCGTATCCTGCGATCTAAGTCAGAGCAAGAAGCACGAGGGGCGGTCTCTGCTTACCGCCATCCGGTCGGCAATCTTGTTGTAATAATCACCGGCTACTTCAGGCGAGTCGATCATGTATTTGCCGATCAGCTCAACTGCAGCGTCGCGAACAGCAGGAGAGCTGTCCATTAGATGACTCTCGATGGCACGCCGGACGTTGGCCTAATTCAAAAAAGTCAAATTTAGCCGCATGTATGAGGAGCGCCTTACTTCAGCCAGGATCGTTGGGTCGCTCGTGACGATCTGCCCCAGGGCACGTAGTGCTTTCGTGCGCATAAAAATTGGTGGGGCGTCGAGCGCCACTAGAATGATGTTGAGTATTGGGTGGAAGGAGTTCCTCAAGCTTTGTATGGTCCCAATCTCCTCAGCAAGTCGATCGATGCGGGTGACTTCCTCTTGAGAGCTGCGGACAGAGAATAAGCGGAACCATAAATAGAAACCGAAACACTGACCCTATATCAAAAACATCGTTAGATTGGGTCTTCCAAACGTTCTGCAAGGCAGTCTTGATTTTTTTGCCAAAGGGCAGCAGTCGGCTCTGGTCCCTAATGTTGAGGTCCTCGTCGTCTTCTGGTTGCGAAAGCCACAGGTTAACCCGATCGAGCGCGTTGGCAAATTCTTGGCCCAGAGCGACCGCGGTAAGCTCACGAGCACTCTGAACGCGGGTTGTTGAGCTAAGGCCAGAGGTTGCAACATCAATTGCTCACATCGTACGCCTGGTCCTCCGAAGATCGCTTTGAAAGATGCGCCGCGACGTCTTGGTGACTGGTGAGCAGCCTGTCAAGGCGCTTCGTGTCCAAAGCCGTTACAATCTATTGAGCCGTCAACATCAAGTCATCACAGCAAGACAAAAAGGGTTACCTCATCTAGTGGTTTCAGTGGCTTCGACTTGGGAGCCGAACCATCGTCGCTTGGTTTAAACTTCAACATGCTCGTGCGGATGCGGGCAGCAATGACACCAAGGTGGTCAAGGGCCATCGTCTTGGCAGCGTTGTTGTCCACGTGAGTTGTCTTCACGTCGTCCAGGGAGGAGAGCTAAATAGCAGTCAACTACAAGTCGGATTCAATAAGAAAAGGTAAAGAACCATGAACTTAGAGGCAATACTAAGGAGGAGAGTCGCTGCGGGCCACTCTGGCCAAAAAAGAACGACAAGCAGATCAGAGATTAAGTTGTCGAAGATAGCGCGATACTCGGCCTCGTTCGAGTTCTTGGTCGCCTTGCCTTTCCCAGATCTGAGATAACAGTAAGTGGTGGCCCATTAACGGCGAAGGGCAGTCCTAACCGCTGGGTCAAGAAGATGATGATCTTCTTAGCAGCCTTGGTGGCAGAATCCAACCCGGTTTTGTACAATCGTATTTCCTAAGCAAAATATGAAACATAGGCCATAGCCCAACAAGGTGGAACTCACCTCAGTATCTTGCTCATCCAAGAACGCTTCAGCGAATTGGCCCTGGCTCTGACTTTCTGAGATGCTCTCTTGCCTCCGCAGTGCAAATTTGTTCTGTCGCTCCTTGGCGATTTTCTGCGCCGAGATGCGTACATCATGGGCAGAGGTTTGCACGAGCTGAAGGAGTAGCGCCGAGACCGTCCGGATCGAGCGCCCGTCCCGGAGTCTGCCCGAAACCGCGTAAGAACATACACTCAATGAGAGCCGTGCTCGCTACACCAACCTGAATTGCCCGGCCTTCTGCTTGGTGTCAGAAAGCTTGATCAAAGAGGTCAATATCTCCTCAATAATCCACTCTCTCTGGTCGTCGTGATTCGCAAAGATCTGGCCAAGGAAAAGTAGTGATCAGTGCTATTCGTCCCGATAGGCCAGCATATCACCTACGGCCCGGATCAAAGAAAGCGCATCAAGTCGTAGACCTCGCATAGCGCTCTTTCCGAACGTCTGGATCACCACGTTCTCCTTCTCCTTCTTCCCACCTTCGGGTTCACCCGAATCTGCGACGAAGAACGGCCCAATCGCGATGTACACCGCCTGGATGATGATCGAGTCGGACATGGCAACAGCTTCCGCGTTCACAAGCGTGCTTAGACGGGGAAGCACGGCGGAGAGCGCTTGAAACGTCTCACTCAGCACTTGTTTGTGGGGCCCCCCTTGTAGGGTGTGCTGGAGTAGCATGCTACAGGGAGTTGCGGATGCAGAGGCCTCGACGAAGGGATAGATGACCTTCGTAAGTTGATTCTTCACCGCGCTCATGCACCCCGTGATAAGTTCTTCCGAGTATAGCTAACGCGACATAAATAACGGTTTTGAGAAAGGGGGAAGAAAGCAACGTACCTGCTTCGTGAGTCTGCCAGCCCCGAGGAGCGCAACGCAACACTCCGCCGCAAGGATGCTGTCTCGAGCGGTCTCCAGCGCACGCTCTAGCTTGGCGTAATCTAGATCAGTTAATCCCACGGGCACGCTGTCCACCTCCATCTCTGTGGGCTCCTCTTCGTCCCCGCTGTGCGACTTTGAACGCCGTTTGCCCTTGCTCTTCTTTGCAGGCTTCCGTGGAGACGCTGGTGCACTGCCAGGCACGGGAGCTGCAGGCCCTGCAAAAGGATCGAGATCCTCTCCAGCTTTGGTGCTGCGCTCCATCGTCTTGAGCAATCGTGAGAGCATGTTCGTGTCCAAATCACCAAGAGTCTTATTCCCATCCTTGGAGCGCGGTGTGCTCGTGACGCCGGTATGCCGCACGCGCTTAGCAGGGTGTACGATTTGGGATACGTACTTTGTGACCTTGCGTATGAAGGCGGGATGCAGGAGCGGGCGAGAGCAATCAATGGTTGTTTGTGGGGAGAAGAACTCGGTGGGGAGCGACGCCAGGTCAATATCGGGTGGCAGCGCGTCCTCCGCCTCGAACAAGTCGTCGACGAGCCCAGTGAGCTTCTCGATGGGCAGACGTTCGTCGCGATCGCCGGTGCGGCGTGCAGAGGTGACCCGGCCACCCGAAATGGAGGAGCGACGGTGGGGAGTGTCGTCCTCAGAGCCGTATCCGCCCAGATCGTCAGGCGAGTCCGGGGGCTGCATCGTACGCATCTGAGACTTGGGTGTGGTGGTCCACGGCCTTGGGGGCACATCAACATACGCCATGGTGACACGGGGCCGCGAGGGCGTGGATAAATTAGAGCGCGATGAGCTAGGCGTAGAGAGCAGGCTAGCACGCGACTTCGACGAGGTGCTGGGGGTTATGGGGACTGGTGGGTTGCTGCGCTTTACATGTGGGGAGTTGAGCTGGGTGTCTGATTTGCGTTTCTTGGGAGTGAAAACCGGTGTGATTGCGAGTGGATCAGGGCTCTCCTCGACTCCAGGAGGCGGCACCCAGGTCTGAGGCGGTGTCATGGGTCGTACGATTGGTCTAGTTTTCGGAGCTGGGAACCGGGCGGAAGATTGCTGGGGTTCACGGATGATTTGTGAGGCGATGGGGTCGGGGCTTTCCTGCTGTATGGGCAACGGTGGTTTGGCCTGCAGAGGTGTGACAGGCCGCGCGATGGGCCTGGGCCTTTGAGCAGGCGATGGGTGCTGCTGAGGTAGGGTTCGCAGCACCGACTGTTCCTGGACCGCAATTTCCCTGGATTTTTGAGTAAGAAGGTCGTCGAAAAAAGCAGGCGACTGGTGGGGTTCATACACAGTCCGCGGCTGAGATGGGGGAGGGCCTAGAGCAAACGCCAGTGAAGAGGAAGAGGGCATGGATGAGGGTGGTGGCGGCGTTGGGTAAGCGGCGGCAGGAATGGCACGCTGCAAAATCGCGTGAGCAACGGGATTGGTGCGAAAAGTCGAGAGATGGGCATTGTTCGGCGTCCAAGCAGTAGGATATGGATAGGAGCTGTGGGGAAGATGATTAGACCGTGCGTTTTACATCGGAAAATTTGGCCCCAGCTCGGTGCTTAAAACATAAGCCCCAACACAAGACGAAAGACGTCAAAGTTGGGGTCAAAGTTGGCTCCGAGTTGGGGTCGAAGATTCTGCTTGAAAACATATTTAACTTTACTCACTGGTCGGCCTGCTGAGCTATCATTGCAGTGGCACCGGTGCGGGAAGTCTCCCAGTAGCCAGAATCGTTGGCCTGAGACGCAAGATATTCGACTTCTGGGGCGTACTCGGTGTACGGTGGTGGGTTCCCCTGTGGATATCCCGCGTAATAATGAGGTTGGACAGAGGCAGGAGCAGCCGCGCCAACTGAGAGGCTACTGAGATGCCTGGTGACTGTTTGGGGTGAGACTTGAGTATATGCGCGTGTACAGCGCGCGTAAAACTAACTGACCATGCGTGGAGGGATTGGCAGACGCCATGGGATAAGCTGCAAGAAGACGATGGGAGTCCTGCACAGGATCCGCGCTCTGCTGCGACGTCCCATGCGCCGCGTACCACGATCCCGATCCCGACATTATTTAGGCGCGTCGGGGGAGAGGCAGGATGCGCTCGAGGCTGCAGCAAAACAGAGCCAAATCCTCCTTTTTCTTGTCGATCGCAGCTTTGAACTCCTCTTGAACTCCTCTTTGGCTACACTATCTTCACGGTGCATTCGTGGCGACCCCAATATACTGTCTCAAGGCGATTCATTCTACGGCTGGTTCTTCAGGATCAGGTGGCAGGCAACTCCGGCTGGTCGGAATCTACTTACTCCAACCGTTTGGTGTGAGCTTTGGTTTGCTTCAAGTTGTAGAAGAGGGGACTCCACCTATATGTAAGTTATTCATTTTGATTCGGCTGTTTCCCGTGGTCAGGCAACTGTCTTCACCTCGTCTTCGGCGTTGTCGTCATCTTCGGGCATTGCTTCATAATAGTTCATCATCAATGGAACTCGTCGCTCGGAAATATGCCGACCCCGATTGCAGATTATGATATTTACGCTCCCGCCTTTCCGTGGCTTTTCCTAGACTCGAACCAGTACCTTTTCGCAAGATCAAAGACAGTATGAGCTATTCCAACATCATTGGTCAAATAACTACTGGCTCGAGTCTAGGCTTTTCCTTGGTGCTAGCTTGTGGCCACTTTCGATTTTTTACCAGAAGCCGCCCATGCATCGTGACGGGAGTTCAGGTACCTGCCTATGTTTGCCCGATGCCATTGATTGCCGCCAAATTACCTTTTTTCAGAGTCCCGGAATCTACACAGCGTTGTTTCGGCCATTCGCTCCACCCTCCCGCTCAACCAAATGGATTATAGATCATACCTGAAACTAATATGCCTGTACTGAGGAATGCAGTCCCATTTTCCGTCTTCTGGTGACTTGGAGATGCTCTCTGCCATTCCATCCGTCTTTTAGACTGTGCGCTTAGCAGCCGCGACCACCCATGTTTTAACGTTTAACCCTCGCATCCTTCACCCAATTTTCCTTCAACATCAATCTTGAGGCATCAAGAAGAGGCTGACTGCGGATGATCTTCAATTTACGTAATAAGGTAAAAGTCCTGGTTCCCCGACGCACACCAATATTATCCTTGTCACTTTTTAAAATCCTTTAGTTCAACCCTCGCGCCCGGTCCCAAATCAGTCAACACCCGAGGCCAAGTATAAAGGCGGTACCGGGATTTTCAGCTGCAACCTACCAGCACTTCCATCTATGAATCCGTTCATACAATCCTGGACACAATCTAGTTATAACGCGACAGACGCGATTATTTCTCCGCTTTCCTCTCCCAGCTTTCTCAAATTTACCTTTTTGTTTCCCGACGCAACAATCTTGAATTCCGCTGTAATTGGCCCCGACTCGCGGCCGTGTTTCTATGTCACAACGGATTCGTGCACCTCTGGCATCTCTCTGATTCAAAACGCCAATTCACAGAACATCGCGATCATCGAGTGGCGCCAGCACCCTGTCGTCGAGATACTTGAAGTCATCCCCAAACGACACAGTTCGCAATGGCTAAAACTGTCTTCAGATAAAAGGTATAGGTTCACCTTGCCCTTGTGTACGGGAGCTTAAATGAGCTAGCAGGTATAGAATCATGAACGCCCAAAGACAAGGTTTTAAAATTCTACCAAGAGACGACTATATCGGTGTATGTCTATCCAGGTTGAGACATCGACGCATTTATTTACTGACACCGTCTCGTATCAGCTATACACAATCACCGCGAATCCTCAACTCGTCGGTCGCATATCACAGAGCTCAGAGGGCATAACGTTGGAAGTGAGGACTGAAGCAGCGCAAATCGGGCTCATCGATGCCTTTGTTACTTCGACGGTGCTTCTAATGTGCGGGCGAAACATTGACTGATTTATTTCTTCCGACGAAATTCGATCTTGTAGATAGTCTTAAAGCTAGACATGTAGCAAATATTCCTAT
This sequence comes from Mycena rebaudengoi, assembly GCA_029282285.1. Classification (NCBI taxonomy): domain Eukaryota; kingdom Fungi; phylum Basidiomycota; class Agaricomycetes; order Agaricales; family Mycenaceae; genus Mycena; species Mycena rebaudengoi. The sequence goes on along the minus strand of JARJCX010000089.1, from coordinate 67,607 downwards.
GATCTGCGTGATGGCTCGGAACGTATGTTGTTGAATTGCATAAAGAACGTGCTTTTTGGCCGTTTCAATGTGGGAAAACGTGTCCGCCGCATTATGCAAGTTTGTTCTATCGTGGCGGTGCCGTCGACGTTCGGCAAGGTGTGTCCGACGCGCGCATCATCACATCATCAACTAGTTCTCTCGTCGTCCATGTCGAGGATATTTCTGTGTCTCCTCAATACACATACTCCACTGAAGCTGCTGGTCGGGCTACTTACTCGTCGCACAGGCAGTATGTATATCGATTATGCAGTGTTGAAATACTTACTACTAGATCAAACGCCAACATGAGACTGACAGGTCTTGTTTGCATAGGGTCCACTTTGATAAAAGGCGGGAGCCTGGAGGGTGCGACGAGCGTCTTCTTACTTGCATCTCTTACAACCACCCCTTCCGCTCATTACTTCTCTTCTTCAGCCTTACTATGTTCGGAGCCCTCGTTGTTATGCTTTCGGCCATTCTTCCGTTTGCTACTGCCCAGAAGGGCACTTTCACAAATATAGCTGATCCTGTGGGCGTTGTGCAGTGTCGTAAGCGTCTCAATATGCGCGGGTCAACTTTCGTTCAATGTCTTTCCAGTGCCCTACACATTCCAATGGACGGGAGGTGAAGCCCCGTGGGAAGTGACTGTTGAATCTACGTGAGCTGCATGAGTAAATAACTGGCAAGGCCACTAGCTGACGAAAATGTTATAGACTGGGTGAACATGTATGACGAAAATTATCACGACCTCTCTACCGTTGAACTTTTATTCAGTACTTGGAAAAGACTATGCAAACCAATAGCCTGACTTGGACCCCAGAATACGGTGTCAATGCTACTGCCGACACGCCCGTCCGGTTGTGAGTGAGCAGACATGTTCTCTTTTCTCAAGCAATTTAAATCACTGGTAGCTGGGTGATAATTTCGGCCCAAGGCCTTTTCTCAAACAGCTACTCGACCCAGGAAAATATTACAGCTGGCTCTATTGCCGTCGATAGCACAGGGTATGTATCTTTTCTCTACGACACTTTCTTAACCTTCTAATAGTATTTGAAGTCGGTGCGCTAATGCCCCGCCGTAAGCCCATCTTGAATATTTTCAAATGCATATTTCCCTAATAAAAGATTTTCCCAGCTTGACTACCTCAATCAGTACGACGGTCACCCTGACTAGCGTGTTTACCCCTCCAACGAACTCTTTTACCCCAATCACCATTCCGGGGGAAAGTAAATCGTAAGTTGTCGTCGCTCAGGTCGTTGGTTGAAGTCAAATAAAGGTGTTCCAGCGTAAACCCCCGTCACCGCCGCAGCTGATTCCACCACATCGGCTTCTGGGCCATCCGCCTCATCCGGCGCAACGGCTAGAGCACCACAAAATATTGGCGCATTTGCTGCAACCGTCATTAGCGGACTGACTCTTTTGGTCTTGTGGTGAGGTCAATATGCAACCATGACAGATGCGGCATCCATGCCACTTGCGTCGTGTTTGCTTTCACCACGCCAAATATCTGCCTTACCCGTGTGAATTGACACTTCAATGCAAATACATATAGAGGACACTGGGCTGAAATAGCGTTGGCGACGAAACAGTGCACACGTCTATCTAAGTGGTTCTAGTAGTGTGGCTCGATGTGGTCACGCTGACAGGTCAAAGTTGGACTAGGTATTAAATTCCGTGACGTCTCAAATGCAATTTTCAACCTTACGAGCAGACTCAGCAGAGGCGAGAATATCCTATATTGTTCATCGGCTATCTTTGAACTTGTGGAGTCTGGCTACCGGAGACTAAGGATTTCCCAGTCTTACTTGTCCATAACGTTTCGTCGTCTCCTTTCGACACTGGCGACAGCGATATCATTAATCAAGGGGACCCATAGCAGTCAAGAAATCAAAGTCCACTCCGTGCTCTGCCTGATTGACACTTCGCTCGTACAATCCTCTATACCCTCGCTTTTTCCTTGCCTTCATTGCCGTATTTGCTTCGTTACGTTCAGCAATCCTCCGCGCAATCTCCTCGTCAGAAACGTCGAGCCATAAAACTCTGTTCTCCACATCACACCGAACCATGTCGCCGTCCTGCACTATGCCCAAGACGGAATCCGAAACGACCGATTCCGGCGAGATGTGCAGTACGATCGTTCCGCCCGCTGTACCAGACATGCGCCCATCAGACAGCCGTAACATGTCCTGCACTCCGAGAGCCCCAAGCTTTCGCGGTATCGGGATCAGTCCTGCCTCCGGCATCCCCGGGTGCCCGATTGGCCCAATGCCTTTGAGCACAAGTACGGATTCCGCCGTTACGGGCAATTCGGGGTCGTCGATGCGACGGGCGAGGTCTGCCGTGTCCGAAAACACGACGGCAGGACCTGTGTGGTTGAGAAGACGCCGATCTTTCGAAGCAGATGCTTTAATTACGCAGCCCCCAGGGGCAAGGTTGCCTCTTAGGATCACAATGGAGGAGCAGGGGTAGAGTGGGTTCGATAGTGGGCGGATGATTTCTTGTGAATAAGGGAAGTTATGTGTCCCTGATAAGTCGAGGACTTCACCGAGGGTTTGGCCAGTTATTGTTTGGGCGGATAAGTGAAGGAGAGGACGTAGGGTCTGCAAAAGGGCGGCCATTCCGCCAGCGTTGTGAAAGTCTGTCATGTACTAAAGCGGGTTGAGTGATGAAATATGAGAGGCATTATTTAACCAACATTATCTCCGCTCGGCTTCAGGTCCACAAGGAGAGGCGTCTTTCTTCCAATTTCATCAAATGTATCCAGAGTAATTGTCCCAGCTACATTGGGATGACGATTTATAATTGCCAAGAGATGCACAACAGCGTTCGTAGAACCACCAATGGCTTGTAGAACAGTTATGGCATTCAGAAAGGACTCTTTCGTGAGTATCTCTTGGGGACGATGCTTGTCTGACACCGCAGATACTGCATTCTTGCCAGTCTCCTCCGCGATGCGAAGGCGAGTGGCGGAAACAGTGGGAGCAGATGCGCCACGAAAGGGCATGAGCCCTAGAGCAGCCGTAATGCATGCCATCGTGCTTGCCGTTCCCATAACGCCGCAGGTTCCAACCTACACTCCGAAAAGCGTCAGTTTTCATGATCGCGAAGTTCAGGCATACGGTGGGAGCGAGTTCGTCATTTATCGCAGCAATGTCCTCAATGTCCATAATTCCCGCCCTGTACGCCGCCCAGTTATTCCTGCAATCTGTGCACGCCCCGATGCGTGTACCCCTGTGTGAGCCTGGCATCATTGGGCCGGTAACAAGTGGGAGCACCGGTTTGTTGGCTGAGATGCCTCCCATGAGCTGCGCAGGCACTGTTTTATCGCAACCACCAATCATTATGCCTGGGGTGCCGTTTAGTAAAATTCCAGCGATGGTTGGGAAAATGCTAGATATATACACGCGTCCAATGGTTGAGCTTTGATCATCTCCTCCGTATCCATGCTCATGAGGTTTCTCAGATACATGCTGGTAGGCGAAGCAAAAGACTCGTGGAGGCTGATCGTGGGGAATTCAATCGGCAGGCCACCATTGAGCTGGACGCCCCGCTTGACGGCCTCGATGAGCTGCGGGATGTTCGCGTGGCAGGGGTTGAAACCAGAGTGCGTGTTGATTATTCCGATGACCGGTCGAGTAAGAGCGTCCTCCCCGTATCCAGCCGCCTTGATGAATGCTTTACGCAGGAAGAGCGAGAAGTGTGCATCCCCGTAAGCCGTGAGGCCCTGGCGAAGTCCAACTTTTGTGTTCAAGGGCCGTGAGAGATCGTAGTCCTCGAGTGGGTCGGCGGGGTTCGACTGAGTTGAAAGGGACATTGCGAGTCCTTGAGAGTCTTGAACATCACAATCATTGAATGATGCTATGCGGAAAAGGGTTCCGGCGCAACATGGCCCGATTCCCGTACCAATCACCGTCCGTCTGCATTTGATTTCTGCTTAAGGCTGAGTATTCAACATTCAAGTATTTTGTAATTTCTTTTGGCCTTGATTCCCGGAGGCCGGGGACTTTGCGAGGAGTGAAGTGAAGGACAAGGACAAGGAGGACTTGTTTGCATTTGTTGACGCCCACGCGTTTACCGGTGACTATCATGTCTGACGCGCCGAATGCCAAACGGCGCCGCACAGAAAACATAGATGCCACAGAGACCTCAGAACAACCAATTATCAGATCTACGGACCACTGGTTCGACGACGGGAACATCATCCTCCAGATCCAATCAACCCAATTTCGTCTTTACAAAGGCATCCTCTCGCTCCATTCGTCTGTCTTCCGCGACATGTTCAGTATACCTCTCCCTCCCGACGAGCCGATGATTGAAGGCTGCCCAATGGTCACTCTCTCTGGGGACACTGTTCAAGACTGGACCCACCTCCTCAGTGTCATGCACCCCAAGCAAGTAGTACTTTCAAGTTCAATGTTCGCGAAAAAACCAGCTAAAAGGATTCACACAGATGCCTGTCAACATCGGTTCCGCGGGTCGCTCTCGTTGCGGCTATGCTCCGCTTGGGGAAAAAATACGATTTCGCTGTGTTCCGGAAAGACGCTCTCCGGCGCCTGCGCGTCGAGTTGCCCACGGAGCTCTTCTCATGGGGCACATGGAAGGAAATCCAACTTGAAGATGACATGGAATTCGCCATTCTCAGCGTGGTCCGAGAAGTCGGCCTCTATTCAATCCTGCCCTTATTACTATACATCCTTGTTTCTGACAGGTATTATATGAACAAGGTGTGCTCTGTATTGTTCCACTGTGCTACTTTGCCCGCTCATGTTGTTCCCAGATCATTTACGACTCCAATGTTGAAATCGCGCCCGATGATCGGCTCACCTGTCTTCAAGGCCATTTCAAGCTCATAAACCGCCAGGCTGAGACGACAATGTGCTGGCTGAATCCTAGTACGATGCCCAGCTCCGAGTGTAGCTCTCCCGCAAAATGCATGGGAGGCATGCGAGACCTCCTCGCCCTCCTCCATGAAGAGCGACCACTGGACATCCTTGCAGTTGGAGACTGGGATGATGACTGGGATACCCATATGTGTCCGGAGTGCCGTCAAGTTGCTCAGGATAGGTTCAACAATGGTAGGGAACAATGCTGGAAGGAGTTGCCGTCCATATTCGGACTTCCGGATTGGTCCGAATTAGCGTCTTTAGACTTTGAATAACTCTCCAATTACGAGTACTCGCCGAACCCGAATCTGATATATCTTCTGGTGTGTCCTCGACGCTGTATACGTTCTTTTTTTCTGACCGGAGAATTCGTCAACAGAGACGGCGCACTCAACAACAACTAAAGTTGGTTGTTGCGAATTTCTGAAAGGTTTCTGAGGGAGAACCATTTTTCTTCCTTTATTGTTCCATTGTTTGTCTTCTTTCAGTGCCTAGAATCGACGATAGCTAGCATCTCCTCCTCCTCGCCCCTCAAGGACAACTGATCCGAAGGAAGTCATGTTCGACGACTGAATACCTCGTTCGCTCTGTTGTTTTTCTGAACTCGTCTGTGATACCGTCAGTCAGTGACTCCTGCCTTGCCCTTCTAGGATCTAGAGAGTCCAAGTGTATGCATTACCGAAATACAGATCGAATTTAAGTTGAATTACTATGTTGAACAAGCACAAGTCGTGACGGGAAGGAGTATCATAGTATGGCCTTGGCTTTCAGGACCGCCACCCAGTATATTGAGCCTCTCTTTTGGCGGTTGGGGTTATTAACTATCCTGGTTCAGAGGCATCATGCATTAACACTCGAACAGTTGGAATCCATTGAGAAGTGTACATAGAACCAAATACCCCTGTGCGCTTTTCTTCCTCACCATCATGTCCGACGAAGCGAACGCCAAACGGCGTCGTGCAGACAACAAAGATGCCGCAGAGACCTCAAATCACCCAATGGTCAGATCTGAGGACTACTGGTTCGACGACGGGAACATAATCCTGCAAGTCGAGTCCACCCAATTTCGCATCCACAAGAGCATCCTCTCGCTCCGTTCGTCTGTGTTTCGTGACATGTTCAGTATTCCCCAGCCTGCGGACGACTCGGAACCGATGCTTGAAGGCTGCGCGATTGTCGTTCTGTCCGGAGACACTGTTCAAGACTGGAGCCACCTCCTCAACGCCATCTACCCACAGTGAGCCCAATATACATACCTACATCGCGCGGTCGTCATCGAACCAATCTGCCTAGACATCCGACTCCACCTTCTGAGCAGGTGCCGTCCTTTGGCATAGTATCCGCTCTTCTTCGACTTGGAAATAAGTACGATTTCTCCTTGTTCCGCAAAGACGCCTTGCAGCGCCTCAGGTTCGAATATCCGAACACCTTCGCCGGCTTGGAGAGTAGGAATTCAGAAGCCTATGAGCAAATATCGGGTGCAGAGTGCTTAGAATTATCAATTTTGGATCTGGCGCTCGAGATAGGCCTACACTCGGTCCTTCCAGTGGTATCCAGATTCAATGTAGATCATTCAGCAGATCTGTTAACTTTGTCGTCCCAGGTTTATTTGGATATTATCTCCTACGCCGAAGTCATGCGAAAGGTCGCCCATTTTAAATTTGTCTTGTTTCTTCGCATCTTCTGCTCATTTTTCTTCTTTAACAGGTTCTAGACGATAGTAGTCATAAACTTCCACCCGCGGAACAACTTACATGCTTTCGGGGACACTTGAGACTCATGGACCTTCAAACCAGCACCATAATGGAGTGGCTCTACCGTGACGAACCAGTCAGCACCAAATGCACCCACGTCGATGAATGCAATACGGGGCGGGATGCTATCGTAAAACTCATCCATGAGGCTCGAGATCCATTAATTTGGGTGGTACGAAATTGGTGGGATGAGTGGGACGACCACTTGTGTATCCCGTGTCGGAAAAAGGCGAAGAAGATATTCGAATCTGGGCGTCAAAAATGTTGGGACCAGCTGCCCTCCATCTTCGAGCTTCCTGGCTGGCCGGAACTATTGGCTGCTGATTTTGATCATGAATGAACGAGCTTGCGCTTTTGCCAAGGCACATTCAGTAAGATAAAATGTACACTGAGACCTAACAGTTGAAATTTGTTTGACACGAGCGAGCGAGGTTCGACTCAGGGTTGAAAGGGATATCGTGTCCGAGTCCTTGGGAGTTCTCTTTAATGACGACATGCCGAAAGGGCTGGTGCAACGAGGTGCCCGATTCCCGTACCGTCTGTGTTGGATTTCTGCTTGAGGCCGAGTATTCAACATTGATTCAACATTTCGAGGTTTGTTTGGTTGACAATGATGGCATCTTGTCATCATACTGCAAATACAGCCAAACACACGCGTCTTACTTTTCAGCCATCATGTCCGACGCGCCGAACGCCAAACGGCGGCGCACAGATAGCACAGATGCTACAGAGACCTTAGAACAGCCAATTATCAGATCTATGGACCACTGGTTCGACGACGGGAACATCATCCTTCAAATCCAATCAACCCAATTTCGTCTTTACAAAGGCATCCTCTCGTTCCATTCGTCTGTCTTCCGCGACATGTTCAGTATACCCCTCCCTCCCGACGAGCCGATGCTTGAAGGCTGCGCGATTGTTGCTCTGTCCGGAGACACTGTTCAAGACTGGATCCACCTCCTCAACGCGATCTACCCACAGTGAGCCCAATATATGTACATACATCACGCAGTCGTTGCTCATCCAACAACTCTGACTAGACGACCAAACCCACCTTTTGCTGTGACGTCCTTCGACGTAGTTTCTGCTTTTCTTCGACTCGGAAAGAAATATGATTTCCCCTCTTCCGGAACGACGCCTTGCTACGCCTGAAATATGAATTTCCCAACACTTTTGACGGTTTGCAGGATAGGGACGTCTATGAACAAATAGCAGAGTCTGTCGATGAGGCACAATGTTTGGAATTCTCAGTTTTGGATCTGGCGCGCCAGATAGGCTTACACTCGGTCCTTCCAACGGTATGTAGTTTAGTGCAGATCATTCAGAAGATCTACTCACTCTGCGCGTCCAGGTCTACTTAGATATTATCTCTTTCGCCGAAACAATGCGAAAGGTGGACCGTTTACCCTGTTTCTTTACAATTGCGTAATTGCTCACTTTTCTTCTTCGACAGATCTTGGACGACGGCGGTAATCTATCACCCGCGGAACAGCTTATATGCTTTCGAGGTCACTTGAAAATTATCGACCTCCAGGCCAGTACGATAATGGAGTGGCTCTATCGGGAAGAACCAATCGATTGCTCCGACGTCGATAAATGCAATGCGGGGCGGAAGGCAATCGTAAGCCTCGTCCACCGCCCGCAATTTCCAACAATTTGGGTTACTGAAGACTGGAGGGATGATTGGGAAGAATATCTGTGCGGCTCGTGTGTGGAAGAAGCGAAGAAAATATTCGAATCGGGGCAAAGAAAATGTTGGGACCAACTACCCTCCATCTTCGGACTCCCCGATTGGCCGGAACTGCTCGCGGCCGACTTTGATTATGAATAAATTGTACTGTACTTGAAATTTATATATCCTGCTGTAACCTGGACCGAGTAGCAGTCACTTTTCAGTTTCATTCTAGATACTAATGCCAGCTCGACCAAGTACATTCAACTTGGCCCACTCGTGTCAAACAAATTTCAACTACTAGGTCTCAAATGTACATTTTTATATTACAGCGTGCACCTTGGGCAAAACCGCAAGCTCGTTCATTCATGATCAAAGTCAGCAGCCAGCAATTCCGGCCAGTTAGGCAGTCCGAAGATAGAGGGCAGCTGGTCCCAGCATTTTTACGGCCTGAATTGTATATTTGCTTCGCCTCCTTCAAACACACGCTGCACAGATGGTCGTCCCACTCATCGCTCCAATTATCCACAACACAAATCATGGGATCTCCAGCGTTGTGGGTGTGTTTTACGATAGAGTGTTTGCGATGCAGCCATTGGAGCCACCACGTGGCTGATTTGCGTTGCGAAAGCTGATGGCTCCACAGCGATAACATTTCATTTTCTACTCAGTACACACTGCACTATATTTGAATATTCTATCTACACAATAAAGACATGTTCCAAGTCCCATGCTACCTCACATCGAAGCCGTGTGCAGGCAAAATCTAAATACCTGGCCAGAACCGGCCTTCTTGGGAAATCCATTGCTGGTCTAAGGCCTCTGGAAGATCGGCGAGAAGCATATTGAATGCAAGAGGTGTTTCTAATAGCTCAATCTTCATTCTGAGTGGCTCAGACATAAAGACAAAGAAAGCTCACCGAGCCATCAGCCATCAACTATCGCAACGCAAATCAGCCACATGGTGGCTCCAATGGCTGCATCGCAAACAGGCTAATAGCATCCCGCCCCGTATTGCATTTATCGACGGCGAGGCATTTGCTACTGATTGGTTCTTCACGGTAGAGCCATTCCAGTATCGTGCTGGTTTGGAGGCCCATGAGTCTCGAGTGGCCACGAAAGCATGTGAGCTGTTCCGCCGGTGGCAGAATACCGTCGTCCAGGGTCTGTTGAAGACGAAGAAAAATGAGCAAATACGCGAAGAAGCAAGACAAATTTGAAATGGGGGACCTTCTTGAGGTGGACGTAGGTGATAATATCCAAATACACCTGGGAGCACAAATTTAGCAGATTTGCTGAAATGGTCTACACTGAAACTAGATACCATCGGAAGGACCGAATGTAGGTGCATCTCGCGCGCCAGATCCAAAACTGATAATTCCACTGGACCGCATGCTGCGATTTGCTTATAGGCGATCCTATTTTCCAAGCCGGCCAAGGTGTTGGGAAATTCATATTCCAGGCGCTGCAAGGCGGATTTTTGGAAGACTGAGAAGTCATATTTCTTTCCGAGCCGAAGAAAAGCGGAAATTACGGCAAGAGACGGTATATTGATCTCAGTAGGTGGAGCTGGATCTCTAGTTGGATTCAGTGTATGCGTGAGTGACAATTGCGCGATTATAATATAGGAGCGCATTGGGCTCACTTAGGGTAGATTGTGTTGAGGAGGCAGATCCAGTCCTGAACCGTATCTCCGGAAAGAGCGACTATCATGCAGCCCTCCAGAATCGGCTCGTCGGGAGGAAGGGGTATTCTGAACATGTCACGGAAAACAGACGAATGGAGCGCGAGGAGGCTCTTGTGGATTCGAAATTGGGTGCCTTCGACTTGCAGGATGATATTGCCGTCGTCGAACCAGTACTCCGTGGACCTGATGAGTGGTGGTTCTGAGGCCTCTATGTCATCTGTGCGACGCCGTTTAGCGTTCGGTTCGTCGGACATGGAGGTAGGAAGAAAGGTGCAAAAGCGGTGTTTGGTCGTGTGTACACATTTCAACTTTGAAGTTGAACCATTATTATTTTCAAACTCCGCTGGGCCATAAATAATTCCGAGGACAGTAATTTCCCGGGCAAATTTATCAAAACCGTTTTAAAATTTCCCACAGCCTGATGCCTACATCACGTCCATTTCTAGTGTTGAAGGGTTCGACGCTTCCGACTTTGATCACGAAATTGCGACAAATTTAATTAATGAGCGAGCTTTAAATACCGTAGTAATAAAACGTATATTGAGACTTTGAATTTGTTGACAATAACCAATAATCGCGAGGTGCAATCTATTTGTGACGCTGTCCGACTGCCAGTAGAGACGCTGTGCAGACGAAGAAACCGTTTTGTCAGAAGTCGGGTGAACGTTCCTATTTTATCAGAGGAAGGCCTTTAGACCACACATACCTGAAGGAACTAGACTTGGACTAGCTGGGGTTCAGAACGAACTATCTACCGGTCCGCGTCCGGCCGCAACCAACATCGACAGAAGTGTTTTGAGTTGGAATTTGTTACCAAAAAAGTAAAATGCGCGTAATTGGACCACCAACAGAAGAGGACGTTTCCCTGAGCGCCACCGGTCTTTGTTGAGTTCAGTTGTCACGAGGGAGACGTCCGCTGCCTCAAAGGCGGTTCCCTCAAACATTTATAGGGGCAAGTTCCGGACCGGCCAACCGGCCCGCTCGCTTGAAGTTTGCTCTCCCGTACGCGACTTTTACCTTTTCGCAGCGCCGACGGCAAGAAAAACGCGGATGTGCGACTGACAGCAGACCACGATGCGCTGGACGTCCCGCGCTTGCCAGTGGTGCGTTTGGATGGATGGATGTTTTTTTTCCTTCTACGTTTTGTAACTTTTTGTTCTACGTTGATAGATCAGCTTCTGCGATTGTTGGACAGACGCGTTGGCGATGTCGGTGTAGCGCGCACGCCCCGTATCAGTTATGTACTCAATGTCGCGTTGAGATATGAGGGTGCCTGTGTGTGGTCTAGACTGTCAACGAAGTTGCTCTCGTCCAGGTACCTCGAAAACTCCAAGCGCTCTTGAGCTTCTAGCACTCCCTCTCAGCAAGCTCTTCACTTTTTTGGCCCCTCAGACATGTCTCGGTCCTCTTCAAATTCCCTTACCGGCCAATTTGCCTTGCGAATCGCCGCCTCGAGTCCAACATCGAGGTCAACTTAAAATTTAAAGATGCCCACAACCTCACAATTTTCGCCGCCGACTCCAGCAGTATTGGTCTGACGCGTATCTCCTGCGATCCCGTCCTTGGCCAATGTCGAGTCTCGCCGAGCGCCGTTTTCTCGAGTGCTTGATCCTGGTCATGGTCGCTTCTCCATCGTCGTGTCTGTCGCCTCAGGATCGCGCGCGGACGAAAAGGCCGATGGCGCGCCAACTTGGAAGCTCTAGAGCGAGAAGTACCGTCCGCATGAAGAAAACCGACCCTCATGATACCCGTTCCCAAATTCGGTTTCTTCTGCGTTGGTGGATCCCTGTGCGGGCTCATCACGCCGGTCGTGGATGATCATCTGCAACACCCTGCCGGCCTTCCTACCCGCCTCCGAGGGTCTGCGAGACGTACGCTTCCGAGTGCGAGATCCCCGCCCTGCGACGCCGTCTCTGCCCGATCGACCCCTCGTTCACAGGCAGTCACAATCTAGGCCTTTGCCGCATACATATTATGTATTATCAGGAGCGCCCGAGCTCGCGTCGGGCCCTGAAAGGGGCACATCTACCTTGGCCCTCTCATCGTCCCCCAGCCCTGTCTGTCATCATTGTCGAAGGTCCGGTATGCCGAAGGAGTATTTTTTCCGAGATGGCGTTGAATCCAATAACAAGGCGGCCTAAGTATTACGCTGGCAGGATGGACGTGGCGAAGAAGATACACCGTGAATGATCAGCGTTTTGAATGTTTCGCGTTGATAGATCGGGTTTATCTCTCTGCCTGTACACACGGATGGGGATGGGAGGGTGCCTTACCTGCGCGCCTCCCCGCACATTCGCTGTCCATACTTAAATTAGTGCATGTTTTATACGAATGCTATGCTAAGGATCTATTGGACGTGAAACTCTGAAATAGACGATATTCTTGGCGCGTAGTGTGACTTGATGTGACAAGTTCTGTTCTGCCCTTCCTTTCCCGCCGTTCACCGTGGCCACTCCCGCCCACGGCCGTCCTCCTCCTCCACCGCAAGCTGCAGACAGCTCGCTCTCCACGCTCTTTGTATCTCTCCCTCATACGACAAAATAAAGCTTATACATCGACATGCATCCCCTCTCCCTCTTACTCTCCGCTGCCATCTTAAGTGTGGCGGCGGTCGAGGCAGCCCACGACTCGCACAACCTCTCGCACTCTCGCAGGGGGCTTGCTGTGCGCCAGAGGGCAGCCCGGCTGCACCGTGGTGGTGAGTAGTACACACACGCATGGATACATTGATCTGATGCGCGAGCTCGCAGAGCCGAGAGCACTCGGCGACGACGACGACGACGGTGGTCTGCTTGGTGGGCTCGCTAGTGGGCTTGCTGACTCGCTCTCGAAGCTCGCCGACGGCCTCTCAGAGAGCTCGCAGTCAGTCTCCCTCATTGAGCCGACGTCCACCAGCCTGCCAAACAGCGAAGAATCGGGTTCTGCTGCTCCAGACTCGAGCAAGTCTGCATCGGTGCCCCAGGATTCGTCGCCCGCTGAGAACTCGTCGGCACCCGCAGAGAACTCGTCGGCGCCCCCAGAGAACTCGTCGGCGCCCCCAGAGAACTCGGCACCCACTGAGAACTCGTCGGCGCCCGAGTCAACGTCCACCACTACCACTGACAAGGACATCCTGCACCTATCGAGCATCCTCTCGGACATCCTCGACCCTATCACCAACACCAACACACCGAGTGCACCCTTCTCGGAAACCACCGCCTTCTCTGCGAGCAATGTCATCTCCGACGGCGTCACCATCACGCCGCCGCCGCCGGAGAGCACCGGCGTAAGTGCAAGTGCCCCCGTTTCGGACCCCGCCTCGGACCCTGCCTCGCAGCCTCCCGTCTCGGACCCCCCCAACTCGGACCCGTTCAGCATCCCACCGATCAGCATCCCACCGATCAGCATCCCGCCGATCAGCATCCCGCTCAGCATCCCGCCGATCAGCCTCCCGCCGATTAGTGACCCGCCGATTAGTGACCCGCCAATCAGTCTCCCGCCCATTAGTCTCCCGCCTATCAGTCTTCCCCCGATTAGTGAGCCCCCGGTTAGTCAGTCGCAGTCGGCTTCTGGCCCTGTCATCAGCGACCCTCCGGTCTCGCAGCCCCCCGTCTCGGATCCCCCAGTCTCGCAGCCACCCATCTCGGATCCCCCAGTCTCGCAACCCCCTGTCTCGGATCCCCCCGTCTCGCAGTCTGCTTCCGTACCGGTCTCGGCCCCGCCCGACTTCCCCTCTGGTCCCTCGAATCCCGTCTCCGTCTCCATCACGACGGCCGCCCCCTCCGGCACCACCTCCGCCGCCAACCCAGGCAACAGCGACGTCACCGTCCCGTCCGACCTTTCGTTCATCCTCGCCGAATCCTCACTGGCGGTCGCGAGCCAGCCGCCCACCGAGAGCCTGTCCCTGACGGACCCGGACCAGCCGACGACGACTGTGTCGCTCGCGACCACCATACAGACGGGATCGGCGGAAACCGAGCTGCCCAAGGGCTTGCCGTGGCGCATCTACCCTGCCAGCTCAGTGGCGACGAACCCAGGGGACGACTACACGTTCATCAGCTTGCTGTTCGACGGGTATCTGGACTGGGAGTTTGTGTGCACGAGCCCAGTATCGAGCACGCAGCTGTTTGCGATGATGCCCGCGGTGCTTGCCTCGGCGTTGGGGCTTTCGAGTGCGTTTTATTCTTCTTTTGTCTTTTTATGTGCTTGAAACTAATTTGTTCTACAGCCAGTCAGGTGATTACCTACGCACTGCAGGTTCGCATCCCCGCGACATACACGGGTGTCCAGGATATCGATATGCTGCAGACGACCTACCTTGCATACCTCCCCAGCAACGTCGTCGACACGCTCGCGCTGCAGCTCAAGTCGAAAAACAGCGCGTTCTACCATTATAACGGGCCGAACGCGGACGTCGGGCTCGCGCTCACGTCGCACATCGTCGCGGCGTTTGCGCTCAACTCGGTTGTGGACCCGAACAGCATCGGCGGGGAAAACAACGCGGGGAACAACCAGCAGTCGAACGCGAAGGCTGCGAGCGCACAGAGCAAGACGCGGCAGGACGCGATTATTGGCGTGGTGAGCACCCTGGGTGTTATTGCCGTGCTGGTGCTGGTGTTCCTCGCCTTCCGGGCGTTCCGGCGCCGTGCGGAGCTTGCGCACAGGCGGCTGTCGGATCCGCCGCAGATGCACGACGTCGCAGGTGCGCGGCCGGACGGGAGGGAGTTTGACCAGGATTCGCTTGGGGGCCAGAGGAGAAGGAGTTTCTACTTTGCGGAGGACTCGTTGAGGGGGTTCCAGGGCGAGCGGCCGGCGGATGATGGGGCGTATGATAGTCGGGCGCCGGGGATGATGCAGAGAAGGAATGTGATGCCTGCGGCGATTTCGGCGCCCATTTTGCAGCAGAGCAGTATGAATTGGTAGGCGGGTGGCCCGCTCGCTGGCCTCTTCGCCGCCGGCCTCACGCTCACGCTCGCTCACTTCACTGCATGCATCACTCACTCACTCTCATCACGACTTACCACCATGTCCCTCACACACACCCAAAACTCCCCTCCCACCATCCATATATACCACCCCGCCCACACACACTTACCCTTGGTCCTCGTTTCTTCTTCTCATTCCTTTTGCTACTTTCTTCTTCCCGGATGTGCTGGCTGTGCTTACCCCCATCCTAGGGGCGCCACCAAGCCTGCTTGCTCCTCGCGCCTGCTTCTTCCTTCTTTGTCCATCCTTTCTTGATTTCGTGCTCTGGTACACATACACCTACATGTTGCTGTCCCGTTGTCCTCGTCCTGTGGGTGGCCGGCCCCCTGCGGTCGGCCACAACCCTGGTTGTTTGGTTGTTTGCTTTTTTTTATTCTCGTTTCTTTATACACAGTCAAGACTCTGGGTGATTATCGGCACGTTAATATTATTTTTGATTTGGCTCATCAGAGTACGCGTGGACAATGTACTTGATCGTACTCACATTTGTACTTGATCGTACTCGCACTGTACTACGTGGTCGTCGTCGGTCGTGCGCTTCCTGGACGAGGAGCGCAGTTATGATATCATGCTGTTTATTGTAATTAACCTGGATTGAGTGGAAGTGGAATAAGAATAGCCTAAGCTAGTAGTAGGTAAGTATAGGAATTAATGAGAATGGAGGATGTTCGGCGAAGTCTTTTTATAATGCTATGGTGGGCGACAGGGCGGCACATCTGAATCGCAAAATAAGGTATAAGTACCTGGGCCATGATGCACAATATCCTGAGCAGGAGCGAGAGGTCGGAGAAGTGAAGTGGAAAGGAGACAGCGGCCAGTTCACTCAAAGTCTGAAGCTATCAAATCCTGCCACTTGGGAAGCCCGAATATCGCAGGCAGCTTCTTCCAGGCTGCAATTCGTTCTACGCTGAAGGTATCCTTCGCATCATCCGCGCAGGATATGCACAAATTCTTGCCCCAAGCTTCGTTCCAACTATCGAGGACGATAATTTCTGGGCACCGCCCTTCGCGGATGAGGTTCTTGGTGGCGGAGAATGCGACAGCACATTTGCGTGGGGATTTGCAAGATTCATCATCGAACAGGTCCTCCTCGTCGGACAGAAGCCACGAGAATGATTCCTCGTTCTACCAGTGCAAGAGCTTTATGTAGCCTTGCAGGCAGGTGGCCTTGTCAACGGAGTCGATTTTAATCACCGTGTTGCCATGAATGTCAGTCAGATAGAAAAGCAACAGGAAGGTATGTTCAAGCAGACGTTGTAAAGTGCATCGTCCTCGTCCTGCAGGCTCAGATAGAAGAACGCGGGCAAGATCGAATAAGGCCGACTTCGCGCGCGACGCGGATGAGGGGGAACTCCATTGCGTTTGTGTATTGGATTTTAGTTCAGTTGAGTTTCTTCTTCTTCTTGACCCATCCCTCGAGAGTGCTGAGCAGCTCGTATTTCAGGCGGCGGATGGCTTCTTTTCGGAAAGGGGCAAAGTCGTACTTCTTGCCGAGGCGGAGACACGCGACGATGACCCTCAAGGAAGGGCGAGAATTGTCTCGGCCGTTATTGATTTGATTTGATCTGAAATTCACAGTAGTTACTGTACAGGACCTGGTGTAACTGCGGAGTTAGGGCTAAGGTTGGAGACAGGTGGAGGGCGACAGGACTGGAGAAAGGCGAGAGTCGGGGCTCGGAACAGGCACATTTGTATCGCAGAATAAGGTGGGCCACAACGCAAAAGTATCCTGAGCAGGAGTGTAGATGAAGAGAGGTCGGAGAGGTAGTAGATCGAGAGTGAAGTGGTCGGGAAAGGGGACAGAAGCCAGCTCATTCAAAGTTTGAAGCCATTAATTCCTGCCATTCGGGAAGTCCGAACATCGATGGCAGCTCCCTCCAGGCTGCAATTCGTTCTTGCTTGAAGGTATCCTTCGCCGCCTCCGTGCAGGGTACGCACAGATCATGGTCCCAGGCGTCCTTCCAGCTACTGAGGACGACTAGTTGCGGGCACCACCCTGCGTGGATGGAGTTCTTGATGGCTAACAATGCGGCAGCGCATTCATGTGGGGAGTCGCAGGAATCTTCACTGAGCGGGTCCTCCTCGCTAAGCAGAAGCCACCACAATGTTTCGTCATCCTGCCACTTCAGGAGCTTAATGTGGCCTTGCAGGCAGGTGGCCCTGTCAATGGGGTCGATTTCAATCGTCGTGTTGTACACAAGCTGCGAATGACAGTCAGATAACGAAGGGACAGGAAGGTATGTTCAAACGGACGTTGTAAAGTGGGCCTTTATGAATAAGTGAGCTCTTTTCCGCCAGGGCCAGATAGAAGAGCGCGGGCAGAATCGAAACAAGGCCGACTTCGCGTGCGACGCGGATGAGGGGGAACTCCATTGCGTCGGTATGCTCGATTTTAGTCCAGCTGAACTTGTTCTTTTGGTCCCATCCCTCGAGAGTGCTGGGCAACTCGTATTTCAGGCGGCGGATGGCGTCTTTTCGGAAAGGGGCAAAGTCGTACTTCTTGCCGAGGCGGAGGGACGCGACAATGGCCCCTAAAGAAGGGGGAGACTCGTCTCGGCCTCTGTCGTTATCCCTTGAGCGACCGTGGCTGACACAGCTCGGGAGACTCACTTGGAGTAGATCTCGTTGAAGAGATGCGTCCAGTCTTCCACAGCATCTCCCGAGAGGACCACAATCGCGCAGCCCTCGAGCGTCGGGTCGTTCGCAGGCTGGGGAACCGTGAACATGTCGAGAAAAGCGGATGAATGAAGCGAGAGGATGCTCTTGTGGATTCGAAATTGGGTGCCTTCAACTTGCAGGATGATATTGCCGTCGTCGAACCAGTACTCCGTGGACCTGATGAGCGGTGGTTCTGAGGCCTCTATGTCATCTGTGCGACGCCGTTTGGCGTTCGGTTCGTCGGACATGATGGCAGAAAAGACGCGTGTGTTTGGTTGTGTTTACGCGTCGCTGACAACTCATGATCAATCCCTAATCAGCTCCCAGCTAGGCTCGATTCAGCCTCTCTGGCAGACCACGCACTTGGAAGATAGTCGTTCACAAGTGCTATACTCCCAGCAGCTCCCCCAGGTTGTTAGCACAGCAAGCCAAGAGACGTCAGTACCCGGGTATGTATCCGGTACACGACGCTCTCCCTCTACCCTTGTATTCTATAGAGACAATGGAGGATCTGTGTAATAAGCGCGGACCGGCAAAGCCGCTCCGTGTAAGGTACCCTACCATTTATACCCTATAAATATCTACGTACTTTCTTTTTGTTATTCTCCACGTCCCCTATAGTAGTTAGTCATGGACATTACGTAGTACGTATCACGTGACCGCCAGCGGACAAATATAGTATCTATTCTTTTGCTAAAAACCACATCGCGCCTATTAACGCCTCCGCCTCCCTTGCGTTTGTACACTCAAGAAGAGGCCTCTGGGCATCAGGCGCGTCATAGCTAATAATCCTGAATCTATCGACTTGTCTCGATCCTTCGAGACTTCTTCATAGATCGCGCGAATCGTGCTCCAGCTCTCCAGGGTATCCTAAAAGAGCTGTGGGTTATTCTAGGCACCGGGTATCCGAGCCATAGTACAACCCAGAGAGCACGGACCGCTACGTATATAGATACATACATTGGGGTCAATACCATCTTGCACGCCCTCCATCGTACACTCGCCAGGCATATCATAGCTCGTTCCAATATACAAATATTGCGAGAACCTAAGGTCTTACAAGGTGGACACATTGGGAACTTGCTATCAACCTGGCCGGTTATCACCACTCTCGAGGAGAACGCGCAAACTTTACACGAGGAAGGCCCAAACGAGACCGCCCTTATCTCCCTATTTGGAGGGCGTACAATCACGTCTACTAGCTCCTACGCTGTCATCTATCGCGAGACATCGTGACGCTACCAGAGAAGAGGGAGCAGAAGCAGAAGCAGACGAAGCTACCTCTACTTGGATTCCCGCGCACATATCGGCACGTGAGCAGGAACGGGCTAAATCTCGCTCGGTCTCACCCAAGAAACGGCCCTCAGCTTTATCTAGTCCAGCAGTAGCTACACGAACACGATCTAGGTCGAGTTCGCGCTCGAAGGCAGATAATACACTTCCTAAGCGTGTAAAGAAACCGACTCGAGTCTCTCCAGCAGAAAAACTTCTGAAACGATCTTCGGCACCAGGGAAACAGTTGTATTCGGCACCAGCTACATCCGAGTTATCGCAGAGTGCAACAATAGCGTCCCCCCGAGGCCTACGTTTCCAAGAAAACGACAGCCAGCTTTTTACCGTCGACCCTCCGTTGACACCGATCCCTGAGAAATCAGAAATGAGCTCTCCGCTCTCAGCTGTTCCGGACGGAATCAGTGGCGTTGCGGGTAGCAAAGGCAAAGAGAGGGAACCATACCGACTAAATCGTTCGCCGGGAATGGAGAAAGGGTACAACGCTTCGCCTATGGCGGCTCTCAGAACGGAGTACCTGACCGACGCCGAGCAAGAATATTCCCTCGGCGTAAGGGTCAAAACTCTGATCGAGAAGACAGAATTAGATCCGCGCGACATAATTGACCGAGGACTTACCTTGGATAAGGTATCCCTGCCGCGACTAGGACTGGAAACTGGATTTGCTATGAGACTGGATTCGACTCTCAAAGACTTACAGACGATAATTCGCCAGGCGGCTCAAATGGTGCCAGCACGGGCGACGCACTTCATAGTTGACCCAGATTTGGTACTGTTCAACGTTCTGAGGGGCGCGAATTCCCTTAGCGAAATTGCTACGGCCTGGAGCGGATTAAGAAGGCGTCTTGAGTTGGGAGAAGAATACTTGAAAAAATACGACAAGGAGTTCCAAGCCGAATTCAATAACCAGCTGCCGACCTCTCCCGTATCAACGAATCCAGATCTATATGACGTGTTGAAGCAGGACAACCTTTCGAATCATCAGAAGCTGGACCGTTTGTTCGACATCGTCCCACACTACGGAGAGCTCATGCCTGACGCTTACCGAGAAGCAAGCCGGACGCAGACCATGCAATTCGGAGGCTGGATTCCCCCGTCGGACGTATTGCTACAAGCATTCCCGGATCGGCAAGCGGAGTCGTCGCCAGCGGTAGTTTATTATTCTCTGGATGGCCAGAGAAGGGAACACGCGACGACGTCGAGATCTAGCTGGAAGCAAGGAGAAGGATTCGTGCTGCCAAAGAAAGCGGAAGATTCGTCTAGACGGCGAGTGATGATACGAGAACCTGCTTCCACAGTAGGAAAGGAACGGCGGGCGGCGAGAACTGGAGGCGAATGGGAAAGGGACATCTCGGTCTCCTACCCTAGAGTCGACACAGCTACGGAACCGTCAGAAGCTGGATCAGGGAGGGGGCGTGATGTCGCAGAATTGACGAATCAGTATTCGTTTCTCGGATCCAGGACTCCGTTTAAGAAAGCGGAAGATTTCTTTGTTCCACGGTCGCCTAGAGGCCCATCGTCAGTAGGAGCCGTCCCAGGTCCGAACCTTCCCAATACGCTCTATGGGATAGCAGCAGGCCCTTCATCGGTCTATCATTCCTTCGGTGAATCGGCGAGTCAAGTTCATCGAGGTGATCGGGACCATCGCTATGATGAGTGGACTTCAGCGTCTGGAGTAGAAAGACGATCCCGAGCGAACACCCCTACAGGATCCGCAGCGCGTCAAGATTCGAGCAACCCGGGTCGAGCAGAAGGATTCGAGTCGGACAAAGATGAGCGTCAGGAAACCAGAGAGGAAGAACCGAGGCGTAACGCCAGAAGCCAGAGGCATCCTCAAGCTCCTCGGGGCGGACCTGAAGACCTATCGGACGACAAGAGCAGTAGCGACGACGACGATTGTCGTGACGGTGGCTTTGGAGCAGGGAAGGATGGCAATGACAATCCTAGACGTCCCCCCGCAAGAGAACCAGACCGGGGACACAGACGAAGAGAGCCGTACTATGGACCTCCTGGTCCTCCTGGACTGCCAGATGGAGGAGGAAGTGGAAGCCAGCCCGTGAGGAAGCCCGAGCTCGGAAACGGGCCGGTCGCGCCATACGGAACGGTCATGCCCACCATCGAGCCAAAACTCAAGATCGAATCTCTCCCAGAATGGGACGGCCAACATTCGACAGCAATTGACTACTTCTGGGAAATAGGCCAACTCGCTACTCTAGGAGGATGGTTACCGGAGGCTCTTGCTTACTGGCTACCGCAACACTTAAAGAAAGGTTCGGTGATACAAGCATGGTTCTCTATGCAATCCAGCGTGAAACAAGCTCAGATGAGAAGCCATTATATGGTCTATCTTCAAACCATCAAAGACAAGTATCTAGGCCAACGATGGCAGCTACAGATGAACATCCAGTTCAAACAACAGGCTTTCCGTCAAGAAGGGCATGAGAGAGAAACCCCGCAAGAATTCATCATTCGCCGAATCCGATACACTAGGATGCTTGCGAATTCGGACGACGGGGGTCCTCTGGAGGTTTACCTGGCCATGCGTAAGGCGCCTCTGCACTGGAACACTATACTGGTCATGGAAAACATCCACTCCACTGAAGAACTATTCGATAAAATCAACGACCATGCCGACTCCTTAGTCGATGCACACCGTGATTCTTCGGGGTACGTATCGACTTCGAGTTTAGCGTCTGGACTGCGCAAATTGGGAGTCAACTTGGAGACCTTGAAACAAAGCGGATCGCGACGCGTCAACTTTACTATCGCTGAGGACGACATCCAGGAGGCGGAAACAAAGCTAGTAATCTCGGTACAGCCTTGGAGGAATCTATAGTTCAAGGAGAGACGTTGGCTACCATGGAGAATGGTGTGGATACCTTGCGACAAGTCTACCAGACTCTGGCAAAAAGGCAACGCGCGCCTCCGAAAGGGGGATACCCATACTAAAAAAACGACCATGTTACGACGAAAATGGGGAAGAAACCTCCGTCCCCGTGTAAAGTATGCGGGAGCAACAATCACTGGGATCGCGAATGCCCGGACTGGAGCATATACCTCGAGCGATCTAAGCGTGGAGTCTTCTTAGTCGTGGAGAGTCCAGCTGGGGAAGAACTGGATATGTTCTATCACAGCGCTTACTGCGTGTTACTGGAAAATCGTATTCGGGAGGAGTCTTTATGAGACTGGCAGCTTTAATCAATCACGAGGACTTTGGTCCCAGCACTGAGAGGAAGCGTAAGACCGACGATGAAGATTTTAATACCACGGCAATCGAATTGGACAACATCGCGGCTACGGAAGAATGTTCTTCCAACAAAACTGAACCGGTGCAAGTAAGGAGAGCACATAGGGTCCAGATAGAAGAGATAGAAGATGAGTACTGGGAAACCCAGGCTCGCATGCCTACAGCTCGGACACGTATTTTAGAGTTGGAATCCGATGAGGAAGTCGAACCCATACAGCAGACGAATGTGGGAATGGGCATGGACTTCGCGGACGAACTCACGTCTGATTATGACGGCGAGACAAGGGAAGAGTTAGCTCCTCCACCAGTGGAGTTGAGCCCTACGATTCTTCCCAGACGGAGAAACCCTAAACCGGGCAGCTCAGCCTTGGGTGTATCTGTACTTTCAGTGCGGGGATGGGTAGGAGACACCGAGAACGGAGCGGTGGACCTTAGACTGGATTCTTGCGCGGATATCACCTTAGTTTCGGAAGAATTTCACCAATCCCTTATGAATCCTCCTCGGATTCGGGAGGGCCATCGCATGAGTCTAGCACAACTCACGGACACGGGTACTGTCATAAAGGGTTATACCACCCTTAAGATCCTGATGATGTCCACTGACGACCAGCTACTAGAGATGGAAGCTGAAGCTTACGTGGTCAAAGGCATGTCCGTGCCTATACTACTGGGCGAGGATTTCCAAGTTAACTACGAGATTGGGGTACACCGAAACGTCAAGACCGGTAGCTCCCTAACCTTTAGAGGTAACGACCAGGTTGTCAAGGCGAACGGAGTCGACCCAATTACAGACACCAAAGCGATTCATCTGTTGGCGACTTCTTTGACGATACATGCGGATTCTGTGACTAGGATAAGGCAACACCGGAGAAACAAAGCGGCTCAGCGGCGGAAGAGGCTGCGTTTGGGGGCAGAAGGGAACCTCATCTGGGCTAGTAGCGACGTCAAAGTACGCCCGCATACCTGCAAGACTATAGCAGTCAGCGGCGAGTTTCTAGATGATAGAGAATGGCTCGTACAGAAGAATATGCTGGCCAATGCGGACGATTCTTTCTTCGTCATCCCCAATACTCTCATCTCGTCAAGCAATCCGGTGGTGCCAGTAAGCAATCTGAGTGATCAGCCTCGTTACGTTCGGAGGGGTGAAATCTTGGGGTCCATAGTTAATCCTCAAGAATACTTCGACTCTCCTCGCTCACAGGAGAAGCTGGACGAGTTCGAGAAGAGCGTGAAGGTTATCCGAGCAGTGGTGCAAGCCAATAGCGAGGCGTCTTCTCCCTCGCCAGAGAAGGGGACAGCCTCCGAAGAACGCGCCAAGTCTCCGCGTCGCAGATGGCGAAATGAGTCGTGGCGGCGGAGCAAGAGCAGAGATGGGCCGCACGTTCGAATGAATGAGGGCTCAGGAGTTCCACCGGACATGAAGGGGGTGCACGTCAGGATGAATGAAGGTTCAGGGTTCCCGCCGGAGAACAAGGGTGCTCACATACGAGATCCCGACAGCCGAGTCCCTGATCGCGATGGCGCCATACGACCTGCTGAGGAGGACGAATCGGAGGACTACGGTCCCAAACTGCTGCTATGCCTGACTTCGTCGTATACCCGTCCGAGAAGTTGGAAGAACTGCTCGATATCGGGTCCCTTCCGGACCATCTGAAGGCGAGAGCTTGGGCGATGCTTCGGAAGCGCCAAGGAGCCTTCGGCTTCGATGGGCGGCTGGGCCATGTTAAGGCAAAAGCTAAAATTCGGACGAAGGAGGATCAGCAACCTATTGCGGTGCCCATGTACAGCAGCTCACCAGAGAAGCGCAAAGTCATTGATGCGCAGCTCGAAAAGTGGTTTGAACAAGGCGTAATCGAGCCTTCTATTAGTCCATGGAGCGCCCCCGTGGTGATTGCCTATAGGAATGGCAAGCCCAGGTTCTGTGTCGACTACAGGAAACTGAATGCAGTAACGGTCGCCGACGAGTTTCCCATTCCTCGGCAGTCGGAGATTTTGCAGTCTTTATCAGGGTCACAAGTGCTTTCAGGACTGGACGCTTTAGCAGGCTTCAATCAGATGGAGATTGACAAGGACGACGTGGAAAAAAACGGTGTTTCGCACTCACCAGGGTCTCGCGCAATTCCTGCGTATGCCTTTTGGCCTGCGGAATGGTCCGAGTATCTTTCAGCGTGTAATGCAAGGGATACTAGCCCCGTACCTGTGGCTGTTCTGTCTGGTCTACATTGACGACATTGTCGTTTATTCCAGGAGCTATGAGGAGCATATCGATCACCTAGACAAAGTGCTGGAAGCCATCGAAAGAGGCGGAATAACTCTATCACCTACGAAGTGTCACCTATTCTACTCGTCAATTCTTCTTCTGGGGCACAAAGTGTCGAGGTTAGGTTTGTCTACGCACTATGAGAAGGTGAAAGCGATCTTGGAGCTCGAGCGGCCAAAGAAGCTGTCCCAGCTTCAAACCTTCCTGGGAATGGTGGTGTACTTCTCGGCGTTTATCCCTTACTATGCCAACATTTGCATGCCGCTGTTCCAGCTTCTGCGCAAAGGGGCTCGATGGGAGTGGACCACGGACCACGAGTTTGCTTTCCGAGCAGTGAAGGAGGCGCTAAGGAGCGCGCCTGTTCTGGGACATCCGATAGAAGGATTGCCGTATCGACTCTACACCGATGCGTCAGATGAGGCTGCCGGCGCCGCCTTACAGCAGATTCAGCCGATAAAGGTCAAAGATCTCGCGGGCACGCGAGCATACCTTAAACTCCGGAAGGTGTACGATGCAGGGCTCGCGCCTCCGAAGCTGACAGTGAACCTCTCGGTTACAATTCCCGATAGCTCGATGACCGATTCCTGGGGCGAGAGCTTCGAGGAGTCGGTGGTGCATGTAGAGCAGGTGGTCGCGTATTGGTCGCGGTCGTTCAAAGGTGCAGAAACGCACTACTCCACGACGGAGAGGGAAGCCCTGGCCGCTAAAGAGGGTCTGGTACGTTTCCAGCCTTTCATTGAGGGCGAAAAAATCATCTTGGTGACGGACCACTCCGCACTCCAATGGGCCCGCACGTATGAAAATGCCAATCGTCGGTTAGCCGCGTGGGGGGCTATTTTTTCCGCCTACGCCCCGGGCTTGCAGATCGTGCACCGAGCGGGGCATATTCACTCGAACGTGGATCCGTTGTCAAGGTTGCCGAGGGAGCCGCCATCGTATACGTCGCCTGTGGATCAAGCAGGCGATGTACTGGTGACCGACGGCGACATTGCGTCATCACAGGAAGCTTTGTTCGAACGGACACCTGCGCAGCGAGCAACATTCACGGCGTGGACGCTGGACGACTGTCTGGAAGGACGGCGATCGGTGTTTGCAGTTACGAGAGGGGCCGCGAAACGACGTACTGAAGGAACATCACCCTCGCCCTCCGTAAGTCCTGAGGACGAGCCTGGGGGGGGGGTTGACCGGATGGATTCAGAGCCTGAGATAGAGAAACTGGCGGAAAGGAACACACAAGTTGGCGGAGACAAGTCGCCGAACAAACCAATAGCAGCCAACGTCCCGGGACCGAGTCAAAGCAAAGTGGAAGAAGGGCCTTCGGATGCCTACTGGGGGGCTACTAATCCACCTCTGAGCATACACGTCGCGATGGACCCGAAGTTCATGAAGAGCTTTATTGCCGCCTACGTCAAAGACCCCGCGTTCAAGAAAATATGGAACGACAAGAACCTAGACGAAGGAAAATGGAAGCCAGGCCAGAGATTCTTCAAGAATCAGGAGGGCTTACTGTTTTTTCGCGACGCGGATTATCAGTCGCGGCTGTGCGTTCCAAGAGACTTGATAGACGGGATCTTGAAGGAAGCTCACGAAAGCCCAGTCGAGACCGCTCACGTCAGTCCAGAACGGCTATGGATCAAACTGAGCACACGGTTCTATTGGAAGCGCATGAAGAAAGACATAACCTTGTTCTGCGAAACCTGCGATATCTGTCAGAAAATCAAGAATAGGAACTTTACGCGCTACGGATACCTTATCCCTAATCCGATTCCCTCCAGGCTATATGAGTCCGTGTCGATGGATTTGATAGTGAATTTGCCATGGTCAGGCGAGTTCAATGCCATATTCGTGGTGGTGGATCGACTTTCGAAGCATGCTTCCTTCATTCCAACGACGACAGGACTCACAGCAGAGGGATTCGCAGACTTGTTCGTAACGCACATAGTATCGCGCTTCGGCATCCCGGACAGCATAGTGGCAGACAGGGACCCTAGGTGGACGTCCGACTTCTGGAAAGCAGTAGCAGCAGCCATTCATACAAAAATGTCCCTGTCATTGTCGCACCACCCCCAACACGACGGGCAAACGGAGAACGTTAACAGACAGCTTGAAACTATGCTCCGAGCTTACGTGTCAGCGGGTCGCAACGACTGGGCAGATTGGCTGAAGTTGCTCGAATTTGCTTACAATAGCAATGTTCACGCATCCACGGGAGCTACTCCATTTATTCTCCTATACGGATTCAATCCTAAGTCGCCACTGGATTTTCTTCTCCCACAAAAGATGGAAGGTTCGACCTCCTATGCGATCAAGAAGGAAGCAGCGGAGTACTTGCTCAAAATGAATGTACATCGCGAGAATGTGAGGACCGCCATCGCGCGCGCTCAGGACGAACAAGCCAAATACTTTAATAAAGGACGACGCGACGCTCTGTCAATCCCCGAAGGCAGTAAGGTACTGGTGAATCCGCACTCCTTGGAGTGGCTGGAGTCCAAAGGGGAAGGTGCCAAGTTGGTCCAGCAATGGATAGGTCCCTTTGAGGTCTTACAGCAAATCAATCCCAAAGTATACCGCTTGCGCCTTAGCGACAAGTATCCAGGCTTCCCAGTATTCAACCTAGACCATCTGAAGCCGTACAAAGAGGGAGGCGGCCAGTTCGGACTGCGGACCTTGATGCCAGAAACCAGAACGCACAAGCTGGAGTCAGAAGAATACGAAGTCGAGAAGATAGTTGGTCAGAGATACGACAAAGGATGGCGAGCAAACATGTGGCTGGTTCGTTGGAAGGACTACGGCTCCCAATTCGATACGTGGCAGACTAGAACGGATTTGCGCAACGCACCCGAGGCGATGCGCTTATTCGAGAAGTCCAAGCGCGTCTGAGAGGAAGGGCGCCAAATTGTATTTGTACAGGTTTGATTCACGAGACTTCGGCCTCTAATATACCCGCATTTGCCGGCACTCTGCTGACAGGTGCCAATCTCGTTCTTTTTTATCGGATCCATCTCTCTTCTCTCTCTCTACTCTCGTCTAGGCGACTCCTGGTCTTTCTGACTGCTCAATTCTCTTACTTATCATCATCTTTCCTGATCCACTGCATGTCTCCCCGGGTATCCGGTTGTCAGCGCAGAGGATTGAGTAGTGTCTGTATCCGGGTATCTGATACCAGACACGCTCCTCTATACCCTTGTATTCAGTAGAACCAATGGAGGCCCTGAGCAGAGACTGTCCCATCCCTGTGTTCACCCTACACCATAACCAAGAATGGATGTCCTTCTACGGCGACTATGAGGCGATACCAGTCGAGGCTGTGGATTTCTTTCATGATTTCAACTACCTGGTCAGAATCGGAAAAAACGGCATTCTTTTCGACATGGACTGGAGCTCCAAGCCCGTATGGGCGGACCCGGATAAACACTGGCGTCCGTTCATCCCTAGGAGTGGATTCGAGATTTTAGGCGAAGACCCCTTGAGTTTCTTGTTTGAACCGGTTGTCGTCCCCACTACGGTGCATATTCTCGACGGCAAGAGCGGGAGCGATGACTTGGCCGTCTATACTCTGGACAACCAGTTCAGGATTGAGGTCGAGAAGTTCGCGAAGAGACTCTCCGACACATGCATGGAAATGGGGGGAACTAATAGCTTCTATGGGCCTCAATCGGATTACACAGGCGGGCCGTTTCCTTTGTGGTACCGTCCCGAGCGAGTGAACGCCGTCTTCGACGATCAAACCTCTGCGCAGATCGCGGCTGCGAGCGCGCGACGAGGAATTCTGGACATGCTTGGTTTCGTATCATGGTACCAACTAGTTGTTCCCCTGTGGGACGGTTGGAGGGCTGAGACGGATCACGTGTTTATACAACGCTTGCTGCTGCAGGATCGCCCTAAAGTCGGCGTTCTTCTTTCGCCAGCACGCGATTACTTATCCATGAACTTCCTGTTCTTGATGAAGTACAAGATACCTACTCACATCCTCTGGAAGGATGCAGAGCGGAATTCCTTACGCTTCATGCGCTATAGCCCAAGGTTTTTGAAGGAGTTCGTGGAAGCCAAGGCCAGGCTACCCGAAGGACGCTTAGTGAGCGAGTCGGACCTTCCCAGCTACTATAAGTGGCAGCCCTCCCTAGACCGTTTCAACAAGTACTTGGTCGACAATCAGATGGGAAGGAACGGCGAACCGGGCACTGGATTCGATCCCAAGGCTTTCCACGCGATGGTGGATTGGCCCCATTGGGGACGGAGATGGGTAACCAACCGCGAAGAGATCCGATGTTACGCGGAGCTATATCACTGCGCGTCAGCCTTGCACGACTCGGGTCGTTTTATCACCTTTTTCCGGCAGGAACCTCGACTCCAAGCCGACGGCCACCCTAGACCGGTACCCCCGAAGGATCGCGTGGAGTTAAGCCGCTTCGGGAGTGCCCATTCAAGAGGCTCGGACGCAAGCGAAGGAGCATTCTACAGCGAATCACCGATGGTCGTGAGGGAGAAGTACAAGACACGCTGCGCGCCAACGAAAGAGAAAATCTACAACACTTTCAATGGCCGCCGTGTTAATGCGAACAAAATGCGTCAGGAAGCACCTCCGTACGACAGAGACTGGAACGCGAACGATCCTTCGGTATACGAAGGGAGTGCGCGTCCGAAATCCACGGCCTCGCAGCCCGCTCCTCCTGGCAGACGGCTAGTAGACCGTCTTAGCAGCCCGAGAGGCGGTTCGGCATTGGGGTTTGAAGACAACTCGCGCGGGCACCGGCGTGACTCTCGATCGGTCAGTCTGAGACGGAAGAAAGCGAAGACAGCGAGGAGATCCCCTTCACTGGATCAAGAACGTGTTCCGGATATCGAGGACCCTGTCGATTCGACCTAGAATACCGAAGCACGAGCTACCGCTCCTCAGATGAGGCGGCAGACGAGGTCTCTCTTGGCGACTCGGAGCTCAACGGTGTGGAACGCGAGCCCGAATTCCCAATCGATCTGGGAAGTAGCAGCCACGAGGAGTATTCTACTCCGATTCCCGATGAGGAGCGATACGCGCAAGCCCTCATGGCTCAGTCCCGCATCATACTTGGTGGAGAGCCCTGCGTAGCTCTACCAGCTGGCGCGTCCTGGAGCGACCTATGGCTGAGCAAAGCGGTCCTCGTGTTCCACACTCAGGAAGCTCAGGCTCGGGTACGGACCTTCGCCAACCTTCGGACCGACGTCGAGAACATAGTGGATGTACTTAATCTCACGATACGGTACGGTATACCCCTCACTCTTTATCTGAAGGAGGATGACATCAAACTCTTTCGTCAACCGAGTCTCACTTACCAGGAGTTGCTGCTGGTAGCTGCAATGTACGAGCCGGGCTACGTGGAGAGCCCTTTGCAGGAACTCGCCAGCCCCGAGTCTACTTACGGAGCATACACCGCTCGGATGGGCGCCATCTTCGCGAGACCACACGCTCCCGCCTTCATTGGTGAAGGAGGGATGTTGAGCTGGATCGCGCAAGTGTACGCACCCGGCCTCGTCGCCAGATTCATGGAAGGCCCGTCATTGCGCGTCACCGAATTTAGGCGTGGTCAAATCATGGCTGGGCGTAAAGGAGGGAAACTGAGCGACGTCTATACTCGAGACTGCGTCTCCGCGGACGAGAAAGAACTTGTGTACGGCCGCATCCCGAACGTCAAGGACTCCAGTCGGACGCTGTATCTATGGCCCCCGCAGTGGCTGCTCGACGAGTCGAGCGATCACTTTCACGGCATGATGAATGGCGGCTGTCAGGCTCTTTTCGACAACCTTTGCGAGGAGATCAAGAGCGGCCGTTATCGGTGGCGTACTCGTGGAGGGTGGCTGTCATACTTCAGGAATGGCAATCGCAATAACTTCGCGCCCGCAGTCATTCCCACCTCGAAGGATTTTAAAGACACGACCGCCCTAATCCTTAAAGCGCACCAGAATCTAGACTGGAACCGTATGCCGCTCGCCGAAATTGTCGTCCCGGAGATCTTCGTGCTTAGTGCACCTGGAGAATGGGGGGCTCTGTAAGGTACCCTACCATTTATACCCTATAAATATCTATGTACTTTCTTTTGTTATTCTCCACGTCCCCTATAGTAGTTAGTCATGGACATTACGTAGTACGTATCACGTGACCGCCAGCGGACAAATATAGTATCTATTCTTTTGCTAAAAACCACATCGCGCCTATTAACGCCTCCGCCTCCCTTGCGTTTGTACACTCAAGAAGAGGCCTCTGGGCATCAGGCGCGTCATAGCTAATAATCCTGAATCTATTGACTTGTCTCGATCCTTTGAGACTTCTTCATAGATCGCGCGAATCGTGCTCCAGCTCTCCAGGGTATCCTAAAAGAGCTGTGGGTTATTCTAGGCACCGGGTATCCGAGCCATAGTACAACCCAGAGAGCACGGACCGCTACGTATATAGATACATACATTGGGGTCAATACCATCTTGCACGCCCTCCATCGTACACTCGCCAGGCATATCATAGCTCGTTCCAATATACAAATATTGCGAGAACCTAAGGTCTTACACTCCGTCCTGCTGGCTTCCACTGGAACTTCAAACATCATCCACTGGAATTCAGTGTCCACGTCTTGCCGTCCACTGAACTGGAATGGGCCTCAACTTGGTTCCACTGATAGTCAATGTATTCCATGTACTACTACTTGATACACACACTACTACTACTTGACTATATTGGTGCTTCTATAACTAGGGTCCTCTCAATCAGAATTGAGTAAGATGAACCGTAGACAGTTGCAATGAATGACTATAGATCTAATTGTGCCCTTGGGAATATTCGCGAGTATCACTCGAGAACCTTGACTAAAGTCTCTCACAAGAGAAACACTATCTTTGGGGTGTTTGGATGGAATGAAACACAGTCGTGAGTATACTTGAACAACTCCGACAACTTAAGCCACACTTGGACTGAACTTTAGGTCACTTGAGACCGTCTTAGACTTTACTTCTTAGTACTTAGGCTGCAACCGAACTCAAAGGAACGATATCAACAGCTATCCTCCGTCTTGACACTTAGTCGCGACTCTTAAAGGACCACTTCCGTACAGACTTGACTGTTTCTTATGACTTTCTTATTCAGCTTACTTTGCTGGAACTTTGGTTATCAAACAACTATGTTCTGGTTCTATATATATCTTTGCTAAAAGTAGTACAACTTCGAAATGTGTTTAAACAAATCTCCGCGTAAAACCCAGACGTGCACTGACCCCGTGACCCACAACCAATGACGACAATAGTCACGGCTATAGTAGCTGGGAGGAAAATACAGTCCAGAATCGCGTTATTCTACATGAGACTTTATACTAATTTACAATCTATTTTAGTACATGCCAGATAAGGAAAATGAGTAATAGAAATGAGGTATATGGTCCTTTTATCCGTCTATCAACCGCTTTTGATCGGAGATCTGCGGCCTGTGGCCTATAGGATTCAATCCCGACAGTCTAGAGTAGTTCCGAAAGTTCCGGAGAGCCTTCAGCATCATCTATCTTTAGTCAAGGCAAGATCCGGAGCGATCTAGACCGCCTTGACCCCATATTGCGTGCTTTCGACCTAATCATGACAACCACATCTTTCATGTGAATGCTTGATCAGATCTTTGGATCTTCTCGGACTTCATCGGGAATCCTCGGATTGACTCACTTAGTCAACTGGTTCACCATCTGACATGTGATCACACTCTTGGAGATCGCCCGAAGGTCTATTTTGGTAGTCGCGACTCTTCCATTATTCACGACTGTTTATCTGTGCCTGAGAATTACTATTTCTCATACGACTTGGAGTCATGACTATTATCTTTAGTCACGACAAGACTATATTGGCCCAAAATCCCCGCTAGAGGTCTATGATTTTTGTGTAGCAGTGTTTAAATAAATATGGATATTCATACATTCTCCTTGGTATGATTTCTAGTGATCCTGCGTGATACCGCCCTCCATATGAGTTATGGCCACTATCAGACGACTACTCACAACTAACTCGCTGAACACTGTACTGACCCCACATTGTTTAGAGTATCGTATACAGTCGCAGTATGGTCAATCGTTCATATTCCATCACATCTTTGAGACTCAATCAGCAGCTCAGAGCTCACTCTGACTCTAATTGTGTACCACCGAGCGGTAAGATGATCAGTTTAGACTGAGTTTCGCCAAATTGTAAGCGTGTTTTCATTTTAGCTGTCTCACCGAGGTGCCAGCAACCAAAGCAGAGTCGCTGATCGCCGTCATTGGAATATGATTGTGTTCCCGACATGGAGAAACCGCAGGACTTTGACTTGGAGTATCATAGCGGAGGACACCGATCCTCAGAAGGAGATTACAAGGACGATTGCGCCTTTGACACGGAATACCACAGCGTGGGCTCTCACGCTGACAATTGAGGCTCTACTCTGCAAGAGGACGATCTCGGCCTCCACTTGTCGCAGTTCCCAGTTGACCCAGCGAGTAGTGGTCATGAGGAGTTCATTGCTCCTCCTACAGAGTGGGAGCGGTACAAGGAAGCACTACAAAAGTGCGCCGACGTGATCATCGGCGGTGAACCCACCATGGCTCTTCCAGGGGGCTCCGTCTGGAATAAGCTTTGGCTCAGCAAGGCCATTATCATCTTCCATACCAAGGAGGCTCAGACATGAGTGAGAACCATCACTAATCTGTGGCGCGATATCCACAGCATCGGAGACGTGCTAAATTTGGTCATCTGGTTCGGCATTCCATTAACTCTGTACCTCAAGGAGGAAGATGTCAAGCTCTTCAGGCGTGACCAGATCAGCATTCGTAGTTGGGTCTCACGGCAGGCATGTACAAGCCGGGATTCGTCGAGAGCCCCTTGATGGAGCTTGGTAGCCCTGAGTCCACCTACAGTTTATATACCAGTCGCTTGGGAGGCCTATTTGCGAGACCCCATGCTTCGGCTTTCATCGGGGAAGGCAGCATACTGAGCTGGATAGCTCAGCTTTACTGCGCCAGACCTTGTAGCAAAATTCATGGATGGACCCTCGCTCAAGGTCACTGAATTTCGACGTGGCCAGTATGTTAATGGGCAACGGCATGGCGCAGTGGCAGAGAGTTATACACATTGTTGTGCGTATAAGTTGTTATACAAGAGGTGCGCTGGAAGTGACGTTATTCGAGCGATTCTCTTTGGTTTGGGAAATATTGTATTGCAGGGCTTATACTAAATTGAGGCAATCTCAAGGTAGTACGTGAATGATGATGAGGTTGCGAATCAAGGATATGTAGGATTTGTAGGTAAATTTGGTAGAAGAATATTCTAATGTACGTAGGGGTAGATGTGCAAAAGAACAGAGGTAGCTAAGTAAATAAGAAATCTACGTAGATGCGGGGGCTTGTATGAATGTAGCTAAGGTAACTATGTGTAGCAGAAGTATCACAGACAAAAAGGAGGGTTACTTGGGTATCGTAGACCAAGGTGAATAAACCTACTTAATTGCAATAAGGATTATACTACGTAAGCTTTTTTACCGATTTATTCTCATGACTAGAAGGGTTGATCGGGTATCGTAGACCAAGGTGACCAAACCTGCAGGTAGTCACTGCATTCAGAGGGTCCTTAAAACCTGTTTGTGTCAAGCCATTTTGGCATTGATAGCTGGAGCTAGGTGCGCACATGCGTCTAGGCAGCATGGCAACCGCTTCTTCAGCCTGGCATAGCTGGTTAAGCGGTCCCTGCAGCAGTCGAGGTTCGCTAGATGAGAATGAGTGTAGCCAAACAGGCGCCCCTCCGCCTTCGTCATTAGACCCGTCTCAGAGGTTCTCAACCAGTGTCAGGTCGAGCCGGTCTCGACCGGACCGGTTTAGCCAATTAAGTGCATATAGACCGGTGATCAACCGATCTAGACCCATCTCACAGGTTCTCCATTTTTAAGGGTTTAGGGACCCTCTGAATGCAGTGAGTAGAAAGATTGTTTTCAAATAACTAAGAGGGTCAATCGGGTATCATAAGCCAAGGTAACCGAACCTAATAGAGACAGAAATAGCCAACGGGATGGAAATCCGATATACACAGTTGATCGTGAAGGTTCCTTGGGTATCGTAGACCAAAGTGAAGAAACCTAATGTTTGTGAAAGACGCTCTCGGTACAAAGCACTTAGTGTAGCTTAGAGACAAATTAGCTGGTCTCCTGACCAGCTGAGATGACCAAAGACGAAACTGAGACAAACAAAGACAGACAAACAAACAGACATAAAGTGCTAGTGGCGGATTCAACAACTTATTCAGTAGATTACATGCAGTTTATATACTAATTTCCCATCAATTTGTGAGTCACATCATCCCTTGTTTCATCCTTCAAAACATAATTCTGCTTTGTCATTAGTTACCAAATTTGGCCCTAAAGCTGTAGTGAAATGTGTTTTGTGAGTCAGTCGGTACCTAAATTTAGTAATTTCAGAGTATGGTGTGATCAAAAATGGTGTCGTAGGGCATACGAGACCAGTGGAATTACTAGATTCAGTGTATGGTGTGATCAAAAATGGTGTCATTCGGGCATTTAAGACCGAAGAATTTAGTAATTGTGTGATATGGTATCGTCAGAAGTGGTGCCATTCAGGCATTTAAGACCGAAGAAATTAGTAATTGTGTGATATGGTATGATCAGAAATGGTGCCATCGGGCATACAAGGCCAGTGGATGAGTAATTTCGAAATGGTGCCATAAGCATGTATTTATGACTAATTGTGATTTTGTCATCAATTTGGTTGAGTCACGTAGTGTTGGCCAAATTGGTCTTGTCTCCAAACAATTTTGAGACATGACAACGTGACTGCATATCTCCTGACGAAAAAGAGATTGTGTATGGTCGCATCGCGCACAGAAAGGACTCCGATAAGAATAAGTACCTTTGGCCTCCTCAATGGCTGTTGGACTCTTCTAGTGACCACTTCCATGGCATGATGACGTCTGGAGGTCAGGCCATGTTTGACAACATCTGTCAAGACCTTAAGGATGGCATTTTCACATGGCGCACTCGGGGCAGGTGGGTGTCCTACTTTCGGAACGGTAACCGCAAGGCTTTTGCACCTCCTTTGGTTCCCACTTCCAAGGACTTCAAAGAGGCGACGGATCTCATCCTCAAAGTGCACGTGGATCTTGACTGGAATCACTTACCCTTGGCAGAAATCACTGTGCTGGAAGTTTTCTCAAGCAATGCACATGGAGAATGGGGGGCTCTGTAAGGTACCTTTTAGCTCCTATACCCTGTAATATTGACAAGGACTTTCTTTCTTTTATTCTCCAAGTCCACTCTAGTTGTTTGTCATCAGTATTACGTAGTATGTATCACGTGGCTGCCAGTGGACGGAATCTATCTATTATCATCCTAAACTTCCATCGTGTTAAGCCTTGCTCAGTCTCCCTTGCAGTATAGTACTCAAGAAGAGGCCCTCTGGCTTAAGGCGAGTCCTTGACTTTGACCACTGAACTCTGATCTGTCTTGAGAGATTGAGACTCCTTTATTAGGTTACAGTAGTTCGCGCTCCAGCTCCCCAGGGTATCCTAGGAGCTGTAGTAATATAGTAAGCCCCGGATATCCGAGCCAAAATACTATTAGAGAGTGTGGACTGCCAAAACCTGTACTTAGATAGTTTTGGGGATCTTTACCATCTTGCGTGCCCTATTCCATGCACTCGCCAGGCTCATCCTGATACGTTCCAATATATAAGTATTGTTGGAACCCTCAGGTCTTACACTCCTTTCCAAGGGATAACAAACACACTACCACCTTTGCAACATGCCAAATCAAGTTCTCCCAGGCCTTTCACTGGTAAATTCAATTACCATGCCCATGAGCTATGTGCTAAATCTGCATTTCAACCAAAATTATTCTTTGCTGCATCACATTGTCTAACCTAAAGATGAGCTCTCAAGCTGCAAGTCCACATGCTTCAAGTGTCATGAGTAGGTACTCACACGGGATATGCATGTTCTAACACATTTTCAAGTACAAGCTGCCAAAAACCTTCTCTCCAGCCTTCAAAGTCGCAAATTTTCTTTGTTGCATGGCTGTTACAGCCGTTTTGTAAATTATAGAGGGGTTTCGTAAAAAATTGATGCTGGATTTTTGCTTACCTCTGTTTGACGCTGCATTGCCGTCTTGCTCCACCTATCATCCAACTGTCGTCATTGATTGCCCGGTTTGGGTGATGGGCACAGCACTAATGAACAAACCAAGTAATTAATGACGACAGGTGGAGCAAGACAGCGATGCATTATCAAACAGAGGTAAGCAAAAATCGAGCATCAATTTTTTACGAAACCCCTCTATAATTTACAAAACGGCTGTATATACCGAGCTGAGAGACGAATAGGACAAGACCTGGGTGATCCAGCGAAGCCCCGTTCCGCTTCCGACGTAGGGCAGGAAGGCGGAAGCAGGGATGTTGTCGGTAAGCAGGACACTACATCACAGAGGATAAGGGTGAGCAAACTACCTAGGCCGGCAGGGAGTATAAGGAAGTAAGAGTAGAGTTTCCGCTAGAAGGTGGAAGACGACTCAGTGCAGAGCGGAAAGCAAAGCAACGTTAGTTAACAAACTGAAGTACAAGTTGTAGCTAGAGCATATATATCTAAGTAGTCTAATTGTTAACACTAATGCGGTTAGATGTCTATGCTCTGGATGGAAGACAATAAGAACAATAAGGATGTAGATCCAAAGGAGGTGAAGAAGTGATAAGTATATAAGACAATAAGAGAGAAGACGGATAAACGGGTAAGGCTCAGTAATCCTTTATTGCATAAAAACCCGATGATCAGATAATAGGACAAAGTCCTGTGATCAGTAAGTTCTGCTTGAGCGGAAGGCAGAAGGCGGAACAATAGGTAGGGCAAGGTAGAGTGCATGGATATAACAATGGCACAACTACTGTCTTTATT
This sequence comes from Mycena rebaudengoi, assembly GCA_029282285.1. Lineage (NCBI taxonomy): Eukaryota > Fungi > Basidiomycota > Agaricomycetes > Agaricales > Mycenaceae > Mycena > Mycena rebaudengoi. The sequence goes on along the minus strand of JARJCX010000089.1, from coordinate 30,249 downwards.
TTACTTGGCTGTTTTAACGTCTTTTCAACCCCTTTTTTGTTGAGTTTCAGGGTCATTATTTCCTGTTGTCTCCAGCTACTTATTCTTTGTATCATCCTTTCCTATCCATCTCAACTTCCAGTTTGACTATCTCCGCAATTGTGATACCCCATGCAGTCACTCCATTTTCGTTCTTCTGCATTCACATTTTTATTTTCATTCTGACTTTCATTTTCTGACTTTCATTCTGATTTCATTTTCATTTCAGTTCATGCCAACTATTCACTTTCTACATTACTTTCTCGTATGATGACTACTGCCAGCAGATTTACATTCATTTCTCTTTTCCATTTCACTTTCATTTTCATTTTCAATTTCATTCCTCATCATTTGAATATATATATAGCTGGTAGGTATTGTTAAAAGAAGACAGAATTAATGTAAAGTGTGTCCTTAAATAAAGCAAAAATTAATTTCACCTACTGAGGAAGATGCATTCACATCAACTTTTGGGAATCTTGTCTATATATTCCGAGTCATGTCTATTTCATGACTGTTCTCATCTGTTCTCATACCATGTTGCCCTGGTCTGACTCGTCCAGGTCTTGCTCTGGCCCCTCAACCTGAACTGTGATGAGCTCACCCTAAGCCACATGGTCAGATTCTGAGGTGGCTTTTCTTTTCTTTCTTTTGATGCCATGTGCTCATATTGTAATGTAGCCCACTGGCAATACTGTCCTGCACACTTTGTGTATCTCTGCCAATGGACTCATGTACCCATGCATTATTGTGGGAGAGATTGTCACACAGATTAGCTTGTGTTGATGGCAGGGGGAAAAAATGGGAATCCTGGGCTGTCACCTTTTTCCCCCCTTGATTCACAGCCACACCAACTTCTGTTATGCAGACCTGGAATAATAATTGTGTTTAGCTCTCTGCCCAATCATCTGAGTCCCTGCCTGGTATACAACAATTTGAACAGCACTGAACATGGTTGTAGTGCAACATTCAACACTGTTACTTTGATATATAGAATCAAAGAGCAGACATTGAGGCAATAGGCATGTATTGTAGTCAAGAGGGGGAACCCTTGTACATGTAAAGGCAAAACAGAAAAAAAAGTAAGCAAATCATCTATACTCAGTAAAGTGTTCGCTAGATTATTTATACAATTCCAGAGCTGCTGGGTATGCTACTGTGGTCCACCCATGGCAGATAACTGTACAGTCACTGGCAGATATTACCACTACATCATCAGGCAAGAAAGAAGATGAAAGGACTTCTTATTATGATCTCAAGGAGCAGCTGATTGAGAACAGTCATCAGCAAATATAGTCGTAGAGGATGTTCTGCTACCCACTCTCACCACAACCATCATTGGCACCCAGATTGGCCATGCTTGTCAAGGTGTCTGGATGCTCCTCTCCCAGAACACACTTCCTCATCTCCATCACCACCACCTCGAGTGCCTCTGCATCCTTCCAGCGGCCCTGGCTCCGATATGTGGATGCGAGATTGCCCATGCTCGTCAAGGTGGAAGGATGCTCCTCTCCCAGCACACGCTTGCTCACCTCCATCACCACCACCTCGAGCGCCTCTGCATCCTTCCAGCGGCCCTGGCTCCAATATGTGGATGCGAGATTGGCCATGCTCGTCAAGGTGTCTGGATGCTCCTCTCCCAGCACACGCTTGCTCACCTCCATCACCACCACCTCGAGCGCCTCTGCATCCTTCCAGCGGCCCTGGCTCCGATATGTGGATGCAAGATTGGCCATGCTCGTCAAGGTGTCTGGATGCTCCTCTCCCAGCACACACTTCCTCACCTCCATCACCACCACCTCGAGCGCCTCTGCATCCTTCCAGCGGCCCTGGCTCCGATATGTGGATGCGAGATTGGCCATGCTCGTCAAGGTGGAAGGATGCTCCTCTCCCAGCACACGCTTCCTCACCTCCATCACCACCACCTCGAGCGCCTCTGCATCCTTCCAGCGGCCCTGGCTCCGATATGTGGATGTGAGATTGGCCATGCTCGTCAAGGTGTCTGGATGCTCCTCTCCCAGCACATGCTTGCTCACCTCCATCACCACCACCTCGAGCGCCTCTGCATCCTTCCAGCGGCCCTGGCTCCGATATGTGGATGCGAGATTGGCCATGCTCGTCAAGGTGTCTGGATGCTCCTCTCCCAGCACACGCTTCCTCACCTCCATCACCACCACCTCGAGCGCCTCTGCATCCTTCCAGCGGCCCTGGCTCCGATATGTGGATGCGAGATTGGCCATGCTCGTCAAGGTGTCTGGATGCTCCTCTCCCAGCACACGCTTCCTCACCTCCATCACCACCACCTCGAGCGCCTCTGCATCCTTCCAGCGGCCCTGGCTCCGATATGTGGATGCGAGATTGGCCATGCTCGTCAAGGTGTCTGGATGCTCCTCTCCCAGCACACGCTTGCTCACCTCCATCACCACCACCTCGAGCGCCTCTGCATCCTTCCAGCGGCCCTGGCTCCAATATGTGGATGCGAGATTGGCCATGCTCGTCAAGGTGTCTGGATGCTCCTCTCCCAGCACACGCTTGCTCACCTCCATCACCACCACCTCGAGCGCCTCTGCATCCTTCCAGCGGCCCTGGCTCCGATATGTGGATGCGAGATTGGCCATGCTCGTCAAGGTGTCTGGATGCTCCTCTCCCAGCACACGCTTGCTCACCTCCATCACCACCACCTCGAGCGCCTCTGCATCCTTCCAGCGGCCCTGGCTCCGATATGTGGATGCGAGATTGGCCATGCTCGTCAAGGTGGAAGGATGCTCCTCTCCCAGCACACGCTTGCTCACCTCCATCACCACCACCTCGAGCGCCTCTGCATCCTTCCAGCGGCCCTGGCTCCGATATGTGGATGCGAGATTGGCCATGCTCGTCAAGGTGTCTGGATGCTCCTCTCCCAGCACATGCTTGCTCACCTCCATCACCACCACCTCGAGCGCCTCTGCATCCTTCCAGCGGCCCTGGCTCCGATATGTGGATGCGAGATTGGCCATGCTCGTCAAGGTGTCTGGATGCTCCTCTCCCAGCACACGCTTGCTCACCTCCATCACCACCACCTCGAGCGCCTCTGCATCCTTCCAGCGGCCCTGGCTCCGATATGTGGATGCGAGATTGGCCATGCTCGTCAAGGTGTCTGGATGCTCCTCTCCCAGCACACGCTTGCTCACCTCCATCACCACCACCTCGAGCGCCTCTGCATCCTTCCAGCGGCCCTGGCTCCGATATGTGGATGCGAGATTGGCCATGCTCGTCAAGGTGTCTGGATGCTCCTCTCCCAGCACACGCTTCCTCACCTCCATCACCACCACCTCGAGCGCCTCTGCATCCTTCCAGCGGCCCTGGCTCCGATATGTGGATGCGAGATTGGCCATGCTCGTCAAGGTGGAAGGATGCTCCTCTCCCAGCACACGCTTGCTCACCTCCATCACCACCACCTCGAGCGCCTCTGCATCCTTCCAGCGGCCCTGGCTCCAATATGTGGATGCGAGATTGGCCATGCTCGTCAAGGTGGAAGGATGCTCCTCTCCCAGCACACACTTGCTCACCTCCATCACCACCACCTCGAGCGCCTCTGCATCCTTCCAGCGGCCCTGGCTCTGATATGTGGATGCGAGATTGGCCATGCTCTTCAAGGTGGAAGGATGCTCCTCTCCCAGCACACGCTTGCTCACCTCCATCACCACCACCTCGAGCGCCTCTGCATCCTTCCAGCGGCCCTGGCTCCGATATGTGGATGCGAGATTGGCCATGCTCGTCAAGGTGGAAGGATGCTCCTCTCCCAGCACACGCTTGCTCACCTCCATCACCACCACCTCGAGCGCCTCTGCATCCTTCCAGCAGCCCCCTTCATCATACACAAGTCCAATACGAGTTGCAACAAATGTGCAGATCTCCTCCCTGTTTAGTGAGTCTATGCTTCTGGTAACATGCTGTAAAAGTTTGTGTCGATGTTTGTAGTCTTCATCCTTAAAACTCCAGGAAATTGACAAGCCAATCATAGCAAGCACACATTTCTGCATGAGATGTCTGTTTGTTTCTAGGGTGGTACTACTCCAATGCTGTACCAGGGGATGAATGCGATATGAGTCATCTTGTCTATCCTGTTCAATGAGGGAATATGATTCAAGTTCCCCCATCACTCCATGGAAGATGAAAGAATCCCAGTGCCCATCTTGCTTTCCAAGGGCAGTCAAAAGCTGGGTCACTTCCCTCTGCAACTCAGAATCATCAATGTCTTTCCGAGACATTGATGCTTTTTCAAACATTTGTTCCAAGATGCCCTCGTGATGTAGACTGGAGCAAATCTGCAACATGGTTCTCGCAGATGAGCTAAGCTTCTTGTAGCTTAAATTCCATGTTGCATATACGGCTAGACCATATTGGTTCTGTCTTTGAATCTCAACATGTTGCAGCAGCTGGTCACGATGGCTTTGATAGAGTTTCAGATACCCGCTTAATTTGCCACGGGCATGAATATAACCGCCTGCTTGGGAGATAGCCAAAGCAAAGCAATGGAGTTCCTGTGTTATTTCAGTTTGAATTGCATCAAGGAAAACCTGAAAGAAAAGACCTTCACAATAGCTGCTGCCAGTCTCTCTTGTTCATCACTGCTGAGTTTCTCTTGCTTATCACTCCTGCCTTGGTAAGCCAACTGCAAGAGCAAGTTTTTTGCATCTTCAGGTTCCATATCTGACACCCTTGAGCTTGCAATAGCATGAATGCAAAGTTCATGGTTGCGAGTTGTGATCAAGATGTTGCCAAAGGTGCAGCAAGGGAAGAATTTTGAAATATCCAACTGGACATCATCAGCATTGTCAAGCAAGAGAAGCCACTCTTCTTGTTTGCCTGCAAGCCAGTGCAAACTTGCTTCAGCTGATCCACCAACCACTGCAGGGGCAACAATTTTCAGATCAGCTTCAATTGTCTGTTCATTTGTGGCATCAATATAGAATATTTCAGAGAAGCTAGAAATTGGGTGACACATTTGCAAATTTTATCAAATTTATTCATACCGATGGTGGGCTTGGGAGTCTTGTAAAAATTTGAAAGCAAGCTGACTTTTTCCAGAACCCCCAAGGCCATGCAAGACAAAGATGTGCTGAGATCCTTGATCAGAGTCAAAGTGTTGGTGCATCTTCTGAAGAATATCCTTTCGTCCTGTGAATGAAGACACTGGCAGAGGACAGAGCTTGTGGTCCTTCTGCCTCATAGCATGCAATGATTGGTTCCTAGCTTCTGGGTTGACATGAAGATCTGGTGTGTACTATCAAGAACAGCTTTTGACAGTATATTGCAATGATTTACCACCATTGACCATGACATTCCAATTTTCAGCATGCAGCACATTGAACTGAGGGCCCTCGCCATTGCCACCATCACCCCCAATGCTACCCCCAACACCACCCAGCCCTCCGGTACCCCCTGCAGAGGAGTTTAGACAAGATTGACAATTGATGTGATTCGCACCGTGGATTGTTGTGTGATGCCCACTGGAGAACGAATCACTAGCCATTCTAAATCTTATGTATGAACGACAGCATTATATCAGCTGGGGCCAAAAGGTCACATAGGAGACAGAACTGACCAAAAAGGATATACTGCTGCAATAGACTTGGGGGTGGTAGCACAAAGAATGTACAGGAGCACAGGTGTGGTTAAGAGAGAAAGATGGATGGGACACGCTGTGCTTTAAATTGGACAGAAGGCTGTGAGGGAAGATCTTGGCCGCACTAGTACTGATTACGTGAACGACGAACTTAGATTGATGTAGCGCTTCGGTGACGACAGCCAGCTGACAGCGAGCCTTCCATATTACTCCTGAATGAACTGTAGTACCTGTTCGAATGCAGATCAGTCGGATTTTCAGCACTGTCGCTGAGCCGGAGGATATAACAGTGCTCGGAGTGGTGTTGCGTAGGTCGCCGCATTGTTCGGGTGCTTGGGCACGGCGCTTCTGCAATGACAGCCCAATGGCAGCCCAATGGCAGCACTGACAGCGAAGATGAGTCAATGTCAACATTGGGCTCCTATTCAAAGTTATCCATACGAATGCTTAAGTCTTTCTTTCCGTAGCTTGCAATTGTCTCTTACTTTGAAATTCGGCTACTGTCACAACTCTGAACGGACGCAAAGACTCGGATGTTGCTCAGATGATTGAATGGTGTCGGAAAAACCTAAACTGCCTTGCAATGGCGGTCCCTTGCAAGACCATTGCAATGGTCTTGCAAGGAAACTTTTAGGCTTCTTTAGTGGAGAGGCACCTCTCAAAATAGTTGTAAGGTCTTGCAATGCGACTCTCTTATTGTAATGCATCTAAAATGCCTTGCAAGGCAAATTTGATTTTTCCGACAGGCTGGAAATGAGATTATCCATATTTGTTTTATTTATTCCGCTTCTCCGATATAAATGCAGGGTACAATACAACCGCAGCCAGGTCAAAGCGTCCCATCTCATCCGGGTCAGCGGGACGCGAATAGCCGCGTTATCAACGCCGTTGCCAAATACGTCCACACTGCTTTCCGCCAACTCGACGACGAAACCAAGACCCGAATCCCTGCTACTTTGCCACGGAGCTGCTGGCCCTAACTTTGCGGACTCAGCGCGTCAAGTAACAGATCGCTGCGTCCGATGACGCGCTTCCTAGCTTACCATTCTCCGCCCCTCAGCTGCTTTCTGCCATTTTTCACGGCGTAGTCGACCATTTTTCATAGCCCCGTTGCTCACTCCTCGCCATGCTAAGGAACCACTCCGGCAGCCTGACCAAAATTCACAACTGAATCGCCCTCACCCCGCCGCAGGAGCTCCTTTTGGCCGAAACGCCCTCCGCACTTGAGCTGCACATCGGTGTTTCCCGGCGGCGCGCAACCGCGTCCTACTGTTCCGCGCACGCCCACGTCCAGGGCCTCGTCTCCCGCTGGATCGGCGTCGAACACGCCGTAGAAAGTGACCCATAATCCCCCCTCCCCTCGTATAATTCAACAGTAACCGCTCGCAGACCGCGTAAAATCCCAACGAGCGCCTCACGCCCGGCGCGCTCTACGTCGGCATCGCCGCGCTCAGCTGCGCCATCCTCGCGTGCAACCGCATCCTCCCCACGCGCATCCTCCTCCCCCCGCCCGCGCTCGCCTTTGGCGCCGCACACCACTTCCTCCTGTGCATCATCGCGAATATCCAAGCGTACCTGGGGGACCTGGAGGACGTCTATACGCGCGCACTGGCGGAGGCACACGATACGGCAAATGCGCATACACGGATGAGCTGGGAGTGAGCGGAGGGGGGGGGGGGGGGGGGGGGGGGCGGTGAGGAAAGGACGCGCAAGTGTGGATGGGGCGGTGGACTCGGCGCAGGTGGCAACGGGCTGAAGTTGAGGGAGGCGCTGGGGCGGGTAGCGGGCAGGGTGGCGAAGAAGGATGGTGTCGCGGCGGAGGCGGAGGCTGCCGTGGCGAAATTGGAGAAGGAGCCATTTGTTTCCCTCGGGGCGCACGACGGGTATCGTCCTGGACTCTGGTGACAGCCACACGGTGCCGATCTACGAGGTCTTCTCGCTCCCGCACGCCATCCTGCGCCTCGACCTCGCCGGGCACGACCTCACCGAGTCCCTCATCAAGAACCTCACGGAGCACGGCTACCCGTTCACCACCACCGCCGAGCGTGAAATCATCCGAGACATCAAGGAGAAGCTGTGCTACGTCGCGCTCGACTTTGAGCAGGAGCTGCAGACCGCCGCGCAGTCGTCCGCGCTCGAGAAGAGCTATGAGCTACCCGACGGGCAGGTCATCACCATCGGCAACGAGTGGTATGTTGTATAGCGTCTTTCCGTTGTGAGCGCAGTCTGACACTGCCCCCGAAGCGCTCTTCCAGCCCTGCATTCATCGGCCTCGAGGCCGCCGGTATCCACGAGACGACGTGAGTCACCGCGCCCCCCCATCTTTCCATTCGATTCTGACTGACTGACTGCGCCTCCCCCCACATAGCTTCAACTCCATCTTCAAGTGCGATCTGGACATCCGGCGCGACCTGTACGGCAACGTCGTGCTCTCGGGCAGGGACGACCATGTTCCCGGGTATCGCGGACCGCATGCAGAAGGAGCTCACGTCGCTCGCGCCCGCGAGCATGAAGATCAAGATCGTCGCGCCGCCGGAGCGCAAGTACTCTGTGTGGATCGGGGGGTCGGTCTTGGCGTCGTTGAGCACGTTCCAGAATTTATGGTGCTCGAAGCAGGAGTACGATGAGAACGGCCCGGGGATCGTGCATAGGAGTGAGTAGTGCCTCGCTCGTCTTTCGCCTTCATCTTTGTGCCAAATGCTGATTGTTTGCACCCACAGAATGCTTCTAAGTAGTGTAGGTAATAATCTTTGTAGTTAGACTTGACTTTCTTCGTTGCGTTGTCGCGTGAGCTTTTGTTTTGTGGGAGGTAGAAAACAAAAAATAAAAGAGGGTTGGAGAAAATGAAAACGAAATAAATTATGTTTCGGAAGCTTCTTTGTTCGGATTTCGGGGAACTGAGCACACGAGCCGTACAACCGCGGCGGCGCGATTACTACACAGCCAGAGCTTCAGAACCCCAACATATCCGAAGAATTTATCGCCGAGGTTAAATAGAAAAATGACTTGAGGTCGACTTTGATGATCTTTGGTCTATAATTCCGAAAAAGTACCAGATTTGATATTTGCTGCAACTTGGGGTACTCCCAGACTAGGATTGACCCAGCCAATCGTCTCGAGTAAGGCTGCGAACCTTTGAGAGGTGAACGCAGATGTTAGCCAAATCAACCGCTCTCCGGGGGAGAGCGGCCCAGTGTCTATGTGCCGTTTCTGGATGGCGTAGCTAAAGTATGTACTAGGGACGGAAAATACATGTGAGACGTGTATGACAATAAATATGTAGGGCGGGTACTGAAAAAATGGCTACGCTGTCTGGCAAGGCAGTAGAATAAATAATCATGAATAGTACAATATTCGGGAACGCTCACCTGGCAAGGCAGTGGATAAGTCGAATGATCGATAATCACTGCTTGCCAGGGAGATAACATGTGCCGTGGCCCAACGCATCAGTACGGGACCGACGGGGCGCGTGAGGAAATGGGAGTGACTCGCTGCTACGACTCTCGCTTTGACCACAGGGGTGGAGAGGAGCGTACTCTTTTACAACCATTGAGGGTTTACAACCTTAGAGGTAAGAGCCAGTTTTATCCGTCAAATGGATCGGAGGTTAAACGTTAAGCTGTTACTGTGCATCAAAGATCTGAATCAATCAAATCACTGATACCCTATTCAACTCCCCCAATCCCAGTTATCTTTGAAGCCTCAAGCAAACATTAAAACAGACGGGTCGAGATTGCGTCGCTTGCTTTTGTGCTTCGTTCGCTCCGACTCGTCGCTGCGGCGACTGGGAAGGATTGGCAGGAATGGATTCGTCAACCTGATTCTGAAGTTGACCTGAAGTGTAAAGTCAAGTGGCATGGCTGAGTAGTCGCTTATGCTGTATTTGACACAATGGCTTCAATAATAAGTACTGTGTGGTAGGCTGTTCATCTTCCACCGTCAACAACTCGGAGTCCTATTCGAATTCGAAAACCGTTATAAGTAACTATCCGAATACCTACCGCTCTGAAGTCCCTGGTGATCTGATAACTGGGAAGAAGGCCTTCCTACATAAGCCAATTAACCAAGAAAATCAAATCGGTTTCCCAGACTTCCCTTTGGGTTTCGTCTTGAAAGTACCACGAATATTGGGGCTGCAAGTTGCAGAGGATCGGCCTCGGGTCCTGGACGCGGTGGGTTTTGATGGCCCCGCCTTCGTCGAGACTGGCGGCCCGGGCGTTTGAGCTCTCTCAACTGTCCCGGAACGCGAGTCCCCTTCAGACGCTTCCGAGTCCGATACATATTCCTGCTCCTTCTTCGCCTTTCCGTTGCTTTTTGTCGCTTTGGCAGGGAAATGGTCACTGCTTGAAGTTTTGCTTTAAGTACGTAAGGTTCGATGTCATTAGAATGCTCCCTGTGTCTCGTCCCGCGGCGATTCCAGCCATGGGAAACCACCCCAGTGTCTCCTGCATCTCTTTCGACGTCTATCAGCTCGTCCTCCAACGTAAAGCTCACGCGTCGCCTTCGAGATCGACTCCGCGAGACCAATGATGACCTTGGTCGGCTCGGAGGCCGACCGGCGCGTATGGGCGACGATGCAAGCGACGGTGGAGAAGAAGTAGGTGGGGAAGAGGGAGGGAGAGTACCAACGGACGTCCCCGAATTAAAAACATACGGATACGCATGTGGGTGATGCGGAGTGCTGGGGTGGGAGTATGGAGAAGAGCCCGAGCCCGACGTGGGTCGAGTGGATGGCGGATGGCGAGGAGGTGTCAAGGGCTGTCTAGGGGTCCAAGGCCCCGCGAAAAGGTTAGACAGTTGGTGCATGGCTTGTTGCATAGCTTGTGATATTATCAACTGAGCGCGTGGGTCTTGGAGAGGCGTCAAAGGCTGGGTATCTGTGCCATACTGGGGGGCGCCGGGTGGTGTGTATGGTGTATAAGGATCAAAGGAGCCCATAGGAGGATAATAAGACGACGGGACCGCGGCGGAATGGGGGTCAAAACGAGAGTGAGAGTGAGCTGTGGGATCAGAGTCGGAGTCCAGCGGCTCTTCTAAACGCGCTGCTCGTGATTTGTGTTTGGAATTCAGTTTGAGCGGTGTGTCGCTCAATCTGTGTGCATCTGAGCTGGAAGAGGCTCGATTATGATTATCTAAAAAGATGTATGTCAATTCTTTTCTTACGACCGAAAATAACCAAGTACCAGTCGCATCAAAATCTCTTATGGGTTCGTCATCCAACAGTGAACTTCGCTTCCGCTTCCTACTGGTAGATTTTGGGGGCGTGTGAAGCTGAAGTCGGGACCTCGAATTCTGCGAATCGGGAGTGGCTTTAGAACTAGAGGGCGCCTTGGCTAAGGTTTGAGTGGAAGAGGTTTTGCCTCTGACGAAATTGGTAGGAGTGGTGGGCGGGGAGTCCAATATTAACATCACCTCCTGGTCTGGATCGGTTTCTCCACCGTGTAAACGATATTGGACGCGTCTAAGATATCCCAATTTCCTAGTTCATCGTCCGACTCATCGATGTTTGCATTGAGGGAAGACACAGGAGTCTCGGAGACTTGAGGCTCGCGTATTTCGTCCACGTCGTCACCAACATCCCTAACCTCCGCTTGGACATCGTACGAGGCGAGGTCGTTGTTATCCTCGCTAGCGTCCTCGTCCCCGCACTCCTCTTTTCTTCGCTTTTCTGCCTCCATGAACTCTTCCAAGTCCCTTGCGTCAGAGGGATCCATCTTCCGGACTGGTGGTACCAGCCAAACCTCTTCGGTCCCACCCGATTCAGCAAATGCGTCAAGTTCATCGACATCGTCCTCGTCGGTCGGGTTCGGGCGCCCAAATAGCTGCTCTGAGTCGTCCTCGTCGTCATCATCGGTTCCAGTGCTGCCCTCCAGGTCAGCAAATCTGCCGAATTTCTACGGAGTCGCGGTGCTTAGCACACCGCGATCTTTGACAATTTCGCCAGTGACGAGGTCGACAATGTCGTCCTCATCTATGCGTCGAGTATACTTCTCCGCAAGCTGTGACCATACGTCAAACATACGGAGCGCCGACGCTTCTCGTTACGAGTCCTAAACTTGTTTAGGTAATCATTTTTAGTCATTTTCCTAGGCCACTTTTTGGAAAAAACTCAGTATTTGATGACTTTGACTTTGCGTGGGATGGGAATTTGATTGTGTTGATGCCAAGGATTTCACAGTACCACGTTTTGACTACATTTTGCCTTTCTGCTCCAACCTGCTTTTGAGAATTCTAGAAAATGAACACTACTCCACAAGGTAAGCGCTGCACTATGCCTGTGTTTCTTGAATGGGTCCATACTCTCCTCATTGAGGCCACAACTTCAACTAATCTTCAGCCGGTAGCCGGTTCGCGCGGTGATGACGCACGTGCAATGAGGCATGTATTTACTAATTTATAGATTCAAGTATTACTCACCGTTATTCGCCGCTGATTAAGGTGATGCATAAGCCAGGCTTTGCTCACTAATCCTCAGGCTGAATCACCAGGTATCTAGCATTTCAAGGCACATTCCCGATGTGGCCCGCTGGGGGGAGTCTATGTGGAAACATGGTTTCCGAGAAACCCCTCCAAGTTGGGCAACACCGCTGTCTTTATAATTAAAAGGGGCCTCTTTGTATTCCATCTGCCAGGCCGAAAAAAATAGAATACCTGTATAAATCTGCTTGGAATGTTTCGGCCTGTGCTGAATATTGAATGCCTGTTATGGCGGCGTGCGCATGAAAACAATAGTTGATGGGATCAAAACAAGTTCAACATACCTCGGCATGTTTACTACGCTCGCCCAATGTATTAAAGTATTCTCAGGCCTATTCGGCTGCACAAACGAGAATATAATAAATGTTGCTTCCCATTATAACGAATATCCCTGACATTATATTTGCTTCAGACACAAATTTTCAATTTTGGCATTCAAATTGCATTGATCAGTTCCCTGCAGTCTATTATTAGGGGTGCTCAATTCTTAGGAGGTCATTCCAAGGGTTTTAAATGACTGGAAATGGCCTCTCTGAGCCTAAGGTTTTCTCCATCAAGAAACTGCATTTTTAGGCATCGGCATGTTCGGCACACTGGGGGAGCCCCCCCAGACCCCGCTTTTTCGCTGGCGCTGGCCATTCCGTTGGCATGGGGCCCTTTCCTGCTGGCGCACGGGCCCTTTTCCGTGTTTTAGCACACAGGTTTTTTCTTCTTCACCGTTTAGTCTGTATTTTTTGAGGGGATTCGGCGGCCGGCACCGGGCCAGCTGGGGGTTGCCCCCAGACCCCCTACACTGCGCTAATCTTTGCCTGTGGCGCTTCCGCTGCCACAAGAGCCCACTGCGTGGTGCTGACACTCGCCCGAGGCCCACTGCGCGGTGCCGAGCTTCGGCAAGGGTCTCATGCGTGATCTGATTCCCAATAGGCCGATTAGGTAAGTGATCTGGACCGTTTCCCATCATGATGGGGACTGTTTTGTGACTGGTGGGATGGCCAGCAAGCAGCGAGGCACAAACTAAAATTTTTAACAGTGCCCAGCATGCTCAGTCCACCCTTTTGCTTGCTGCCATTTTACGCACAGGAAACGATCGATCGGAAGTTGCCGGATTACATAAGCCCTTGGGCGGACAAAGTTGACCACGGTAAGACACAAAGCTTTCAAAACAAGTCTCGGTTCGCGAATGGGGACTGTTTTGCCATCACCCTCGCTATGGCGGGGTTCCCAATACCTAGCCCATGAGCCCGTCCTGTGGATTTATTTGTTCCCAGCAAATAGAATTGAAATTCCGCTATCCAAAAATACATTTTACAACAAGGTCGCAGCCATTATTGGTGTATATATCTGGCCCTAAAATTATTGGGAACCTTCTAGAGTACTTTGGTAATGATTCTGGATAGTTTCAACACATAGGAGTAGGTCTGGAGGTATGAACAGTTTTGCCCGTATAGTTTCACGGATTCACTCTCAAATACCACTCAGAAAAATAGTCACTCCCCTGTTAGAGCATCTTCATATTTATAAGATCTGTTGGAACTCTGCTGAGAGCTAGTTGTAGCTCTGGAAATGGCATAAATACCAGGCGGAGTTTCGATTCTATTTGTCTGGAACAAATAACTTGAGTAGTAGGACTGTGGCTGGGCCCGGCAGAACTCGTACTTATTAAGAAAATGAGAGTATTGAGCTGTTAAAAAAATATCTGTGAAGGAGGAATGAACACAATTTTGACATTGCTTTGGAGGAGAATGTGCTTAATTATTTCCCTTCATGTCCTGTTCAAAACAACTTGCCACCATTGTTGTACTGGTTCGGCGCCTCACAGAGTGTCCAAAGCCCTGTTACTTTTGGATGAAAAAGTAGCAGCTTCTTGAATGAAATCAAATGTTTCCTTGCTAAGTTTGTGACACAAGTTCATAAATAAAATTCCCTGCCATCAAGAGAGAATGTTCAATGCAGTCACCATCCGAATTCTTACACCATCCCTGAAGTGTTCGCGGTTCTTGGTTCAGTTCCAACCAGGTATTTTTCCGCTCCTGTTTCTCAAATGACAGCGGAATAATCATTGCGGTGTCTTGAACTGTAAGCGAGCCGGAAAAGAAATATTGATTTATTATTACTCTAAGCTGAAAGAAAAAGTGCTACAAGCAGAGTACCCGCCATACTTTTCCACAATCAATTCAAACAGAGTTGAACCGAAAGTTTCCGAAACACTTAATCCCCAAAACAAGTAAGGTTACATTCGGGCTATGCCGACACCTGGTTACATAAGTACTCATAAATCCATGGGACAGGTTCACGGGCTAATTGAGCACCCCTATTTCCTACCAGAAAAAACCACCAAAGTTTATAGACAGTCACCCAATAGGCTAAACTCTAATTGAACTCCCAAATTACGTCGCAAAATGCGGTTTTGCGAAAGGACTCCCCGGAATTAGTAATGGAAATCCCATTTGGAGCAAAAATAGGGGTGCCCAATTCTTATCCCGTGGGTTTATTTGTTTGAAACGAATAGAATCCATATGACAAAGGCACAATTCTATTTGTTTTGAGCAAATAAACCCACGGGACGAGCCCATGGGCGAAGAATCGAGTGCACTATTGGGTTTCCAAATGGAATTACTCCGTGTCGTGGCCAGGAAGTATCCCAATATCCTTCAATCTCATGTTTACAGCTCTGCACTGTATTTGCTTTGGCCTGGAACCACAGAATAAATATTGCTGGGCATGGTCAAAAGCTAGCTTTGTTCGCCCAATCTGAGCTGGTTGACGCGAAGGGAGGGAATCACCTGTCCCCTATAGATTCAATCTCATATTTACAGCTCTGCACTGTATTTGCTTTGGCCTAAAGCCACAGAAGAAATATTGCTGGGCATGGCCAAAGGCCATGCTTTGTTCCGCCCAATCTGAGCTGGTCGACGCGAAGCGGCGACCGAGCGAAGGGTGGGCAGGAACCACCTGTCCCCTATAGAGGTCAACTTTTTCTGCCTGTGATTTACAGTAATTTCGAAAGCTCACTGGAAGTTCAACAAGCCTCAGTGTTCTTTGTGCGTTTCTTTAAGACAAAAGAAATATAGCTTTTTGCTACCGCGTTACTGTTCAATAATACCGAAGTTGCTATGGCTTGACAATATTCTGGCATATTCAAAAGGCTGCACATGTGAAATCGAGCGCCTAGGGTCTGGGCTATGCTCGTGCTGGTATCCATTAGTTTCATATTCTTCCATTTATCAAGCTGTATATCGAGGACTCCCTAGACGGACTCAAGGACTCCCCAGACGGACTCGTATTGCCATGCAAAGCAATGGCCCACTTCACAAGTTCGGTGTTGAAGTCATCGGGGATGGCAGAAGAGGAAGCGCGAGGTGTGGACTCCGAGCACCGCCGGCGCTTGAGGGGAGGAGTTGCACCCGGAATGCGATACGGCGCAGGGAAGAAGGGATTTGATTCGGAGACGGGGGCTGGAGGGGCAGAGGGAGGGGGAGTAATTGGGGGTTTTTGGCGGTGGGGGTTTCATCGCGGTCACATGCACATTGAAGGCCCGTGTGCCGTAATCATTTCAGTCATGGTTCATTTACTCAACCAACAGCTTGCGGGTGAAAAAAAAACAGTCAAACTATATCAATTCAACTACATTCAGGGTATCGACCAGCGAATTGCCATCTGCAGGAGAAATTGTTACTCGTTTTGAGCCCTCAACTCGTTCAAAGAATTGTGGCGCCAGGAATCCTCGCTCGTCTCCCGCAGTCAGCACTACGCCGTTGTCAGACAAGAAGAATTTAATGCCTGCATCTATAGCCCGCTGTACATCGACAAAGATAAAAACTTGTGATGAAGCACGGGGACCTGCCGATATACATAAACTTTTGGGACGGGACTCGGGAGACGTGACGTTACTTACCACTGATCGCGTTATCTGCCTTGACGTCCTGCGCCAGACGAATGTGATTTCGCTTCATCTTCGAGAGTCCTTGTGTGGCTAGGGCACACAGATTAGATCTCTCTCCCTAGTACATATTCACGAATCGGCTCACATATGGATTCCCAGGCCTGTTTCGTGGTTCCGTGCACGGCTATTCCGCCAGGGATGTCTGAAACGGACAGTATCGGTCGCAGCTCCAGCTGAACAGACTTTATTGGGCAAGAATTAGTTTCTACCATAGACAAAGAGAAGCAACACGCCTTCATGGAGTGTCCTTGATTCGCCTATCATCCACCAGATTCCCACTCCCTGACGCATCCTGCTCAAAAATCAAGTCATATCGTTGCTTTTTGTCGGCTTTGATAATTTCTTTCAGTGCATCCAAGCTGAGCGTATTGAGCCTGGGATAGTGGTGGGAAAGTTCGGTTCACACTTTCGGTTCGAACTCGAACCGAACTGAACTGAACGCGAGGTTCAGGTTCAAGGTTCAGTGAATTCATGAACCTGAACCAAAGTTCAGGTTCAGAGTTCAGCCCAAAAGATTTTTTTTCGAACTGAACCGAACCCCGAACCGAATTATCATTTCCTTGGGTGATTTGAGGCATCTTGGGGCGTACTTTGGTCGCCGTGACCTCACAGATTCAATGGTATAACATGGTAAAACACCTTGTGAGCGCACTTTGAATACAAATACCTATTCAGCGATGTACATTGTGGTTTTGATTGGAATAATGCTTCAACACGTGGTTGACACCTGGTTCAAAGATATCTGGATTATGATTCCAGTAGCCCAGATGGTCTGAATTACTTTAGGAGATTAGCAAATTATATGCCCTGTATACACACAGTGCCCACTTTTGCTTTCAGTGCCTTACATTTGGACATTCTCGAGTGGGGATAAAATCCGGGTTCGAACCGAGTTCGAACCTGAACCGAACCTGAACGCGAGTTCAGGTTCAAGGTTCGGCAAATGCCCGAACCTGAACCAAAGTTCAGGTTCGGGGTTCGGAAAAAAAAAGCCTCTGAACCGAACTGAACCGAACTTTCCCAACACTAGCCTGGGATTTGCGATCTATAAAGCAAAGCCGAATTCACAATGGGGACTTTTCGGGAATAACAACGGCAAGAACACACCAAATCCGTAACTTTCACAAAGCCATCGGGTCGCATCGGTAATCCTTCGCTTTTCGCACCATGTCGAAGGATCCAAGAGAGGGTTTTCGACACCCGAACTTCGGGCGAATCTTTAGATAGTCCCCTAAGCTTTGCTGACGATGGCTGGTTGGTGCTAGAGGGATTAGATGATCCAGCCTCGGTCGGATTAGGTTTCGTTTTCGCGGGCCTCTTTCGGTTTCGCGGAGGCTTTGCTGAGGCAGTATCGGCTATAGGCTGCTCCATGCTGGTGGTAGAAAACACACTTTAATTTCTACGGGGGAGATGACTCCAACTACAAACGCGCCCGAATGGTTTGAATCGAATATTGAATGTCAGACTGTTTATCCTCGTTTGCCAAACTCCAAATGCAGAAATAAGCCCCTATCTTCATCAAGCTTCTACAAATAGTAGTATCTCTCTGACATTCTCCTCTTTTAATGTCACGGCGCTCTTGATGTACTAGTAGTACTCCGTCTTGGATTGAAACTTATGCTGTATCTGACATGATGGTTTCAATAATAAGTACTGCTGTCCAATGCAGACGGCGAAATTCTCATTTTGAAATGGAAAAAAAAAATCAATAAAGGGAAAGCATGTTCGTCAATTTACATCCAGTCCGTAAAAACTCCGGCGGGTTCATTCGTGATCAAAATCAGAAGCTATCAACTCGGGCCAGTCGGGAAGATCATATATGGAGGGTAGCTTGTCCCACCACTTCTTGTTCCCAGAATCGAACATTTTCTTTCCTTCTTTCGCACACAAAGTGCACAGATATGCATTCCAGTCATTCTCCCACTCTCCATCAATCCAGATTTCGGGAAGTCGAGGGTTGTGGATGAGGCATATGATGAGCTTCTTTCCCGCATTGCATTTATCGACAGAGCGGCAATTGGTACTGGGTGGTCCTTCACGGTACAGCCACTCCAATGTGGTGCTTGCCTGGAGATCCATGAGTTTGAAGTAACCTCGCAGGCATGTAAGCCTTTCCGCAGGTGGCATGCTATCGCTGTCGTCCAAGATCTGCCACAGAAACAAGAAAAAGAAGGTCAGTACATATGATGTTGTAACTGCCCGAACAAGGGACCTTGGACATCATGTCGCCATCAAGGGCACTATGGAAGTAGAGCTGGAGGCGCGAATTTAGATGGGGTTCAAGAAAAAACAGGGCTAAAGTTACTGCTGGACGGATCGAGTGTAGGCCCACTTCTCGCGCCAGAGGCAAGGCTAGAGATTCCATGTATATTTCAGGAAAAATTTGTGACCAGGGGGCTTTAGCTCTCTCCTGCCAGCCGGCGAAGGTGTGGGGGTATTCAAATTTTAGGCGCCTCACGGCGTCTTTCTGGAAGAGTGGCATGTCGTATTTTTTCCCGAGTCTTAGAAAAGCTGTAACAACGCCAAATGACGGTATTTCAACCTCAGTGGGTGGAGTTGGATCGCTGTTTGGAGTCGCTGTATTAGTAACGAATTGCACGATGCAGTAGCGGATTGGGCACTTACGCGGGGTACATTGCGTTGAGGAGGAATATCCAGTCCTGGACCGTGTCTCCGGAAAGAGAAACTTTCGCGCAGCCCTCAATCAGCGGCTCGTTCGCAGGCTGGGGTACCGTGAACATGTCGCGGAAAACGGATGAGTGGAGCGAGAGGATGCTTTTATGAATGCGGAATTGGGTGGCTTCGACTTGCAGGATTATACTGCCGTCGTCGAACCAGTGTTCCGTGGATCGGGTGAGCGGTGTCTCTGTGTCATCTGTGCGACGCCGTTTGGCATTCGGTTCGTCGGACATGAAGGTAGGAAGAAAGTGCAAAAGGCAGTGTTTGGTCGTGTGTACACGTTTCAACCTTGAAGTTGAACCACAACAGAAGAATTGGCGCTTTGAATAATGCCTGAACGCTTCATACTCCAATCGCCAAAGGAAACCTGAAAGCTCGTTTCAGTAATTTGTTGACACCGGCGCCGAAGTTGAATAAAAGCCTTGACGCGTCACCCGTTGTCACCAGCTATACTCTATGCTTAAGTCTTATTTTCCCTCTCCTCCTACACCTTTTTGTTGCTGCACGAAGGCTTTTCCTTAGACGTTTTTCTTCCCCACTTAGTTCGACTTGAATTTGCGACATTTCATTTTACAACATTTAAATATCATACAGCATTATTCTTCTCTTCGCCAGTAATATGCAGCGGGGGAGGTGCGGAAATTTCAATCATATAATTCGAGAGGTCCAACGCATCCGATGTATGGGATATGTGGGGAGAGGCTGGGACGGCAAAATGTATGCTTCCGTTCGCAGGCGAGATTCTGTGGTCAGTGTGTTTTGGTGCGATTCCAGGCAGAGGATCCGAGCCGTCGGGGTCATCCGCCAGGGACCGCAAGAATGTATCGGAAAAGAAGTCGGCGTGTCCGCAGTCGAGGAAAAGGGGGGAAGAGATTATTTCGCCGCGGCGCCCAGCTTTCTTGAGACTCAGGGTTATCCTCGACATCATCGCAACAGTGAGTCTGAAAGCGTGAGCGTTTAAAATTGACCCATTTGACTTTTTTGTGGGCTAATTGGACTTACAGCTGTTCCATTCTGCGGGTGCCCGTCAGTTAAGAGGGTGTGAGGTGTGTTTAAGGCATGTAACTTACTGTGCACATATGTTCTTCGTGCCCGGGGGTGCACCTTGCACCATATCTTTAGTTAAACATATGTTGAGAACCGGCACACTTACCGACGATCATGAATGTCAGGACGAACGTGATAGCGAAGATGACACTTCATGCGCGGCGTCACTAGTAGGTAGAGAGACGAAATGGGCTAGTACACACCTGTAATACAGGATTCCGTCTTCCAAAAGCTTTCTTACGATGAACCCGGCTTCCTTCTTCCGGATAGTAGGAAGGGTGCGGCTAACTGTAAGGCCAAACACAATGCTATCGTAGAATAGGGGATACCACGCCGAGGCACTGGCTATACCACTTCTAAAAACGCCGAAACGTCGGGTCAGCAAGTCCCCGAGGTCGATAAATGAATGCCGTCGGACTCACATTGCTGGGTCAAAGATCATGGAGCAGGCTGTTACATACATTACTTATCAGTCATCGTGTAAATGAGGATAGCGGAATGTTACCGTGAACGCCGGAGTCTTTGTTGTGTAGGACGGCTATGCAGGCGTGAACATGCCAGACGTGAAAAAAAATACCAAGCATACGTACGTTCACCCCTGCTGATTAACCATGCATTTAACCCCGTCTCCACAACGAGAAGGAAACCCAGCAGTGCACCGATCCATTTTCGTGTGGGATAGAGTGCGTTTATTCTGAAGGTTTGTAAGAAATCGGAATAAAATACAGTCGTGCATGCATACCGAAGTAGCATCATGAGGCCGACGATCTCCACGGCTATGGCCACCGTGCAACCCTCATATCGTATGAAGCGCGCGCATCTGGAACCAGGATCGGCATGTTGTTATTTGACCGCGACACGCAACACGCACCTCTACGAAATGATTGACATAAGAGTTGGACCGCCAACTACGGAAGAATGATCGCACCTCTACTGTCCAGCTGGGCGAAAGGTACGCTGGAGTACGCATAAAGATGGGATGTAAAGGGACACAGGGGCGTCATACCATAAAGATTTATTATGAATCCCAGAGGGGTGAAATATCGATTCTGATGGAGGTCAGTTTTTTAAAAATGAGGTGCTGAGAAATGACGAACTAGGAGGAATAAATATATTACTGGAAGGGGGGTGAGAATGGCAATCATGAAATGAAAGCTGAAGGCGTACTAGGTCCTTTTTTCCCTTTCCAGATGTACTCCACCTGTGAAAGAGTGACGAGTCAGGCATCGCCACACCGATAATAAAGCCCGAGAAGCCCTACTTCGTCGGAAAAGGTTAGAATGTGATCCCAGACTAAAATGGTGAAGCTAGCAAAGCCGACAAACTGACCACGCGTGTCAGTTTCGCTGAATGAAGGAGCAAGCGCAAGACCTACATTTGTTCGTATTCTGAAGCGTTTAATTCACGTCTGTTAGTTCGAACAAGATGATGGGGGGCGGTGACTGACGTATCAGAAATATCGTCATAAACCACTGGGACTGGTTGGGACATTACTGGAAGGTCGCCAGACGAGAGAGAGACGAGAGAGAAAGGTGGGGGACCGAAATGCGGGGTATTTAATTATAGCCGAAGTCATGGTGGTATATATGCACGGGCGCCTGTTGTTGTGGAGTTTTGAGTTATGTTTACGCCAGCTACACCGGAGGCGGTCCGTCCTCATCACTTCTCGAGTTACGTACTGCTTGGGAGTCGGAGGTGAAAGTATCATCGTATGCTGACTGACACACCCAATTATCTGAACGTTCACGGAGCTCGAGCCTTGCCTAATTTTCTATTCGACTGCCTGAACAAGACGAGCAACGTGTGTCCTTAAAAGCTTCTAATGGGGTCGCAAACTTGAACACGGTTTCCTGGGTAGCTGACGTCGGATAGCATTGGAAGTGAAACCGACGTAGACTTTGTAAGGAATCTGGGATGCGCACCGCCTTTCCAGTACTAGTCGGGCTTCACGGAAGAATGCCGCCGAGTTCGCTGGCAGGTATCGGGAGTTGCATCATGTAGCTTTTTACTGGCTTCCCAACCTCTCAAGGCCCTTCTTTCCGCAGTTGTCTTCGCCCAATCCGCGGAAAGGCTGGAAGACGTGGACCTGAAAGTACTAAGACGCATTCTCCTTGTGTGCTTAGGGGGCGACCCAGCACTGTCAGTCGCCTTGGTATTTGACGAGACTCGGCGAGGAAGGGATCAAGCTCAGCCGACTAGATGGACAGAAGTCTGCCAGGATATCAGAGGCATCGAAGGCTGCTCCAACGTGCTCCGAGGTCGCGACAAGGTCCAAAGTTCGGGGCGGGTGGATGGCGTGCGAGGTAAAAAGGGTTGGGTAACGAGATATAGACCATTCTGTGTTCAACGGACAAGAATAATGCTCAGCAGTACAGTAAGAGTGGAGCGAGCCACAAATTTACTCCAAGTCGGGGCCACTGGAAAGTACAGCCCGGTGGCGCCGACACTGTCAACAGCTGAGAGACTTCCAGGAAAATAAAGCTGACCACCCGATACAGCGCTGGAGCTGCTTGTTGAATGGAAGAGAACTCGATGCAGGATATGGTAACTAGTTGAGGAAAGAGGCGATCAGATCAGCGATTTGCGCTTGATACTGTACACTTATCTGTGAATGTACCCATTCTTGGGCAATGGCCGACTCGTTTGCAGACCTATGGAACACGACTGCTCCCCCAAAACCGCCCCCACAGAAACTCGGCGCAGCTTTACCGCAGCCCAACAATAATGATACACGTCGTCCGCAGAACGACGTGTTCTCGATGCTTTCCTCGGCCTCTACCCCAAATTCACGGCCTATTACTCCCAACTCGCGTCCAGCAGCTCCCCAGAAGACGGTCTCAAACACTGGGGCAGGCGGCGATGCGTTCAGCAGTCTTCTCGGTGGTACACCACTGAGTACCAACGGAAACGGAACGGCGAACATGACTATCGCTGAGCGCGCCAAGAAGGCCGAAATGGACCGTCTGAAGAAGGCGAATGCACCGTCGCCGGCGGCTTCCACTTCGCATTCCGCGTGGGACGGTCTCGACACTCTTGGGGCTGCGCCATCGTCTTCGCTGGCTAAGACACCACATGCGGCACTCCTCGACGATGATGACTGGGGCCTCGGGTCTGCGCCTTTGGCGTCCTCTAGGTCTCCTGCTCCTCCTACTGTGACGCCGCCTGTCGTGATAGACGATGACGATGACTGGGGCTTGGGGCTCACCTCCGCCGCACCTGCTGCACCCACTCCGGCAGCTCAGCCGAAAAAGGGCCCCGCACTGTGGGACCTCGATGAATTTGCTTCGCCAGGCTCCTCACTAAAACCTTCCCCCCCTGCGCGCTTTGCATCCCCTTCCACTGACTTCGACTTCGGCGGTCGCGAAGATCTTAACGGAGGTGGCGATGACACTGATATTTTGGGCGACTTGGGCAAGCCTGTGGAGGCCATTTCCTCACGACGCGTACGTACATCCTACTCGACATTCTACCTGACGCTCATCGTACTCAACAGCCAACGCCGCAACAACCAGCTCGTGACTCGCCCTCCCCGCGCGCTCAACCCACGCAGCGCAAGCCGCAGCCGAGAACCGCCTCTCCTCCCCCGCATATCCTCGGGCAGCTCATTGAGATGGGGTTCTCCATTCCTCAATCGCGCGCAGCGCTAGCAACTGTTTACAACGATGGCGCGTGGGACGTTCAAGCTGCAATTGACAGCTTGCTCGCGTCGTCCGGAGGTGCGGAAGGTGCTTCGCCCTCGTCAACACCTCCACCGCCACCGCGCAGGCGCACCTCTGACAGAGACGCGCGGACGGCTTCACCGCAACAGCAGCCGCCGCAGGAGCGGACGGGGACCCCCACAGCGCCAAGCGACCTCTTGACGCGCACATCGGAGCTCGGATTCAGCTTATTCAAGAATGCCGAGCGGGTGTGGCGGGAGGGCAAAGTCAAGGTGCAGAAGGTGTATGAGGAGCAGATCGGCGGCGGCGAGGAGCCCAAGGCGGAGCGCCCGAGCGGTCGGCCTGAGCGAGCACGGCCCAAGTGGATGCAGGACCGTGAAGAAGGGCCCGAGGAGGCCGGTCCCAGCGCACGTCGCCACAAAGATGACTCGAGGCAGCTGTGGGACGACAACGCCCGAGGAAAGGATGATGGTTGGGGTGATAATGACGCCGGGGGATGGAAAGACGACGAACCTGAGCCGAAGGTCGACGTGCCGAAGAAGGCGCCTGCAGCGCAGCCTACTCCGAGGACGGGCAGCCTTTTCTCCGACGAGGACGCCCCTTCGAAGCCATATGTTTCACCGTGGCGCCGCGGGAAGGGGACACCGGCTGTAACCCCGCCCGCAGCCCCCGTGGCGCGACCTGCGCCAGCGGCGCCTGTTCTTCCTCCTCGCCCGCAGATACCGGTATCCCCGACCGCGCTCCGTACGTCTCAGACGCACGCCGCGTCTGCGCAGGAGAAGGTGACGCTCGGGCAGTACGGCTCTGCACTTTCGGCCTACACGCTCGCCGTCGATGCGCTCCCCGCGGGCCATGTCTTGCTCGTGCCGCTGCTCAACATGCGTGCGCTCGCGCGGCTCAAGGAGGGCGACTTCCGCGGAGTGGAGGAGGACGTGGGGGGCATCGAGTCCATTTGCACTGTCGGCGGGCGGTCGTTTGGTACGGAGAGGGTGGTCGCGGAGGGCGTCCAGGTGGACATGGGGGAGGCGGTCGTGGATGCGTGGAAGCGGCGCGCGGAGGCTCTTGAGGGGCGAGAGAAGTGGGATGAGGCAGGGAAGGATTGGGAGCGCGTGGCGGGTGCCGCGTGGGCTAAGAAGGCGGATCGGGATGAGGGGGTGCGGGGCGCAGGGCGGTGCCGGAAGATGGCGGCGCCGCCTGCTGCTGCTGCTCCTGCAAAACCGGTCTCCAAGCCTAAACCGAAGGCGCCGCCACTGCGGCCTGCCCCGCCATCCGAGGCGCTCACGAGTTTGCGGCAGGCTAACGACGCCCTCGAGGCGGAGGACAACGCGAAGCACCAGCTCAAAGACACTGTCGACGGCAAGCTGATGGCGTGGAAGGGCGGCAAGGAGACAAATATCAGGGCCTTGCTTGCCAGCCTCGACACGGTGCTCTGGCCAGAACTACAACTTCAGCCCGCAGGAATGAAGGACCTCGTTACGCCTGGGCAGGTGAAGATCAAGTATGTGAAGGCGATCGCGAAACTTCATCCCGACAAGGTATCTATCTAAATGGCCTCTGCTTGAGCACGTCGAACTGACGCGCAATCTTCTCAGCTGAACGCGAATAACTCAACGTTGGAGCAGAGGATGATAGCTAATGGGGTATTCGGCGCGTTGAACGAGGCCTGGAATGCATTTAAATAGATTGGGCCAGGATATGTACTTTAGTTCAGGTCACTACGTACATGCACCCTGTAGTCTGTAGATTCTGGTTCGTCGCACATTAGTTTTCACCAAGTGATGACAAAGGCCTCATGAGTAAACATTCCATAGTTTTCTTTCGCTCTTCCACTTCGTCTTTGCTCTTTCTCTCCCTCCTCCTTCCCTTCTGCTCGTCTCACCCATGGTCGGTTCTGTGTCAACGTTGAGCATTAGCAGTTGAGAGCTGACCAGAAAGGGCTAGGCTGCCCAGGCGACCTTCAAGTCCATAAAATCCCTCGTTCCTCTGTTAGACCGCGTCTTGGTCCAGAGGTTCAAAGCCGAGACCGTCCGTCGTCGTTTCGCTGTACTTGGACTTTTTTTCATCCCCCTTGTCCAGAAAACCGCCACGGGCATCTTCCTGCCAACCTCTGCGACGTCGAGCCCGCTGCCTGAGGCCACTGTCATCGCCGTGGGCCCCGGCGCGCCGAATAAGGACGGAACAATCGTCCCGATGACTGTCAAGGCCGGGGATCGTGTGCTGCTGCCCGGCTGGGGCGGCAACTCGATTAAACTCGGGGAGGAGGCGCGTCTTTCTCTGGCACCCAAAGTTTTCACCTAATTGACGTCGATGCGTGCACAGGAGTATTACTTGTTCAAGGACTCGGACATCCTTGCCAAGATACAAGAGTGAACGCTCAGTTAGCTCTGCAGCGAAAAAAAAAAAAGAGGAAGGAAACTGAAAAAGTGTTCGTCGCCGTATGACAATCGCGTCGCTAATTATTACACCACTTCGGCGTCTTCTAATGCATCCCCACTCTCAATAACATGTGCTCTTCTCCTGTTCTGGCCCATTTGATGGGAGTCCGCGCTTCACATCAAGACGGTCGAAAGTAATAATGCTTCACAAAATTATGGATACAGGTGGCAATGATAAATACGGAGGGACTCCTAGCAGCTCCTAACTCAACGCTCAACGTTATCAGCTGCTCTAGTCCGACTCCTTGTATTGCGCGCCACCGAAGACACAAGATCCGCACAAACTTCTCTCTCTAGCTTGCGCAGGTGGAGGTATTTAGTTCCAAGTCAGTCCTAGGTCGCCTAGAAGAAAGCGCACGGAGTCCAATATGACTAGGTCCAACAATTCCGTCGACGACAGGGAAGTGGCGAAAGCAGTCGCGCTCGGAGGATCAGTCAAGTGTCGACAGGCAGATGAGAACGAGAGACAGAACAATGTAGGACAGGGATGGACTGCAAAGGGCTCTTTCATAGTTTTTGGGACAAGCCTACGCTGTCTTCCCGCCTCCCCACACGTCGGGACGAGTTTTGGCAACGAGCTAACTATACTTTCCCTCACCGAATCTCTTGACTATCTTCCAAGTGCGTGGTCCGCTAGAGAGGCTGAATCGAGCCTAAATCTCTTGGTTCTTTTGCTAGTCTCTCGGGGGACAAACGCTTTAGTGGATCTAACTCGTACCTCGTTCACTAAATTCTTTTGCAGGTACATGCATCAGACGTGTATTAATAAATGCCGGAGGATACCGAGGGCAACCAAGAGGTATTCACCGTTAAAATTTGCCACACAGGGTCGGAAAAATGGTTAAGGCCCTACCTACCTATTAGCCAAGCACATCCAAATCGGGTAATTTTCGCCCCTCTTCCAATTTCCACCACTCTCTTAGATGTCCCACCTACGAATCGATGACCCGAACATCGTCGTTATCCCCGATGTTGTGAAAAAACCTCCGGCGAACCCGCTTTTGAGGCGCGACACTGTCAAAGGAACACCAGCGCCATCCGCAAAAGCTACCTCTATGTTTGGCTTCAGCCAGAGCGTCCTCGCAAATCGAGTGTTATTCAACGATCAGCGGTGTCTCCTGACCGGCGAGGTTTCCACCGAGATCCAAGCCTGTCACCTAATCAACGCGACACACAACAAAGATGCAAAAGCATTCCTCAAATTACAGGTGGTGCGCAGCCTTCGAATACTTATAATGAAACAACGCTTGACCAATATTATAACAGGAGTTCATACTCACCCGGCAGGGCTTCAATGGCCTGAGGGGTTTCTTTCTCGACAGCCTGTTCAACTGTCTACCTTGTTGAGTGCATTTTCATTGGTCAGGTCCTCATTTAATGGGAACATGCAGTTGATGTACATTGGCATGGCCACCTTGAAAAGCGTGGTTCCTTTTGTGTCGTTGTACCTATGGAGCAACTCTGGGCTCTGCTGAAGGATCTCGTGGCAAGCAACACCAACTGGGACGTTCGAGCAAGTACGGACCCTAAGGCGCCCAGGAATTTGGATGTACGTTGGCTTTACCAGCTGGTGTTTCTGATATTGATATTTGTTCTAGACAAGTGCTGCCCCGTTCATCGTCTGCACATACAGAATTTTGGTGCTTAGGCCGAAGCTCCTTTTGCCTGACAACAAATTCATTGCCATCAACATGGAGCGCGCCTTGAGAGCTCCTGGTGACCCCCTCCCACAGGAGTCTGCTACCACGTCGTGGGTGCAGCATCGTCTCCAAGCAGGCAGCCCATACCTCGTTGGCGAGTCAGGTACCGCCCTCAAGGACATCGAGTTCAAATCGCAACGGACGGGCGACGACTCATTGTCGATCTTTGCGCTCCTTGTGAATGCGCATTATAAATTGCAAGCACTGACCCCAGGAGGTGGTACTGCATTACTCGAAGAAGTTACTGCCTATAAACAAGTGATCAACCTTTTGTTCGATCAAATTTTCTTCACTCCTGCCACCCTGGAGAACCCTGGGCCTTATCCCGGTGGACTTGTCCCCCCTGTCCCAGATTCAGATTCGACCGTCCCACCGTCATCTCATCTTTCGGGAGCTCCACAGACGTCGACGGATTCGAACATAGACATAGATTCATTTGGGTCTGGTGGGGGGCACGAAGAGGTGGAAGCTTGTTTAGACTCTGATGGAGAGTCTGACTACGACTCTAACTCGGACTCTGAATTGAACGCGCTACAACGCCTCAAGGCCCTCGCGCAGTCCGACAATCCATCCCTCTCGCCAGCCGAAAAAGGGAGAGCCATCATGCGAGGTTTGGGCATGTCCTGTGAGTTTATTTTCTGTCTTTTTGTGTATTCCGAGGTTAATTGCTCTAGCTCACGCCGCGTATGACTCCTTTTCGCCGCTTCTTGCACAATAAATGTATTTTCTTGATGGCACTGTTGTAGCATTTATTATTTTTACTCGTATCTTTAAACAATGTCCCCTCTGGGCATCCACATCGGCGAGTGTATGATTGAGCTGGACGAGGATTCCGAGCTAGATGTGCCTTCCGCGTCCGCCATGGAAGTTGAAATTGGTCTGGGTTGTCAACACAAGTCAACAGGCGGCTTGTCCTGAAAGAGCATCCCTATCATTACTGTCCTACAATGTTCTGTCTCTCGTTCTGTTCAACTTCTCACACTTCTTAAGCTCTCTGGGCCGGAATCCGCCGGCAGCGAAGGTGTGAATATGGCGTTAAAAGGTGGGAGATGAGCGGTCTAAAGAGCATGACGTGCAGGCAGTGTGAATTAGTTCGAAAAGTAAATAGGTTTTGGTCATAAATAAAGATGCGAGTAAGAAGAATAAGAGCTACAGCGGTGCCATCAAACATGGAAATACATTTATTGCGGGAGAAGGGGGGAACTGGAGTCATACTCGACGTGAGCTAGAGAGCAATTAACCTCGGAATACACAAAAAGACAGAAAACAAACTCACAGGACATGCCCAAACCTCGCATGATGGCTCTCCCTTTTTCGGCTGGCGAGAGGGATGGATTGTCGGACTGCGCGAGGGCCGTGAGGCGTTTGTAGCGCGCTCAATTCAGAGTCCGAGTTAGAGTCGTAGTCAGACTCTCCATCAGAGTCTAAATAGGCTTCCACCTCGTCGTGCCCCCCACCAGACCCAAATGAATCTATGTCTATGTTCGAATCCATCGACGTCTGCGGAGCTCCCGAAAGATGAGATGACGGTGGGACGGTCGAATCTGAATTTGGGACAGGGGGGACAAGTCCACCGGGATAAGGCCCAGGGTTCTTCAGGGCGGCAGGAGTGTAAAAGATCTGATTGAACCAAAAGTCGATCATGTATGCATAGGTAGAAACTTCTTCGAGTATCGCAGTATTGCCTCCTGAGGTCAGGGCTTGCAATTTGTAATGCGCATTCACAAGGAGCGCAAAGATCGACAGTGAGTCATCGGCCGTCCGTTGCGATTTGAACTTGATGTCCTTGAGGGCGGTACCTGACTCGCCAACGAGGTATGGGCTGCCTGCTTGGAGACGATGCTGCACCCACGACGTGGTAGCAGACTCCTGTGGGAGGGGGTCACCAGGAGCTCTCAAGGCGCGCTCCGTGTTGATGGCAATGAATTTGTTGTCAGGCAAAAGGAGCTTCGGCCTAAGCACCAAAATTCTGTATGTGTCGACGATGAACGGAGCAGCACTTGTCTAGAACAAATATCAATATCAGAAACACCAGCTGGTAAAGCCAACGTACATCTAAATTCCTGGGCGCCTTAGGGTCCGTACGTGCTCGAAAGTTCCAGTTGGCGTTGCTTGCTAAGAGATGGGTCGACAGAGCGACGAGTTGCTCCATAGGTACAACGACACAAAAGGAGCCACGCTTTTCAAGGTGGCCATGCCAATGTACATCAACTGCATGTTCCCATTAAATGAGGACCTGACCAATGAAAATGCACTCAACAAGGCAGACAGTTGAGCAAGCTGTCGAGAAAGAAAACCCTCAGGCCATTGAAGCCTTGCCGGGTGAGTATGAACTCCTGTTATAATATTGGCCAGGCGTTGCTTCATTATATTCGAAGGTCTGCGCACCACTTGCTCTTTGAGGATTATTTTCGCTGATTCTTGCTTTGTTCGGATGGTATTGATGAGATGGCAGGCTTGGATCTCAGAGGAAACCTCGCCGGTCAGGAAACACCGTTGGTCGTTGAATAAGACTCGATTTCTCAAGAACGCTTTGGCTATAGCTGAAGACTGAGGATGTAGCTTTCACAGATGGCGCTGGCGTCTTGTCGACAACTTCGCTCCTCAGAAGCGGGTTCGCCGGAGGTTTCTTGACGATATCGGGAATGACGATAATATTCGGGTCACTACTGTGTAGCAGGGA